>JARQOD010000002.1:174835157-175287731 GCA_033576555.1 Oophaga sylvatica
TTTTTAATAAATCCCCAACAGTGTCACCAGCAAAGCACCCCCACACCATCACACCGCCTCCTCCATGCTTCACGGTGGGAACCAGGTATGTAGAGTCCATCCGTTCACCTTTTCTGCGTCGCACAAAGACACGGTGGTTGGAACCAAAGATCTCAAATTTGGACTCATCAGACCTAAGCACAGATTTCCACTGGTCTAATGTCTATTCCTTGTGTTCTTTAGACCAAACAAGTCTCTTCTGCTTGTTGCCTGTCCTTAGCAGTGGTTTCCTAGCAGCTAGCAGCTATTTTACCATGAAGGCCTGCTGCACAAAGTCTCCTCTTAACAGTTGTTGTAGAGATGTGTGCACTGCTAGAACTCTGTGTGACATTGACCTGGTCTCTAATCTGAGCTGCTGTAAATCTTCGATTTCTGAGGCTGGTGACTCGGATAAACTTATCCTCAGAAGCAGAGGTGACTCTTGGTCTTTCTTTCCTGGGGCAGTCCTCATGTGAAAGTAATGATGACCACTCGTTTTTCTTTACTTAGCTGCTTTTTTCTTGCCATAATACAAATTCTAACAGTCTATTCAGTAGGACTATCAGCTGTATATCCACCAGACTTCTGCACAACACAACTGATGGTCCCAACCCCATTTATAAGGCCAGAAATCCCACTTATTAAACCTGACAGGGCACACCTGTGAAGTGAAAACCATTTCCGGTGACTACCTCTTGAAGTTCCTCAAGAGAATGCCAAGAGTGTGCAAAGCAGTCATCAAAGCAAAAGGTGGCTACTTTGAAGAACCTAGAATATAAGACATAATTTCAGTTGTTACACACTTTTTTGTTAAGTGTATAATTCCACATGTGTTAATTCATAGTATTGATGCCTTCAGTGTGAATTTACAATTTTCATAGTCATGAAAATACAGAAAAATCTTTAAATGAGAAGGTGTGTCCAAACTTTTGGTCTGTACTGTATATGCTGCCCAAGCCAAAAGCAGCATGAATCAGAGTCTGGTATATTTTTCTTTGACATGCCTTAGCATTTCTGAGAAAATACTTTAATGATCCACTCCAGTCGGCTTCTTCCAGCACTACAAGAAGTAATTGATATATCTTCTGCTATGGGAGACGGTCCCTTTGTGCCTGTTAGTGAAGTGCTATAGGAGCACTTCAGAGAAACAGATACCTGGCTGTAATCATGCAGTCAAGCTCATATTCATGCTGCCCACAGTATAGGAAGCATGAATCAGGTGACAGCTCCAGTTTAACATTGTGAAGGATAACCCCTTTAAATCATCACAAATGTGTTGTAGGAAAACTGCATAAAACACATCTGTCTGGATGCCCATGAAAATTATTCAGAAAAACTACAAAGATGATTGAAAAATGTTGAAATGATTCATTTCATTGTTTTGTTATAACATCTAGGAATACTAATTGCTTTTTGTGTCTTTCATTATATCGCAATTAAGACTCTCCCATATGGTGCGTTTCTACAGTGTTTCTTTGCATGTAACTTCTTTCCCATTCAGACACTGTGCATCCTCAGAAATTTGTTTTATTTAACTGATCTCTATAATTCTGTCTGATCACAGAAACAATTGTTGTGTCAAACACTACTAACAATTTTTTCCAACAGAAAATCTGTTTTTCCAGTCTTCTCGTAGTGTTTTTCCTATTACAAACATAAGCGGCTGTTTCAAAATATATGTCATAAAGTATCCATTGTTTTCCGGTTCCTAGTGCTTATTTTATATTACTTACACAGAGAGAAAAAATATTGTACTCTGACAGTTACCAAAGCAAAACACAGTTGGGATCACAATGATGTTCAGGCAGGATTCACATGCAGCAATAAAATCAAATTTCCACATAGAAGCAAATACAGATCCAGAAAGAAAAATATTGTGGCAGGCTTCATTAAATTATGGCCCCAGTTTATCAAAACCAGCATTGTTCAGATATTGTTGATGGTGAGGTGGTGTGGTGTAGTCAGAGGCGTTTGATTCATTTAGAGGCGCCTTGCCGCAAATCTTACTCTTGTCAGGGACTGTAATTTGATTTCTGACATAAGGTATGCCACATCTAGTCATGAACTAGACTGGTGGTCTTCTTGCTGTCCAACCCCAGCTCTGTCCATTTTGGTGGAGCTCGCTAAAACTGTCATGAAAATGCAAAGAGTCAAAATTTTTGCAAAATCTAACATCGCAAAAAATACTGCAATTTTGCAACGTTTTACACCAGCCAGCTGCCACCCAGGCACAAAAGGTACTGAATTTAGAAAATCTGATTTTTTGCTGCAAAAATTGAGGGAGATTCAATTTAACTCAAATAGATTTTCCCATCTTTAGAGATAAGTGATTTAATTCACTATAAATCAAATTTGTGTTAAATTTTTTGAAATTGGCTGAACCTAAATTGACAAAAATGATTGCTGTTGTTTTACACATTGCAGAAAATTGAATCAACCAGAAAAGGTTAACATGACCTTTAGCAGCTATCCCAATAATGCCTTGCAACTATCACATTAAGTGTTATAAATCAGCCAATTAGGAAGGATTATCATAGGCTGTATAAAAGCAGAGGCAGGGAATGCAGCAGTTATGAAACATAAAAAACTGAGGAAACTGTACAGATAGTGTGTGACAGTACACAAATGAAGAAAATAATTATCTGATGGAAAGACAATCATGTCAAAAACTTTTTTCAGCAACTTATTGCTTTTAAGAATATTTATGACTTGTTTCAAATTAATTAACTGCAAGTCAGTTTTCCTGGCAAAATTTGAATGTCAAAATATTAACTTATCGTTACTGATCTTTATCCTTTGTTAATATGACCGCATATGGCCCCTTTACATTGCACAGGATCTGCAAAGCAGCTACACATTACTCAATTTTATATAGATGTCGTCATTGTTGCTATTTTAACGCAGCGAGCTCAATGAGCTGCTAACACAAGAGACTTTGGATATTTACAGAGTGAACCCAAACATGAGTATATAATTATTACTATTTATAAGAACAATAACAATTAGGATAACACATTGCTTTTTGTTCTGTTCTCTTATCACAGTGTGGTTATTTACCACTCAACATGAGTCTGTAAGAATATGATAGTAATAGTCTTGAAATATCAGCAATCATCATTTTAATGACTACATGTTTTATGCTTACCTTTCTTAATTGCCTTTTTTGATTTTAGTGGAAGTAGCAGCTCATTGTCGCCGTCATTGTCATACCTGAATGTTACAATATACAGCAGAATACTCTTCCCCTTACATTATATATCTGTGCTAAATGATGGTATATATTTTTCTTAAATATCTAGGGAAAAGTATAAAAATAGCTGAGCATTACAAGCCTGTGCTTCTGGATAGAATCCTTATTAAAAGTGAGTGTTGTTTACCTCGGTTGGCTCCCCTTTGTCTACATTATCTACTCATTCTCTTTCTAATGTTAATAGAGTCTCATGCCAAGTAACATTTGACTTTGCCAGCAAAGCCTCAAAGTTAATTCCGTGAGTCGGCCGCCTGACTTTTTCTAACTATGAAACTTGCACTTATTCGATTTACAGCTCTTCCAAGTGTCAGCCCGCTCATTCACTTCATCATACAAGTCCCAAGCCATAGATAATTTTATTTCCTACATTGAATGCTTCCATAGGGATTAAACATGCTTTGGGCAAAACATCAGGGGGTTGGAGAAAGACTCGCATTGTCCTTTTTCTCAAAACTCGAGAGAATCTTTTATGCACATTCATAAAATGGCTCAGCTTCTGTAACAAAACAACGTGCGGAGCATCCTTGATTAATCACAGTCATTAATCCAATAAACACCCCTCCATACATGCTTCATTATAATAGCCTATACTCCCAGGGATTTGCTTTCACAGCTATGTAGTGTCTCACTCAATACTGCAATAAGTTTTGCTAATACGTTAGAATAAAATCAATTCTCGTTTATAGAAAAGTTCTTCTAGATTAGCAGTTGGATTCATTTTCCAACCTATAAAATTTCAATAAAATCAGAGCCCCGGCAAACAGATGTTTATGGATCAAGTGGGTTTAATGGGAGGGATGTAGAGGGCTGCTGGATAAGTAGTCTGCACGCCATCACCTGTGTCATATGCTTGACGCCACCTCAGATTCACTTATGAAGCACATAGAATCCACAGAGGATTAGGGGAATGTAGTCGTTACTGGCATGTAGAGACATGTTAATTTTACCACAGTTTTGTACAGGAGATTTGTTATGTTCCTTACACCTGCAAAGATTTGGGATTATTCTGCTTGAAATAATACTGAACAATGGTTAAAAGCTTTCTTAGACTCCAGCTCCAAGAAGGAGGTAATTAATAAGCGCTTGCTGCTTCTATGGGTACAGTATGTAGCTGGGTGTGCTTTTTTTTTCTTCTGCTTTGTTGTATGTCATCGAAATACAAGTTTGAATAAATCTAAATGTGGGGTCAGAGACCACGATAGGAGGACAACCTATGGAGAGAGGGTGGGTAAGTGATGGTTATGCTCACTTGGTGGAGTTATGACAGACACAACTCCTTTGTAGCAAAATGTGGGAAGGAAAAGGTAGCACTCGCCATCCCTTAAGAATAATTAATTCAGCAAAACTTAAAACATGGTTGCAGGAGTAAAAGGAACATGTCATGGACGACTGTCATTTCGCACCTCAAAGTGCTTCAATGCAAGGACCCGTTGAAGCACCTTGAGGCGTGAAATGGCCGTCATCCATGGCGTGTTCCATTTACTCCTGCAACCATCTTCTAACTTTTTGTTGTATAAATAAGTATTTTCAAGGGATGGCGAGTGCCACCTGTTTCCTTCCCACATTTTAGTACATGGTCTAATTTTAGGTGCTGCCCCAGTGTCCCCATTGTTCGGAAGCTCTCTGCTATTTGGCTTTTTGGAAATTAAGGTGGACATATATGCATGAAGAAAAACAAATTCTGTTGCAATATGGCTGGTGGATAAATGCACCCCAGGAGTTATCGGAACCAGTTAGATGAAACACGTAAGGTGAGCGGGGACGCTGGAGTATATCGATTCTTCAACAATGATGATAATAAGGTTTTCTATTGACAACACATTTTAGAGTCATACTGATTAGTTTTCTCCCTTGATAAAGATACCAGTATAGTGTTGAAACGCATTGTGAATGAAAAATCTCATAATCATTGTTGAAGAATTGATTTACCGTACTCCAGCAGCTCAGCCCACCTTATGTGTTTTATCCAACTGGGTCCGAAATACAGGTTAAACAGAGCTCCATTTAGCATTTTGCCATTTTTTCCCCTGTGAAATCCGAGTGTGGTCCAATTTTCACAGACTGATGTAATGGAGAAGTTGAAGAAACTTTTTTGTTTCTCTCCACCTCCGAGAATATCGGATCCCACTCTAATCAGAGTCTGATTAGCATGATAAGAGTCTGATTAGAATAATCAGACCAATTTTTTCGGATAGAGAGAAAACGGTCGTCTGCACCTGCCCTTAGAGGGCTTTCTCAGCCACAATACAGCACTTCTAGACAGTTGATTAAAGACTCTATTCCCATCTATGTCAGAAGGTGTTAGAAGCCTTCTTCAAGAAGGACTCAGAAGAAAACTCTGCAGTCATCAAATTGCATACATCTGGTAATGTGACCGCACGTCTGCATGACGAATACAAGGGATTCGTGAAAGTCTACACATCGCACTTTGTCACAATTCGTCAGTCTGCAGTCACATTGAGTGACTGGAAGCTTTTCTTCTTCAGAGTCCTTCAAATGTCAGTGATTTTTCTAGTATGCAAGAAAAATTGATCAAGTTTCATCAGTGTTTTTTTTCATTAAAATTTCATCAGTTTGGTCAGAGAGTCAGTTTTTACCATAATAGCTTGGTTAGAGTTTCATCAGTTTTTTTCCGATGAAAAAAAAAACTGAAAAAGGTGTCTGAGACTTCTATCCAAAATCCATGAAAAATGTAAAGCAGACAAATGGCATCCGAGTGAGGTCTAGCAATCCCTCGATGACCAAGAAAATTGCATGTTCATCTGGTATAATCATTTTAATGGGTGGTCAACACAACACAATTCCGGTCATTAACCCCTTAACCCCCAAGGGTGGTTTGCACGTTAATGACCGCGGCAATTTTTTAAATTCTGACCACTGTCTCTTTATGAGGCTATAACTCTGGAACTCTTCAACGGATCTTCACGATTCTGAGAATGTTTTCTCATGACATATTGTAATTCATGATAGTGGTAAAAATTCTTCGATACAATTTGCGGTTATTTATGAAAAAAATGGAAATATGGCGAAAATTTTGAAAATTTTGCAATTTTCAAACTTTGAATATTTATTCCCTTAAAACAGAGAATTATGTCACACAAAATAGTTGCTAAATAACATTTCCCACATGTCTACTTTACATCAGCACAATATTGAAACAAATTTTTATTTTGTTACAGAGTTATAAGGGTTAAAAGTTGACCAGCGATTTCTCATTTTTACAACAAATTGTACAAAACCATTTTTTTAGGGACCACCTCATGTTTGAAGTCACTTTGAGGGGCTATATGGCAGAAAATACCCAAAAGTTCCACCATTCTAAAAACTGCACTCCTCAAGGTACTCAAAGCCACATTCAAGAAGTTTATTAACCCTTCAGGTGCTTCACAGGAGCTGAAGAAACTTGGAAGGAAAAAAATGAACATTTAACTTTTTAGTCACAAAAATGATCTTTTACAAACAATTTTTTTATTTTAACAAGGGTAAAAGGAGAAAATGGACAGAAAAAGTTGTTGTGCAATTTCTCCTGAGTACGCCGATACCTTATATGTGGGGGAAAACCACTGTTTGGGCGCACGGCTGGGCTTGGAAGGGAAGGAGCGCAGTATGACTTTTTCAAACCAAAATTGGCAGGAATTGAGATTGGACGCCATGTCGCGTTTGGAGAGCCCCTGATGTGCCTAAACAGTGGAAACTCCCCACATGTGACACCATTTTGGAAACTAGACCCCCTAAGGAACTTATCTAGATTTGTTGTGAGCACTTTGAACCCCCAAGTGTTTCACTAAATTTTATAATGCCTGGGTGTGAAAAAAAAATTCCACAAAAATGATTTTTTTAGTCCCCAATTTTTGATTTTTCACAAGGAAATTGGACCCCAAAAGTTGTTGTCCAATTTGTCCTGAGTATGCTGATACCCCATATGTGGGTGGTAAATACTGCTTGGGCGCACGGCAGGGCTCGGAAAGGAAGTAATGACATTTTGGAATGCAGACTTTGATGGGTGTCATGTTCAGTTTGCAGAGCCCCTGATGTGCCTAAGCAGTGGAAACCCCCCACAAGTGACCCCATTTTGGAAACGAGACCCCCTAAGGAACTTATCTAGATCTGTGGTGAGCACTTTGAACCCCCCAGTGCTTCACACAAGTTTATAATGCCTGGGCATGAAAATAAAAAATCCTATTTTTTTCCCTCAAAAATGATCTTTTAGTCCCCAATTTTTTATTTTCCCAAGGGTAAGGGAGAAATTGGACCCCAAAAGTTGTTGTCCAATTTGTTCTGAGTATGCTGATACCCTATATGTGGGAGAAAAATACTGTATGGGTACACGTCGGGGCTCGGAATAGAAGTAGTGACGTTTAGTAATGCAGACTTTGATGGAATGGTCTGCGGGTGTCATGTCGTGTTTGGAAAGCCCCTGATGTGCCTAAATAGTGGAAACCCAACACAAGTGACCCAATTATGGAAACTAGACCCCCAAATGAACTTTGAACCCCCAAGTGCTTCACAGAAGTTTATAACGTAGAGCCATAAAAAAAAAATCATTTTTTCCATTAAAATGATATTTTCACCCCCAATTTTTTATTTTCCCAAAGGTAACAGAAGAAATTGGACCCCAAGAGTTATAGTGCAATTTGTCCAGAGTACGCTGATACCCCATATGTGGGGGTAAACTACTGTTTGGGCACATGGCAGAGATCAGAAGGGAAGGAGCACCGTTTGACTTTTTCAATGCCGAATTGGCTGGAATTGAGATCAGACACCATATCACGTTTGGAGAGCCCCTGATGTGCCTAAACAGTGGAAACCCCACAATTTTTACTCCAACCCTTACCCCAACACACCCCTAACCCTAATCCCAACTCTAATCATAACCCTAACCACAAACCTAACCCTAACACACCCGTAACCCTAGTCCCAACCCTAACCCTAACTTTAGCCCCAACTCTAACCCTAACTTTAGCCCCAACGTAACCCCTAACTTTAGCCTCAACCCTAACCCTAATGGGAAAATGGAAAAAATGCATTTTTTTAATTTTATTATTTTTGCCTAACTAAAGGGGTGGTAAAGGGGGTTTGATTTACTATTTATAGCGGGTTTTTATGATTGGCAGATGTCACACGCTAAAAGATGCTTTTTATTGCAAAAAATAGATTTTGCATCACCATATTTTGAGAGCTATAATTTTTTCTTATTTTGGCCCACAGAGACATGTGAGGTCTTATTTTTTGTGGGACAAGTGACTTTTTTATTGGTACCATTTTTGGGCACATGACATTTTTTGATCGCTTTTTATTACGATTTTTGGGAGGCAGAATGAACAAAAAATAGCAATTCATGAATTTCTTTTGGGGGGTGGGCAATTATACCGTTCCGCATGTGGTAAAATTGATAAAGCAGTTTTATTCTTCGGGTTAGTATGATTACAGCGATAACTCATTTGTCTAATTTTTTTATGTTTTGGCGCTTTTATACAATAAAAACGATTATATATAAAAAATAATTATTTTTGCATCGCTTTATTCTGCGAGCTATAACTTTTTTACTTTTTCGCTGATGACGCTGTTTGGTGGCTCATTTTTTGCGGGACAAGATGACGTTTTCAGAGGTACCATGATTATTTATATCCGTCTTTTTGATCGCGTTATTCCACTGTTTGTTCGGCAGTATGATGATAAATCATTGTTTATTAGCCTTGTTTTTTTTTTTAAGGGGTTCACTAAAGGGTTAACTAATGGGACAGGTTTATAGGGCGGTCGTCACGGCGATACCAAATATGTGCACTTTTATTGTTTTTTTTTTTTTTATTTAAATGAAGAAATGAATTTATTGGGGAATATTTTTTTTTCCTTTATTTTGGAATTTTTTTTTACACATCTGATTTTCATTTTTTTAACTTTTTTACTTTGTCCCAGGGTGGGACATCACAGTATAAAGTCAGATCCCTGGTCTTACAGTGTGCACAGCACTCTGTGAGACCAGCGATCTCATAGGCACTGCTGCAGGCTTCCTCAGCGCCTGCTCTGAGCAGGCGCTCAGGAAGCCACCTTCCTGCAGGACCCGTGGCCATCTTGGATCCGGGGTCTTGCAGGGAGGAAGGCCTCAGAACAGTGCAATCACATCGCGCTGTTCTGAGGATCTCAGGGGAGCACGCAGGGAGCCCCCTCCCTGCACGATGCTTCCCTGTGTCCCTGGTACACCGCGATCATGTTTGATCGCGGTGTGCCAGGGGTTAATGTGCTGGGAGCGGTCCGTGACCGCTACTGGCACATAGTGCCGGGTATCAGCTGTGATAGTCAGCTAACACCCGGCCGCGATCAGCTGCGCTCCCCCGGGAGCGCAGCTGATCGCATGTGACGTACTATTCCGTCCCTGGGAATTAAGTACCAGGTCACATGGACGGAATAGTACGTCGGATAGGATTAAGGGGTTAAACAAGTGTTGGATTATATGTGCAAGCCGATCTGCGACCTGTTTAGACAATTCTATGCACATAAAAGAACTGTTAATATATGAACTGAATATCATTGATCTCGGGCAACACATGTTTGTGACTCAAGATTATGTGCTGCTGAAAACGATGAAGGAACGCTGTGGAATATGATGGCGCTATATAAGAAAAGCATAATAAAAAAATAATTTCTATACGAAATTCGAAAATGCTGCTTGTTCATTGAGTGTTTTTGCCAACCTGTTTAGATGAGCCAATAATTAGGAAGGAGTGTTCGGACTATCTCTCTTCACCCAATTATTAGCCTATCTACAGTACATGTGCCTTTAGCAGGCCTTGTAATTAGCAGCACATCGCTCTGTGTAAACTGGAGATATGCCATTGATAACACATTCAATAGGCACAGAATAATCACACAAATGTTCTTTCTGAGCACAGAATTATGTCTGGCTGCCTAAACAAGACACTAAATGTCTACTGATTGGATTGTGAGTAGCAGATGTAAGCAGATCTGATGTAAGAAAAAAAACAATAAAATCACATTTCCTATTGCGTCTTATGTGTCAACAAAGGTGGATCGAGCTCATTGACTTCTATCAATAGGAAGGAACAAGGTTTCCACAAAGAGCACATGTCTCTCTTTGTGGACCCCATATATCTATGCATTATAATGATGGCCTGTTGACTTAAATCAATATCATATAATGCTTCATTTGGTCTGTGCTGGTGCTCCAGTGTAATTAAAACCTTACTGCACAATTTGTCATTCCCTTATTTTCAGGGGAACTTTCAAAAAGGAATTCTAAAAAGTGGAGAACTGCTTTAAAGGGAATATGTCAGTAGGATTAACCCTTTTAAGCCATCTATATAGGAATGCAGGTCATAGGAAGCTGAATAACATGCTACTTTGATATTTGTGATCCGATATCTTAATCCAGAGAAATCCACATTATTCTTATATGTAAATAAACTGTTCCATGCAATAGGGAGGATAATGCCTGGAAAATAACTCTGCCTCCAGAGATTATTTTAAATAAAAGGGAAAGTTACCAGTGTGAGACAAGTAACTAACACAGAACAGGAGAACTGAAATTTGTCTTCTTGTAAACACATTTTTTGCTTCTCACTCAGCTCTGCTGTATTGCAACAATATTGGAACCCTGTCTGTCTGTGATATGGAAGCTGAGCTGAGAGGAACCTGCAGATGTGTCAGGTATAATCACACACAGCTCTGCAGTGAGATCAGAAGAGCTGAGAGTGGCCATTACACATCACATTGGTAACTCCCCTTCTATATAAAATAATCTTGGTAGGCAGAGTTATCTTCCAGGCACCATCCGCCTAGGAGCCTGGAAGAGGTCATTTATATAAAGTGATAAAAGATGATTTCTTAACAACAAGGCATCTGATATGAGGCATAGAGGCATCACTCGCCTACATGCAAATGGTTAATATTTACAAATTAACTAAATGGTGCTGAGATACCTCTGATGCAGCCCCATTATTAAAGATAAACTGTCATCAGCTTTTTGCTACCGCATCTGAGGCAACATAATATCAGGACAGAAGAGAATCAAATTGCGGTGATGTGTCACTTACTGGGCTGCTTGCTGTATTTTCTATAAAATCACTGTTTTATCAGAAGGAGATTATCACTAGAGGACTATTAAACCTGCAACAATTTAGTCTTCAATAAGGATAAATTCCAGGTAACTGCGCTGCTGCCACTGATTGTCAGCTTTCCGAATATGCACAGTGATGACAGAAATTTGTCAATCAATAATGTGGTATCAGGGGCACCGCACTGAACCAACTGCGACCGTCAGTGCGTGTGCCCTAAACAGAGGTTAATGACAGGAGTACTGCACTGTACCTTCCACGCACGTCAGTACACGTGCCTTGAGCAGAGGAGACAGCACCCGCAACTGCCGGTAGAGTGCTGAGTGAAGACGTGCAGCAGGAACAGGACCTGAAGCACGTGACAGAGAGGGACGGAGGTTCACCCCGAGGCTCCAGCAAAGCAAGGCACCAGTGGAGGGAAAAGCAGAAACGATAAACAGACCGGGTTAAACACAGGCAAACGTTCAGTAGCAAGCAGTATCCACAGACACACGGGGTCAGAGCTCAGCCAGGGACAAGAGTATAACAAACAGCGGTCAAACCTCAAGAGAGGCTACATAAAGACCATCCACAGCCAGAGGGAGGCCAAGAACATTAACCCCACATTAACCAGACACAAATTTCCAAACAGACCATGACATGTGGGTCGAGAAACACAGAGATGAACATTGAAAGGAATAGCTGATATACAAAAGATTAATTAGAGAATTTATCAAAATCACAGCAGGTAGCCCAGTAAGTAATACACCATTTGAATCAGGCTCTTTGCCCCTATATTTTGGTGCTCTCAAAGTGGTCACCAAAAATCTGGTGACAGGTATCCTTTAAAGAGGTTGTCTGCAATTCATCTATTGATGAACTACAGGTCATATGATCTCATATTGATGAATTATAAGTCATCTACTTGAGATCACGATGTTTGACACCTGTCATTCCTTTTGACAGTCGCGGGATATAATCAGTGTGCCGGATAGTACTCAGCACCCATACATTGCTTGGAGATGCTGCCTAGTGCTGCACTTTATCTCCCGGTCAGTCGAATAGTAAGATAGTTTAGTCCCAGACAGCCCATTCAATGTTTCGCCATCTTTTAATCTACATACCTGTGAAACTAATGCATCATCACATAGAAGTGAATCTTGGGAATCTGCATATATCCTATCATCACAGTGGAACAGTCTCCAAAAGAGCACATGGAAAATAATGCATGTTCTAATACACATGGCCCGCATTTCACAGCTGATACTGACCATGGTACAGAATCTTGCAGCAACGTCTGTCATAAACGTTTATGTAATACATATTTTATGCTCAGATAATAATTAAAAATTGATACATTGATGTGTGCAATCCAAGGTGAGGTTAAGGTTAAAATGAAAGGAGCATAATGATTCATAATGGTGAATGAGATATTGAAGAAAGCGAACCCATTTAGCTTTTTTGTGTATATAATTCTTCTCCTAAACTATAAATATGAATCAAGGCCTAGTAGACTGCCGGCGGCACAATCACAGACAGCTAATAATGGTAATTTCTCTGTTGTGAAAGGGTATCAATTATCCTTCACCTCACTATAGCCATGGAGAATATCAAATCTTGCAAAAGCACCTGTATCTGGTATTGATGGATTTTATTACCAGCTGACTGTATGTACCGGGTGATGGTTTGACTCTGGATGGAAGAAGCTTTGTAATTTTCAAATTGCTTACTATAAATAGCAAATATAAGAGCACAATTTCCTACCGATCCCCAGAAACACGAGTACAATGCTGCTACCCGTGTATTGTATCTCGATGAGGCCAACAACATAACAGCTATAGGGGACTCTAATACCCTTCTGCAGTACAATAATAGTAGTGCTGGGGTGAATCAACTAATAATTCCTGTCAATCCCTGCACTGGCTCCCAATTACACAAAGATTCCAGTTCAAAACCCTAACCATGGCATACAAATCCATCCACAGCCTGTGTCCTTCACACATCTGTGACCTTGTCTCCCGGTACTTACCTGCACGCAAACTCCGATCCTCACAAGATCTCCTTCTCTACTCCCCTCTTCCCACAATGGCTTACAAGAGTTCTCTCACGCATCTCCCCTACTCTGGAACTCTCTACCACAACATATCAGACTCTCGCCTACCGTGGAAACCTTAAAAAAGAACCTGAAGACCTACCTCTTCCGTCAAGCCTACAACCTGCAGTAACCACCGATCCACCAAACCGCTGTGTGACCAGCTCTGCCCTCGCCTACTGTATCCTCACCCATCCCTTGTAGATTGTGAGCCTTCGTGGGCAGGGTCCTCTCTCCTCCTGTACCAGTCGTGACTTGTATTGTTTAAGATTACTGTACTTGTTTTTTATTATGTATACTCCTCACATGTAAAGCGCCATGGAATAAATGGCACTATAATAATAAATAATAATAATAATTATTATTATTATTAATAATAGCTACGCAAGAAATATGTGTATATGTTATAAAAATAGACAGATATGGGATTGTCTATTACTGTACAATGTCTTCTTAAAATAGGTATCTAGGTTTGCCATGAAAGTCTGCAGTTACTGTTTGTGACTGCATACTTGTGCATCATGCATCATGCATACCGCGCACTGTCAGGATTCTCCATTGCCAGTGGGAGATTGGGCAGTAATGTGACAGCAAGTATGCGATATGCATACTCCGGCCACATGCAGACTAGATGTGTGCAGCCTTACTCAATTTGCTTGCATTGAGCAAGGCCACTCACATTTGGTCAGGATGTGGCTGAGAATATGCATATTGCATACTTGCGGTCACATATCGGCACAATTCTGGCGCCGGCATTGGAGAATCTTGACAGTGCTATGCGTAATGTAGGGCATAAGTGGCTGCACATTTTTGTGCCAAACCTGGACAACACCTTTAAGTATTAAAGTATCCTAGAGAAAATTTAAAAAAATTAAATACTCCTCAGCAGATTGGCACAATTTCAATAATCTCTCCCAGTGGTCATATTATATTGTTATATCATGTGACCACTGCAATTAGTGGCCTCTGAACTCTGGAGCTGTCATACCACCATCACATGGTACTGTTCCACCTGACAGATCTGTGAAGGCAGCAGATAATCAGCGACTATTGATAGGCTTTAATAGTCATGTGAGATAATAATGGCATACGAATGGTGTAAGATGTGAGTATTCCTTTTTTGTCTGAGTTATTTTAGTATTAAAGAAGGCACAGTAGTGGATTGGTCTTCACTGACATTTGTTTGGAGTGCTGCCATTTTTTTCTTCTTCATAGAGGTAGGATATTGAGTTTATACCAAGAGGCTTGCACCCCTCTTTGCATTTGTATGGTGCTGTGATCTTGTTTCACAGATAGATAGATCCAAATATAGAGGCATCACTCCACAGTACAAAAAATATAAGAATTGGTGACATTTTGTTCCAAGTGAGGAAATTTCTCAAGTCACTTGGAACAAAACATCCCAGTTTTTACCATTAGCTAATAAATAATTCTTATATGTTTTTGACTTTGAAGTGTTGCCTCTATTTTTTCGGATTTAATTGAGATTTGGCTTTGCCTGGGAGGCTTTGCACCCACCATTTCTTTCTGCCTTTGCTGGTGCTGCACCTATTTTTTCTTTAGAAAGGTAGATAGATAAATTATCCTGGAAGAAAGGCAGCACTTCAAAATCATTCAAGAGAGAAAACACACTCTTTTACTCATTAGTCGCTTAATGAGGCTGCTATTTCACTTGCATTGTTCTGGAGTATATAATTTGGAGAAGACAGACACATAGATAGATAGATAGATAGATAGATAGATAGATAGATTAGATAGATAGATAGATAGATAGATAGATAGATAGATAGATAGATAGATAATAGATATGAGATACATAGATAGATAGAAATAAGATATATAGATATTGGATAGATAGAAATCGATAGATATTAGATAGATAGATAATATAGATAAAATAGATTGAGATAGATAGATAGATAGATAGATAGATAGATAGATAGATAGATAATAGATAGATAGATATGATAGATAATAGAAATAGATAGATAGATAGATTGATAGATAGATAGATAGATAGATAGATAGATAGATAGATAGATAGATAGATAGATAGATAGATATAGATAGAGATACATAGATAGATAGAATAGATAATGATATTGATAGATAGAAATCGATAGATATTGATAGTAGATAATATAGATAAATAGATTGAGATAGATAGATAGATAGATAGATAATAGATAGATAGATATGATAGATAATAGATAGATAGATAGATAAATAGATAGATAATAGATAGATAGATATGATAGATAGATAGATGATAGATAGATAGATAGATAGATAGATAGATAGATAGATAGATAGATAGATAGATAGATAGATATGATAGACAGACAGACAGACAGACAGACAGACAGACAGATAGATAGATAGATAGATAGATAGATATGAGTAAATAGAGACATAGATAGATATGAGATAGATATATAGATAGATAGAAATAGATAGATATTAGATAGATAGATAAAATAGATAGATAGATAGATAGATAGATAGATAGATAGATAGATAGATAGATAGATAGATAGATAGATAGATAGATAGATAGATAGATAGATAGATAGATAGATAATAGAGATAGATAGATAGCTAGATAGCTAGATAGATAGATAGATAGATAGATAGATAGATAGATAGATAGATAGATAGATAGATAGATAGATAGATAGATAGATAGATAGATAGATAGATAGATAGATAGATAGATAGATAATAGAGATAGATAAATAGATAGATAGATAGATAGATAGATAGATAGATAGATAGATAGATAGATAGATAGATAGATAGATAGATAGATAGATAGATAATAGAGATAGATAGATAGATAGATAGATAGATAGATAGATAGATAGATAGATAGATAGATAGATAGATAGATGATAGATAGATAGAAAGATGATGGATAGATAGATAATAGATAGATAAATAGAAAAATATAAATAATAAAGCAAAACATATTGTAGATTTATAATTTTTCAATGCATTGACTTGGATTTTCAAAGTAAGTGCACAGCCACATCAGGTCTATAAGATTATTTAGCAATGTAAACCTGTTTTATTATTATATATTATAACAATTACAGATTTTTCCTGATAAGAAAAGGCAAATAAATGAAATTTCTAGATTTATCTGTCAGAAAGGTTTCTACTACTAAACACGAAGAGAAAAGAATACATAGCATACACTAAAAATGTGACAAATCGGTGCGTTAGCTATTCCCAAACGTTTTTTTAAGGCCGCTACAATATTGCCTTAATATCCTGGAGGCATCAGATTGTTAGACAGCCGGATTACTTCACTTTTCAGATAAAGCACAAGATACACTTATAGCATTTCATTGTGATACTATCAATCTTGAAGTCGGAGGTTGCCATGGGTATTGTTGAAAAACCATCACATATTCATTTCACGGCCCGTACTCTCTCACATGTGAAAAACCATAATCTTACTGTCACATGTGAAGGTCAGCCTCTTACTGTCTATAAGCGTTCTGCCTCTGCTCTTGGGTCTTCTTGCCGTTAGCATCCTGTCACTGGACGATGGCCATCATTGTGTTTAAATTGAAGACTGTGCTGTAATGGTTCATTTTTCTTCATTTTTCCAGTCAATACAGAGAAACAGATTATTTTCCAATGACTGTAGTCTTATCATCAGTTTCTTAAGTCTCAGAATGAAACAGTATTTTCACTTTTCCCCACATTAGGCAGAGACTGTGTGCTTCTGAGCCCGTAATTAGCAGCACTGGAGGTGATCGCAGAGCTAATGCATTATCTAACAATGTAATGGTCGAGCTATTGACAGTCCCTCTACCTTTTCAAAACAATATTGTGCAAGAAAGAACCTGTGCGGAAACATTGGATCACAAAATAATGCTCCGAATTATATTGTTAGGAATGAAAATGGCAAGAAGTAACCTACAAAAAAGTCACAGGTAGCTTTCAGTACTTTACTTTGATTGACAGCACACTGTTGTTGGCGCTTTATATTGGAATCAGGTTGAGAAAGTTCTAAGAAAGACGTAAAAAGAATGGATGTTTCCCAGAGAAAATAACACAGCAACTAGCAAGTTAGTAAAGTACAGGATCTATTCTACAGTGAGATGCTCACAAATGACAAAAGTTTAATTAGTAGTTTAATTGGGTTGTGTGGACACATCTCTTTCGTTTCTATCTCACATTGGACATGAAAGGAAGCTACTACACACCTAGAAGGACACCTGGCAAGTATCGTCCTATTTCATTTACTAAGACACACGGGCATCCAGTGAACGCTTTGCCAATTGTCCAGCAGCATCTCACTATGCCCGATCCAGGGTTGCCAACTTGACTTTTTATTTTTCGTGGACAGCTTATCAAAAAATCACGGAGAGACAATATATTATGTGGGCACATTTTAAATTCATAATAAATCATTATGATTGTAAATAATTCATGTCTGCAGCCCATAATTCTGATATGAAAACATCAGCTGCATTCACTGGGAACTGTAAAATGATGGTAATGACAGTCAAAATACAGTAATTTATATTAGTTTCTTTAGCTTCAAAAAATCACAGACATCTTCATTTTTTTATGGGCAGGGCAAAAAAGTGCCTTATTTTAACGGCCTGTCCTAGAATTTCTGGATAGTCAGCTATCCTGGCCCGATGTCAGATCAGGCAGAAGAATCTCAAATGCCACAATATCCTTTTGATGCTTAATAAACAGTCATGCTTCAAAGACCTCATAATAAATGGTCCTCAAAATGAAGGTCTGGGTAACACAACAGTACACCACAGAGGGGTAGAAATCTTGACAAAGCAAGAAACCTCTTCTCAACTCTCTTAGTAGAGGCAAGGCTAGGTTGATTGGCAGGCATGAGTAATCCGAGACAGACTAACATATTTCCAGAAAATAAGGTTCTTGAGGGATAATTACTGACAAAAAGTATTGTTGGGTAATAAAGAGATAGGAACAAGAAAATGTTACACATGACTCAAGGGTCCAGGATATAGTTGGTTGGTCACCATGCTGACCGAGGTGTAAGGGTAAAACCTCATTCAGATGTCTGTACATGATGCAAGTATTCTATCTGACTTTCACAGATGTAAAAAGCTCAAACTCAGTTTATAGAGCTTTTCACATGTCCATGTTTTTTGTGGACCGGGAATCAGCAAAAAAATCACGGAAACAAGTCAATTTTTTATTAAAGTCATGGGTTGCATCAGTGTACAATCTGTGTCCAGTGCTGCTATTAACACTGTAGTGTATAGGAGAAAAATTTTAAATTATTTATCCTTCCATATGAGAAAATCACTGTTTTACTGATGAAACTTTGATGGTAAAAACTGACACTCACCAAACACTGCTAAAATTCAGTTGAAAAAAACTGATGACACTCACAGCATTTTTTTCGTGAAAAATCACCAGTCTGAATGAGGCCTTAAGCAGCTTTTCTGCAATAAGCATGGCCATACAATTTAGCCTAACATCAGCCAAAAGTGTGGGACCAACTAACCTTCTAATATGTATTATGAGTCTGAACAGCATTCATTTGGTAAATGTCAGGGAGACAGGATCAGTCATTCGGAATTTTTTATGTAAATCAAGAAGTGGGAAACAGGGCACAACAGGGTGATACCCTATGGAGGGAAAGTAGGAGAGTGCTGGTTACGCTCACCTGATGGAGTTGTTACAGGTACAACTCCTATGTAGGCATGAAGAAAAACAGCTGCTGCTGCCCTATGGCTGATGGATAAATCCTCCAGGAGATATTGGATCCAGTTCGATGAACATGAAGGAGGGATGAACTGCTGAAGTAAACCAATTCTTCAGAAATGATGATGAGAAAAAGGTTTTTTATTCACAATGTGTTTTAATGCCATACTGGTGTCTTTAACGAATGAAAAAAAAACAAATTCTGAATTTCGTAGAAGATGGAGAAAATATTGGTGCTTTCTCCCAAAAACAGTTCATCACTGGTCCATGGGTTAGCTTTGGTATTACAATTCTTGAATGGATGTTTTGTGGCAAAAAAAGCAAGCAGATTTATTTTTTAATCCTAATCAACCCCTTTAACACTAACTTCCATGCATGTATTGCACAGTCATCTCTCAGATATAGCAGCTGTACCCATGACTAGAGATGAGCTCGGGGTTTGTACTGGACAGTTAGTGTCCAGTGCTAAACTCCGAAAATGGACTTCTCAAGCAAGTCTGTTGCAATGTTCGAAGTTTTGAGAGAGAGAGAATATATTTTCCAGATCAAAACTTTGAGTCACCACTGTTTTCAATGATGTTCGGGTTCTGATTCAGTTTCGGGCACAGTTCTTGTACCTGAACGAAACTTTGGAATAAAGTTTGGGTCAGGTACAAGAATCCGAACTTTCATGGGTTTGTTCATCCTTACCCATGACATCACTCGAAGAGGGAAAGTTATGTTTGACAACCAAGATTCTACAGATTTTCATTGGAGGATTCTCTGCAAGCATGCAAAAGGTCATTATGTTAAAGCCTACGCCATAAGCTTGCAAACATGAATGCTCCTGAGCCTCCTCAAAGCTAAAAGTCCAGGCCCAGCATGACAGACCTAGGGATTTCATCACAAGAGGCGATCTGAAGATGTGATGAGGATTGGATGGCTAAACCAAATAGGCCAGAGAGATAAACATAAGGATTTTAAAAATGTTTTTAACATTATTATGGCCTTTTACAGTGCAGACAGTGGCCGCCATTTTGCTAAATTTGCTTGCAAAAAAATCCAAGTATTGGCAAAGGCAATTTTTTGTAAAGTTCAGTAGAATTAAATTTTACTATTATATTTGCTCATCTCTAACGTGCAGTAACATGGGGTGAGTGTGGTGGATTTTTGGTTCTTTCACAGTGAAGGTACAAAATAGTGCAATCTTTTTAATCAAGATTTTATTTTATATCCTTTAAAAGCTATATTTTTGTGTCCTGTATACATACAGGGCCTACTTATCTAGCATTTAATATCACTTCGCTAACATATATTACTTTCCTACCTGCTGACTGACCATCTTTTCTAGGTCTGCTTAGATGAAATGACCTTGTCTTTGTCTATCAATATCATTTCATCTGATGTTCTGGACCTCTGTCAATAGACAATCTGCTGCTTCTCTGAAATGCTCTTTTCTCAGCCAATTGCCACATTTCAGAACTTTGAATGATTGCTCTGCTGACAACCATGCAACAGGCTGGAAAGATGACAAATAAATGGAATAAAAAAAAAAACAGCGTCAACCTAGCCTTTCAGATAGAGCTATACTGTATGGCAATGCAATGGAAAATGCATTTTTATTATTTTGTGTTACACTGTGTAATCCACTAAGCTGAGAAGTATCACAGTGATGGCAGCTGTGTGGGATAAATTAATTCAAAACCCAAAAAACAGGGTGCATGCTCTATTGAACCAATACAAAAGAGTTCCCCCAAGCAAATATAGCATGTATACACCAAGGAAATAGAATTAAGGCATCAAACCACTGTAGCAAACATTATGTGCTAGCACATTATTAATATTGCATCTTGGGGAATTCTTCAACTGTGATAATTTTTAGCAATGTTTATATATTTTTTATATCAAATTAAAAATTATTATTAATTTACAAGGGAAAAACAAGTTGATACTTGGGAGCATTTAAGGAGAAGAGTCACTTAATATTCTCGCTTCATAAAATAGCAGGATCCTTATTTCTGGTAAAACTAAAGCGCAGATCATCTTCCTTATATTCAGCAAGATGCCAATCATGAGATTATTCATAGAAGGGAGACAGAGCTGAATTAAGTTATTCAGAGCAGTGGTCGAAACCTAATTGTGTTCACTTGCATCTTTTCCTTTTTACCCCACAAAAGCATCATTGTTCGGGTTGAAGTATTCCCTTTCACTCATTAAGAATCTCTGCCAACTTGATTGTGAAAGTCACACTGCACTCCCCAGTGAAAATTGGGCCAGAGGTAGAGCTATGAAATTGGAATGCATTCGGCATAAAGTTCATCTGACAAGCGTCTTCATGGAAATGAATGCGAGAGAAGAGGACAGTATAATTTTATGGATTGGAGGCAAGCTGCATTGAAAACTATTTATGTATGTTGTCTACGCATGTATGCAATGAAATTACACTTGTTTAATGCATCAGAGATTCTGAACTCCAGAGAGCATTACTTATCCTAGGCAATGATATAAACGTCCACTTTCATAGATGAATAACTACCCAGAAAATAAAACACCTTGCCTAATGTGAGCTAATTAAGACCATAGATTTAAAGGATTAACTGGCATAAAAGTGTCAAAGTAAAGTCCCAACTTATTTTTTTTTTCTATTCCACAATTTATTTATATTTGACATTATATTTCTGGTAATAGCAGAGGAAGAAATATTCAGACCTGCATTTTTTCAATAAAATCTATTGAGTGCATTTGTTAAATGGACACGAAACCAAGTCTCCTGCTTTTCTTCAAATTTCACACAAATTCTTGCTCACTTGTCTTGAGGAACGAAGCTCAATGACCCTCATTTGGTGACTAATGGGTGTCTAGCAGTTGGGTTAATAGCAATTTGCAATCTAGTATTTATTCTGTAAATTAGTCTGGAGCAACCTCTATAAAGGACTTAAGAGAGATGTAGATGTCAGGGTGGGACAAGTTTTCTTGGTGCCCAAACTGTTGATATCATAAAGTGTACCACCACTGTTGGACCCTAGAATATGTATGATAGGTATCAGATGGCGAATTATAAATTTAACTGTCCCATGTTGCACCATTCCACAACAATACTGAGCATTCTTATTTCACATGGAAACACTGACATGCAGGGCCGGACTGGCCATCTGGCAATTCTGGCAAATGCCAGAAGGGCCTGTCTGATTGTGTGCTGCATTGCTTGCTACGTTGTTAACAGAATCGGAGTTCTTAAGACACCCATACTGTTACAAGTTGTGATGGAGCGAAAGATCGCTGAATCCATCACTTACCCCAGCAGGCCACAGGTATCATTAGAAATATTGGTCTTGTAGCAAATCTTCCTTTCCTTCATCTAGGGTAATTTTAGTAATATATCCCATCTGATTCTTGGGGATGGGGACAACATGAGCCTGTGTGATTTCAAATACCAGGGCTGAATTTCAGCCTCAGTCCATACCTGCTGACATGTAAGAATAAAATACTGAGCAAGAATTGTGCATTAAAGGGGTTGGCCACTACTTTATACGTCTCTCTCATGTGAACTGTTATAGATAGACTCTTGAGGAAATACCTTGCTTTCCTAGATCCTTCTGTAATCTGAACTGCACTTCTGTGCAGAATTCTGTGGCTGAGAATTCTGTGATTTCCTGTGATGTTATGTTAGATACTCTGAATTCCTGGCTCTGGAATCTGATTTGACATCACAGTCATGTGACTTTCATGCTGTATGAGTGGGCGGGGCTCTAGTCAGCAGAGCTCACTCACTGCTTCTGTGCATATGTCTGCAGACACAGCTCTCCCAACTCCCTACATAGTTCTCCTTCCAGAGATGGACTTTGTATCTTTATGTATATAGCAGAGTTTTATATAAGTACACCCTTGATCTATATACTGTATATATAATATATATGTAAATTTATATGCAACTTGCTCTATTCCCTCTATTCACACATCTCTCTCTTGCCACCCATTCTATTTCAGTAGCACATTACTAGTCAATGAGGAGGAGCATGGGAATTTTTTTTATTGCGAAGGCTGGTGTTCTGGTACTATGTGTTACTACTATTCACTGTATCTGTGATCTTGCCTGCTGCACTGTATTGGGCAGAATGTTATGCTGATCCTGCATGTGAACATAGGGGGGAAGGGAAGTAGGAGGGATGTAGGGGGAGTTACAGGGGATATGATTATTGCTGGCTTGCTACTAAATACAAGGGATCATGGGAATGTAGTCAGAAGGGAAAAGAGGAATCTGAAAAAGAAGTGATGGTTATGACAGCAAAGGTGAATCAAGAGCGCAATAAGTTAAGCAGAAAGAAAGACTATTGAAGCATGTAAAAAGTAAAAAAGTTTTAAAAAATATTTTAAAAAATAAAAAAGTAAATGTTCAAATCACCCCCTTTTGCCCCATTGAAAATAAAACAATGACAACAAAATTAAAAATACACATATTTGGTATCACCGCATTCAGAAATGCCCGATCTCTCAAAATACAAAAGAATTAATTCGATGGGTAAACGGCATATTGAGAAAAAAATAAAAACACCAGAATTACTTTTTGGTCACCACAACATCACAATAAAATTCAATAACAGGTGATCAATAAAAACGTCCACTAGGCATGCAAAAAATACGTACTCACTGAGCCCCAGATCCTAAAAAATGGAGACTACTATGGATCTCGGAAAATTGAGCAATTTTTTTTATAATAATTTTTTTACACTGCTCAAATAAAAATGAATCTATACATGTTTTGGTATCTGCAAACTCATAATGACCTGGAAAATCATAATGTCAACATATAGGTCATTACGAGTTCACAGATACAAAACATGTATAGGTTTTTTTTTTATTTAAGTGGTGAAAAGAAAACTCAAAGTTTGTAAAAAAAAAGTCTCTCTCTCTCTCTCTCAATTCTAAGCTCTTCATTTTTTAAGCCCATGCCATAAAGAGGATTCCTTGGAGGAGAACAATTACAGCTCCAAAGGAAACTTGGATTGATTGATAAACCATAATCGCACTCTCTGTACAGTTTAAACAAGGATGCTTATAATGCTAGCTGATCTTGTCTCTTGTGGTTACATATGCACTGCCTGTTGAAAGTTTAGCGATCCTCTATTTGCATCATGTTCCTTTTTATTACTTTGCCTTTGATTTATTTCAAGTGTACCTCGCATCTTTAATTTATAGAGTTGCTTCCAATATAAGTTAAGTGATTTTAGATACGTCATTGATATTACTAGAGGTTTGATACTAACATGAGCTTTAATAAAGGGAATCCATCAATCATATATTGCATAATCATATTCACTTTTACACAGTTTTTAGTGCTGTTGTTCAATGTTTTATTCATATAAAGTAGTGGTGATGGCACTTAAAAATACTCATTACGCTAAAATAGGCTGTCTCATGAAGACAAGCCAGCTATAAATTTAGAATAGCAAAACGGTCAGCGGATTGATTTTGGTCCCACTTTAGAAACTTTCAGGCTTTGTAAGGCAGACCTGAAGAAAGTGCGGCCTGCAGGTCACACTCTGCGTTTTGGCTGTTCTGGTGTGGCCCACGTATATTGGGCTGGATATTGTAGCATCCCGCACCACGTGGCTGCCACCTGCCCGGTGTCTCACTTTCCCCTGTATTGGTATTCTCAGTAACAAATTCCAGAGAAAGCAATGATAGCTCAGGGAGTCACTCCATCACTGAGCCTGTGTGCAGCAGGCACGATGACGTCAATACTTTGTGCCAGCTGTGACTCAGTATATAGCAAAGACAGGAGCTATGGGGAATGAGGTTAGGTAAGAAGCTTTATTTATTCATTATTTTTTGCTAACAGTACATTGTGGGAAACTGGGACATAATACTGTGTAAGGGCATTGTGATGAGACGTAATACTGTGCAAGGGGCTGTGTTAGGACACAATACTGTGCAAAGGGGATGTGTGAGAACATTATAATGTGCTAGAAGGTTGTTTAGGGGCTGTGTGGCAACCTAATACTGTTCAAGGGGGGAGTGTTGGGACATAATACTGTACAAGAGGGCTGTGTGGGGACATTATTCTGCATGGGGAGCAGTTTGGGCACATCATACTTTGTAATACTTTGTAGCGACATTATACTGTGTAGAAGGGCTTGTGGGGACATTATACTGTGTAGGGGGCTGTGTGGAAATATTATACTGTATAGGGGCTGTGTGGGAACGTTATACTGCTCAGGGGGCTCTGTGGTGATATACTGTGTGAGGGGACATATACTATGCCTGGGAATTGTGGGGGCATCATATTGTGCTGGGAGCTGTCCATTAAGGAATACTGGCTAATTAACCAAAGCAATTTGACTTACTGTTTTTTATAAACTTTGTAAAAAGCAGTAAATTATATGGTTTTGATTAGCTGCTACAAGTGATAATACATATTACAATAAGCCCTATTGTAACGTATTACCAGTAGCAGCATATGTTGGTATGTCATATGTTGGCACTCTGACTTTGATATGGGCTCACAAACCCAGCCTGCATCTTTCCCGACAGTTGATGGCTGAATTATTCTAAAATGGTATCAATAAAAATGTCAGCTCAGGACGCAAAAAATAAGCACACATACAAAACCATATCCGTAAAAAAAGAAAACGTTGTGGATCTCAGATATTGGCGACGTAAGCAGAATTTTTTATTTTTTATGAATTTTGAGGATGAATAGTGTCATTCAAAAGTACAAGTCTTCTCACAAAAAAAGAAGCCTTTATACATCTATGAGGACAGAAAATAAAAAAGTTATGGCTCTTGGAAGGAGAGGAGAACAAAATAAAACAGAAAATCAACAGGTCAGGAAGGATTTAAGCGAAAAAAATTATTATAAAATAATTATGAGCAGAAGTATGTCACAGTTTCTCATGTGGCTTCTGGGGAAAATTCATTGTCCACCTCTGATGTAGGGTAATTTTCTTATTGTACATACTGACCATTTAATATTTGGATGCGTAAGGTCTGCCATTGCTCTACTCAGACTCACAGACAGGGTATATATGAATTATATCATTCACATACTATTTATTAGGACATGGGTTTCATGGCAGAAATATGCCCCTAGCATTTAAATGTCTAGTGCATGCATGGACTAAGGGGCATTACATGGCACAAGTATAATTTTTTGTCTGTTTTGTTTATCCATTGGTTATGTTCTATAACACAACACACACTATAAAACAGTACATACGTTTTGTCTAAAGTTTTATATGTCTCACACATGACAATGGTGCAAATTCATCACCACAATACAAAGTATACATAAAGTATTGATAAATCAATGTGTGTCTCTGTAAAATACCTCCATCATTGGCATTTGGACCTACTTCACTATACAACAGTATTGGGCTCATACTGCACAATTCCACTAAAGTTAACATCTCTAAATCCTCTTGCACCAAAGTTCAATAATCTGTTTATAAGTCCCAACTCCACCTGCATATTCAAAAAATACCTTTTAAAATATTCTTGCAACGCATGCTATGGCTAGTCAAATGGGCATTGATGGTCTTTGCTCTGCATTTTTATGCACACAATCACATCATCCTGCCTTGGCATGCACATTGCAGGTCTTTAAATCCCCATTTTTGGGATAAGTTGTGGTGCTGCAGTGGTATTATCCAGTTATTATTAGAGATGAGTGAATTGAATCATTGCAGATTAAATGTGTGCTGAATTAGTAAGACTTCACTCAACCTGACAAATGTGAACACTTTATGTATTACCTAAGATGGCCACCAACATTTTACACAATGCAGAAGATTGCATCAACCAAAGAGGGCCTAGATAATGCCTGGCAGCTATCACATCGCATAGTATAGTACCGACAACCAGGAGGAACTATCATAGCCATTATAAAAGTAGAGTCATGGAATGCAGCAGCCATTTTGTTGAAAATCGATAGTGAGATGACTTCAAAGCTAACAACTCCACAATGGGGAGAGAAAACCATAAAACACTGACTAACATTACAGATAGTACGTGAGAGCACATCAGTGAATACCAACCTTTCAAACGTAGCCATATATGTTGAGGTCACTTTGATAATTATTAAGGCTCTGACATTGCTAAAGAGCTTGAATTGTGTTGGTAACAGTCCTAGGAGATCTCTGAGTGTTATACACATCTTTTCAGGGCACTTTAAGTACTTTCCATTTGCTGCAAATCAAATTTTAAGGAAATATTCAGCAAAGCTGGTAAATCTGCATTTCAAAAGCTTTGCTCACTTATAGTTCCCAACTATCCTGTCAATAAGTGACAATTTCTAATTTGGGAAAACCCATTTAATTCTGATATATTCAGCTACATTCATTAGTTCTGGTACCTTTCACATTTAAGACATCTTGAATTATTCAATACTGAATATTGATATAGGCAAAAGAAATGAACCTCAAAAAATTCACAAAAGAAAAGTATCAACTGCAACAGAAAAAACAGCAACATACAGTAGAACTCAACAGAAACATCCACAATGAAAATGTAACCTTTCACTTTTGGCATTTGCTAGAACATTGTCCTGCATGACACTATCTGGTTAGGATGTGAAATAGAGAAGGTCAGCGAGATTATCATATCCAGAAATTGCCGTAAATATTCGTAGACTTTAAAACCATTAACATTTTACACAACAATTAAACATGCATTATGATGACAGCAACCTTTCAGTCAGACCATTTTTCACTTGATTTGTATGTTGTCAGTGAACTTTGTGGAGGTGAAGAGAATTTCTTATTGAATATTTTTGGATGCAAAATTGATGGCACAGAGCATTGCCAGTTTAAAGCAATAACTCGATTAACAGAAGAGTTTTGAGCGAAGACATTTTTTATTTCCGTTTAGCTATTGCACATGAAATACAAACTCACCCTGATAACTGGGGTTCTGAAAGGCAAAATATACATAATTTATAATTACATACATGATAGAGTGGATGCCCACAAAGAGTAATTGGGAAAATCTAACATAGTAAAGTAAAATAGTGCCATGCTCCTGGCCATATTACAGGGCGATAATATGGTGCCTATTGCATGGTGCGGGCCCAACGGCATATATAGAATCATGTGCAATCCGTGACACAAAAATTGTGGCATGTTATAATTCTGCAGTCATATTGTATATTGTACACTCTCCTAGTGTATCCTCATCCATCCCTGTAGACTGTGAGCCCTTGCGGGCAGGGTCCTCTCTCCTTCTATACTTGTGTGTGCCTTGTATTGCTCATGTTTACTGTACTTGTCTATATTTCCCCTCTTCACATGTAAAGCGCCATGGAATAAATGGCGCTATAAAAATCTGTAATAATAATAATAATAATGATAATAATGTCATATTCTGCAGTAATTTTTCCTGGTTGCATTCGGAAACAATATGATGCCTCATGGAGTTACTATGCAATAGTACACGGATTGCCCACAGGGTTTTTAATATGTAGCTGTATAGAATTTGTGCGCTATCATACTATGCCATAAATGCATATCCTTATTGTTAATGTTAATAATTTTTGATTGGCTCCATCAGCCATAATTGAGGGACACTCCTTGCTTTTCTAATTGCATCTTGTGTTGGTACTATCTAAATCACTGATAATTTTGCAGAGATATATGAAGTACTACCTACACCTCCCACAGTAATCTTTAATTGGAGAGATGCATATCAGACAGGTTGACAAGAAAATAACATATTTTACTAACCCATGTTAATAGCTTGGCAGAACCATTTGACTTGTGTGATTTTATTTTAACATTAGGCATTTTTATGTATATTTGATATGTGATCCTGACATTGCCTAATACATTCCACTCTAAAGTTTCATAACTTTAGGGCTTCCAGAATAATGCTAAAGTCCCATCGACTCTTTAAGGCTTTTTATAATAATTTTGGTGCAGAGTTTCACTCTAATACCTGATAAAATTCTATATTTCATGCATATAATAAACTTTTCTGCATATAATTTCAGTAATCAGACCATTTTTCTACAAGTAGCCAGACAGGCAAAGTAGACTAAACTGCAGATTCTTGCTATTCACATGTGAGCCAGGGCTATAATTCTGAAATTACTCTTATTTCAATAACAGGAATGACATTAGCTTTATAATCCTGGTTTTCATGCACCACATTTAGCATTGTAGATGTTTCTACTAAGTATATTATTTTGTCATTCTACAGGTTCATTTTTTCTCTCATATGGTTCCTAAAAAATGCTAATAATGCTAAACTCTTTTAGGGATATTTAAAGACTCAATTATTTTGATTAACGTGTCAGATCTAGAAATAAACAGTAAAATAGTTATCTAAATCTTTAGTATCAAGTTAAAAAAAGAAAATATTTGGCTATTTTATAGGATTCAAGTTGGGCAGATGGGAAATCTTACTATTACAAATATATGACTGTGCAGATATCTGACTTTGTAGTCTGGACCTCCCACTGATACAGACATCTGACTGTGTAGTCTGAACCTCCCACTAATGCAGATATCTGACTGTGTAGTCTGGACCTCTCACTAATATAGATATCTGACTGTGTAGTCTGGACCTCCCACTAATACAGATATCTGACTGTGTAGTCTGGAACTCCCACTAATACAGATATCTGACTTTGTAGTCTGGACCTCCCACTAATACAGATATATGACAGTGTAGTCTAGACCTCCCACTAATACAAATATATGACTGTGTAGTCTGGACCTCCCACTAATACAGATATATGACTGTGTAGTCTGGACCTCCCACTAATACAGATATCTGACTGTGTAGTCTAGACCTCCCACTAATACAAATATATGATTGTGTAGTCTGGACCTCCCACTAATACAGATATATGACTGTGTAGTCTGGACCTCCCATTAATACAGATATATGACTGTGTAGTCTGGACCTCCGACTAATATAGATTTATGACTGTGTAGTCTGGACCTCCCACTAATATAGATATTTGACTGTGTAGTCTGGACCTCCCACTAATACAGATATCTGACTGTGTAGTCTGGACCTCCCACTAATACAGATATCTGACTGTGTGGTCAGGAACTCCCACTAATACAGATATCTGACTTTGTAGTCTGGACTTCCCACTAATACAGACATCTGACTGTGTAGTCTGAAACTCCCACTAATACAGATATCTGACTGTGTAGTCTGGACCTCCCACTAATATAGATATCTGTGTAGTCTGGACCTCCCACTAATACAGATATCTGACTGTGTAGTCTGAACCTCCCACTAAACAGATATCTGACTTTGTAGTCTGGACCTCCCACTAATAAAGACATCTGACTGTATAGTCTAGACCTCCCACTAAAACAAATATATGACTGTGTAGTCTGGACCTCCCACTAATACAGATATATGACTGTGTAGTCTGGACATCCCACTAATACAGATATCTGACTGTGTAGTCTAGACCTCCCACTTATACAGATATCTGACTGTGTAGTCTAGACCTCCCACTAATACAAATATATGACTGTGTAGTCTAGACCTCCCACTAATACAGATATATGACTGTGTAGTCTGGACCTCCCACTAATATAGATATCTGACTGTGTAGTCTAGACCTCCCTCTAATACAGATATCTGACTGTGTAGTCTGAAACTCCCACTAATACAGATATCTGACTGTGTAGTCTGGACCTCCCACTAATATAGATATCTGACTGTGTAGTCTGGACATCCCACTAATACAGATATCTGACTGTGTAGTCTGGACCTCCCACTTATACGGATATCTGACTGTGTAGTCTAGACCTCCCACTAATACAAATATATGACTGTGTAGTCTAGACCTCTAACTAATACAGATATATGACTGTGTAGTCTGGACCTCCCACTAATATAGATATCTGACTGTGTAGTCTAGACCTCCCTCTAATACAGATATCTGACTGCTGTTTGAACCTCCCACTAGTATAAGGCTGTGTAGTCTGGACCTCTCTCTAATAGAGTTATTGTAAGGTTCTATGTATATATTCCTGAAACTCAGTTTGTTCGTCAGCCATTTTACTTTCTGTCTTGCTGCAGCTATCTTGCCCTCAGTCAAAATGGAGTTTCCAGCTTGCATGTTCCCGCCCTGATTCTCTCCTTTGCTTCTTAAGCAGCCACAGCTGAGCAATCAGTGCTTCAGAATCTAGCCTGCAGTGAACCTGTGACTTGACTCCTGTAAGCCTTGGACCTTGTACTCCAGCTATTCCTACTGAGGAACTCTGAAGCACTTGTGGACTCTGAACCCTGCTCTTTGAAAGACCCACGTTTGCATGGACTTACGGTAACAGAGAAGAAGATCCTGAATCTGTATTGGAGAGTGATTGCTGAGCTTGGATTACTCTGGCCTGCTGTGTCTCCTGTTTCTGTGTCTGCAAACTGTGTGACTATTTCTGCCAACTTGTATGAAGTAATACAGGACTTTTCTATATCAAACCTGTGACTCCTGTGTTTTCATCGCACCCAAGCACAAGACGCTATATGAACTGTACTACATACATTACAAGATTCTGAAGCCAAAACGTTAGTGTCTGCTGGGTCTGGAAGGCTGTGTCTGCTGTACTGTGGATATCAGACGTCCGGTTGTACTTTCTGTGATGACAGTGGTTGTGACTTCTCACAACCATTCCAGGTGAGCAATTCCCTTAAGTTTTTTCTTTTTGCAGTGTTACCACAGGTAAACACTATTGTTTTTTTTTTTTCCCTTTCTTTTCTCTTTTTTGTCTGCTGTAACTCTGGATATCAGATGTCTGGTTGAAACTTTCTGTGATGATAGTGGTTGTGACTTTTCACAACCATTCCAGTAATCCTGTCTTAAAAGATCTGGAAAATGGAGGCCCGCATAAAGGAACTTTGCGGAGTGACTGATAATATCCTTGCAGATTTGCAGAATATAAAGACCCGTTTTACAAATCTACAGGACCTATATAATCACAATTTGCAAGTGGTTGGACAGACTACCCAGGATTTGCGAGCCAGGATTGAGGTTCTAGAGGGGCGAGTCCAGGCTCCTGCTGTAGCCCCGAGTGCTGGGATTCCCAAGTTGCCCCCTTTTCGTTTTGGCGGTGAACGTGAGAAATTCAGGGGATTTATTAATCAATGCAATCTTTTTTTTTCTGCACATGCTTCACAATTTCCCACTGAACGATCTAAGGTGCTTACTATAATTATGTTGCTTACCAACAAGGCTTTAATGTGGGCAAACCCTCTGATTGAGACTGAGGATGATTGTTTGAATCACCTTGATGATTTATTTCAGCCATGGGGCAGGTGTTTGATGACCCCAATCGAGGTGCAACAGCTGAAGCAGCCATGTTAGCTTTGCGCCAAGGTAAGCACTCGGTAGCTGAATATGCCTTGGATTTCAGGAGATGGGCCCTTGATACCACCTGGGACAGTTCCGCCAAAAAATCTATTTTTCGAAAGGGGTTATCTCCACTGATTAAGGATGAACTTGCTCGTGCCGACCCTCCCACTGCGTTGGGTGACTTTATTAACTACTGCATCCGTATTGATACTCGTCTGACTGAACGCAGGCAAGAGAGATGGTTCGAAAGCAATCGTACTAACCTTTTCCTACCTTCCTCTCCAGCTAAGGAACCTTTGAGTAGGATTACATGGGAACCTGAACCTGAACCCATGCAGGTAGACTCTTTACAACGACGGTTAGTGATGCACGCAAGGAACATCGTTTTAAGGAGAATCTATGTTTCTATTGTGGTAAGTCAGGGCACTTCATTATAAACTGCCCCAGCCGTTCTCGTAAGACTACTGCAGCACTCATTCATTGTGAGTGTTGCGAGAGGGGATCTGTCAGGTCCGAGCCTCAGGCTCCAGAGAGATCTGCAGCAACAGATCTTGATTTCTCGGACTTAAACTCCGTTACCTCTGAGGACGTTGACTGTGTAAACGCTGCCATTTTTCAAGTTTCCTCAGCGGTGTCCCAGCTGAGTTGTAAGAAAAACAATTCTCATTGCTTTCTTTCCATCAAACTCTGGGTTGACTCAGCTTGGGTGTCTAGCTCTGCTATGATCGACTCAGGGGCAAGTGGAAATTTTATGGATGTCTCCTTTGCTCTGAAACAGGGAATACGTTCAGTGAAGAAGGCTACTCCAGTACAGATGGAAACTGTGGATGGCTCCCTGCTGACCTCTGGACCAGTGGATCAGGAAACAGAGCCTTTGAGGGTTATTATGGGTAAAGATCATCAAGAAAAACTGTCCTTTATGCTTATCTCTTCTCCCCACTTTCCCATTATTCTAGGGCTACCATGGCTGCAGGCTCAGAATCCTACCATTAACTGGGAGACCAAGGAATTACACTTTCCAGAGAAACAGATGAGTCCAAAAGTTTCAGCTTGCTCTGTTCCTAAAGGAATCATGTCAGTCCCTGAACTACCAGCTGTATACCAGGACTATGTGGATTTATGTGACAAGAAGAACGCTGACCAGCTTCCTCCTCACCGTCCATATGATTGTCCAATTGAATTATTGCCTGGAGCAGAGATACCTTTTGGTAAGATCTACACCCTGGCGGGGCCCGAGCTAAAGGCTTTAAAGGATTACATAGATGAAAATCTAGCCAAGGGCTTCATACGCCCCTCTTCATCTCCTGCAGGTGCACCCATCTTCTTTGTAAAGAAGAAAGATGGATCTCTGAGACCATGCGTAGACTATAGGGAACTCAATAAGGTTACTATTAGAAACCGTTATCCATTGCCTTTAATCCCTGAGTTATTGGAGAGAGTGCGACATGCCAAAATTTTTTCTAAACTAGATCTTCGTGGGGCCTATAACTTAGTCCGTATTAGACCTGGGGATGAATGGAAGACTGCATTCAGGTCACGCTATGGACACTTTGAATATCTAGTTATGCCTTTTGGTCTGAGTACCGCCCCAGCCACTTTTCAACACTTGGTGAATGACATCTTCAGGGATCTCCTAGATACATTCGTGGTAATTTATTTGGATGATATTCTAATTTTTTCTAACTCCACAGAGGAACATCATGGACATGTGAGAATGGTCTTGGAACGTCTAAGACAAAATCATCTTTACATCAAACTTGAAAAGTGTGAATTCCATAGGACCGAAATTCAATTTCTGGGGTGTGTACTGTCTACACAAGGAATTAGTATGGATGGAAGCAAAACCCAAGCCATCAAGGATTGGCCAAGTCCTAGAAATGTGAAGGAGGTACAGCGCTTCATCGGGTTTGCCAACTTCTATAGACGTTTCATTAGAAATTTCTCTGAGGTAGTGTCACCTATCACTCAACTTACCCGGAAAGAGTCTAGGTTTTCCTGGACTCCCCAAGCCCAGGAAGCATTTTCCCGTCTAAAAGATAAATTTACCACTGCACCTATCCTAGTACATCCCAACCCCGAGCTTGCCTTCATAATAGAGGTGGATGCTTCAGACTGTGCCATTGGAGCTATACTCTCTCAGAGAACAGGTGAGAAGAATGTCTTGCATCCCTGTGCCTTCTTTTCCCAGCAGTTGTCTTCGGCTGAGAGGAACTACGATGTGGGCAATAGAGAGTTGTTGGCCATTATTGCCGCCTTCAAAGAATGGAGACACCTTCTTCAGGGAGCTGCACAGCAAATAGTCGTCCTGACAGACCATCGTAACCTTGAGTTTATCAGGTCGGCTAAGTGCCTGACTCCTCGCCAGGCTCGCTGGAATCTTTTCTTAAACCAATTTAATTTTATCATCTCTTATAGACCAGGATCGCGCAATGGAAAGGCTGATGCACTCTCTAGGATTTACTCAGCAGAGACACGTCCAATTACTCCTCCTAAGACTATTCTTCCTGACTCTAAATTCCTAGGAGTAATTCATAATCAAGACCTACTTAAGGACATCAAGGAAGCATACCATGCGGATTCCTTTTTGGCACAACCCCCAAGGGACGTAAGTCTTGTCTTTAAGAATGGTGTGTGGATTCAGGGACAACGTCTGTATATTCCTGAAACAGTCAGATTAAGAGTATTGCAACTCATTCACGATTCCAAGATAGCTGGGCATAGAGGAATTCTAAAGACACAGGAATTTCTTTCTCGTTTCTTTTGGTGGCCCACTTGCAGGAAGGATGTTTTGAATTATGTCACTTCATGTGAGGTCTGTGCAAGATGCAAAACACCTCGCTCCTCACCAACTGGTCTGTTACAGCCTCTTCCCACCCCGTCCCGCCCGTGGGGATCCATTTCTATGGACTTCATTGTGGAGTTACCAACCTCTCAGGGAAGAACACCATTCTAGTGGTGGTTGACCGTCTAACAAAGGCAGCTCATTTTATCCCTTGTGTCGGCTTACCCACTGCAAAACAGACATCAGATTTGATGATTAAAGATGTGTTTCGCTTACATGGAGTACCGGATGAGGTTATTTCGGATCGAGGGGTGCAATTCACTTCTAGGTTTTGGCAAAATTTCTGTGCAGCATTGGACATTAAAGTAAACCTTTCTTCTGCTTTTCATCCCCAGACTAATGGACAGACCGAACGAACCAATCAAACCCTGGAGCAGTATCTCCGCTGCTTTATCTGCCACCTACAGGATGATTGGGTGGATCTACTTCCATTAGCTGAGTTCTCGTATAACAACTCTCAGAGTGCCTCCACTAAACAGTCTCCTTTTTACTCTAATCTAGGTTATCATCCTAACATTCTACCACGATTTCCCATAGAAACGCCTTTACCAGCAGTGGCTGAAAGAATCACGTCTTTACAGAAGAATATGGATCTTCTAAAGGAAAATCTGGAATCGGCTCAAGAAAGGTACAAGAAAGCTGCAGATAAATTTCGTAAACCTGCACCAGCTTTCAATGTAGGAGACTTGTCTGGCTGTCAACCAGAAATCTTAAGTTAAGGATTCCATCGTCTAAGTTGGGACATAAGTACATTGGACCCTATAAAATCAGTAAAATTATAAGTGCCGTTGCTTGTCGTCTTCAACTGCCCAGAACTATGAGAATCCACCCTGTCTTTCATGTATCCCTACTAAAGGCTGCGACACCCAATACGTTTCCTGGACGTTCCTCTCCTTGCCCTGACCCAGTGCTAGTCGATGGTCAGGAAGAATTTGTGGTGGAAAGGATTTTAGATTCCAGGTTGTATAGAAATCAGTTACAATATCTGATTAAATGGCAGGGCTACCCAGTGGAGGACAACTCATGGGAACCGGTCAATAACGTTAATGCTCCTCGCTTGCTCCGTCAGTTTCATCAGAGGTACCCACACAAGCCTGGTCTGAGGTCATCCGGAGGTTGTCCTTAAGGGGGAGTAATGTAAGGTTCTATGTATATATTCCTGAAACTCAGTTTGTTCGTCAGCCATTTTACTTTCTGTCTTGCTGCAGCTATCTTGCCCTCAGTCAAAATGGAGTTTCCAGCTTGCATGTTCCCGCCCTGATTCTCTCCTTTGCTTCTTAAGCAGCCACAGCTGAGCAATCAGTGCTTCAGAATCTAGCCTGCAGTGAACCTGTGACTTGACTCCTGTAAGCCTTGGACCTTGTACTCCAGCTATTCCTACTGAGGAACTCTGAAGCACTTGTGGACTCTGAACCCTGCTCTTTGAAAGACCCACGTTTGCATGGACTTACGGTAACAGAGAAGAAGATCCTGAATCTGTATTGGAGAGTGATTGCTGAGCTTGGATTACTCTGGCCTGCTGTGTCTCCTGTTTCTGTGTCTGCAAACTGTGTGACTATTTCTGCCAACTTGTATGAAGTAATACAGGACTTTTCTATATCAAACCTGTGACTCCTGTGTTTTCATCGCACCCAAGCACAAGACGCTATATGAACTGTACTACATACATTACAGTTATATGACTGTGCAATCTGAACTTACCACTAGTACAAATATGTGATGGAGTAGTCTGAACCTTCCCCTAAGAAAGATGTATGAATGTATAGTCTGAACCTCTCACTAATAGGATATAAGATAGTGTAGTCTGGACCTCCCACTAATAAAGATATATGACTGTGTACACTGAACTGTCTTTCTATAACAGTCAATCAGTGTAGCCTTTCCAATAATAGCTATCTATATATTCTGGATTAGCCATCTTTTACAAAAGTCTTGCACTATAATCAATGCCACCCACTACAATAGAAATGTGTCATTATTGTCTGTATCACCCTCTATATCAGCTTTCTGACAGTGTATTTTGATCCTTCCCATATAATAGTAGTTTGTGCAGTTTTGATCTCTGCCTGTAACATCAGACTGACAAGGTAATCCAGAGTGTCATCTTTTCAGAAGCCTGGCAGTGTAATACAGATCTAGCATTACATAAAAGGAGCCTGGTAGCATAGTTTGACCAAAACCCTATTGCAGCAGTCTAGCTGGAAAGTCTTACCATTCGACTATGACAACAATTTGCTGTGTATTTTGGAGTGACCTCTAGAACTGTAGTCTACCTGTGTAATCTAATTGATGCCCTGAAACAGTAGTCTGTTTTTAGATAGTCAAGAGCAATTTGGCCAGAAATGTAAAGAATATTCAAAGCTATGATCAAACAATTTGTTGCATGAGGGCAATAAGCACTCCTTAGAGACAGGAAATATGTTTTTTTGGGGACCAGGTTAAGAACCCAGGATCTAAAGGTACATTTACACAGCACGATAATCGAAAACAAGCAAGATCATTTTCAATAACTGTGCAGTGCAAACAGGCTGCTGATCACCTGATGAATCAGCAAAAAACTTGTTCATTGGGTGAAATGATCTTTTAGGTTCCCCAATAGATAATTGTTTCCTGCAGCGCAAGGTCCTGTGCAAACAGGACATGTAAGAATAATGTGCCCACTTAAAATCTGTTACACGTCGTTTTTGTGCACATATGAACGATGGTCTGCCTGTGTAAACAGATTACAAAACGATCGTCAACCCACAAACATGTTGCCGAAAGACAGTGATTTAATGGCATACAACGGCAGGTATAAATGCACTTTACAGTTAGAGTTGAGCAAATTTTTCAAAATTTGGTTCCGATTACGATCGGCAGCAAATGTTGTATTTGCAATATTCGCCGAACTCTTAAGAATGCCATTGGATTCAATGGGAGTAAAAATGTCTGAAAATGTTCGGAATCTATCGTGAAACATAAATTCAGCACAAATAGGATACCAATATGGCACGAATATGTCAAATTCAGATTCGGCAACCGATTCTGAACATACAGTATTCGCTCAACTCTATTTACAATATTCTATGTTGTTAAACAGACTAAATAGCAGCCTGAATTCTGATAGATAATCCCAACACAAGTCCAGTGTACTGAAAGAAAGTTTTGTTTTAACACAATAGTTTTGAAGGCAAAGTGGTAAATGTTTCCATTATGTTCCCACAGAGATATTGAACAGCTCTCAATTATATCTCTAAAACAATTAAAACGCTAGTAAATGAGATGTTTGAAGTTGCAGGAGAAGGTAGAAAACAATAAAAGTATAGTAGATAATGATTAACGTACAGAAAATCATATACAGGCTTGATAACAATGAAACATGTTTGAAATTCAGTTTGTCGGGATTAAAAAAATGAACAACAATATCTCCTTTTAATCTCAAATCTTCTCCGCTAATAAATTTAATGTGCTTGGAAACGTAAGTTCAAGTAATAGAGAACTGACACATACAACATGTTGTGCATGTGGATTAAAATGCTAACACTAGCTGCCAACCTTCAAAACAACTGACATGACATTGCGTCTCTATTTCAAACATAATATCGTCTTTTTCTAAGGAAGATTATTTCGCTATTTCCTTTGTCAGTGTAAGCTATTACTTTTGTTCTTTTATCTGAAAAAAGGAAGATGTTAGGAGATGGATTTGTCAGCAGAAAGAACTTAAAATGCATGCTGTTTGTATTTCTAGCATTGCCCTTGAGTGCCATGAAGCTTTTTACTCCTAAAGCATTTTTTTACCAATTCTTTACTTTCCGCTTTAATACTGGAGGGTTAAAACATTCTTGAAAAATAAGATGACAGGTCTCAAGTTATTGCCTTGGAGAATGTTTTTAAGTGAATGAATGAAACAAACAAACCTTATGTCAAAGTGGAGTTGAAAAGTAATATGAAGCTTATGGTGCTTTAAGGATGAAACTAACCATGGTATAAAAATAGATAAAATCCAAAGATTAATATTACCATAATGATGATAATGATAGCAAATAATATAATTATATATGTGTTATTATTTGAATTTGAAGGCGTTGTCCACTACTCAGACAACCCATTCTTAATTATTATATTCCAATGTACAAAATAAAAACAGCCTATAATCACCTCTGCTGTCAGTGCCATTTCTGCAACATTGGCACCTGGCCTCCTGGGGCTTGCGTAATGCAGCCACGTAAGACCTGTAGCCAGTCATTCTTTTCTTCACTCTCACTTCCTTCAGATCTAACTGTTATCCAGGGAAGGTCAAGGAGCAGCAGCAGCTCTCAGTATTTTTGGGTATCAGTTTCATCCAAAGGAAGTGAGAGTAATATGGCTGATTGGCTGCAGGGCTCACATGGCATAAAAAGGTCACGCAAGCCCCGGGAAACCAGACACCGCCATCGGAGTTGCGTATAGGCTGTTTTTATTTTATATGAGGGAATATAGCAGTTGAGAAGGGATCATCTGAATAGTGGCAACCTCGTTAACGAATTTGCTTTTTAAAGAGCACATATGAAAAAAGTTAAAACTATGTTCACACTGTCATCTATGCAAGTCCATCATGCAACTCAATATTTTTGAGAGTAAAGGATGCAACTAAACAATCCAACGTCGTAAAAACGTCACATAGCGATCTAGCTTGTCATGCGCAGCTCAGCGACGATTTCTGCTTGATCTCGCTCGTGAATCGTCGACCTATTTCATGCTGCGCTCCTGAAGTATCTATCGCTGTGACTTCTAGCGATTACGGTACTTTGTCGCTAAGTCGTTAAGAAGATCGCTAACGGCGATAGCGTCGTACTATATCGCAATGCGAGCATTACGATGAACATCCGCTAGCGATCTCATTAGTAGAACCACGAGTCGCTACGGATTGCTTAGGGGCAGTACTAAGTAGTATTCGCACTATCAAGCTATAACTATTGAAACATGCGAAATCTAAGGACCCTCTTTAAGTAAGAAGTCTATAAGTTTGATATAAGCCAGACCTAAAGGAGCCATACACATCAGAATACAGCGATTTTGGCAGGACCAGTAAATATAGATGACAGAACCAGAACTTAAAAATTTGGGCTTTGTACTGGACAGTTAGTGAATTTTGGAGCAAGAAAATTCTCTCCTCTGACTTCCCCCAGAGCTCTGAACATTAAAATTGAAGTTGGTGTTTGGAGCTCCGGTAGAAGTCTGGGGAGAGAGAGAGAATTTTCCTGCTCCAAATTTCAGATCTCATTGTTTTCAATGGGGTTCAGGTTCTGGTTAAAATTTGTGTACAGTTCCTGTACTCAAACCGAACTTTAGACTAAAGTTCAGGTCAGGTAACAGAACTCGAACTTTCACGGGTCCGCTCATCTCTATCTGTACAGCAGCTAATATATTGTTCAGTGGATTTTGGGGAGAAAAATGGCATGTTGAGTTTGCCCAATCCTTTGTACGCAATGTAAAAAAGCTACTATCAGGGTTATTTCTCTTTCCCCTTCAACAATAAGTCAAGATTTGGTAAATGTGCATGGGTGCTTAGAAGAAATAGCTGTCAAATTATTAGTGGAAAGCAGTTATTGAAAGTATAAAGACGTTGCCCACCATGGCTGTCTTCTTCTAAAAACACTGTTATCCTTTGCCACAACCTACTGTACATATGTTATTAAGATCTGTAGAATTAATTTCAATGAAGCTGAACTGTAATTTCTGGTAAAACCCGTAGTCACTGATGATATTTTGGACACTTCCTTTAACAGGTGAAGATCTTGAATCCATGTTATACACACATCCTTTCAGACTTTGTCACTTTGTCATTATTTTAGCAATGTAATGACATTTTCCTTTCAATGTTGCAGTGTACATTGTTAAACTATGGTGAAATCTGATAATAGTTCTATTGAGTGAACATTAACATTTTTTTCATTTTAAAGTGACATTTGTAGACAATATGGAGCAGACATCATTAATTGAACTCTTCAGACATCAAGGTTAATTCATTAATATATTTTTTATTGAAGTATAAATCCAGAGATTTGCACAAAACCCTCTTTGCTACAATCCAGTATATTACCATTTTAATCATTTATATCTCAGGGTACCAATTTTTATTTGAGTTGTACTGAAACTTTAATGAGAGAAGTAAGCTGCTCCCAAAAGAAGACACAATACTTATTATCCCATGTCCCAATGTGTTTCCTTTGTAATTTTCAGGTTCATCAGGGGACTTCTCATAGGAAGAGAAGTGCTAGCAATGAGCACAATGTTGCTATCATGGTCGTCAGGTGAATAGGTGGAATGGAACAATGGTGAAAACTAGCTCTGGGTTCTATAAAGTGTATCTTGATTTTCTTGTTTGTGCTATTCCTGAGAAAATAAGTTATCCTCTTCTTACATACTTGTCCTACTTAAAGGGGATTTCCTAAGATAAAACTTTCTCTCTCTCAAGGGTGGACAATCGTTGTTTCATTTTGTGCAGCTACAAAGGGGCCCAAGAGACAACGGGACCCATTTCAACCTACACTGAGATCTCATCTCCCGAGATCTTGAAGCCGAGCTTTCCATCTGAGCATGTGCCGCCCCTGACAGCTATTTTCCCGGAGTCCACCACATAGTAAACCATGGAAGTGCTGTGGCTTCATGCTTTCACAAAAAGTCGGCGGAGCCCCTGCACCACCGAACACCCACAGCATCGCACATTCCAACACCCCCTCATCCTAGTCTTCGGCCTGCAGCAACCCTCTACTCTTGCCTCCTCCAACAGCAACCCTGGGACCCTGCTCCACCGCGGCCGGTAAGGTATATCCACATTATAAGATACACCCCCATTTTCCCCAAAAAATTTTGGGGAAAAAAGGTACGTCTTATAATTCGAAAAATACGGTAATTAATAAATGTTTTTTTTGGTTGATGTGCTATTTAATCTTTTAACAAGCGAAAATAAAACTATTGTAACATGTTTATGCAACTTTCTTCATGTCTACATTTTAGAGTTTTAGGCTTCTCTTATTTATCACAAATAGTTCTGCTAATTATTCTTTACTAGCTCCACCTGTGCGAAATTTTCACACATTAGTTGTCGGGGGCGCAGGCAATTTCAGAAAAAGCAAACTGGTCAAATGTAAATGTATTTCATGAGATGATGAACACAAAAATATTTAGAATTGAGAGTTCTCAGAGGTTGATACCTTTTAATGGCTAACTGAAAAGATGTTAACAAATTGCAAGCTATCGAGACTACTCAGGTCTCTTCATCAGGCTAGACTAATACAAAATCTGAAGAATCACATATTTATACACAACACAGCACAGAAACAATATAAATATGTGATTCTTCAGATTTTGTATTAGTCTAGCCTGATGAAGAGACCTGAGTAGTCTCGATAGCTTGCAATTTGTTACCATCTTTTCAGTTAGACATTAAAAGGTATCAACCAGTGAGGACTCTCAACTCTAAATATTTTTCTATCTACTGGCTAACACAGTACAAAGATACACATCTTTCCTGTATGATGAACACAGACAGGTATTTATATATGTAGCTTGGTAATACAATAAATTGGTTTGATAAGTAGAGGCCAAAAAATGTCTTCCTGTTGAGGTGCCATCTGCAGGTCATTGTGTCTTTCTGTAGGTTTATGAAAATAAATGTTTAAACTGTATTTAGTTATAAAATCATAAATGTGTGGTTTGTTTGCCTCTTTTCTTACTGAAGGGAGCAAGTTTACCTTTCAAATGGTGTATCATTTGTGTGTGTGGGGCGAAAGTAATCAGCGAAAAAGCAGTGCATATTTACAAATGTGTTTGCATATGTGGCTCACCATTTGTGTGTGAGTCGAAGAAATCACGAAAAAAGCAGTGCATGTATACAAATGTGTTTGCATAAGTGACTCACCTGCAGTGAAGTGTGCAATCCTCCAATGTGCCTGAAATAGGCTGGGCAAGCACTTGAGCAAGCTGGAAAGACACCAAGGCAAATGTTTGGATTTGTTTGTAAAGTCTGTAAGCAGCTTTGTGGTAGTGTGCTTTGGGGTAGTGTGCTGCCACCTGCAGGTAATTTGACCTTTCAAATGGTGTATCATTTGTTTGTGTGGGTGGAGTATGAACGGAGCAAGTGTGTAATTAAATAGGCAGTGCATGTATACAAATGTGTTTGCATAAGTGACTCACCTGCAGTGAAGTGTGCAATCCTCCAATGTGCCTGAAATAGGCTGGGCAAGCACTTGAGCAAGCTGGAAAGACACCAAGGCAAATGTTTGGATTTGTTTGTAAAGTCTGTAAGCAGCTTTGTGGTAGTGTGCTTTGGGGTAGTGTGCTGCCACCTGCAGGTAATTTGACCTTTCAAATGGTGTATCATTTGTTTGTGTGGGTGGAGTATGAACGGAGCAAGTGTGTAATTAAATAGGCAGTGCATGTTTACAAATGTGTTTGCATATGTGACTCACCTGCAGTGAAGTGTGTAATCCTCCAATTTGGATAAAATAGGCTGGGCAAGCAGTTTGACAAGCTGGAAAGCCCCCAAGGCAAATGTTTTGATTTGTTTGTGATGTCTGTAAGCAGCTTTGTGGTAGTGTGCGTTGGTGTACAGTGGTGCCACCTGCAGGTCATTTTTCCTTACTGCAGGTTTATGAAAATTAATGTTTAAACTGTATTTTGTGATCAAATCATGGATGTGTGGTTTGTTTGGCTATTTTCTTGCTGAAGGGGGCAAGTTTACCTTTCAAATTGTGTATTATTTGTGTGTGTGGGTGCAGTATGAACGAAGATACAAAGTAATCACCGAAAAAGTGTTTAGAAATAATAGATCATGATTTTCTCTTTTTCAGCAATGTAGCCCCATTGTAGTAGCATAATAATAATATTGCTATGCACAAGCCACTTTTTAACCCCTTCACCCCCAAGGGTGGTTTGCACGTTAATGACCGGGCCAATTTTTAAAATTCTGACCACTGTCTCTTTATGAGGTTATAACTCTGGAACGCTTCAACGAATCTTGGCGATTCTGAGATTGTTTTCTCGACACATATTGTACTTCATGTTAGTGGTAAAATTTCTTCGATATAACTTGCGTTTATTTTTGAAAAAAACGCAAATATGGCGAAAATTTTTAAAATTTTGCAATTTTCAAACTTTGAATTTTTATTCCCTTAAAACAGAGAAATATATCACACAAAATAGATAAGAAATAACATTTCCCACATGTCTACTTTACATCAGCACAATTTTGGAACCAAAATTTTTTTTTGTTAGGAAGTTATAAGGGTTAAAAGTTGACCAGCGATTTCTCATTTTTACAGCAAAATTTACAAAGCCATTTTTTTTAGGGACCACCTCACATTTGAAGTCACTTTGAGGGGTCTATATGGCAGAAAATACCCAAAAGTGACACCATTCTAAAAACTGCACCCCTCAAGGTACTCAAAACCACATTCAAGAAGTTTATTAACCCTTCAGGTGCTTCACAGTAACTAAAGCAACGTGGAAGGAAAAAATGAATATTTTACTTTTTAGCCACAAAAATTATCTTTTACAAAATTTTTTTTATTTTGACAAGGGTAAAAGGAGAAAATGGACAGATAAGGTTGTTATGCAATTTCTCCTGAGTACGCCAATACCCCATATGTGGGAGAAAACCACTGTTTGGGCACACGGCAGAGCTCGTAAGGGAAGGAGCGACGTTTGACTTTTTCAAACTAAAATTGGCTGGAATTTAGATTGGATGCCATGTCGCGTTTGGAGAGCCCCTGATGCGCCTAAACAGTGGAAACCCCCCACAAGTGACACCATTTTGGAAACTAGACCCCCTAAGGTACTTATCTAGATCTGGTGTGAGCACTTTGAACCCTCAAGTGTTTCACAAAAGTTTATAAAGCCTGGGTGTGAAAAAAAAAAAAATCAATTTTCCACAAAAATGATTTTTTAGTCCCAAATTTTTGAATTTTCCCAAGGAAATTGGACCCCAAAAGTTGTTGTCAATTTGTCCTGAGTACGCTGATACCCCATATGTGGGGGGGGAAACTTTGCGCGCACAGCAGGGCTTGGAAAGGAAGTAGTAACGTTTTGGAATGCAGACGTTAATGGGGGTCATGTTCCGTTTGCAGTGCCCCAGATAAGACTAAACAGTGGAAACCCCCAAAAGTGACCCCATTTTGGAAACTAGACCCCCTAAGGAACTTATCTAGATCTTTGGTGAGAACTTTGAACCCCCAAGTGCTTCACACAAGTTTATAATGCCCGGGCATGAAAAGAAAAAATCTTATTTTTTTCCCACAAAAATTATCTTTTAGTCACTAATTTTTTATTTTCCCAAGGGTAACAGGAGAAATTGGACCACATAAGTTGTTGTACAATTTGTCCTGAGTACGCTGATACCCCATATGTGGGGGGGAACTACTGTTTGGGCGCACAGCAGAGCTCGGAATGGAAGGAGCACCATTTGACTTTTTCCAACCAAAATTGGCTGGAATTGAGTTTGGATGCCATGTTGCATTTGGAGAGCCCCTGATGTGCCTAAACAGTGGAAACCCCCCACAAATGACCCCATTTGGGAAACTAGACCCCCTAAGGAACTTATCTAGATTTTTGATGAGCAATTTGAACCCCCAAGTGCTTCACACAAGTTTATAATGTAGAGCCGTTAAATTTAAAAATCATATTTTTTCCACAAAAATGATCTTTTCACCCCAATTTTTATTTTTCCAAGGGTAACAAGACTCCAAAAGTTATTGTGCAATTTGTCCTGAGTGCGCTGATACCCCATATGTGGGGGTAAACCACTGTTTGGGTGCATGGCAGAGTTTGGAAGGGAAGGAGCGCCGTCTGACTTTTTCAACGCAGAATTGGCTGGACGCCATGTCGTGTTTGGAGAGCTCCTGATCTGCCTAAACAGTGGAAACCCCCATAAATGACACCATTTTGGAAACTAGACCCCTCAAGGAACTTATCTAGATGTGTGGTGAGAACTTTGAACCCCCAGGTGTTTCACTAAAGTTTATAACGTACAGCCGTAAAATAAAAAATCTTCTTTTTTTTTTTACAAAAATGATTTTTTCACCCCCAATATTTTATTTTCACAAGGGTAACAGAAGAAATTGGAACCCAAAAGTTGTTGTCCAATTTGTCCTGAGTACACTGATACCCAATATGTGGGCGAAAACTACTGTATGGGCACACGTCGGGGCTCGGAAGGGAAGTAGTGACGTTTTGGATTGCAGACTTTGATGGAATGGTCTGGGGCGTCATGTCACATTTGGAGAGCCCCTGATGCACCTAAACAGTGGAAACCCCCCACAAGTGACCCCATTTTGGCAAATAGACCCCACAAGGAACTTATCTAGATGTGTGGTGAGCACTTTGAACCCCAAAGTGCTTCACAGAAGTTTATAACGCACAGCCGTAAAAATAAAAAATCTTTTTTTTTTAAAAAAAAATGATTTTTTCGCCCCCAATATTTTATTTTCACAAGGGTAACAGGAGAAATTGGACCCCAAAAGTTGTTGTCCAATTTGTCCTGAGTACGCTGATACCCAATATGTGGGAGAAAACTACTGTATTGGCGCACGTCAGGGCTCGGAAGGGAAGTAGTGACGTTTTGGATTGCAGACTTTGATGGCATGGTCTGGGTGCGTCATGTCGCATTTGGAGAGCCCCTGATGCGCCTAAACAGTGGAAACCCCCCACAAGTGACCCCATTTTGGAAAATAGACCCCACAAGGAACTTATCTAGATGTGTGGTGAGCACTTTGAACCCCGAAGTGCTTCACAGAAGTTTATAACGCACAGCCGTAAAAATAAAAAATCTTTTTTTTTTTTGCAAAAATGATTTTTTTCGCCCCAATATTTATTTTTACAAGGGTAACAGTAGAAATTGGACCCCAAAAGTTGTTGCCCAATTTGTCCTGAGTACGCTGATACCCAATATGTGGGAGAAAACTACTGTATGGGTACACGTTGGGGCTCGGAAGGGAAGTAGTGACGTTTTGGATTGCAGACTTTGATGGAATGGTCTGGGGGCGTCATGTCGCATTTGGAGAGCCCCTGATGCGCCTAAACAGTGGAAATCCCCAACAAGTGACCCCATTTTGGAAAATAGACCCCACAAGGAACTTATCTAGGTGTGTGGTGAGCGCTATGAAGCCCCAAGTGCTTCACAGAAGTTTATAATGTACAGGCGTAAAAACAAAAAAATAATTTTTTTTGTACAAAAATGATATTTTCGCCCCCAGTTTTTTATTTTCCCAAGGGTAACAGAAGAAATAGGACAAATTGCACAATAACTCTTGGGGTCCAGAGTACGCTGATACCCCATATGTGGGATAAACTACTGTTTGGACGCATGGCAGAGCTCAGAAGTGAAGGAGCACCGTTTGACTTTTTCAACGCAGAATTGGCTGGAATTGAGATCAGACGCCATGTCACATTTGGGGAGCCCCTGATGTGCCTAAACAGCGGAAACCCCCCAATTCTAACTCCAACCCTAACCCCAACACACCCCTAACCCTAGTCCCAACCCTAACCACAAACCTAACCCTAACACACCCCTAATCCCAACCCTAACCCTAATCCTAACTTTAGCGCCAACCCTAACCCTAACTTTAGCCGCAACCCTAACCCTAACCCTAATGGGAAAATGGAAATAAATACATTTTTTAATTTTATTATTTTTCCCTAACTAAGGGGGTGATAAAGGGGGGTTTGATTTACTATTTATAGCGGGTTTTTATGATTGGCAGCTGTCACGCTAAAAGACACTTTTTATTGCAAAATAGTTTTTTGCATCGCCACATTTTGAGAGCTATAATTTTTGCATATTTTGGCCCACAGAGTCATGTGAGGTCTTATTTTTTGCGATACGAGTTGACATTTTTATTTGTACCGTTTTTGAGCAGGTGACATTTTTTGATCGCTTTTTATTTCGATTTTTGGGAGGTTAGAATGAACAAAAATCAGCAATTCATGAATTTCTTTTGGGGGAGGCGTTTTTATTGTTCCGCATGTGGTAAAATTGATAAAGCAGTTTTATTCTTCGGGTCAGTACGATTATGGCGATACCTCATTTATATCATTTTTTATGTTTTGGCGCTTTTATAGAATAAAAACAATTTTATATAAAAAATAATTATTTTTGCATCGCTTTATTCTGCGAGCTATAACTTTTTTATTTTTTCGCTGATGATGCTGTATGGCGGCTCGTTTTTTGCGGGACAAGATGACGTTTTCAGCGGTACCATGTTTATTTATATCGGTCTTTTTGATCGCGCGTTATTCCACTTTTTGTTCGGCGGTATGATGATAAAGCATTGATTTTTTGCTTCGTTTTTTTTTTTTTTAAGGGGTTCACTAAAGGGGTTAACTAGTGGGACAGTTTTATAGGGGTGGTCGTTACGGACGTGGCGATACCAAATATGTGTACTTTTATTGTTTTGTTTTTTTTATTTACAGGAAGAAATGAATTTATTGGGGAATATTTTTTTTTTTTTTATTTATTTTGGATTTTTTTTATAACATGTTTATTTTTATTTTTTTTAACTTTTTTACTTTGTCCCAGGGTGGGACATCACTGTAGTTTATCAAATCGCTGGTGTGACAGTGTGCACAGCACTCTGTCACACCACGATCGCTCAGGCAGTGCAGCAGGCTCTCAGTGCTGCTCTCAGCAGGCACTGAGGAAGCCGCCTCCCTCCAGTACCCCGGCGCATCTTGGATCCGAGTCCTGGGAGGGAGGAAGCCCTCAGAACAGCGCGATCACATCGCGCTGGTCTGAGGGTCTCAGGGGGGCGCGCAGGTAGCCCCCACCCTGCGCGATCCTCCCCTGTGCCCCCAGTACACCGCGACCATGTTTGATCGCGGTGTGCTAGGGGTTAATGTGCCGGGAGCGGTCCGTGACCGCTCCTGACACACAGTCACGGGTGTCAGCTGTGATAATCAGCTGACACCCGGCGGCGATTAGCTGCGCTCCCCTCAGGAGCGCAGCTGATCGCCTATGACGTACTATCCCGTCCATGGGCAGAATGGCACGGGTTTTATGGACGGGATAGTACGTCTAATGTCAGAGAGGGGTTAAAATAACCCAACACGATAAGGTGCATCACATATGAAATACATATATGCGATTTATACTGTTTTTAATGAACCTGTCCTCCTTTTTATGGTATTAGTCTTCACTGTTTTTATTAGCATGCAGATACATTAAGGCTTTTGCCCCTTGACTACATAAGAAAAGCTTCACTGCTGTAATTAGGCAGCTTTTAACTGGAAACAAAACGTAGCACTCAATATCCAGGCTTACTGAATTCTATTCTGACACCACCTTCGTGTTATTCTATAACACCCGCTGCATGTGTATTTCAATCATTAAAATGGAAAAACAACAAGTTACATAAACTGTACCATTGTAAAATAAAACATGCAAAGCTCCAGTGCTTAGGATAGAAAAAAAGAGACAAGGGCAGCAGCCGTCAATAGTGGATTACATGTCTGCCATGCCGTAGTTATACAGGCATAAACATGCCAATCAGTTGGCAACATAATGCAAAATTTTCTGAGTGACATTTCATGCCATATTCATAAGCTAACCTGCCTCATTCAGCTCCGTGGAAAGACAGAAGATACAAGCCCTCACCGGAAAGTTATTGAAATGTGACTGACATCTCAAAGGCTACCAGCCGAATACCATGACCCTGTGCTGAAACATTGCAAAGTTAATCAAAATTATGGATGTCTGGTACCATAAAGACTTTTTTTTACACTAAATCTTTTCATCCACAGTATAGAAAAGGTCATAATCTGCTTCAATTTCCTTCTCATTGGAATGTTCTCCTATAATTTATTTTCAGGGACTGTAGTCAAATACCTTGTATAATATACTCTTGGAAATGCCAAAGCTTTAAATATATATTACATTTCGAAAGGACGCTATTCCCAATCTCTCCCCCAAAAAAATGTACTGGGCATTCCACAATGATTGCTCAACAGGTACCCTTGTGAATGCAGAACATGTAATGTATAGTTATTTCCCGAGGCTTCACTTAAGGTTAGGAGAAATTGGAGTAAAGTATATTTTCACTAGAGCATTTCATTACTTATGTATAGTTCCACACTATAATAAAAAGACACTCAAGTGCTGCGCTTGCGAGATGAATGATAAGTCATTGCCATTTTGGTGAAAACATGTCAGAAACCAAATTACTATGATTCATTATCTGTTGTACAGGACTTTAAAGGCAATTCATGTGGACATGACGATTAATCATATTTATCAGTGATACTATTTTGTTGATGCCCTATTTTCCTCTTATTTTACTCAAGGAAATTGTAAAACAAGATTAAAAAAAACCTATTCTTCTTAAGTTACCAAATGCTTTAAATCACTTTGTAAAAAAAACGTCAAGGAGGTCATTCCGGTCACTGATTCTACTCCTATACTTTGAACAGGGACAAAGAAAGGCACAAGACTCCTGATCCATGCACTGTGGTCAATGTACAGAGCAAAATTGAAAAAAGACAGGTAAGGACTGCACATATTATATTTTACGACTTAAGCAAAGATCGAGAAATGCCAAGTGAAGTCAGCCATCATCGGTCACCAATTACAGCTTACACAAGAAAAAAAGGTAGCACACTGTAGCGCTATAGCTTGCAAACACGAAATATGAAAAATATGAAAAATGAATTGCATCATTACCTTAGAAATATGAAAAATTGAGAAGTCTTAGCGCATAAGATGGCCAAATTATGTGAGCCTGATAGCCACGTCAAGGCTCTTCTCGTATATCAGGTCCTAACTAATGCCTATACTCGCTTAGAAAAGTCTGTCTGCATGGGAACATATGAGTCCTCTCTTCAGACTAAAATCTACATCTCTGTGGAGGGGTGATGAACCTGTTGTAATTAAAAAGCCTGTGACCACCAGGTGGAGTGCTCAGGTAGAAGGTAAATGAATACATATCAAAAAACTGACCGGCACATCCAAACATAGATTCAGTGTGAACAGGTGCTAAACCTAGAGTCACCAACTCATATATATACACAAGAAAAAAAGGTAGCACACTGTAGCGCTATAGCTTGCAAACACGAAATATGAAAAATATGAAAAATGAATTGCATCATTACCTTAAAAATATGAAAAATTGAGAAGTTTTGATATGTATTCATTTATCTTCTACCTGAGCACTCCACCTGGTGGTCACAGGCTTTTTAATTACAACAGGTTCATCACCCCTCCACAGAGATGTAGATTTTAGTCTGAAGAGAGGACTCATATGTTCCCATGCAGACAGACTTTTCTAAGCGAGTATAGGCATTAGTTAGGACCTGATATACGAGAAGAGCCTTGACGTGGCTATCAGGCTCACATAATTTGGCCATCTTATGTGCTAAGACTTCTCAATTTTTCATATTTCTAAGGTAATGATGCAATTCATTTTTCATATTTTTCATATTTCGTGTTTGCAAGCTATAGCGCTACAGTGTGCTACCTTTTTTTCTTGTGTATATATATGAGTTGGTGACTCTAGGTTTAGCACCTGTTCACACTGAATCTATGTTTGGATGTGCCGGTCAGTTTTTTGATATGTAACCAATTACAGCTTAGTCCTCAAAGTACTCCAAACTTTCAACAAATGTGTTATATCTAAGCTCTGTCTAACTAAAGAAAAAAATGAAGTCCTTGAAAGAGATTTACTACTTACACACATATAGCAGAGTACCAAAAAAACACAAACGCATATGTGCAAAGACGAATACATTGGACCTCCATTGCAGGGTCTCTCGCATACTATGTGCCATTATTATTACTGATGTTTTTTTATGTTACATAGGGAACTATGGACCCAATCATGCACCAGTGCCCGGGTATAACTGTTACATCTACATCTCTTATGGCAATATTCATATACACCTGCTTACACCAAAGAATATCCAATGCAGACACACACAACTAGCAATAATGGTGTGGAGACAGCATCAAGCTTCAATACTATGCAGATGGATGAATGCCATATGTGGAATGATCCATTTTCCCAAGCAACATAAGGGAAAAAGAAGGTGGCTTCAGCGTCCAAATATGATCAACTCGCTTTATTATTGCATCACAAATGTAGAAACAAAAGCATATGTGATACCATAGTAAAGCAAGTTGGTCATTTTTGGATGCTGAAGGCACCTTCTTTTACACACACAACTAGGACATACAAACAGAAGCACAAAACAATAGGATGAAGTAACAAGATAAAAAAATGCATACAGATGTATCGACCCTTAAATAGCAGCAAACTTTGCTAGGCACCCCAAATTTTCACAATAAAAATCCACCAACTGTACCACAATCACTAGGTGGTCTAACATAGTCTCACTAAGGGGCCAACTTAATAAGAATGGTGTTGCGCGTCTTATTGAATTTGAAGAATCCTCTCAGTGTCCCTTCTCTTCCATGCAATTTGAAAGGAATGTTACTCCAGTCATGGTCCAAAAAAGCTTTTCTGGAATAAAAAAATGCCAGCAATTTTTGATTAATTTTAAGGGTAGGCATAGCCATGTCCTATCCAACCATGTCTCCTCCCAAGCTACGCCCATTTTGGCATAGTTGCTTCAAACAGGATTTAAAACAAAAGTTGCAAAAGTTTTTTGAATCCCCAAGCTGTGAAAAATATTTGCAACTTTTCAAAGCGTCTTATTCCAGGTTTCTGGTGTCAAAGTTTTGATGAATCGGATTCATAGCATAAATATTTCCCAACAAAGTAATACAAAATCATTTTTTATTTAAAAAATATTCTTCTTGTGCCCGTAATCTTAAGATGTTTTGGACCATCAAGAGAGGTAAAAAAGAACTAGTTAAAACTTGTGTATTTAAAAGATTAAAAGACATGGTTAATAACAAAAGTTTGATCCCATGGTATTAATATTGTGGCTTTCTATTAAGGATAATCAGTAACATGTTGATTTCTTAACTGATGAGCTAGTCTAATCTGGATCAGAATATAATGCTGTCTGCAGAACCTGCAGGGCACAAATCAGATTATCTAAAGCTGACAATGAATTAAGACTTGCAAGAGACGTCAAAAGCAACAAAAAAGGATTTTGGGGATATGTCAAAAGTAAGGGCCCCGTCACACATAGCGACACACCAGCGATCCCGACAATGATATGAACTTGTCAGGATCGCTGGTGTGTTGCTACATGATCGCTGCTGAGCTGCCAAATAGGCAGCTCTCAGCAGCGATCAGGACAGCGACTAAGCGGGTAACAAGCGACGCACGTCGCTTAGTTACCCGCAGTGTACATTAGATATTAGCGCTCTGGTGCAGGGAGCTGGTGACCAAGGTACACATCGGGTTTCTAGGCACCGCTCGGCACTTAGAAACCCGCTGTGTAGCTTGGTTACCAGTCCCCTGCACCAGCGCGCTGGTATCTAATGTACACATCAGGTTTCTAGGCACCGCCCGGCACCTAGAAACCCGATGTGTACCTTGATTACCAGCTAATCGCTGGTCTCCCGCCTGCCACACGCAGCTATGTGTGCTGGCCAGCGGAGAGCCAACGATCAAAAAAATTTACAGGACATTCAGCGACGATCAGCAATACCCAGCAGGGGGCTGATTGTTGCTGAATTTCACACACAGCGATATTGCTGGGGAGATTGCTGTTGCGTCACAAAACTTGTGACTCAGCAGCGATCTCACTAGCGATCTCGCTATGTGAGACGGGGCTTAAAAGAAAAGTCAAAGATGCTATAGGATTTTTACAGGATGAAAATGATGAAATAGTAAGACAGGATGTTGAGAAGGCAAAACTTTTAAATTCCTATTTTTCATATGTTTTCTCTCAGAAAGGAAATGTAACATCAACTGATCTTCACTGTCCTATTAAGAGAATAGAAGAATCCAGGATATCTATAAACAGAAAAATAGTGAGGAAACACTTAACTAACCTAAATGAATTTAAGCTTTCAGGTCCAGATGAATTACACCCCAGAGTACCGAAGGAGATAGCAGAAGAAATTCTTGAGCCACTCTCCATAATCTTTGAAAAATCTTGGAGAACAGGAGAAGTCCCAGAAGACTGAAGAAGAGCAAATGTTGTTCCTGTCTTCAAAAAGGGCAAGAAGTTGGACCCAGGGAACTACAGGTCGGTGAGTCTGACTTCTATACCAGGAAAGATCTTTGAACAAATTATTAAACAACATGTTTGAAAGTACGTGGATAAGAATGAAGTGATTAAACAAAGTCAGCATCGGTTTGTAACTAATAAGTCATGTCAGACTAACTTAATTTCCTTTTATGACAGAATCACGGAAATGCTGTAGATATAGTGTTAGGGGTCAAGTTCCCGCCTCTGCACAGGGGGAACCTTGAGCCATCTCCGCTGCGGTCTCCCATTCTTCTCCTGGCACAGTGGTTCCTGCTCAGCAGAGATGTCAGTCCCAGCGTCTTGCTCAGTCTCATACCGTGCAAAGGAATACTGCTGCCTTTCTGGGTTCTGCCATTATAGCCAGTACTGGTCAGCGGTGAGCAGATGACTTTGGGACTAAGTCCTGCTTTTCCCTTTCTGAGCATGCCCAGGGTAAGATCTCTCATTGGAGATCAGGGGTCACACGCTCAGGTACTGCAGCAACTCCCATTGGTCCTCCAGGAAGGTCCTGAAGCTGCTCCAGTTCTGGGGCAGGCTTCCATTGGTTCGTTCTGGAAGGTCTTGCAGTTGCTGCAGCTATAAAAGTGTTGCATGGCCGCATGGCCATGCGCTAGTATCAATTCTGTTATGTGCTTTGCGCCAGTGTGGTCATGTACGCATGCGGTTAGGGCTCGGCTGAAATAAGCCCCTAGAATACCGGCACCTCCGGTGAGGAGTTTTGTATGCACGTTTTCAGGGCTTGGCTGAAATAGCCTCTAGAGTACTGGCTACTCCGGTGAGGAGTTGGTTGTTTGAGTTAATGTTTGCATGACCATGGACTGCTACCTGCTCTGCAGTTATCTGTGTGCTCCTGTGGGGTTAACAGGACACAGTGTCTACCTCAGCGACTCTGTGGAGTAACAGAGTTCGCTCTTACCGCCATATAGTGCCACAGCTTCTATATCAGCGACTCTGTGGAGTAACAGAGCTCGCTTATACCGCCATATTGTGCCATCTTACTAGCAGCAGGCTCTGCCTGCACGGTGGACCCCGGACTGCGAACGCACCTATTATTTATATTTAATTGGTGCGTTCCGCCAGCCCTAACATATTGTATATCTTGACTTCAGCAAAGCATTTGACAAAGTATCTCACACAATCCTTATTGAAAAAATGACTAAGTATGGAATAGACAAGGCAACTCTTAGGTGGATTCATAACTGGCTTAGTGATCGGTCCCAAAGAGTGGTCATAAATGGCTGCACAACCAGTTGGAAGAATGTCTCAAGTGGGGTACCACAGGGCTCTGTCCTGGGCCCTGTATTGTTCAACATCTTTATCAATGATTTAGATGAAGGAATTGAGGGTAAGCTGATTAAATTTGCTGATGACACAAAGCTAGGAGGGATAGCTAATACTAGAGAAGAGAGAGAGAGGATTCAAAAATATATAAATAAGCTGGAGCAGTGGGCAGTCACTAACAGAATGGTTTTTTAACAGGGAAAAATGCAGATTACTACATCTGTGCAATAAAAATGAAAAAAGTATATACAGAATGGGAGGAATAGGGCTAAGCAATAGCACATGTGAAAAAGACTTGGGTATATTAATAGATCACAGACTGAACATGAGTCAACAGTGTGATGCAGCAGCAAAAAAGGCAAATACAATTCTAGGATGTATTAACAGAAGCATACAGTATAGATCACGTGAAGTCATTATTGCCCTCTACTCCTCTTTGGTCAGACCTCATCTGGAATACTGTGTCCAGTTTTGGGCACCACATTTTAAAAAAGACATTAACAAACTAGAGCAAGTTCAGAGAAGAGCGACCAGAATGGTGACCGGTCTGCATACCATGTCCTATGAGGAACGGTTGCAGGATTTGGGAATGTTTAGCTTGCAAAAGAGAAGACTGAGAGGAGACTTAATAGCTGTCTACAAATATCTCAAGGGCTGTCACATTGTAGAAGGATCATCTTTATTCTCATTTGAACAAGGAAAGACTAGAAGCAATGGGATGAAACTGAATGGGAGGAGACACAGATTAGATATTAGCAAAAACTTTCTGACAGTTAGGGTGATCAGTGAGTGGAACAGGCTGCCACGAGAAGTTGTGAGTTCTCCTTCAATAGAAGTCTTCAAACAGAGGCTGGACCGATATCTGTCTGGGATGATTTAGTGAATCCTGCTTTGAGCAGGGGGTTGGACCAGATGACCCAAGAGGTCCCTTCCAACTCTACCATTCTATGATTCTATGATTCTACTTTATAGGTCACATAGGGGTTGCAATTTAGAAGTAAATACACTCAAAGAAGGCAAAAAATCTACATTTGTTTTGCAATTAGTTACAATGTACAGTACTGTCGTTCCTTGGACAATAATTCTAATATGTTAAATATAAATATGTTTTATATATCCTTATATTTTAAAATACATTTCTGATTGTTTCCAGTTATCATTTCTACCTTCAGGAAGGTCCATCTTAATATCTTGCCATTGCTCTGCATTGGTCAGTTTTAGTTACGTTTTGTTCATCATAAATCACCAACATTGCTACAAATGGGAAAACTCTTAAAATGATTATCAGGGAAAATTAGAATTTTTTTACTATGGACCTAGGAACTAACTGATAAGTAGTTGCTAAATGACTGCCCTTTCTGCTCGATGCCAACCTCTGAGAGCGATTCTGCAGCTTCCGCTGACATCACGTTGACAGACCAGTTGCTTCTCTTAATCTTTGCTTTGTTGACGGGATGTGCGTGCAGATCTCATGCTGATTGTCAGCTCGTTCCCCATTGAATAAATGCGGAAAGCTGGCTGTCAATCAGCATAATGTTTGCAGTCACGCCCTGTCGACACAGCAGCATGGAAGAGGAAGAGCTGCCCTGCTGATATGAATGGTCTGAGCCGGCACAAGGTAGAAAAGGTAGGTAGTTAGTAACTACCTTCCTATCAATTTTTAGGCCCATAGTAAATAAATAAAGAGTCCTAGAAAACCCCTTTAACTTCATTAGCTAGCACAAGATTTTTAGCTATCTACGTGGCCCTGGCATGCTCTGTTACGTTGTTTTGAGCTGCATGTGCTATAGATGAGAATAGAGACTGTGGGCAGATGTCCTTACACAACATATAAAAGCAGATGCTATTTGGGAATCATGTTTAGGGAAATTGAAAAGAAATGTGCAAAAAGGTATTTATGATGAGTGCTGTCAGATTCATTTTGTGAAAATTGAATTGAAGGTGAAAAGAAATTCATTTGCAGATAATTATGTATAAAATGAAATAGAATAGGAGCCATATATTGTCTGATCTACATCTATACCCAGCAACCAATCTGCATAATGTAGACCAATAGCTGTTTTCATATAGAACAATATTAATGCTCGGTAACTTTATTACCCTATTGTTATCTATTATGAAATAATCAGCACACAAAAAAACTGTTAATCATGACCACCTAACATAGTAAATAAAATGGTCAGATGCAATCTACCATGACTGTAATGCAAAAGCAATGATGACAAAGATGTAGCAAAACTCAGCAATCATTTAGAAATGCTCGAACACTGGAGATTTGAATTATTTTACATTGCTTACTGCTAGATGTAGTAAGAAGAGCATGCCATAAAATGAACATAGCCTGAGCTATCCCCCAGGAAAATCTCAGACTCCAGCTGTCTCTGACTCCTTGCCACCCAGGAGACAATTAGAAGCTGTATGTTGTATTATTGTCTTTTCTGAACTATCTTGAACGTCCGTCAGTGCTGCAGGACAACATACAGCACCACCATGTCATAGGGTCCGTATTAGCAGGTGCCAGCATTACAACAACAAGGTGGAAGAGTACATGTCCAAAAGTCTCTGGGTACTAACAGATGGGTCTGCCCCATTCAATTTCTCCAAATTGAACACTTGGCCTGAGCTTGCCCTTTATGCATTGGAGTTACTGGCCTGCCCTGCGGTACGTGTCATGTAGGAAACTGTGTTTAACACTGCAGGAGATGTGATCACAGACAGGAGCAACTGCCTGTCAACATCCAACATCGGAAACCTAATATTCCTTAAAATAAGCCTGGTGTTGATCCCACAGGACTTGTCCATAGCTTTGTATGACTAGACAGCTATATCAGAGGCACCCAACCAGTCTTTAACTCTATTTACCATTCCTTTCATTTGGGGGCCCCCTCAAAAAATAAAAAAACAAACAACTGTGTTGGATACCTCCTCCTCTGCAACTTCCACCTATACTGTCACATCCACTTAGACTTATGCCTCGTACTTCTAGATAGCTAGTTTTAGTTTTGTTAAATCAAAGTTAAGTGAGTTCCAGAAAAAAACTATAAATAAACAAAAAAAACTAAATTAAAAATATATAAAAAAGTTGGATTACTCTTCCCTTGCCTCTTCCATCCATACTGCCAAGTCCACCTCTTCCTCAACTTGGACCTATGCCTCATGGTTCTAGACAGCTAGTTTTAGTTTTGTAAATTTTAGGTTGTGTTAAGTCAGTCCCATAACAAAAAAAAAATAAAAAAGAAAAAAATACAAAACAAACAAAAAACAGTGTTGGAACACTCCTTCCATGACTCTTCCACATATACCGCCACATCCACCTCTTCCTTCACTTGAACCTACGCCTCCTGGTTATAGATTGCTAGTTTTTGCTTTGTAAATTTTAGGTTGTTTTAAGCCATTTCCATAAAAAAGAGAGAGAAAAAAATTAAATAAAAACAAAAACAGGGTTGGATTACTCCTTCCTTGGCTCTTTATTCATTTTGCTCAGTTATGTAGCACCATTAATTCCACAGCGCTTTACAGACATTATCGGTACAGTCACAATCTAATCTAATTTCCTTATCAGTATGTCTTTGGAATGTGGGAGGAAACCGGAGTACCTGGAGAAAACCCACGCATAAACGGAAAGAAGATACAAACTAATTGCAGATATTGTACTTGGTTGGATTTGAACCCAGGAACCCAGCGCTACAAAGTTAACCACTGAGCCACCATGCTGCCCTGTTTCTTACACCTATACCACCGCATCCACCTCCCCCAATTAGACTTGTTCCTCCTGGTTGAACATTATTTTTTATTTCTGCTGTGCTTAGCATAGGGACAGGACACAGCTGCAGTGAGGGACAGTAATAGGTTTTGCATTTGCAGTTTTCTCAAAACACTCTCTATGTGTACTTTGCACCAGTGTCTGTGATTGTACCGTGCATAAACAAAAGTTTTTATGATCTTCAACTGTGTCAGTGGGAATGATGTGTGTCTAAACATATTTTTCTACTCATGTGCAACCATGTATGTGATAGTCCGGTGCCAAAAGCCACTGTGTGTATTCTTTAACTCATATCTATGGGAGTACTGTGCCAAAAGCTGCTGTGCGTATTCTTTAACCACTATCTTTGGGAGTACTGTGCCAAAAGCTGCAGTGTGTATACTTTAACCCATATATGTTCGAGTACTATGCCCTTAAGGTGCTGTGTGTGCTTTGCAACCCTGCTTGTGGGGGGGTGCTGTTCCCTATTGCCTAGGTGTGAAATTTTTAATCATCTTCTCTGGGGAAAATATGAAAACATGCTCTGTGGTGGAAATTTGTTAACAACTTCTATGGGGGAAATGTGAAAACATGCTCTGTTGGTTAAATTTGTCATCAGCTTCTGTGGGTGAAATGTGAAAACATGATCTGTGAGTGAAATTTGTTATCAGCTTATGTGGGGGAAATGGGAAAACATAGCCTGTGGGTGAAATTCATTATCAGCTAATATGGGGAAATGAGGAAACATGCTCTGTCGGTGAAATTTGTTAACAGCTTCTGTTGGGAAATGTGAAAACATGCTCTATGGGTGAAATTTTTAACTGGACTGCTAGAGGCAAGCCTTGCTGCGGACCGCCTGCTCGATCCAAGAGCATACTACCAGATTTTCATTGGCAGCATTTATACTGTAAGCCACTGGAGCTGACATTTTGGAGCTGTGAGAGTACTGTACCCCATGCTCTGTGGGTGTAATTTGTAAGCTGCTTCTGTAGGGGTACTGTGCCCTATGCACTCAGTCTTTGTGAGGACACTGTTAACATTTTAATGTTAATCATTTACTTCCTATTTTACCATGATTGCTATGGTGACAGAACCCCTTTAAGTAATTTCTCTACCCACATTTATTTGCAGGGCAATTGTCCTGCTCTTAACCCCATTGTTCTTCCTTGTGCAGGCCCCTAGCTCTTACTCCAATCATTCTACAGCCATTTTACAGCACTGAAGTTCGGGTCTCAATTGACATAAACACTGCTCAAAAAATAAAGGGAACTCTTAAACAACAGAATATAACTCCAAGTAAATTAAACTTCTAAGAAATCAAACTATCCACTTAGGAAGCAACACTGATTGACAATCAATATCACATGCTGTTGTGCAAATGGAATAGACAACAGATGGAAATTAAAGGAGTGGTTCAGCAGGTGGGGACCACAGATCACATCTCAGTACCAACGCTTTATGGCCGATATTTAGGTGACTTTTGAAAGTTGGTTGTGCTTTCACACTCATGGTAGCATGAGACGGACTCTACAACCCACACAAGTGGCTGAGGTAGTGCAGCTCATCCAGGATGGCACATCAATGCGAGCTGTGGCAAGAAGGTTTGCTGTGTCTGTCATCGTAGTTTTCAGAGGCTGGAGGTGCTACCAGGAAACAGGCCAGTACACCAGGTGATGTGGAGGGGGCCGTAGGAGGGCAACAACCTAGCAGCAGGACCACTACCTCTGCCTTTGTGCAAGGAAGAACAAGAGGAGCACTGCCAGAGCCCTGCAAAATGACCTCCAGCAGGCCACAAATGTGCATGTGTCTGCACAGTTAGAAACTGACTCCATGAGGATGGTCTGAGTGCCCGACGTCCACAGATGGGGTTGTGCTCACAGTCCAACACCATACAGGGTGCTTGGCATTTGCCACAGAACACCAAGATTGGCAAATTTGCCACTGGCACCCTGTGCTCTTCACAGATAAATGCAACATCCTTCAGCATTACCGGCTTGGCAGTGAGTCAGTAATGGTGTGGGGTGGCATTTCTTTGGAGGGACGCACAGCCCTACATGTGCTCGCCAGAGGTAGCCTGACTGCCTTTAGGTACTGAGATGAGATCCTCAGACCCCTTGTGAGCCATATGCTGGTGCGGTTGGCCATGGGTTCCTCCTAATGCAGGACAATGCCAGACCTCATGTGGCTGGAGTGTATCAGCAGTTCCTGCAAGATTAAGGCATTGAAGCTATGGACTTGCCCGCCCATTCCCCAGACCTAAATCCAATTGAGCACATCTGGGACAACATGTCTCGCTCCATCCACCAACGTCACGTTGCACCATAGACTGTCCAGGAGTTGGCGGATGCTTTAGTCCAGGTCTGGGAGGAGATCCCTCAGGAGACCATCTGCCAGCTCATCAGGAGCATGTCCAGGCGTTGTAGGGAGGTCATATAGGCGCGTGGAGGAACACACACTACTGATCATCATTTTGACTTGTTTTATGGACATTACATTCCACTTTAATTTTGTGGATAACTCCAAATCCAGGCCTCCAATAGTTAATAAATTTGATTTCCATTGATAATTTTTGTGTGATTTTGTTGTCAGCACATTCAACATTGTACAGAACAATGTATTCAATGATAATATTTTATTCATTCAGATCTAGGATGTGTTATTTGAGTGTTCCCTTTATTTTTTTGAGCAGTGTATAAGGTTTGGTGTCCGTGGTCAAGTTTGGGTTCCAAACCAGACTTTTTAAAAAGTCCAGCCAAACCTGGAGAACCCGATCATCCATGGTTTCGTTCATCACTAATAATAAATGCATATGGATTAGAGATAAGCAAATCTTTTAAAAGCAAGTCAAATATGCTTTGTATTTCACACAAAATTTGGATTAGTGCACATCTGAATTGTTTGTGATTTGTTTTGCACTAATCTAGCAAAATTATGTATTGATGGTAAATTCAAAAATGCTGAGATAGGGGTAAATAAATAAATGACCCTCTCCTCAGCACTCAACTTCATATCACAGCTTCACAATTCTGTTTTAGTATTCTTTACTGGTCCCGTCAAGGCTTTGGCGCACCCAGAGCTAACGAAGCCACATGATTTCATTATATTAAAAGAAACTCAAGCTGTCATGACTAGGCCTCACTCAATGTCATGATATTTGTCATGACTAGTCAATTCTGGAGATGTCAAAGTCTGGATGAGACCTGTGAAGAAGACCAGGTGCGGAGCTGCGCGGCTTAATATTTTTCTTTTCTACCCTACATATATTACGGTCTTGGGATATGGAGAGACCTCAGAACATAATAAATCACATTTGTTCAGTTCAAATGCATTCGATGTGAAACAAATTTCCTGGATAAAATTCAAACAAATTTGTGAATTTGAATGTTTGTGGATTTGCTCGTCCTTTATATGCATGTACTGTAACTACATTGTATTAGCTGTTTTGTCCTAATCTATGCCTATAATATTCCCTGGAAAGATTTTCATCCACTGAAAGTAGAGGAAAAATGAAAAAAGTTTCTGCTGAACGAAAGCAAATATTTGGGCTTGGGCAGAGTTTTAGTTGAGGTCACTCAGTTCGCAGGAGCCATTACAGTGCCCAGGTCAGTAATATTTTGCTGCAGTACAGGAGCGCTAAGAAACACCTCCTCCATCATTACTCTTTTGCTTAGCAGGCCTAGAACAATGTCACATTGGCATCACAATGCAATGATGTTATTGTACCAAGCCAGCTGATTAAAAGAAGAACTTTAAATGCTGGGAGGTTAGAGGCGTTTCTCAGGGCTTCCATCCAACAGCTGCAGATTGGATTCCCTTGGCATTGCAAAATGGTCTTACTAATCAACTCTAGACAGAGCTTTACAGGTGACTGCATGGAGAATGGAGAAGGGGAGCAAAAGCTAAATGGAAAAAGAACTAAGAGCCATTACATAAATTAAAAAAAAGTCCACGGCGAAGTCTCAAAAAATGGAAGAGATGATCATTACAAGTCAGGTGATGAGGAGATTATAGCACGTTGAGGAAGTTTGCAGTTGGTGTATGATGGCCTAGTATGTCACTGTAAGATGTAAAAGATCATTCTGCTTCCAATTGATCTTTAATTTACAGTCAGTGCAGACATAGCAGTGCTGGGTTTGTGATCTGGCACATCAGATAAGGAGATTTGTATATGACTGCAAGTAAACATATGCAATTATATGTGATAACTGTATGTTAAGGGCCTGCGGAACGCACCTAATATATATTAAGGAGAGGTGCGTTCGCAGCCCGGGGTCCACCGTGCAGGCAGAGCCTGCTGCTAGTAAGATGGCGTAAATAGGCAGTAATCCCGCAGAGTCGCAGATGTAAACGCATAGCACTATATTGCGATATAAGCGGATTCTGTTAATTCACAGAGCCGCTGTAACAAAGACTGTGTCCTGTTAGACTCACAGGGAACACAGATGACTGCTAAGCGGATTGCAGTCTGTGGTCATGTAAACAGAACCCAAGAAGTAATTTTTGTCCAAAAATGTCCACCCACCCTGGACGAATGTGCCCAAGAGAGTACTTTCGGTCACAAACTGGTGGGTACAAAAGTCTTGCCCGGAGGCACAGACTCAAGTGAAACCGGAGCCACCGTTCTTAAGCTCTCTGTGCTCTGTGGGGACAACAAGCCGAGGCTCCTCCTCCACCTCCTCAGAGGACACCACGGAGCGAGATAGAGCGTCGGCGCGAATGTTCTCACCGGAGAGGAAATGGAGGGTGAAATGGAACCGGGAGAAGAACAGGGACCATCTGGCCTAACGATAATTTAGCCGCTGGGCGGTCTGTAAATAGACCAAATTTTTGTGGTCAGTGAAAACTTGAAAGGGAAAGCGAGCCTCCTCCAGGAGATGTCTCCACTCGGAAAAGGCCAACTTCATGGCTAGCAACTCCCTATCCCCAATGGAATAATTCCTCTCTGCTGGTGTGAAGGTCTTGGAAAAGAAGAAACAAGGAGGAGCCGGTATTCTAATGGCGTTTTCAGCCGAGCCCTGAACACGTGCATACAATCTCCTCACTGGAGGTGCCGGTATTCTAGGGGCTTATTTCAGCCAGACCTAACCACATGCATACATGACCACACTGGCGCAAGCACGTAACAGATTTGATACTAGCGCACTGTCGTGCGGTAAGGACAGCCTTTTATAGCAGCCATGAGAAAAAGACCTTCCAGGAAGGACCAATGGGAAGCTGCTTCAGAACATCAACAGCCACAGGACCTTCCTGAAGGACCAAAAGGAGTGGCAGCTGTATCTGAGCAGGTGACCCCTGATCTCCAATGGAAGAACTTGCTCTGGGCATGCTCAGATGAAGCAACAAAGGACTTAGTCCTAAAGACGTCTGCTCGCCGCTGACCAGTACTGGCTACAATAGCAGAACCTGAATAGGCAGCAGCAAGTCTCTGCACAGTATTAGACCGGGTGAGACGCTGGGACCTACGTCTTTGCTGAGCAGGCTCCACTGCGGCCGGAGATGGATAGGGACCGCAGTGGGACTGGTTTGAGACTCCCCTTGTGCATCAGCGGGAACTCGAACCCTAACACTCTACATACAGTATGTAAAAATATGTGGAAGCCTAAAATGTGAAAACTATATAGACTTTAATAATACGCAATAACTACTGATCATCGCGTGAAGCTACCTAGTCACACACCTACTGTTGCAAACTGTATAGACAAAGCATATAGTCAGAATATTCAGAGACATTTTCCACAATATCGACTGTTATATTGCACTTCTAGGTGCAAAAATTGAAATGACAAGCTCGGGATGTAATTCTGCTGAACATCTGTGTTTTCATAGATAATTGGTTTAAGGGAAAGATTGCAGAAAGTTATGAGTGGAACATTTACTATGTACTCATTTGGATTGCTACCTTTCTGCCCTAGTAACTAAATGGATCATTGGTGCCTTATGGTACACAAAGGTGCTATAAGACACTGTTGAGTAAATGTGGGCCTTCCTAGAGGGATAATGATGCAAGTGCTTAATTTGTATCAGCTAGTTATACTGTTTTCAAGATGGAAATGCTTTAATTTAAAGAGAACCTGTCATGTCCCTAATGCTATTAGCCTTCAGATACAGGGTCATTCTGCAGGTTAACAGCGTTCCAAAGCTGGTCGGTCACTGCGCTGAAACCCCGGCTACAGGGAGGAAATTAAATTTATTCCTCCTGGCAGCCTTTGGCTTTCAGTCCAAGAGGTTGAGCCGTCATATTTCCAGCCATTGCTCAGTACATAGTGAGCTGCAGCTGTAACCATGCCTCAGCACTCACTGACAGCCACCTCGGCACTCACTGACAGCCGAACCGGTGGTCAGTCAGTGCCGAGGGTGAGGTTACAGCCGCCACTCACTTTGTACTAAGGAGTGAATGGAACTACATCAGCCACGCCTCTATGACTGTAAGCCAGAGGCTGCAGGCAGGAATAAAGTTCACTTCCTCCTGGTAGCCGGGCTCTCGGTGGAACGCCGGAGAGCTTTGGAATGCTATTAACCTACATATTAACCCCATAGCTACAGGTTTATAGTGTTTAAGGACATGACAGGTTCAGTTTAAATAAGTATAGATAAATTACATTCAAGTGGAGGGCACAGAGCTGGATTTCATAGAATCATAGAATCATAGAATGGTAGAGTTGGAAGGGACCTCCTGGGCCTTCTGGTCCAACCCCCTGCTCAAAGCAGGATTCTCTAAATCATCCCAGACAGATGTCTATCCAGCCTCCGCTTGAAGACCTCCATTGAAGGAGAACTCACCACCTCCCGTGGCAGCCCGTTCCAGTCATTGATCACCCTAACTGTCAAAAAGTTTTTTCTAATATCTAATCTGTGTCTCCTCCCTTTGTCAATGTTGTATAGTGGAGATTGGAAATTCTAGCCTTCATTGACTGAACACCAAAAGAAAATCATTGCATGACAACCGAGAAATAATAAAATATTTCATTGAGTGTCCTTTAAACAAAGTCATTTACCATTGTGTGGATGTCTATAAATACATCTCACATTGAATAGGACCTATAGCCATATTACCAGCGAATAGAAAGCGACTCTTTTCCTTAGCTAAGGTGTATTCTTTATGTTACTTATGTAAGCCATGACCTTTGATAAATGAATTGCATTCTTCCTTTGGCTGCTATAAACCGGATCGTTTCATACAGCAGGATAAAGGGAATTAGTACCAGAGGCTGCAAAGAAATAAAGCTCTATAAATTTTGTGTTGTCAGAATCTCACCACTTTATTGGCCCATGGGTCAAAATAACCCTCTAGCTTTTTAGATGTTGAAATAAGTGAAACAATATCCATTGTCAGAAGACTCCTGAAGAGCATCAATATATAATGACAATTGCATTATAGAAGTGTGAGAACAGGCATTATTCCAAAAAGGACGTTATTATCTCATTAATGTTCCTCAGCACAAAATACAATGCATTACTCATCAAGTCTAGACGTTTGTCTGAACTATAAGGAATAATAGTAGAAGGAGCTTTTAATATTTCTCAGATGTTGCAAATTCATTCCTCATAGGTAAAACACTTTTACTGTCTCTGGGATTAAATGTAATATTTCTACTGCACCTGTCTACAGCGACTTATATCCACATAGAATATTACAGAAAGTGGATTGGTACATGTAGCTAATTCACTGCTTTATTACATCACTGCCATGGAAACGCATTTCAGGCTGTGGTTCCGGACAAATCCCAACTATTCATTGTAGGTTATTTTTTTAGGCATGGAAGTTCTATATGAATTACAAGTCATGTTAGGAGTCACAGTTTTATAACTAGTGAAGAGACACAGGTTACAGACCACTTTATTAAAAATGTACCCCAGGTAATGAGCGCAACCAGTAATTTAACTTGATGGACTAAAGGGCAAATACGTAAGTCCAACTCCATTGCATTGCTCACGCTTTTATTTAGACACCAATCGGCCAATTCATTAAAGTTTTACTCCGGAATTCTGGTGCTAAACACTTTAGTATGTGGCAATAATTCTGTTGCAACTCGGAAGTTGGTAAAAAATATTGTGACTTTTAGCATTTTCATGCCAGTCCCGGCCAGCAACGCCATGTTGGACAGAGCATAAGTGGAACAAGCTGTAGCTAAGTCCATCTATTACAGTCATGAAGAATTATGCTACTTTAGTGGCGTAACTCTAGAAATATTCCCCAGTTCATGACTGGAGTAACATTTCTGCCCAAAGCGCACAGCAATTGTAAGATACGCCTAATTCACTAGGTGGCATTCACTTCTTAATGAATTAGGCACATCTTACTGGTTCATTAAGATTGGTGAGCCCTAATCTTCATGAAGGTCTGACCTGATATGGTAGTTTGGTATGGAAACAAAAGCCATGCAAGCATTGTACTGTATCATACCATGTGTTCATCATGATGTGGAGTGGCCACCTTACTACTATTGTTATTGCTCCATTTCTGTAAACTAGAGAGGAGGCAGAGTGGGTTAGTGGTTCTAGTGCTGCATTTCCCCAGTATGTTACTCTTCACCTCTGCTTAACGACTCTGACTCTCCTTTAAATAGATGTACAGGCTCTGCTCACTTCTGCAGCAGGCTCAGATGCGAGAGCGCCTAGAAGTGAACAATCCCTGCCGCTTGCCCATATGTGCCGACAGATATCAGCTGGTCCTGCTCATCTACTGATGTGGACATGGATTAACCCTTTAATTCACATAAAACAAAGATATAGTAGCAATAATAATATAATAAGACTTTCCAGGAAGAATAATGGAAGAAGAATTTGCAGCTCTGAGATAAGATCCTCTGGCATCGTTATTATATGGGTAATACAAGTATTTACTAAAATAGAGATGTCGGGAGAGCTGACCAGTCCTCTAATGCCTGTTTTCATAAATAATTTTATTCCCCATGGAATAGCAATGCTGATTTTATAAACTATATTATGAGTTGAACTCATGAAGGGCCAAAGAAATGTTTGGCTAATGTGATGATAATGTGGATTGTTCAAGTTCTAAGAGTAAGGTCAGACGGGCTTTCAGGATGTAGCCGCAATGCAGGGGATCGGGACCACTCTAGTTTCCAAGTTGCATATTAAACAGTTATTTCGTCTTGTAGGGAGAACAGTTGTTTCACTACCAAAACTATACAGTCAAAACAATCAGCCACGAGGTGTGGGAGTGAAAAATCTGATCTCCTTACAAAATTAATTATTTCATAGCCATTCTGCAAACCAGAGCAGCACCTGCCCACTACAGTTCTTACATGCATTACAGCCGCGTCACTATTGGGACATTCCCAATGAAAGAAAAAATGGTATGCCACTCACCGGTTAAAAGAATCAAATATTTATTTCCATGAATTAAAACATCTTCGATGGGAGAATGGGAGAGGGAGCATGAAAGGAGACAACGGCCATTTCACGCTGTTGCGCTTGTACAGGTGACCCGTAGAAGCGCAACAGCGCGAAACGGCAGTCGTCTCCTTTCACGCTCCCCTTCCCATTCTCCCGTCAAAGATGTTTTAATTCGTGGAAATAAATATTGGATTCTTTTAACCAGTGAATGCCATCCCATTTTTTCTTTCATTGGACTATCAGTTTTGTGGTTTACTGGAGAGGCACCCGAGGAACCAGGCTTTTGATGCCAGCATGGTGTTGGTTTAATAGCTGTTATTGGGCACCAGGTTTTTTTCTTGCGGTGCCGATAGTTTTGCTGTTTGGTCACTCTTGGGACATGACTGCCACGTCTACCCTTCCACTAAAAGTACTGCAGATGACTACAGTAGAGTTGACATGCATTTACTGACTTAATGCGATGCTTGCCAAATAACAAATATTTTTATCCTCATGCACCAGTGTCTATTTCACGAGTATCAGTTCTGTAGAAAGTATACGGCTACAATATGGCTCCACACAAATTCTGAGTATTGTGCTGTAAGAAGGCACGCACAGAAGTTTATGAACCCATTGTCTAGCTCTACATGCCACCAATTCCATCCTTCGGAAGCTATAAATAAGCAATATTTTTATGGAGAAAATCCCAATAAATGTTACAGAACCACAGGGCCCCTGTGCCAAAGTTCAGGTTCGGTGCACACCACTCTGACGTGTGAAAGAGGTCTGTGTGTTATGAAAATACAGAATATAATACCGTACATTTTGTGCTGAATAACATTTATTATAATGCTTATGCTCTTAACAGTGTCCATATGCCTTTCGCTTACAGATCCTTGCTGTCCATTGTACGAGGCAGAGCTGAGATTATAGAAATGGAACAACATAATCGTGTTTTGTTCTTTCTAATTATACAGCCCCGCAAAACTGGACACCAATTTCTGATCTGTGAACACAGTCCTTTTAGACGTCATGTTTTAATAGATTTCTGCAATCTGCAGCTGAGAGGAAATAATTGGTGACTTTCTAGCAGACTTCATTGAACTTTACAGTTTTGCAGTTTTGTATTGATTGCAGATACGAGATTTGAGAACGTTACTGTTAATTGTTTTTGTTTCCAATATGTAACAGGAGATATCAGATAATTGCCTCCATGTAACAGGGTCCTGTGTAATAATGAAGATGCCCCTTAAAATTTCAGATAGATGCCAAAAAATAGATTTACAGAGCTATAGGTGTCTTAGAATAAACCAAAATTTCTGTTGATCATGAGGCTACTGAATAAAGTTCAGATGACTGTATTCAAATTATTATAATGCCGCTGAAATATTCTGAACTGGAAATGACTGTCAAATGTATAATAACTGACCCAGACATTTGTTCTGTTCACATTTATATCATGACTCCCATTTATAAAGACAAGTATCCTGAAATTATAAAATGGATCATGATAATCCTAAATTACCTTATTGATTTACACTATTGACTTACATTTGACTGTCGGTATTTTGGACCCCCTTCGAATGTTCTGGTATTTTTAATGAAATAATAGCCATGGAATTCTTCACACCCTTGGACGTATACGTACATCCAAGGTCATGTCCCTGCATTTGATATGGGCTCAGGTGCTGAACCCACCTCTTTCCCTGCATATCAAAGCTGATCTGATCAGCTGTCAATGTGCCTCAAACAGCCTCGGGTGGATCCGCGATCCACCCGTCTCTATTAACAAATTAAATGCCACTGTTAATCTTTGACAGGGATGAGGAGGCCATGCACACGAGGATAGGGATGAGGAAGCCATGCATACCATGGTAGGGATGAGGAACCATGCATACCAGGATAGGGATGAGGAGCCATGCATCAAGGATGGGGATGAGGAGACCATACACACCTGAATAGGGATGAGGAGACCATGTATACCAGAATGGTGATGAGGTGGCTATGCACACCAGGATAGGGATGAGGGGACCATTCATACCAGAATGAGATGAGGGAACCATGCATACCAGGATAGGAATGAGGGGGCCATGCATATCAGAATGGGGATGAGGGGACCATGCATACCAGGATGAGGATGAGGTGGCCATGCATACCAGGATAGGGATGAGATGGCTATGCACGCCAAGATAGGGATGAGGAGTCATGCAGACAAGGATAGCGATGAGGAGCCATGCATACAAGTATGGGGATGAGGAGACCATGCATACCAGGATATGGATAAGGACTCGGAACCATGCATACCAGGATGGAGATGGCCTACCTGCTAACACCCTCGCACCTCTCCAGTCCATCCTTAACTCTGCTGCCTGACTAATTAATCTCTCTCCTCGCTACTCCTCCGCTTCTCCCCTCTGCAAATCTCTCCACTGGCTCCCACTCCCTCACCGTATCCAATTCAAATTACTAATACTGACCTACAAGGCCATCTATAACCTGTCTCCTCCATATATCTCTGAACTAATCTCCCGATATCTTCCCTCACGTAATCTCTGATCCTCCCAAGACCTCCTTCGCTCCTCCACACTTATTCGCTCCTCACCTAACCGCCTCCAAGACTTCTCCCGAATATCCCCCATCCTCTGAAATTCTTTGCCCCAACAAGTCCTACTATCAACCACACTCGGATCCTTCAGACGGAATCTGAAAACCCACCTCTTCACGAAAGCTTACAGCCTGCAATGATCCCCGCTGCCTCCTCACCACTACTGGAGCTACCGCCTCACATTCACTGGAGCTGCTGCAAACCCCAAACCTACTGTCTCCTTCCCCACCATCCTGTTGAATGTAAGCCCGCAAGGGCAGGGTCCTCTCTCCCCTCTATATCAGTCTGTGATTGTAAGTTTGTTTACCGTAAGTGATACTGTAATCTGTATGTAACCCCTTCTCATGTACAGCACCATGGAATCAATGGCGCTATATAAATAAATATTAATAATAATACTGGAGATGAGGGTGTGATGCATACCAGGATAGGGATGAGAGGACCATGCAAATCAGGATGGGGATGAGGAGGCCATCCATACCAGGATAGGGATGAGGGGGACATGCATATTAGGATGGTGATGAGAGGACAATGTATACCAGGCTTATATTCGAGTCAATAAGTTTTCCCAGTTAATTGTGGTAATTAGGTGACTCGGCTTATATTTGGGTCGGCTTCTACTTGAGTCTATACTGTATTCAAGATTCACTTTATTTTTTTAGAAATGTAAAGTACTAAAAAAACCTAACTTTTACAGCTGAAGAAAGGAGGTATATAGATAAATGACAACAAAATATGAATATGAAGCTGTGTTCAGAAAAAAAAGCTATTAGTTTTTGTATATGGATGATATACTGTAACTAAATAAACTAAAGACCTCTCATAGCCGGGGTCTACAGGATAACACTTAGAGGAATGCTTATGTTATCTTTATGGAGGATGCCTTTAATGTGGCATATTTTGTATTCATGCTATTTAAATATTGTGCCCTATATAAAAGACTTTTCTTCCACTTTGGATTGTCTAACTGTGTAATAACATTGTGTCACAGAGGATTTAATTAGAATTTTTTGACACTGATCAACAGAAATAGAACGTGAGAACAAATTCTCAATACAGCGTTCTACATTTATTGCAATTTTTATTCACAAGCAAAAATGGAATATATACATATTCACCATATTCACTCCCTTCATGACAGTACTTAAAAGCGAATTTATTAACTCATTACTCAGTACAAGTTGTATATATCATTACTTAGATCCATTCGCCCTGAAGAGGCTGGGGCACTTACTTTGAAAACCCAAACCTGAGTATGATTGTCTGCCTAATCTTTTAAAAAGTTTTGAAGCTTTATATTAAAATAAGCATTTCAAGCTTAATATCTGGAGAAAAATAGATCAATTTACATTATATGGATTACACCAGCCTTATCAGGTATAAGAGATCTATTTATTACTATGAGCATAATGTATTGTGAAATTCAGATCCAGATAACAGACAAATCTTTGGAAACATTGCATTTTTATACGTTTTATCTGCACTTTTTTTTCGTGTTTTACAGTACCAGCAAAGTGGATGACATTTCTGGAACCTCATGGACATGCTGATTATTTTTTCCTTGCAGATATTAATCTTCACTCTCTCTCTTTTCTCTCTCTCTCTCTCTTTTTCTCTCTCTTTCTATCTCTCTATCTCTTTTTCTCTGTTTCTCTCTCTTTCTCTTTTTCTTTCTCTTTTTTCTCTCACGCTATCTCTCTTTTTTTATTTCTCTTTTTTCTCTCTTTCTCTCTCTCTTTTTTTCTTTCTCCTTTTCTCTCTCTCTCTCTTTTTCTTTCTCTTTTTCTCTCTCTCTCTCCTCTCTTTCTCTCTCTCTTTCTGTCATGTAGAGGGCAATCTCTTATGGTTAGCATGGTTCTTGCTCTCCTCTCCCTCGCATGTATGTTCTGAACAGTTAAAAGTTTTCGAATAATTTATTCTTGTTTTTCTAATCCAGCAATTCAAATTTATTAGTCATATTTCAAATTTTGGTGGGAGTTTGGGGAAGTCGGTGTATTAGACTTTCAAAAGATCTGCTTATCTTTAATAAGCACAGATCTAAACCCAGAAAACTAAAACCAAACTTCACACTCTATACTCTTGTTTTGCAATTACAATATTTGTATATCAATAAACAGTGGCACACCTATAATGAGGCGAGTTGAGCCTTCTGTCTCAGGCGGCGGCAGCTAGGGGGCGGCAGAGCAGAACTCAGAACACGTAGTGTGGTGCCGGCTCTCCTTAATCCCTGCTGAGTCTAACACTCCTGCGCACTGTGCTATGTGTCCCGCAGTGAGAAGCAGCCACGCCCCCCATGCACCCCTTCCTCACCCTCCCACCTTTCCACTTCACCTTCTGGCAGCCAGGAGTCTATTGCTGTGCTGTCCTCTTATGTGCCAGCAGGACCTGTGATGAGGTCACAGAGGGGGAGGAGTCAGGGGGTCACATGGTCAGGCTCCCTGTGTGCAGGTCTGCTGTCCTGATTGTCATGGTGCCGGATGAAGGTAAGTTTATGTGTGGGATCAGGAGGGGTTTACAGTGTGGATGTAGCAGAGCCGTGTGTGTACGAGGTGTACGGAGCGGAGCCTTGTGTGTATGAGGTGTACGGAGCGGAGCTGTGTGTGTATGAGGTGTACGGAGAGGAGCATTGTGTGTACGAGGTGTACAGAGCGGAGCCGTGTGTGTACGAGGTGTACGGAGCGGAGACGTGTGTGTACGAGGTGTACGGAGCGGAGCCGTGTGTGTACGAGGTGTACGGAGCGGAGCCGTGTGTGTACGAAGTGTACGGAGCGGAGCCGTGTGTGTACGAAGTGTACGGAGCGGAGCTGTGTGTGTACAGAGCGAAGCCGTGTGTGTACGAAGTGTACGGAGCGGAGCCGTGTGTGTACGAAGTGTACAGAGCGGAGCCGTGTGTGTACGAGGTGTACGGAGTGGAGCCGTGTATGTACGAGGTGTACGGAGTGAAGCCGTGTGTGTACGAAGTGTACGTAGTGGAGCCGTGTGTGTACGAGGTGTACAGAGCGAAGCCGTGTGTGTATGAGGTGTACAGAGCGGAGCCGTGTGTACGAGGTGTACGGAGCGAAGCCGTGTGTGTACGAAGTATACGGAGCGAAGCTGTGTGTGTACGAGGTGTACGGAGCGAAGTCGTGTGTGTACGAGGTGTACGGAGCGGAGCCGTGTGTACGAGGTGTATGGAGCGAAGCTATGTGTCTGCGAAGTGTACGGAGCAGAGCCGTGTGTGTACGAAGTGTACGGGGCGGGCCGTGTGTGTACGAGGTGGATGTAGCAGTGCTGTGTGTGTACGAGGCATACGAAACAGAGCCCTGTGTGTACGAAGTGTACGGAGCTGAGCCACTCAGCTCCATACACACAGGGCTCCGTGCTTGAGCCGTGTGTGTACGTAGCGGAGCAGAGCCATGTGTGTACGGGGTGTACGGAGTGGAGCCGCGTGTGTACGGAGCGGAACCGCATGTGTATGAGGTGTATGGTCCAAAGCCGCATGTGTACAAGGTTTACGGAGTGGAGCCATGTGTTTACAAGGTGTACTACTTATACAGAACATTAACAAATATAAAAATCGATGTTTCAAACATATTCCTATTTAAGGGTCTGTGCACACGTTGCGGAATTGCCGTGGAAATTTCCGCTGCAATCCCGCACCTCCCTGCCGCGGGAAATACGCATATTATAGGTATGCGTATTCCTGCCAGAAAGTAGCGTTTTGCAAGCGTAATTAGCTTGCAGAATGCTAGCGTTTTCCAGGCAATCTGTAGCATCGCTTGGAAAACTGATTGACAGGTTGGTCACACGAGTCACACATAGTGTTTGACAAGTGTGACCAACATTTTACTATTGATGCTGCCTATGCCGCATCAATAGCAAAAAGATCTAATGTTAAAAATAATAAAAAAAATAATAAATCATGCTATTCTCATCTTCCGGTGGCCCCCGCAGACTACCTCCCTCACAGCGACGCTCCCGGCCAATCCCGTTCCAAGGCATCCTTTGCGACAATGACCCCCAGATGACGGAAGGTGAGAATATCATTATTTTTTATTTTAATTATTATTTTAACAAGGATATGGTACCCAGGGCCTGGAGAAGAGTCTCCTTTCCTCCAGACTCTGGGTACCATCCGGACATGAACCGCTTACTTTGCACTATGGTGGGCATAGCCACATGCGGAAAGTAAGCGGTTCAATGCATTCCTATGGCAGTGGAATCGCCGCGATTCCGCAAAAAAGAATGAGCATGTGGAAAAACACGCAGCATGTGCACAGCATTGCGGAATCCCATAGGCTATAATGAGTTGTGTTGTGTAAGCGTTTCTGCCGCGAAAAAAAACGCTGCAAAAACGCTAAGAATCCGCAACGTGTGCACAGGCCCGCTGCAGATCCACAGCAGAACTGCAAGTGATGTACAGTACCATTACATTCAATGGAAATAAAAAAACGCAGTGCACATGCTGCGGATTTTTCCGTGCGGATTTGGTGCAGATTTAAATCTGCAGCATATCACTTCTTTTGTGCAGTTCCGCAGCGTTTTGAGACCTGCTCTAAATAGGAATCTGCAGGTCTAAAAACGCAGGGGAAATCCGCACAAAAACCGTGGCAAATCCGCAGGTAAAACGCAGGTCATTTTACCTGCGGATTTAGCAAAATCTGCTCAGAAAATTCCACAGCAGATTCTGCAACGTCTGCACATACCCTAAAAGTGTATGTATTTCACATGTGCATCACTTTAGGCTAGTAAGAGTAAATCAGATTTATTTGTACTGAGTAGTCCAATGCTTGTGGCCCCTCCACTAAAAGATGGTTCAGAGAGCTGCTGCAAAAGTGATACTTGGGTTTTGCATTGTTGTATGAGTTTTGTGCAATACCTTATATAACCTGTAAGGTTATGTGCGTACATTGAGTATTTGATTGCAGAAATTTCTGCAAGGCTTCTGCATCTCTTGGTAGGAAAAACGCGGTGGCAAAAATGACCGTTTTTGCAGTGTTTTTGCCACTTTTTGTATGCATTTTTTGCATGTGTTTTCATACAGCAATGAATTCATTTTTTATCTAAATAAAGATATTTAAAAAAATGTTTTGTTATGTAATTTCTTGGTTCAACACCACTTTTTTCATGCTGATGCAGTGGCATCAGGGTAAAGGGATTAGGACTTGGTGTCAGCAGCTGTCATTGACGCCTAGCCCTAGGCATAAGGTACTGTCACACTAAGCGAGATCGCTAACGAGATCGCTACTGCGTCACCGATTTATGATGCAGTAGCGATCTTGTTAGCGACTTAGCTGTGTGTGACATGTAGCAGCGATGTGGCCCCTGCTGAGATGTCGTTGATCGCTTATGAACGTTCTGAGCCATTTTTTGGTCGTTGGTGTCCCGCTGGTGAGCCTGAATCGCTGAGTGTGGCACCCTTTATGAACGACTTCACCAGCGTCGCAGGTGGGACTAGGTTTTCCCAACGACCGCAGAGGTCGTTATACAGATCGCTGATGAGATGTGTTTGGAAGCTAACTAGCGACCACATAGCAATCGCACTAGCGATCTCGCCAGGTCGTGTCGTTGTCGTGATTGCTAGTGCAAGTGTGATAGTGCCTTTAGTAATGAAAAATGAAAAGGTGTTAGCCCAACACACTCATTACTAAGCCGATAAGTAAACACAAATTAAATTAATATCAGCTCACAGTTGTTTTCTTAGCCTTTACTGGCTAGTTTACAGGGGGACCCAGAAAAAAATTGACATAGGGTCACCCAAAAAATCTAACTAGCAAAGGCTAGGCAGACAGCTGCCGGCAGATATTAATAGCCTAGGAAGGGGACATGTAGAGTGGCCGCTCCCAGACTAAAAACATCATCTCTCAGCCACTCCAGAAAAGGCGCATCTATAAGATATACTGCGGGAGTGATTACCTCCTGTCAGTGTATTGCAGGCTGCCTTTGAGAGCAATCATATCAGTGACTGCTCTCAAAGTCATCAGGATTATTGTGGGACATTATGGATTATTATCTTCTCATGTAGCGGTGCCTAAAGTGAGAGCATCAGAGCTGATCAGCTGATGAACTCCAGTGACCCCTCTCACGGAAGCTCAGTGACACACTGAGGGAGCGATTACCTCCTGTCAGTGTATCGCCAGTGGCTGGGTAGAGCAGTCACATCTCTAGATGTGACTGTTCTACATGTGAGATCACCGTGGGAAACTCGGGATTACATGGACTACGGCGGACAGGTGAGTTTATGATGGTTTATTATTTTACATTATTTGTAAGGTTCTATGTATATATTCCTGAAACTCAGTTTGTTCGTCAGCCATTTTACTTTCTGTCTTGCTGCAGCTATCTTGCCCTCAGTCAAAATGGAGTTTCCAGCTTGCATGTTCCCGCCCTGATTCTCTCCTTTGCTTCTTAAGCAGCCACAGCTGAGCAATCAGTGCTTCAGAATCTAGCCTGCAGTGAACCTGTGACTTGACTCCTGTAAGCCTTGGACCTTGTACTCCAGCTATTCCTACTGAGGAACTCTGAAGCACTTGTGGACTCTGAACCCTGCTCTTTGAAAGACCCACGTTTGCATGGACTTACGGTAACAGAGAAGAAGATCCTGAATCTGTATTGGAGAGTGATTGCTGAGCTTGGATTACTCTGGCCTGCTGTGTCTCCTGTTTCTGTGTCTGCAAACTGTGTGACTATTTCTGCCAACTTGTATGAAGTAATACAGGACTTTTCTATATCAAACCTGTGACTCCTGTGTTTTCATCGCACCCAAGCACAAGACGCTATATGAACTGTACTACATACATTACATTATTTCTAGAAGACGAGGGCATCGGGGATTTGGTGTTAGGTGAGTGTAATAGATTTTTTATTTCTATTTCAATAAGTAAGTACCGTATATACTCGTGTATAAGCTGAGATTTTCAGCGCCTTTTTTTGTGCTGAAAATGCCCCCTCTGCTTATACACGAGTCAATGGGCAGGAGCCGGTGGCTGGGACATCATACTCACCCTCCCCGTGCCATCGCTGAACGTCCCAGCAATCCTGCGGTGTACCCGGCTTCCTGCAGCTCTCCTGTGCTGAGCGGTGACGTAATACCGCTCATTAAGGTCATGTAATATGGACGCGAGGCCACTCCCATAGGCGTGGCATCCATATTCATGGCCTTAATGAGCGGTATTACGTCACCGCTCAGCACAGGAGAGCTGCAGGAAGCCGGGTACAACGCAGGATTTCCAAGACGTTCAGTGATGGCACGGGGAGGGTGAGTATGACGGAGGGAGAACGGAGGACAGGGGAAGCATGGAGGAGGACAATGAGCACGGAGCAGGAGGGGGAGCACAGAGGAGGACGGAGGAGCACTGAGGAGGACGGAGCAGGAGGGGGGAGCACAGAGGAGGATGGAGCAGGAGGGGGGAGCACAGAGGAGAATGGGGGAGCACAGCGGAGGACGGAGCAGGAGGGGGGAGCACAGAGGAGAATGGGGAGTACAGAGCTGGATGGGGGAGCACGGAGCAGGATGGGGGGAGCACAACAGGACGGCGGTTTATACACCCGGCTTATACTCAAGTCAATAAGCTTGCCCAGTTTTCCGTGGCAAAAATATACTAGAGTATATACGGTAATTATTTTACTTTTTTTAACTGAGAGCACAGGTGCCAGCTGATGAGACTATGTCTCCCATCAGGGGCCCCTGTTGTCATTGCTATCAGCGACAGAACATTAGCCCGATGGGAGCAGTAGTCTCATCAGCACATGCCTGCTGATTTGCAGTAAGCTTTTTAAAGCAGGTCACATCTGTGGGTCACAGTCACAGCTGCGGAGTCATGCTGACATATGACAGCGTTACCCCGCAGCGATCTGACAGTCTTAGCAGCAGTAGCATTACTGCCGATCAGAACCACTGCACCGGTCTTTCCCACGCAGTCACACAGATTACAGAATGTGAAACACTATAGGAAGCCCGTAAAAACACAAACCAAAAGTCAGCAAATCCACAGCAAATCTGCAACCATTATAATACCTGTATTTTTGCTCCAAATTTGACTTACTCAATTGAAGTCAATGGGTGAAAAACACAGCAGAAACGCACAAAGAATTGACATGCTTCAGAAAAAAATGCACTGCAAATACTCCAAGGAAATTTATCGATCATGTGCACATCACTTCAGGATTGTCAATCAATTAGTTTGCACAAGGTTTGCATGACGTTTTTGGCCCATTTCCGCACGAAAGAAAAAATGCATCAAAAACGCACCATGTGCACACAGCCTAAGGGAGATTACTGGATGCAGACATATTAGAGAAGCTGATTTTCATATAAGAAGAGGTTTTCCAGATATAACAACTTCTTTAATCCCAAATACACCATTTATAGCATGGCCATATAAAGATATATGCAGTATGCAGCAATAATGTTCAGTTATCTTTTTATATATAAAATTAAATAGTTATATAATGTTTTAAATGTTTCATAAAACAAATGTGATACTTTCTAAATGAACATATATCCAATAAACCCTTATGCAATGAATTGAAGTTTATCTGTTCTTAAATATTTCTTGACACACTAACAAGGAACTATATAATATTCTTTTTTATTCCATAATTAGAGAAATTGAAATGGCTCTACCACAACTGTATGCAGTAACCAGGGCTAAAAATACAAGGCTCCCATAGACAGTGTAATTAGAATATCATTAAAACTTCTGCATTCCTCACAACAGGTCAATAGGTAAATGTCATTTGTCACTTTCACATATTTTTATCTTTGCCATATTCACATTCAGCTTCAAAAAGTTAATTTATAAAGGCTATTACTCAGCAAATGGCAACTGTGCTTGATACAATTGCTTCCTGCCATTCCTTTTATTGTATCATTGCTGAGCCTGAAATGCTGCTAGTACTTCAATCAAAGGCAAAACATTATGACTTCAATTTGCATTATATAACTGAGTTCCCAGTACACCAGTGAGGTGCATTAAAGTATGATTCAGAAGATTGACCAAAAACAGCAATTGATATGAAAAATGCCCTTAGATCATTATCTATAACTCGTTTCTTTTAATAAATCCACCCCACTGGTCAAACCTGAATTGCTCCGCAGTTACAGAAGGCTTGTTTGTTCACTATAATAATATCACTATCTTTTGGCTATGAAGAATTGTAAAGTTCAATTTTGAGAATTGCAAATTGTGATTTCTTTAACCGACAGCTCCATATTATATCATGCAAATGCTGTTCACATAAAAATAGCACAATTCAAGTAACATATACAGTATAAGCAAGATTCACAAGGTCAATCCAAGGAATTCTGAGAGTATAAGCTCCCTTATACATAACCTGTCAATATCGATGGGTTCGGCCAACTGTGTAATGTGCATAGGGGAACTAATTGTTGGTAGAGATGTCAATCAGACATATCTGCTTTTGAACTGCCTATCCCATTGCTTGTCCCAAGAGAAACTGTTGTGAATGGGTTTGAGATGAGTTCTGATCAGAGGCTCCCTCTGGTGGTTACAAGCGGTGCTAGTCTGTCCAGTGAAGATTGTGAGGACTGGGAATCAGGTGTTACTGACTGGTCTTATATAAGGGAGACACCTTCCCATCAGGGTTGCCGGTGATCAATTGTTCTGGTCTGAATCCTTTATTCCAGTTTCCCTTGTAGCCTGCTGTGTCGTGTCTGCATCTCCTGCTAACAGATAAGACATTTTCTTCTTTTGTGTTTGTGCTATATTTTTGCATTTTGTCCTGCACTTCTGTGGGGGCTTTCAGGCTCCCCTCCGGGGGCTTCTGCCCTCTCAGTTTTGTTCAGCCACTAATGTTTGTACTTTTGCTTTTTCCAGTTTTTTCAGTGGCTGCTGTTTTGATTTTGTTACACCAGAGAACTAATTTAGGTGGAAGAGGTCGTGTGATCTCAGGTGTTTTTGAAATTAGTAGAGTTGGTGCTTTTCAGGGTTTTCTGGGATTGCAGTAAGTACCCTTCCTATCCTTTTCTATTTAGGTAGTTTGGGCCCCAGCGTTTGCTCATACTATTTTCTTTCTGTGTCAGTATTTCATCTTGTCTAACCGCCATTACATGTTTGGGGGCTTTCTATTATCTTTGGGGTTCTGCTCCGGGGCAGATAGCTTTCCTATATCTATCTTTAGGTGTAGTTAGTTTCTCAGGCTGTGACGAGGCGTCTAGGACCAACGTAGGAACGCTCCACGGCTGCCTCTAGTTGTGGTGGTTAGTCAGGGTACTGCAATCTCATAGATTCCAACTGCTCTGGTGTATTGTCTTTTTTACCTGCACTCCTCAGCTACCGAAACATAACAGTATCACCGGCCTCTTCCACCTAAATTAGTTCTCTGGTGTAACAAAATCAAAACAGCAGCCACTGAAAAAACTGGAAAAAGCAAAAGTACAAACATCAGTGGCTGAACAAAACTGAGAGGGCAGAAGCCCCCGGAGGGGACCCTGAAGGCCCCCACAGAAGTGCAGGACAAAATGCAAAAATATAGCACAAACACAAAAGAAGAAAATGTCTTATCTGTTAGCAGGAGATGCAGACACGACACAGCAGGCTACAAGGGAAACTGGAATAAAGGATTCAGACCAGAACAATTGATCACCGGCAACCCTGATGGGAAGGTGTCTCCCTTATATAAGACCAGTCAGTAACACCTGATTCCCAGTCCTCACAATCTTCACTGGACAGACTAGCACCGCTTGTAACCACCAGAGGGAGCCTCTGATCAGAACTCATCTCAAACCCATTCACAACAGAAACCTTCAGCTGACATGTCAGTCTGTGACTTTCTCATTGAGAACACAGGAGTGCTAGTCAAAACGAGAGCTCCTGTGTATGGGAGAGTCGGCTGAGATAGTTGTTGGCTGAATGATAGGCCCTAAGCATTGTTCAGTAGACAGCCATCTAATGTATATTGCTTCTTTTGGCCAATTTAGACTTTTTTTTTCTTTAGTAACCTAAATTTGCAGAACGGTTACCTCAAGATATCCTAAGTTGTATTACAAGACCCGTTAAAGGGTTGATTGTGACTTGTAGGATCACTACTTCCAACAGGTGGCGCTATAAAGTTCAAGTCCTCTTTTTCTCTGAAGAGGCAAATTGCATATTCCTCAAGATAGTAAGTTATCCACTATCCTCAGACTAGTGGATAACTTTCTAAAAGCTGTAGATACAACCATTGGGACCTCTGTGAAGAGCCTGTCTGAATAGAGGGGATGTGAAGCCTTTGCATCATTCAACACTTATGAGACTTCCAAATAAAACTGAGTCCTATGCTTGGCTATCTCCAGCAGATCCGTAGACAATGACACGCTTCAGAAAACTACTTTAAGAGAATCTCGCATAACTACACAGTCTGTACATATTACCAATAAGGTTTATTTCACAAGTCAACCCTGCTCAGATTCCCACTTAATGAGACAGAACTCTGGTGAACTCAGCACATTCATGGTGTGGATGGATCGCTGTTGCATAACTATGTAACATAACAATTTCTCTGCAGAGATGACTACAAGAGAAATGAGTAACCAAATATGGAGTCCAGTGGGTGATTCCATTACTTGCTTCATAAGCAAAATATGAAAACTTTATTAAAGCAATATATTGCTTACATTTTAAAATGGAATGACCATTAAATAAATTGTCCACTACTTGGACAAAACCTTCTCATACCCCACGGGTGGCCCTTATAAAATAAATATGTGTATATGTGGAGCCCCTGAGGGTCCAGTCACCACTGAAGTACTGCACCTCAGCCAAAGGTGTGGTACTCTGCTCTCAGGTAAGGGGGGACACTATCCAGAACCCACACACCTGCACTCAACATCAGACCTCTCAAGGCCAACGAAGGATTAGATAGAGGGTGTGGGTGGAGTAAGTAGAGAAGGGGCAGAGCTTAAGGAGTGACAGTTGGTGGTGAGCAGGGAAGCTGCGAGAAGGTAGAGGTAGCAGTTGGAGAGAGACAGAGGAAGAGAGGGCGGGTGAGAAGCAGAGAGAAGCTTCTAAAAAGAAGGAGTCCTAGGGGCACGGATAGTGAGGAATCCATCCATGGGGCCCGCATCCACCGGCGTGGTTGGTGTTGGGACCAGGTCGAAGTAGGGGAACCAGCCCCCAAGACTAGTGGAGGACTACAAGACTCAGCTAGCAAACCGGAGGCTGAGGTATCTGTATGTGCCTCAGCCACCTTCGCACACATTCGCTGAAAAGGCAGCCATATAGTTCCCCACGGGTCTGACCAACATCGCCCGACAGGATACGAGGCTGCTGGTTTGGGACACTGTGTGTGTGGCGCAGGGCAGGAGAGATGGTAGCCAGCGTAGAGAGATGGCCAGTGGAAGAGACATAAGAAGGGGGTTCTGGCAAAGTGTACTCCGAACCACCTGAGAGCTGGCTGGGCCACCAACCCGGAGGACACAGCACCCCGACTGGGAATTGTTTCAACAACAGTGAGTAAACAGAAAAGACTGAACCCTGCTGTGTCCTCTGAAGTATTTACTGCACCATCAGCCCTGCACCATGACCATTACCATCTTCTACTTTAACCTCTATTACTGCCCTGTGGAGAGCTATAACAACTTTGCTGTGTCACCAACTGCCCCAGTGGATCTGTACCGCAACGTCGGCCATCACATTCATTGCCGAATACCACAGGTGGCGTCACGAACAATTCCTCTATAAACTAATCCCATCATCATTTTTAAACAGGGAAAAAGAGGGAAAAAGCAGGAAAATAGTCAGCTCACCAGTCTCAGCAGTAGTCCAGAAGATTTTCAATCTCAGCAGTAGATCAGAATCCTCATGCGCACGGAGCCACCTTGATTAGAGGCGTTGGCTGCAGCAAAACATGTAGAAAAAAATCTCCAGCGCAAAAATGAATAAAAATTCTATTTTTATTGGATAAAATTAAAATCCATCTTGTTAGAAAAAAGACATATACAAGTGGGGTCCTTGGTGGTCTGAAACCGACGCGTTTCGACCTAGCAGGTCTTATTCATGGTTAATAAGACCATGAATAAGACCTGCTAGGTCGAAACACGTCTGTTTCAGACCACCAGGGACCCCACTTGTATATGTCTTTTTTCTATCAAGATGGATTTTAATTTTATCCAATAAAAATTGAGTTTTATTCATTTTTGCGCTGGAGATTTTTTTCTACATCATCATCTTTATTTCCTTTTATATCTGATTCATCCACCTTATTTTTATTGGACGCCCAGGTTCACGGACTGGGTCACTGCTGCCTTGACAATTCTCCTGAACAACCATCAGACCTGGGTCCGAGTACCCCCTGGCCCTTGGGGGCACTCCATTTTGGTGTCACGAACTAATTCCTCTACAAACTACCCCATCATCATCTTTGACAATCTTATTGGATGCCCAGGACCACGGACTGGGTCACTGTTGCTGTGACTTCCCTTTAAGAACTGCCTGGCCCGGTGCCGAGTACCCCACAGCCCTGGTTGGGCGCTCCATATACTCACCTCCTGTGCCAGCGCTGTTAACACGGTGTTGGTACTCGCTCTCTCCAAGGCTCTCGTGCGGTTGCTGTGACACCGGCACCCAATAAGCAATGGCATCACTGTCTCCACCTGGGTAAACAGGGGATGGGCTGCCGATAAATATATTCTTTGAGCACCGAAGTATCGTTATAACGTTCATTCTGAGCACACAGAATTTTAGATACCCTGCCTAAATAAGTAATTAAATGGTCAACTGGAAGCTATAAACTCTCCTTAACCCTACAGCATGCACACTGAGGGTACCCCGACACTATACACAAGCATTTCTGTAAATGGCACCCTTTGGGCATATGTGAGAATGACTTTCTGTGAGAGGTATATGTTTCTGTTTTCACCATTAAGTGATTCTAAGTATCGTACATCCACATCTAGCATAACGTACTACTCACAACTTTAAGGCTGTGTGTGGGTTGTTATCTCGAGCCTATACAGTACTTGGTCATTGTAGATGGCGAATCTCCTTCATAATCATATTTAAGCAAATGTAGAATATGAAAATTTTTTAGAGTAATGGTCAAAGTTGATATATTATTTTAACCTTTTTTTCTGGGAGTTTACATGCATATTCTGTACTTTTTTATTGAACTATGCAGAATTTTTGCAAGCACACTGAGTACTTTCCTTTTTCTGTGCAACAAAGCAAATTGTAAGAAAATATTGACTGCTTTTAATGTATTCCAGTCACAGTTTTCCACTTTTCTAAATGTAGTTTTCAATATTCCCACATTCATCTACAATGAGAATAACCAGCAAAGGTCTATACACATTTATATTTCATTTACAATGTCCTTGGGAAACATTTACTCAGAGCAAATAGAAAGGACTATACCCTCACAATTGTGCCATTAATTGCTTCCAGCAAGAATTAGATACATTCTTATATAGAAGTTGTGCAGTTATTCACTAATTCATTTTTCCACTATTAAAGTGATGATTTTTGACCTATCCAATTGCTAACATCAGTATCAAACTTTTTTAAAAGCTTTCTGGGTAAATAGAATAAGTAGCAGAGAAGGACGGTCTGCAGGAAGGAAGGGCTGCTGACAGACTGCCAATCTATATTTCCAGTGTAGACAGCAGAGATATGGAGTGAGGGGGCAACTGTAAATGCAGAGGTCACTAATGAGGTATTTTATCTAACCATTCAGGCCACCATATAATTTACCATGCATCTAAAACTTCCCAGACAGATTAGATACATTTTGTCTGAATTTTGACCAGGGAGGTACACCAGTGAAACTGTAACGCAGGTGTCCTAAGGCGAGCTCAGGGAGGCCAAAAACCTCCCATGGAGCTGAAGGCCTACAGAATTCTACTATTCTCCAGTGTATGGTTGAATCTAAACAGGTGTCATGTTGGAGCAAAGCAGGATTGGACATGTTATAGCTCAACATGCAAAATCATTAGTTTGGAAGGTCCTAGCAGTGGACTGGGTTTGTAGTTGCAACTTATGGAAAAGACATGAATGCTAGGCCAAGCAGAGGTTGTATCAGTATGAGGGACTGTGGCCTTCTGGTTCTGCAAGATAAGGAATGGTTTGTGGGGGCCCTTCTCCTTTTGGAGTTGGCTGAGATAGACCGCATACTTGTGCAATGTTTTTTTGTCTGTGGCATTCTCACATTTTTGAGAGCACTTGGGTGAAGATAGCAAGATCTTGGGATTTCAATAAAAAAAAATCAGTACGAGCAAGTCAAAAGAATTTGCTGTCTGTACAATGAGCCAATAAGCCAGCAGCTATCAAAACGTGAGATCAAATAAAAGCAGATTAATAAAGGATGACACATGACATGATATCTTAAAAAAAATCTTAGAGTCAAAGGTCCATCTACTCTGACCGATTTCAGAACATTTTCAAGCGCTGATCGACAATACACGAGTTGATCAGCACTCATCAATAAGCCTGTTCATGCTGACTGACTTGGAGCAATCATCCTGTCCCCCATACAGTATCTATACAGCAACCATGTTGCGGCGGTCACATCTCCTATTTAGACCAGATGATTTGCCGCCGATAAAAATGATTTTTATCCAAACAAATCAGCCATTGAACGAGCGTTCTGATCGAATGTGTTGAAGCAGCTGGTTTCAGCTCATGCATTTACTGCTGTGAATGAACTACGAAAAGTGGTTTGAGATTTATAAAATTCCCCAAATAATTTAAAATATATATTCTGGTGTCAAAGAAGAAACAGCCAAGATGTATAAGGTCAGACGTGACCTAGCCTCTCCTGGTCTGGAGTAATTATTTGACAACAGGACTAAATGTGAAGACATGAGGAGCCACAATGATGTGAACTGCATTTGGATGCTGATTGACATACTGCACATGACCTAGTGTACGGAAGGAAGCACAGTGATTCATAAGGAGAGAGTCACCAGGATTTTCCCACTTAGTTTTAGTGTTGATATCTTAGAGATCAGAATAAGGTCAAGCTTGAAAACTTCCCATCCACAAAGAACCATACGTACTTTATGATATCAGTAGAAAGAATCATTTCTGTATATATTACACCCTAAAGCTCTGGGAGGCAGCTAAGAATCCATTGCTTCCATTCCATAGAAAACATTGCCTTACTAATATGATTTCATTATTTTGTATTTGTTTGTGCTATCTAAATATACCACTTTGGCTTAATTAATTGCTATTGAAGAGGCTGTGGTTTTCAACAACTGCGCGCTAATCCACAGCAAAGCACGAGGAGGTTGTAACTTTGTTAATTGTAACTGAATTAGGCAAGAGGCGAAAATCCATTTACAATACAACGCAGTCTATTTGCATAAACATATTTACATAAATGTCTAACAATCAGCCTTAATGGGAGAACATTGTAGGACATTTCAGTATTAATGGACTTATTATACTCATAGATTTTAGGTTTTACTGTTCCTTTGTAGCAAAAAAATAACATGTTATTGAGATTATTGCTTCCTTTGTAAAGTTTTTGGATCACAAAATGAATATTAATTATCATTATTATATTATTATTAGTTATTATTATACTCAATTTACATATGGGATGTGCGGCATTGTATTTTAGATGTAGGCATACCTTCTGAGTGGTAATTGAGAAGATGACAATGATGTGTTTTCCGCATCACCAAGCAACCAATGGCAGGTTTCATTGATACAGTTACATGATGCCGCTGGAGGCAGATACCAGAATGATTATGGATTACAGTTTACCTTTTGTTGTGCTTTTGTTATTTTGAAAGTATAACAAATTTTCTTTCTATGGAACTTCGTAAGAACGTAGATACAGCATCAAACTTAAGACTTGGAGCTTGGAGCAATATTGTGTCTATATTCACTAAAATTATCACATCATTTGACATTTGTACAAGAGCTCAGCCAAATTATTAAGTACTATGTAGATGTGGCACCCCTGAGGGTCCAGTTGCCACAGAGGTACTGCACCTCATCCAGAGGTGTGGTATCCCACTCTCAGGTAAGGAGGAAGCACTACCCAGGACTCTAACACTCGCACCCAACACACACCAGTTCAGTCGGGGCATCTGGGTGTACCCTTAGGGAGGATGGCCTCATCACAGGCTTGGTAGGAAAGTGTGTTGGGAGTGGGTGGGGAAGGTAGAAAAGGGGAGGAGCTTAATAAGCGGGAAGAAGTAGTTGGTCTGAAGAGACCAGAGAGAGAATTGTGAGGAAGAGACAGAAGGAAGCTCCCAGGAGGACAGAAGAGGTTCTAGGGGCACGGATAGTGAGGAATCCATCCGTGGGGCCCATATTCACCAGCGTGGTCGGTGGAGGGACCGGGTTGCAGTTAGTGGACCAACCTCAAAACTAGTGGAGAAATTACGGATTCAGCTAGAAAACCGGAGGCTGCAGTTTCTGCATGTGCTGCAGCCACATCCAACACATTCGCTGAAAAGGCAGACACATAGGATCCAGGGGTCTGACCAATGTCGACATACAAGATCCGAGTCTACTGGCTCAGGACACTGTGTGTGGAGACGCAAGGCAGGCGAGGCGGTAGCCAGCATAGTGATACAGACATGAAAGGAACATCTAAAGGAGTCCAGGAAAGTGTTTCCCAATCTACTTGGGAGTTTGCTAGACCACAGGCCCAGAGGACAAAGCACCCGGCTGGAGACAGTTTCTGCAGAACTGTGAGTAAAGCATTGAGAACTGCACCTTGCTGTGTCCTCTGATTCATTTCCGTGCCACTCGCCCTGCACCACAACAACTACAACCATCATCATCATCATCATTTTACACTTCCACTGCCCTGGAGAAAAGCTCTGCCTGTGGAGAGCTGTACCAACTCTGCTGCATCAACAACTACCCCAGTGGACTGAATCTGCAGCGTTGGCTAACACATTATTTGCCGAATATCCCAGTTGGCGTCACAAACTATATCTTATAAACTTTATTTCCCCCTTATCATCATTTTTCATTGAACGCCCAGTGCCACGGACTGGGTCACTGCTGCCGAGACACATCTCCTTAAGAACCGGCCCATTACCGAGTAACACCTGGCCCTGGCGAGTGCTCCATAATTAACCTGATATGTAATTGTCTTCACTCCATCTATGTTTTATCTCGCTGTGTCTTTACATGGATTCAGGAGGTTTTAAGATCTCATAACCATGGAGGTCTTGGGAACCTACTACATTCTTTAATAATATGTAGGAAAGATGTTCTCGGCACAAAGCTAAAGCTGGTGCCTCCACCTTTTTACCATATATTCAACGGTATTCAAATACATTCTTGAATATATATAGAATGATAATGATAAGCTATGTTTTTCCTCTCAGCAATTACTAGTACAATTCGTTATTCCTATCTTCTTTGTCTTCTTCATATTCCTCTTCGTCTTCCTCTTCGTAGGCTTCATCTTCCTCTTCGGCTTCATCTTCCTCTCCTTCTTATTATTATCATTATTATTATCTAGTGTCAATTATTAAAAAGTTCAAATGAAAATTATAAAACTGCTGTGTATTGTAGATGAAGCATACATAATAATCATCTCCATTTTTGGCCAATACTATGTAAAAATGATCCATACAAGAAATTCATGCCAGTAGTGAGGATGTCAGTGTGTCCATTTTCAATATCAGATCAGATTATTAAATGAGTAGAGCCAATTGTACCTATTTTATGCTTATAATGCATATAAGAGATGGGCTGCACCGTGTAAGTACCGTATATACTCGTGTATAAGCCGAGATTTTCAGCACCTTTTTTGTGCTGAAAATGCCCCCTCGGCTTATACACGAGTCATAGGGCAGAAACCAGCGGGGAGGGGATGCGGCGGCAGGAGCCGGTGGCTGGAACATCATACTCACCCTCCCCGTGCCATCGCTGAACGTCCCTGCAATCCTGCGTTCTCCCCGGCTTCCTGCAGCTCTCCAGCGCTGAGCGGTGATGTAATACCCGCTCATTAAGGTCATGTAATATGTATGTGACGCCACTCCCATGGGTGTGGCCTCCATATTCATGGCCTTAATGAGCGGTATTACGTCACCGCTCAGCGCTGGAGAACTGCAGGAAGCCGGGGAGAACGCAGGATTGCAGGGACCTTCAGCGATGGCACGGGGAGGGTGAGTATGATGGAGGAGGATGGGGGGAGCATGGAGGACAAGGAGCACGGAGCAGGACGGGGGGAGGACGGAGAGCACGGAGCAGAACGGGGGGAGGACGGAGAGCACGGAGCAGAACGGGGAGGACGGAGAGCACGGAGCAGGACGGGGGGGAGGACGGAGAGCACGGAGCAGAACGGGGGAGGACGGAGAGCACGGAGCAGGACTGGGGGGAGGACGGAGAGCACGGAGCAGAACGGGGAGGACGGAGAGCACGGAGCAGAACGGGGGGAGGACGGAGAGCACGGAGCAGAACGTGGGGAGGACGGGGAGCACGGAGCAGGACGGGGGTGGGCACAGAGGAGAATGGGGGAGTGCAGAGCTGGATGGGGGAGCACGGAGCAGGATGGGGAGGATGGAAAGCACGGAGCAGGACAGGATAATGGAGCAGGAGGAGGGGAGCACAGAGGGGAATGGGGGCGCACAGAGCTGGATGGGGGAGAACAGAGCAGGACGGCAACTTATACACCCGGCTTATACACGAGTCAATAAGTTTTCCAAGTTTTTTGTGGCAAAATTAGGGGGTCGGCTTATACACGGGTCGGCTTATACATGAGTATATACGGTAATTCCTTTTCCCATGATCACAGTGTGTCTGGCACTGATGCCTTCAGCAGTCTGCTGTTATTGCCAAGGGGAACAACAGAATTTGTACACCTCTATGGTAGCCATTAATTCCTCACGAAAAGTGGGATCATAGGGAACCTATGAAAATGAATAGGCTCTCTGATCTGGCTAGCAAAGGGGTTACTGAGTAAGAGAACTATGATATCACTATGCTCCAATAGTATAAAAGCTGTAGAGGAACAAAAAGCACACAAGACCGTCGGGTGATACCCTGTTAGCTGCAGAAGAAATCAAAAGGAAGGTGCTCAGCTGAGCAGGCTGTCTGCAGGTACAACTCTTATGGACACCTGATGATATCAGCTGCTGCTGCCTCGTGGCTGGGGATGATCTCCTCCAGGATCGTTGACCAGTTTGGACGATAACATGATATCGGGCTGGACTGCTGTAATGAAGAATCCTTGGGACCAAGATGAGTTGAACGGTTTGCAAGGATTCTTAATTACAGCAGCGCAGCCTGATATCGTCTTATCATCCTAACTGGTCAATACGCTTTAGTAGGGATCATTTAAGCCCCCGTCACACACAGCGATCTCGCTAGTGAAATCGCTGCTGAGTTACTAGTTTTGTAATGCAACAGCGATCTCCCCAGCGATATCGCTGTGTGTGACATTCAGCGACGATCAGCCCCCCTGCAGGGTATTGCTGATCGTCGCTGAATGTCCTGGACATTTTTTGATCTTGGTCTCCTGCTGGCTATCACTCATCGCTGCGTGTGGCAGGCAGGAGACCAGCGATCAGCCGGGCGGCGCCTGGAAACCCGATGTGTACCTTGGTTACCAGCTCCCTGCACCAGCGGGCTGGTATCCAACGTACACTGCGGGTAACTAAGTGACGTTACCCGCAGTGTCGCTGTGCTGATCGCTGCCCTGAGCTGCCTGTTTGGCAGCTCACCAGTGATCATGTAGCCACACACCAGCGATCCTGACAAGTGCATATCGTTGTCGGGATCGCTGTTGTGTCGCTATGTGTGACGGGGCCCTTAGATTAAACACCTCATTAGATATGTTTGCTTAAGATGTGATATTATTTATATTATTATGAGTGTGTGTATATATTATATGTATTTATATTATTTAGGTGAAACATGACTCTAAACTATTGTTATTATTATTATTATTATATTATTATTATTATATTATTATGTTCAGTTTTTCAAAGCCACTATCATCTACCCAGATAAAATATCAACTGAACACTGAAAATCAATTCCTTTCAATAACACACTTCAAAATGTATTTACAAAGACCTTAAGTTTTGACAGAATGGAAAATAGCTGTGCAATGTTTAAGATTGCACTTTTACCACATAGGAATCATTTTTCAACACACTCTAGACCTCCTATATGAATGTTAATGAAGAAACTACAGGAAGCCATTCTTAATCTCCCATGGCTGATTGCATCAAGCAATAACTTGTGCTACTCTGCAATATTAACAAGGTTACTCACACCGTCAACCATGTTCTATCATTTCTATTATACTGTATGTTTAACTATACATGATTAGTGTTGAGCGATACTGCTCGATATCTAAAAATATCGGATCGGAATGGTATCGCCAATATCACTAAATATCGTCGATATCCGATTCCGATACCGGAAGTCCAATGTAAGTCTATGGGAACCAAATATCGACATTAAAAAAAAACATTCTTGCCTTGTTGGTTAATTGTACATGAAGGAAAACAACAAAGACTAATGTAGAATGTATTGGGGGAGGTTGAGGAGACAATAAAGGCATACATGTTTAACCCAATGCATTGGAATAGCATTAATATATTTTTTTTGGAAATACTTTGGATTGACTAACAAATTGACAATGTTGTTAACCTTTTTTCTGTTTTGGCAAATATGTATGTTTCACAACTTCCATGCTCTTCACCTTTTTAACTTTTGCCAGTGCCACACTTTCTCCTTCATAATCTTCAGCAGCAGCATCATCTTTCTCATCAAATTATTCTTCATCTTCACCTTCTTAATCTTCTTCTTAAACTTCTTGCTATTCATGTTTTTGTTTACATTACTCATATTGTTATTATTAAACTAATTAATCTTCTTCATATTCAAATTCTTCATTCTTCCTCTCATCTTCTTACTATTCTTATTTGTGACAGAGATTCCTGTACTTGTAATCTGTAAAAGTATGAATTGTTCATCCTTCCGTTCTTGCTGTCACAAAAGATTTAAATTACAACAGTATTTGTCCGTGTTCAGTTTAGCCTGCAGCAGCAGGCATTTTCCAGGGGCACCACGAGGAGGAACGGACTCACCCCCATACACTGCTTAGTCTTCTTTCTGCTTAGAATTTAGAGCATATATTTTGCTCTTCATTTTGGTCTTATACTTCATGTTCTTCTGCTTTTTGATCTTCTGCTTATTGTTCTTCTGTCTCTTGTTCTGTATCTTGTAGTTTGTCTTAACCTTCTTTGTCCTGTTGGTGATCTTCTTCTGGGTAATCTTTTATTTTTTCTTTGTGATGGTGTTCAGGCTGGTTGGCTTCATGCTCGTCGTCCTTGTTGTCGTCATCTTCTTCTGGGTGGTCTTTAAGGTCGTCTAATTTCCGAGAAACAGCTGACGTTATTGGAACCCTGACGGGTATCAGATGGAGCAAGAGACAATGGAAGTAACGAGAACCAGCTGACTGTGCTGGAACCCGGACGGGTAGCAGAAGGAAAAGAGGCAATGTCACAACCCAGTACCAGCTGACGTTACTGTGACACGGTTACTAAGCAGGAGGTACCTGTGCTCCAAAGCACTACCAAGGACCAGCAGACGTTGGTGGAACTCGGATACGGAGATGGAGGCACCTAGGCCAAAGGCACTGGGGAGAACCAGTTGACGGTACTGGACCCCGGACGGGTAGCAGAAGGAAAAGAGGCAATGTCACAACCGAGTACCAGCTGACATTACTGTGACACGGTTACTAAGCAGGAGGTACCTGTGCTCCAAAGCACTACCAAGGACCAGCAGACGTTGGTGGAACTCGGATACGGAGATGGAGGCACCTAGGCCAAAGGCACTGGGGAGAACCAGTTGACGGTACTGGACCCCGGACGGGTAGCAGAAGGAAAAGAGGCAATGTCACAACCGAGTACCAGCTGACGTTACTGTGACACGGTTACTAAGCAGGAGGTACCTGTGCTCCAAAGCACTACCAAGGACCAGCAGACGTTGGTGGAACTCGGATACGGAGATGGAGGCACCTAGGCCAAAGGCACTGGGGAGAACCAGTTGACGGTACTGGACCCCGGACGGGTAGCAGAAGGAAAAGAGGCAATGTCACAACCGAGTACCAGCTGACGTTACTGTGACACGGTTACTAAGCAGGAGGTACCTGTGCTCCAAAGCACTACCAAGGACCAGCGGACGTTGGTGGAACTCGGATACGGTGATGGAGGCACCTAGGCCAAAGGCACTGGGGAGAACCAGTTGACGGTACTGGACCCCGGACGTGTAGCAGAAGGAAAAGAGGCAATGTCACAACCGAGTACCAGCTGACGTTACTGTGACACGGTTACTAAGCAGGAGGTACCTGTGCTCCAAAGCACTACCAAGGACCAGCAGACGTTGGTGGAACTCGGATACGGAGATGGAGGCACCTAGGCCAAAGGCACTGGGGAGAACCAGTTGACGGTACTGGACCCCGGACGGGTAGCAGAACGCACCCATGAAAATGTAAGTTGACAGGACGCAAGCCGTCCGCAGTTACCGAATCACACAGTCCTACAGTGGGTGCTTGTCCTATTGTCACAATGGAAACCGCCTTTATTTACATATCCCACAGCACACATAGGAATCACCTAAACTGCAGGCACCATAGAGTCGGCTAACCCGAATGCAACACGACAGCACAACTTATTGGAGGATAATTGACGTTCACACTGCCAGGAAACAGCTGTCGTGCTGTAACCAGGCTGGCCAGGAGTCAGTACCCCTGCCAATTACTTACGAGCAACAAATGGCGGTGTTGTAGCCCAGGGAGTAGAGTTCAGGTGGTAGAAAGATGAACATAACAGGAGACATGGAAAACGTTGCCAAACAGTTATTTAATCTGAAAACAGACAGGCAAATTCAGGTGAGATCCATGCCTTGTTCATTTTCAGAAAAGTAAGCCGGTCTACATTCTCTGAGGATAGTCGCATGCGACGGTCTGTTACTACACCACCTGCAGCACTAAAGACACGTTCAGATAATACACTGGCAGCAGGTCAAGCCAGCATCTCCAATGCATACTGGCTAAGCTCTGGCCATGTATCCAACTTAGAGACCCAAAATTTGAAAGGGGAAGAGGCATCTGGGAGTACACTTAGAGGGAAAGCCAAGTAGTCTGTCACCATCTTACGGAAACGTTTCTTCCTGGTGACTGGAGCCGTCTCGGATGGTGTAGACCTTGCTGGCGCTGTCACAAAACTTTGCCACATTTGTAACATACAGCTCTTGCCCTGTGCAGAGGCGCTGCTTCTGCTCCCTCTTGTTGTAGAGGTGTCTACACTGCCTCGACGCACAGAGCTGCTTTGTAAAGCAGTAGCAGCAGCAGCAGCTCTCTCGGCTGGAATGTACAACAGTATGGATTGCACCAGTGTGTCTTGGTACTCCTGCATTTTACGGTCCCGGTTCACCGGTGTGATGAGGGTTTGTAAGTTGTACCGGTAGCGAGGGTCTAGGAGGGTGTACACCCAATAATCTGACATGGTGAGAATGTGGGCGTGCGGCGGTCGTTTCTCAGGCACTGAAGCATGAAATCAACCATGTGCTGCAGACTCCCAACTGGCCAACAAAGGCTGTCCTCTGGAAGAGGCGTCATCTCTGCTTCCTCTGCATCACCCCACCCTCGCTCTACATACTGACTAGAGCGTTGTGTACCTCCCTCTGTAGGGATTTCTTCCTCCTCCATTGACTCCTCCTCCTCCTCATCCTCCTCACAAAGTGAGCCCTGCCCAGCCCTTTGTGAGGAACCACGTTGCGCTGACTGTCCTGAAGGTAATTTAATTTGTGACTCCTCATCCTCCACCTCTTCCAAAACCTCTTCCTTTAGTGCTTTCAGTGATTTCTGAAGCAGGCAGATAAGGGGGACAGTCATGCTGACTAGTGCATCATCTGCACTCGCCATCCGCGTTGAGACATCAAACGCACGCAAAACGTCGCAGATGTCCTTCATAGAGGCCCACTCAGTAGTGGTGAAGTGTGAACGGCGCAAATTGCGAGTTGATTGCGCCTGTTGCAGCTGATACTCCATTACTGCTGGCTGCTGCTCACACAACCGCTCCAACATATGTAACGTGGAATTCCACCTGGTGGGTACGTCACATATGATGCGATGTTCAGGAAGGCGAAATCTGACTTGCAGAGCTGCAATGCGCGATCTGGCCATGCTGGAACGTCGCAAGTGAGCGCACTCTAGGCGGACCTTGTGCAGCAGTGCATCAAGATCCGGATAGTCCCTCAAAAAACTCTGCACGACCAAGTTGAGCACATGTGCCAGACATGGTATGTGAGTGAGGTTGCCAAGGCCCAGAGCTGCCACCAGATTTCGGCCATTGTCACACACTACCAAGCCTGGCTGGAGATTAGCTGACAAAAACCACACGTCGCTCTCCTGCTTGATGGCATCCCAGAGCTCCTGCGCTGTGTGGCTTCGATTCCCCATGGAAATTAATTTCAGGACGGCCTGTTGACGTTTGGCCACGGCTGTGCTCATATCGGTCGCAACAGGTAAGCGTTCACGGGTCCATGTGGAGGTATACCGTGACGGCTCGTGCAGCGATGATTCCGAGGAACTGGAGTAGGAGGAGGAATCAATGTTTACAGACTGGATTCCTGCAATCCTTGGAGTTGGCAGAACACGTACAGCGCCACTGGCAAGATCTGTACCCGGCTCCACAACATTGACCCAATGGGCAGTGAGGGAAAGGTATCGTCCCTGGCCATGGGTACTGGTCCACGCATCGGTGGTCAGGTGGACCCTGCTACTGACGGCGTTTAGTAGCGCATGTTTAATGTTTCCCTCGACATGTTTTTGCAGAGCAGGGACAGCTTGCCTGCTGAAATAAAATCGGCTTGGCACATTATATTGTGGGACTGCCAATGCCATAAAGTTCCTGAAACTGTCAGTCTCCACCAGCCTGAATGACAGCATTTCAAGGGACAGGAGTTTTGCAATGCCAGCATTCAGAGCCTGTGCTCGTGGATGGTTTGCCAAGTATGGCCGTCTTTTATCCCATGCCTGTGGTTCCGATGGCTGTTTTTTGTTCTGGGAGTGTGACGATGACTGTGAACTTGCTGCTGTGGGTGGAATAACAGTTTGTCTATGGACAACAGTGACCGAGGTTCTTCCATGGAGATCCTGTGAGGAAGCCGAACCAGGTGTGTGTGAGCTGGAGGTAGAGGCTCGAACACGACCTGAAGATGTAGGTGCTGCTGTAGGTTGGCCTACATCTCCAGTGTGTCTTTGTAACTCAGCTACGTGCTTTGTCCGTACATGTTCCCACATATTTGTGGTATTCAGGTTACTGATATTTTTACCTCTTTTAACTTTTTGCTTACACAGCTTGCATTGAACATAGCAAATATCATCTACAAGTCTGTCAAAAAAGGACCACGCAGTGCAAGTCATGGGAGCGCCAATTTTGACATTTCTAAGAGAACTGCTCCCAACAGGTGCCAAACTGGAGGCTACAGGCAAGCGAGTCTGCAGCCTACCTCTCCCTCCTCTTTGTACCGTTGGGACAATCTCTTCCTCAGAGCTGCTCCCACCACCTTCCTGTTGCTCACGCCATGTTGGGTCTCGGACTTCATCATCTCCACTACCCTCTTCCAACAGCTGCTGCTGTTGGATGGTCTGGGCAGCACCATGCTCCACAAAACCTGGCACCTGAGTCTCATCATCATCATAAGATGCGTTCTGCGGTGTGCTGTCCATCGGCACTGGCTCACCCGCCTCTTCAGATTGAGAGAGACACAGCTGTTGCGCATCATTGCATACTCCCTCTTCTTCAAATTGCAGAATGCTGCTTGCCTGTGCCCGTGTTTGCGAGCCAACAGATTCTGAGAACAGAAGCAGAGACTCAGCTGGCTCCTGTACAGAACTCTCTGACTGCCTGGGCAATTTGACAGGCGGTGAACAGACAGATGGTTGCTCAACAGTGTTGTGTTCCTGAGAGGAGGTGGAAGGAATTGAAGTCGATGCATTGGCTGCCATCCAACCAACAACGGCTTCAATTTGTTCTTCCCGCAGCAGGGGGGCACGCCGAGCTCCTACCAAAGTGCGCATAAAGGAACGCTCATGGGTAAAACTGGTGGATGCTGTGTCACTGAGGGCGGCAGCAGCCACAGAATCCCCACGTCCTCTCCCTGCTGAAACTCCACGGCCACGACCACGTGCCTTACTCACTGACTTCTTCATCTTGGTAGATTGATAAAGAAAGTCAGAAAAGTTATAAGGCCTAAGTGTGGTTATTACGCAGAGACTGAAGTGAACACTGAAACACAACTGTTCACAATCTGTGAAAGGCTACTCCTTTGTCTACTTCTATAGTGTTTGCAACCAATGTATTGGATACGGATGGAAGCGCGTCACACTAATAGATTATATTTTAAATGGAATGGAGCAGAACCAATTGGAGATAAATGAAAAGGATGAGGCACTGAGACACGCTCAGCAGAGTACAAGCAGCAGTGCTTGAACAAGTAACTGGAGCGTGATGTGCACTCAAAAAATAAAAAACACAGACTGAAGTGAACACTGAAACACAACTGTTCACAATCTGTGAAAGGCTACTCCTTTGTCTACTTCTATAGTGTTTGCAACCAATGTATTGGATACGGATGGAAGCGCGTCACACTAATAGATTATATTTTAAATGGAATGGAGCAGAACCAATTGGAGATAAATGAAAAGGATGAGGCACTGAGACACGCTCAGCAGAGTACAAGCAGCAGTGCTTGAACAAGTAACTGGAGCGTGATGTGCACTCAAAAAATAAAAAACACAGACTGAAGTGAACACTGAAACACAACTGTTCACAATCTGTGAAAGGCTACTCCTTTGTCTACTTCTATAGTGTTTGCAACCAATGTATTGGATACGGATGGAAGCGCGTCACTCTAATAGTTAAATTGCATGGAGCTGCAAGAATTACACTGAAGAAAAAAAAAAGAGTCTGTGAGTGACACGTGCAGATGCCTACAGACAGCGTTGGATGCAGAGCAAACTGCAGCGTCACCTGCACTCACACACACCTTGCAGAGCTGTTAAAACAACATTGCAGGCAAAAGGAAGCTTTACACAGCGGTTGGTGCTAGCCTGCCTACAGCACAGTACACTAAATCGCAATCTCTAACTGTCCCTCAGAGTCAGCACAGCAGCGTTCTGTCCCTTACTGAATTCACAGCACAGTGACGCTAAAATGGCGGCGGCGCCTTTTATAGTGCATTCTGACATCATTTCAGCATCCAATCACAGCCATGCCATTAGTTAACATGACCGCAGCAGTACAGGATGTGCCCACACTTCTTAGGATTCCTCATTGGCTGACTAAAATCACATTGCCTCTCAAAGAATTATGGGAACTTCCGATTCCGATATACGATATATGGAAAATATCGAAACTAAGTATCGAAAGGCCGATAGAGCTAATATCGGCCGATACCCGATACTTGCGGTATCATATCGCTCAACACTATACATGATATGAGGATTATAAGGCCAATAGTATGCAACTTATGTATCTATCTATATATTCTATCTATCTATTATCTCTCTATCTATCTCATATCTATCAATCTATCTATCCCATATGTATGTATCTCTCTCGTATCTATCTATCTATCTATCTATCTATCTATCTATCTATCTATATATCTATCTATACCATATCTATCTATCATCTATCTCATATCTATCTATCTATCTATCTATCTCTATCTATCTATCTATATCTATCTAACTATCCAATTTATGTACTATCTATTATTATCTATCTATCTATCTATCTATCTATCTATCTATCTAATATCTATCTATACCATATCTATCTATCTATGATCTATTTATTTGTTTGTCAATCTATGAATAAAATGAAACAAGAACAATAGACTAAAAAAAACCTCCTTTCTCTGGATACATGGGAAAGTGAATACAGTGAAGCAATTGTCAAAAAGGATCTATCAATCAGTGTAGCTAGCATGGTGACTATACACATGACACTTGGATGGCTCAAGAACACTCTACGCTGTAGCAAAATTCATCCCGTGTTTGTAAAAAGTACTAGGATGGAAAAGTGTGGATGTACAAATTGCTATTTCTATGGACCTACTGGGAAAAGGAAGAAAAAACAGACATACTGTCTGGTGGATCTGACAGATTCAAGTCTTTCTTTTCAAACATTGTATGAAAACTCAGAGAACTAATAATAAAAAAAAATATTGTCCGAAAAGTATTTTTTCAACTTATAAGAATTTTAAATATACCTAAAAAAATTCTGTAGTATAGATCATGGGAGATCCAGCTATTTCATGTTGTTGTTGCCTGTCATCCAATGCTGTGCCATGTGATTGTGCGGGCATTGTTTGGCTATGGCAGAGGAATAGAAGACCTCTTGTGGCGGTACTGTGAAGCCCGCCATGGTCACATGATGCAACACTGGCCAATGACTCCCAGAAATGACAGAATAATCTGGTGACCATCAGCACAGGTACAGGGCTGAATTTTATGGTGGATGCCCGGACGTACATGTGGGAATATAAATAATGTGCCCCACAGAAAACATATTGTGCTATCAGAATAGATTGGCATCAGTTCTGCAGTATCAATATACAAAGCTATTCGACATTAGTGACATTCTTGTATTGTTAAATGGAATCTGAGAGCAGCATGATGCAGGGGCATTAGGATTCCAGCGATGTATCAGTTACTGGGCCGCCTGCTGCAGTTTTGATAAGATCACAGTTTGTCTGCTGCAGACCTACCAGTTTTTTGACTGATGATCTCTGTATAACCCACCCTCATGACTGACAGCTTTCTGTGTACAGCGTGCATGGGCAGAAAGCGGCACAATCTAGGTGGGGTGAGGTAATACAGAGCTCATGAACATGGAGAACTACATGATTGCTTTTACACTGAAAGATGATCATGAACAAGCTTTCTGTCAAATCTCAGATAACACAATTATCTTGCCATGTAAACAGGATGCCAATCAGCCAATGAACAAGCAAAATATTCATTCATTGGGTGAAATTATCTTTTGTGCAGCACAAAAAAAAATCATCATACTTGGCGGTGCAGCGTCCTATGACAGCAGAACTCGCATTGGTGAGAGCCATAGAAGCCTATGCCACACTGATCTACTATAGCTCATTCAGTGTGCACTGTTTGCCTGCCTGTGTAAACAGACATGTAAACGATCGCCGATGGGTAAAGGTTTACCAATCAGCGGTCATGCCGATAAACAGACCCTAAGTGATACACTGCTCGAATAAGGGTTCCTGTCTCTACATCATCAGCTCTCAGATTAGGTGGCAAAAACCTGGGGACAGATACCCTTTAAAGGAAATGACTGTTTGCCTTGGACGACTTCCAGGGCAAGGAAGGACTAGCGCATGCGCTGTACTCATTTTATGCTTTACCCACTGTTGGGCAAAGCATACTGCGCATGCGCCGGGCCAGATTTTGAATTGCGCAATTGCGGGAAGCTAACGCCGTCTGTGGTATTCACACACGACGTAACGCAACAGATGACGAGGAGCGGGGCGGGGGAGGACATGAAAACCGCTGCCCTCCGGACCTGACTGCAGTGATTGACACCTACAATCACCCACTTTACAAAGGTATTTTGATATGAAAACGGGGGTATCATGATATATGATACCCACCGTTAGCTTAGTTATGGGACGCACTATTCAGCCATATGTTTATCTGATATGGCTATTTTGGGGTGACAGATACCCTTTAATGATCAGGTATAGGATAGTAATAAATTCTTGATATTTTAACAACATTCATAACAAGGATTATTCCTATTCTATATCACTGTGGGATGAATGACCTGTATCATGTCTTACCCACTACAAGTATTTCCACAATATTGCTTTGTAGTTCGTAACACACGTTCCTTTAGATCTGCTTGTGCTCCATATGAACACGATGTCTTCGCTGTGCCCGATGGCTCAAATGTTTGTAACAACTCGGCTTGATTTCCATTAATTCTTATATGAAATTCAAAAGTAACATACTTGACTTTTTCTGTTCTAATGAATTTTCCCAAAGGTGATAACATAATATTTCAATATTTATTTTCATTTCTCTTTTCATTAGTGCCTTCTGCTGCACCCATTTAAATGTATTATTATTCTGCATACTTTAAAGCATAATTCAGAATCCTGAATCTTCATTGATTCTTTCTGAAACTGGAATCACAAATGAAGTATTACTTGTATCTACCTGGAAATTCCTTTTTAATTATGTTTTATAATCAATTACCTTTCAAGAAGAACAAAGGGCAGAATGAATTAAATTCCCTTATCAATAAGTAAACAGTTCTTTTATCCTCTCCATACTAACTGTCCAATTTACATTTATTCAGTAAGTTCACTATTTGGGGAAGAAGAAGGAGATATGATTCATTGTCTGCCTGCCCAGCTAATGTCCTTATTATAGATCGCAAATTTCCTTGTGGTATTGTAATTTAACTCAAAAATGGAGCGGCTGGCAGAAGAAAAGATTTCAAGAATTTTATTTATAGTAATAGTAACATAAATGCACAATTGAATCAGAAAGTTAGAGCCAAGTCCTGCACGCAGTGCTTTGTGACTTCTCATTGGAAATGCATAGTGCAGTCATGTTAAGATGGAAATGACTTGCGGACAAAGTGTCTGAAAGGATTTACCTGTTCTAGACTTTGGTTCTGATTTATAAAGACCGGCATTGTTCATGTCAGTCTTGATAAGGGGTTGTGGAGAAGTCAAAGGAGCTAGATTCATTAAAAGAGAAAATCTCCTAATGAATCAGGTACGTCTTAAAAGTGGCGTGTGTGACACCAGAAATCTTACACCCCAGTCAGAGACAGGAGCAAGGTTTGTGGCATAAGTTATGCTACATCTCATCATGAATTAGATGAGCATGTATTGCCAAGCTCCATCCCACCCTTGTCCCACCACAGCTCCATCCATTTTGGCAGAAACAGCTGAAACTAGCATGAAAATTGCAAAAAATCGCTAAATTTTGGTGCAAACTCACATTTTGGACTAAAAGACCCCCTTAAGAAAGTAAATCTCTTAATGAATCAGGTGCATCTTAAAAGTGGCATGTCCGATACCAGAAATTTTACTTCAGTCAAGGGAAGGAGCAACATTTGTGGCACAAGTTATGCCACAACGCATCATGAATTAGACAAGAGTTTTGGCAAAGCAGACTGAAACTGGTGTGGAAACTTCAAAAGTCGTAAAATTTTTGTGCAAATTCAAAAATTTTGCAAACCTTTTTGCAACTTTTCAAAGTGTTTGAAACATGTTTATGATGGAAGGAGGATGAAGGAGGCACTCTTGGTTTTATTATTTTTGACTAGGGAGACATGATTTTTAGGGATAAATGGAGACATTATTACTATGTATTCATGGGGCTCTCTGGCCATATTTATTTATTAAGTCATCTGGGAATTACTGAATATTAGTGAATAAATGGGTACATTGGGGATTGAGAGGGCAATCTGGTTACTATAATCTATATAAGACCATCTGGGCATTATCAGTGTTGATGAACAGGGCAGGAACTCTGGATATTATAACTCCATTCTTAGGACACTGTGGACATTAACAGGCACTACATAGAGGTTATAAACATTGTGAGAGCTTGTCTATTTTGGGAATATGTGGAGGGTGCTCAAAATGTTAGAAGTGAAGTGAGTGTCTGCTCCAAATTCTGCAGACAAGTGGGGGGTTAGAAGAAATCTTCATAACAGTCTGTGCCAGATGAAAAAGATATTTGAACAGGAGTTTTCTAGGAATGCCTAAAATTAAGCATCTCTTAGCTAAAATCAGTTTTACTGCCAACATTGCACTACATTAATCAGTGCAAAAGCTTCCTATCTAAGTGAATGGATTTGCGTTGAAATTCCAACATAACCCTGAATCTGGAGCTGTAGAAAATATCTGAAAGTGCCATTGACAACTGGCCTTGTCAGCGCTGTCACATATATTTACTATTAAATTCTGAAAATTCCATTAAAAGGTTATTCTTAAGTTGTAAACAGCTTACCAATCTTTTTAAATTCTTGGTTACTGGCAGGATGGACATTGCTCCTTGACTGACAGTTCTGCTCAGGAGCAGAGATGGAGCATTAGTGAAACTATACAGCTCAGCAAAGAGTTTTACAAGTTACACATTAAACTATCAGTGGTTTATACTGGAATATACACTGATATTATTGAATTTATTACCGCGAATACAGGACATTTGTACAAGCACATAGCTCGGGACAGCAATATTTGAGAGAGGTGATAAGTAAAACTGCTCTGGGATAAACCAATGGCGAGGGTTGGAGATTTTGCAAGATTTATAACAGCAGCTTGTCAGGAGTTAAAAAGAGGGAAAGAGAAATCAGCAGCTAACTAATGTATACAATTTAATGGGCTGGAGAAAGCTGACTGGGATATTCCTGTAGTAAAGCTACTGCTCACAGGGTCTGGGCAGGCTCTAGTGGTCAAGTTCCATACAAACTGTACACTCTCAAAGATAAAAGCTCTCATTGAAGGAGAATGACAGCAGAAAGAAAAAAAGTCAAATGCAACATTGCTTTTTTTCATGCTGTCTAACTAAAGCAGTTTAATTAAATAACTCGAGAATACCTATTAAGGCTGGTTTCACATTTCCGTCTGTGCTCGCAGCATTTGATCCACATAGATCCGCATGCGTCATGCGTACATTTCTTTATCATGGTGTACACAGGGACATGAGTTTGCATGCGTTCGCATGCGTTTGTGTACGCATGTGTCGTTTCGGGATGTGCGGCGGTGTCTGGTGACCGCAACATGTTGCATTTTTTGAAGCTTCAAATATGCGCAGTTATGCGCTTGGGGATGAGTGCATCAAAAAACGCATTACTGTCTATGGGAACGCATTAGTACGCAAGGACATGCACATGGATGCATTCGATGCGGATGCAGATTTCAGACTGCGCATGTCCAGGAACTGATTACAGCACCTGGAAATATTGAACGCATGTGAATAAACAACGCAAACACATGCAAAAATGCATGCAAAGGCATGCACACGCAGCGATTTTTTGGCGTCATGTGTAAGATGATGCGGATAAAAAACGCTGCGTGAACATGCATTTGCATGAGTTTTGGCATGCATTTGCGTATGCAGATGATACGCTGCGGATATATAAGCAAATGTGAACTTAGCCTAAGATGTCTTCCTGAATTACTGGAGTCCTGGGTTCGAGTCCCACCAAGGACAACATCTGCAAGGAGTTTGTATGTTCTCCCCTTGTTTGCGTGGGTTTCCTCCAGGTACTCCGGTTTCCTCCACACTCCAAAAAACATACTGATAGGGAATCTAGATTGTGAGCCCCATCGGGGACAGCGACGATAATGTGTGCAAACTGTAAAGCGCTGCGGAATATGTTAGCGCTATATAAAAAGATTATTATTATTATTATTATTAATTACTCCCTCTAGATTAGACAAAGTTATTCACATTCTCAATACAATTCATAAAGTTCTGTACTGTACTTCACAAGGCAGTTAAAATAATGACTTTAAAGTCCAGTGCAAAGACAACTAGGCTCTCACTTTAAGGTTTGTCTCTTGATTGATTTGTACAGCTTGGCTGACCTATATTTGGTTACATTAAGGCAGTAAGTTCTCTTACATGACAGCAAACACAAATAAAAACAAAAGTACAATGATGAATGTGATCTACTTAAGTCAAGCTTGTTTTTCTGCTATGATAAAACTAAACAGCTCAACACATTATATCTTATAGAATGCATTGTTTTAAGCAATACTAAAGTGCTAAAAAGATGATCTGCAGAATTTAATATTATTACTTTAAAATTCTGCACAAGTATTTTGCCAGTTTCTATTCATAGAATTACATTATTTACCATTCAATATTATTATAGCTCAAAACCAGCAAGCAAACATTTTAAGATAGAGGAGAGTTCCAGTGTGGGCACCCTAATCATGTTATAAGCCATAAATGTCAGAGATGGAAATATTGCTTTAAAGAAAATTTCTGTAGGCATTTATGGGGGAAGGTTCTGAGTTCTAAATGTGTCTTCAATAAAGTGATAAGAATAGCAGTTTCAACACCAACTAAATAAGAAATGTATGACGATTTAACAGAGCTCTTTACAGATGCATAGGCAGTGGACAGCTTTGCAAGCATGGCTGTTATGATTTGGTAACTAAGGAGGATACTAGAAAAATTGGCTAGGCAACCAGACACCCAGAGAGGTTGGTAACTTAGTGGATTGCCGACCCCTACACTGACAACACAACTAGAATTAGCTGTGGGACGTACCTACGATGCCCTAGACCCCTCGACACAGCCAAAGAGTTAACTAAGTCTAAAGAGAGAAAGGGGAAAGCTAAACTGCCCGGAGTAGAGCCCCAAAGGAATAGATAGCCGCCAAACATATATTGCCGGTGAGACAGATGAAGTACAAAACACAGGCTGAAAATAGTGTGAGCAAATGCTGGGGCCCAACATGTCTAGATAGAACAGGACAGGAAAGGATACTGTCTGTAATCCTGCAAAAACCCAAAGAAAAAATCCAACACGTCAGATATGCAAAAATACTGAGGCCACACGACCTCTCCCCCACTAAATCAGAACTATGGTGTGAACTGGACGCCAAACAACAGATACTGAAATAACAGGAGACTGGAAATACTGAAAAGACTGACACAAGCTGTGGCAAAGGAAAACAGAGTCCAGCGCTGGTCCCAGCAGGGAACCCAGCTGAACTCACACAGCAAGGCAGAGAACAGAGAAAAGCAAAATTCCACAGATTAAAACAGACAAATAACTTATCTGAAAGATGCAGGACAAAGCAGGGAGCATGCAGACTTCCAGAAGGCTCAGGAAGAATCCAAAATCACCGGCAACAACCAAGGGAAGGCTGCTCACTTAAATCTCCCCAGTTAGTAACACCTGATCTCCAATCATCCTCTTCAGGTGATTGACTTATGTTAGCCAGACCAGCTCCATTACCAGAAGCAGCCACCAGAGGGAGCCCAAACTCAGAAGCCAGATCCAAAATGTTCACAACACATGGCTTCACATATAGTCATGTCCGAAAGCATTGGCACCCTTGAAAATGTTCCATAAAAGGAAGTATTTCTCTTAGAAAATTATTGTTTTGATATACACATGTCTATTTCCTTTGTGTATATTGGAAAACGCAAAAAAACTAAGAAAAAAAGCAAATTGGACATAATTTCACACAAAACCCCAAAAATGGGTCAGACAAAATTGTTGGCAGATTTCCAAAATTGTGGGTAAATGACTTTGCTTCAAGCATGTGATGCTCATTCAAACTCACCTGTGGCAAGTAACAAGTGTGGGCGCTATGAAAATCACACCTGAAACCAGATAAAAAGGGGAAAAGTTGACTCAGCAAATGCATTGAGAGTCTGTGTGCGCCACACTAAGCTTGTAGAACAGAAAGATGGGAATAAAACTGTTTGAGGAATTTAGAACCAAAATTGTTGAACAATATCAACAATCTCAAGATTACATGTCCATCTCCAGAGATCTTGATGTTCCTTTGTCCATAGTGCGCAACATAAACAGAAAGTTTACAACCTATGGCACTGCAGCTAATGTTCCTGGATATGGATAGCAAAGAAAAACGTTCTGGACTTGCTCATCTCTAATTCTGTTACATCTGCAGTCTATGCTACCTTCTGTAAAAATCATAAGAGCCCTCACATGCTAGATTAGTGGAGCTATGTTCCTAAAGTGCCACACATATCTGGACCAACTTATAAAATAGTCATAATATTTACCAATGTACCATGGTAAGTAAGGAAGTGGGTCATTAAGATAGGAAATGTTTAAATTGTTAAAATCCCAGGAAATAAGCTTTGGCAATTCAGATAATGGTAAACACCTTCCAAATACGCCTGTATCACCAACCAAGCTGATCAGATCTGATTAAATCATTACATTTTATGTAGGTCACATAAATATCTAATCTAATTTGTGTTAGCATAATGATTGCCTCTATGATCCAACCAGCCAACCACTTATAGGGTTCTGTTAAGAGCATTTTTAACTTTTCCATCAAATGTCCTGGCATAATTTATAATTGTTACATATTCTGTAGTACTATTTTTTTGCTGTAAAAAATATAAAAACCTTGAGAAAAAGCTACGTAGCACTATACAGTTAAGCGGGAACATGTACAGACAACAAAGACCCCATAAAGTAGCAGAGTTCAACAGTTACAGAAGGAGTGAAGGCCCTGCATACAATGTATAAGAAAATAGGGGGACACAATAGGTGGAATGTGCTTGTCATGTATTGTCCACCCATCATTATAATAAATAGGGCATTAAAAAGAAGCTGTGTGATCCGGTCATCAGCCAGTATCTGTCTAAGTACAGTTACCAAGTGCTATTGGGTGCATGGAGGATATGGAGACAGAGGAATAGGAGAGACCCAATTCTGATGAAAATTTAGAAGATGCAATAGGGAAGCATTAGATCAGTGAAATGAGGTGATACATTTAAAAATGTGGGGGATAGGTATTAGTCAGATTGCCTAGGGTAGTGCATTCTGGAAAACTGGCACAGCTGGAAAGAAGTCTTGGAAACAGAGATGAGAGTTTCTGTTTATGGAGTGTGTTAGTCTTAGATCAGTTGCAGAAAGAAGAGCATGGGTAGAGTGATACACAGATGTGGGGAGAAGATGAAGGGTGGTGCAGAACTGGGGAGAGCATTGTGAGTGAGAGAGATATGAAAGTATTGTATTCTGTAACGAATAGTGAACCAGTGCAATGACTGGCACAAGGTGGAGGCATCGGTGAAACGGCTGGACAGAAATATAACCCTAGTTGCTGCATTCAGGATGGATTAGATAGGAGAAAGCTTGGTTAGAAGGAAATCAATCAGTAGAGAGTTGCAGTAGTCCACATGAGAGTGAATAAGTGCGACAGTAAGAGTTTTTGCAGTTTCCATACTAATCCATGATTAGTTGGGATTTCATGGAAAACAAATTTGTCATAGCATTGTGCTTCTCTTGTGGGATAAATTATAGCTGCTAGTTTATACTTTGCTCATTAGAAATGGAAATGCAATGTTTGAGTGATTTTTTTAATATTTTTACATGATTATTACTATGAGATGTAAATGCCTTTCTGCCATTAAGTAAAGATCGTTCATTACAATCATATCATTAGTCGCTTACACAATTATCTAGTTGTCAGAATGGACCTTAGAGCTAGTCATGTAGATATTGCTCACAACTGTCATTTGTCATCACTATTGTTCAGATCTAACAATTTCTAAGCAATGGGGATGAGATGGTTAAAATAAATATCTTAATGATTATCTTCAATATCCCCTAGCACTTCAAGACCATGACATTTATTTACATAGTAAGTGATTTTTTTGTAGCTTTCATTTGGTTTTAATTTGAACCTGCCAAGTATGATTTAAGATAATACAACTGTGTATTCTAGGATGCTGTAAAATAAACTGCATAAAATCCAGAGAAATACAACAAAAGTCCTGTCATCGCCTGTCATTTTTCATATTTTGTACATTTACATAATGATTTTTTTTTTATAATATAACATATTTATATACAAATGACTTTCAGGCAATATGTGTTGCTTTTATGTACGGTATCTGTATTTTTGCATCCATATTCGACCCAGTCCTTTAATTTAGGGAGAAAAAGTAGATTAGTAATGATTGGAATCATTGAGTCATAATGAAATGGAGACTCAAGCTTTACATAAATGAGGTTAGTAGGAAAAACGTAAAAATCTCTGTCAAGTTTCATATCATCACCAAGAATATATGAAAATCTACAAGCCACTGTGGATATACTTACAATATAAAGACACTTGGGTATTTCAGAGAAACTCATGAATATAAAAAATGCGAAGGTAATTTTGTTCAAGATTCAGCATAAATATATAGAAATATAAAACAACCAAGTGAATTTCATAAGGCATTCCACTTTACTATTTGTGCTTCAGCGACAGAAAGCAAACTTTACAGCCATATTACAGTGCAAGTCCTATAGTGGCGGTACAGATTCTTTTAACTGCTACCCGCCTCACGCTGAAGGGTCTCTATGTTCACTGTATTGATTGTTTTGTTGGATATTTTTTGCTTATTTTTCATCATATTACAATTTTTAGTATTTTTTATTCTTATCACAGGATATCTACAGTATTTTGTATCTGTACTTGCACAACCTATAATGTGTCTGCTCATTAATACATTAACCCTTGTGTCACTATGACACAAAACATTTTCAGGGACGAACAGATGCACTAAAAGAAGAGTATATATAAGGACAGCACTTGGTTCCTTTCCAGGGCCCTAGAGATTAATTAATGAGGTCACCAGTACTTGATTACAGCATGACACTCCTTGGTGACTTGATAAAAAATAGAAACCTCACAGCTGTTTTAGACCAAGCAGATCATGGGGTCAAATCACCAAGATTGAAGGATGTACTGTTCTATGATATCACAAAGTCCCCTGTGGTCCTTTCTCTTTACTTTTTTTCCGCTGTTACCATTAAATGGCTTTTTCTAAGATTGAACTTCATGCCATATTTATTTAATAGGGAATAACATACTGATTGCTGGGCATCAGACCACTGTGACCACCAGTGATCTCGAGAACTGTACTCTGCCCTATCTAAATAGAGAGGAGGTCGAGTATGAGCACTAAATCTCCATCCATTCTCTATGGCACTGCCTGTAGATAACCGAATGCAACACTCAGTCAGTTTTGTTAGTCGTAGTGACTACGAATGTAGTGTGGTCATGAATAGAGATGAGCAAATTTGTTCGTATTTTGGCTCCGAATCTGGTTTTGACATATTCGGGCCATATTCGAACACTATTCGGACTGAATGTATGTCTTATGATCGGTTCCGAAATTATTCGGTAATTTCTTCTCCCATTGACTCTAATGATGTTCGGCTGTTTTCGACGAATATTGCAAAAAACAATATTCAAATCTGATCATATTCGGAACCGAATCCGAACAAATTCGCTCATCTCTCGTCATGAATGCTTGACCTGTGGTTAATTTAGATGAGGTTCTGCAGAGGCCATTTTGGAATTGTTAAGTGTCCCAGTGGTCACACCCCAGTGATCAGTTAGTTATGCTGTATTCAATGGATAAATGACGACTTTAAGTCTTAGGAAAAAACCCTTTAATGCTTACATTATCCATCAAAATCAATGGCAGCACTTCATTTATGAATTGCCCTTGAACTAGTGCCCATATTCTTCTTTGCTTAAACGACTGGCCTTATGCAGACAAGTCCTTTCCATATGCTAAATTAGGTTATAAATAATCATAAGGATTGTCCAGAACAAAGTGTTGCTCTGAGAGACGCCCATTTTTGAGCTGTCTATGTGCTACATGGGTGATACAATAATGGCCATCATGTAATACTTCATTCCCTCAGTAATATTTCCCTGGAATATCAGGTAATTGCCACGTGATCTCACGAAAATTAGAAACAAATTCTAAAATGAGACATCTGTGATAATATTCTGATTAAGCAAACCTTTAATTTTTATCACAGAAGTTAGTGCACATTTCTAAGAATATCTTCATTAAGGTAGAAGATTAAGCAAATTCACACATCAGTTGGTATCACGTATCATGTTTTTCTCTGCTTTACTTTCACAATATACACAAACTGATTTTTTTAGCCAAGTGCATTTATTTATTTTGTCTCTTTTCACACTAGAGCTGATATTTTAGATACTTTTTAGAAAATAATTCCTGTATAAAAAAAGATTTGCTACATAAGTAGAATGCCATTGCCACAGGTTAGTCTGACATAAGTGTGAACGACGTATGCAGCCTGTATTAACCCTTTCACAACCTATGACATATAGGTACATCAAAGGTCGTGTCCCAGTTAAATACCGCTGTTAATCGCTGGCAGAGGCATTTAACAAGCACCGCTGGAAGCATATCACAAATCCCACCCATCGATGCCCCTATCAAGTGATCGCTGGATCCCGATGGGCTGTCTTGACAGCCAGGATTCCACAGAAGACCCTCATGTCTGTCATTGTAAATCTTCTGTGGATGACAGCTTGTGGCAAGCGTTCATAGAAGATCATGATCACTGCAATGTATAGCATAGGCTATAGGATAATCGCAGCTTCTAGTCCTAAGGGGACTATTGTAGTCAATAAAAAGTAAAAAAGTTTAAAAAAACACAAAGTTCAAATCACCCCCTTTTTGCCCCATTGAAAATAAGACAATAGTAAATAAAAAATACATATACAGGTGCTTCTCACTAAATTAGAACATCAAAAAGTTAATTTATTTCAGTTCTTCAATACAAAAAGTGAAACTCATATATTATATAGAGTCATTACAAACATAGTGATCTATTTCACGTGTTTATTTCTGTAAATGTTGATGATTATGTATTACAGCCAATGAAAACACAAAAGTCATTATCTCAGTAAATTAGAATAATTGACAAAAAACACCTGCAAAGGCTTCCTAAGCGTTTAAAAAGGTCCCTTAGTCTGTTTCAGTAGGCTCCACAATCATGAGGAAGACTGGTGACTTGCCAGATGTCCAGAAGGCAGTCATTGACACACTCCACAAGGTGGGTAAGCTACAAAATGTCATTGCTAAAGAAGTTGGCTGTTCACAGATTGCTGTATCCAAGCATAGTACTGGAAAGTTGAGTGGAAGGAAAAAGTGTGGTAGATAAAGGTGCACAAGCAATATAGGAATAACCGCAGCCTTGAAAGGATTGTTAGAAAAAGGACATTCAAAAATTTGGGGGAGATTTACAAGGAGTGGACTGCTGCTGGAGTCATTGCTTCAAGAGCCATCACACACAGACATATCCAGGACATGGGTTTCAGACCACCAGGGACCCCACTTGTATATGTCTTTTATCTATCAAAATGGATTTTAATTTTATCCAATAAAAATTGAATTTTTATTCATTTTTGCGCTGGGGATTTTTTTCTACATGGGTTACAAGTGTCGCATTCCTTGTGTCAACCCGCTCATGACCAATAGACAATGCTAGAAGTGTCTTACCTGGGCCAATGAGAAAAAGAACTGGACTGTTGCTCAGTGGTCCAATGTGTGGTTTTCAGATGAAAGTAAATTTTGTATTTCATTTGGAAATCAAGGTCCCAGAGTCTGGAGGAAGAGTGGAGAGGCCACAATCCAAGCTGCTTGAGGTCTAGTGTGACGTTTCCACAGTCAGTGATGGTTTGGGGAGCCATGTCATCTGCTGGTGTAGGTCCACTGTGTTTTATCTCGACCAAACTCAGCATAGCCATATTCCAGGAAATTTTACAGCACTTCATGCTTCCCTATGCTGACAAGCTTTTTGGAGATGGAAATTTCATTCTCCAGCAGGACTTGGCACCTGTCCACACTGCAAAAAGTCCTAGGAGCCATTTGGCTCCTAGCCAAAATATCTAAAGAAAAAACAATAAAACTGCAACAAAGGTTCTGTTAAGGAGATAAATATGGAAATTAATAAAGTGGCATGTTGTTCCTTTGTGGGCACCACTCTAGCATTTTTTTTATTGTGCAGCTGGAGTGGTGCTTTAAATGTAATTACCCTTCCCATTGTATCATGCTCACCTACTGCTGCCTTCACTATTTTCCTGCGTCGCTCCCCTCGGTCTACGGCGAAAAGTTGTCCGTCGGCAGCTTTAATGTTTCATGGAGCAGGGAGGAGGTTACTTTTCAATACAAGTCTATGAGAACCTTGTTCTGGTCTCGTTCTGGCTCACATGGACTTGCATTGAGAGCTTGTGATGTAGCTTCTGACTTCTGGCAAGTCAGAAGCTGTGCTCACAAGATGACCTTGCGGGACTGGAGCAACACCGAAAAACGGTGACGATACCAGACAGTGAGTATATAAGCAGGGCAGAGGGCTTACATTAACAGAGCCAGTCCAATGCTGAAGAAAAAAAAAACAAAACACTGGCATAGTGCTTTAATGATGGAAGGATTAAATATTAATACTTAGCCCCCCTTTAAAGGGAGTTTGTCAGTACCGGATGACTGTTTACATCAGTATAGGTGCTCAGTGTATCCTTAGTGTAGCTAAACATTGAAGTGTTCCTTCCTACCTCCTTATTTGCCATCTGTCTTCTACCCTTCTCTATAAAGCCAGAGCTGTCAATTATAGAGATGTTGGATGCAGATAGAGGGAAAAGTCGTTGTGAAAGTGCACTTAAAGAAGCACTCCCCATTAAGTTTTTTATTCATTAAATGTTCGTGTATGTACATGTAATGTAGTGTACATTAATATACTCGACTACTGTTGCTTTCTTCAGTGTCCAGCGCCGATCTTCTCTGCTTTTGTGACATCACCGCTCTGCAGACTGGCCGGGTTATGCTATGCTCTGCTTGACCCAAAAATGACTTTTACAATGTAAGCCTATAAAGCGTCAGAAGACGGCCCCAGAGGCTTTCATTTTATAAGAAATTTATTGGCTCATGCACAGCGCATAGAGCATAGAGCGAGCCAGATAGACGTCACTGAGAAGAAGAGAAGAACGGCATGGGACACTGTAGAGGTGAGTATAATAATACACTCACACTACATTAAATGTACATACACACATTTAATGAATAAAAATATTAATGGGAGTTCTTTTTTAAATTTTGGCCATACCAAGGGTGCATCAAGTGCTTGTTCTTGTTTTGAATAGTCATTTTGTGCTGACAGAGTTTCATTAAAATTAAAGGAGCCAAACAGGAGTGAAACATTTCTTAATTTAATGATACTTATCTATTATCTCCTTAACAGATAGAATATTGGCAATTATTATATTTATTTTTCATGTCCACTGTATATATTTCTTTCTGTATGAGCTTTGATCTCTGTATATATATATATATATATATATATATATATATATATATACCCAGTATATTGGCACTGCGATTCTGTCAGATAATACTCAGTTTCCTCCTGAAAATGATTGCAATCACAAATTATTTGCTATTTTTATCTTCATTTAATTTGCTTGCAAGGAAAAAACACAAAAGAGAATGAAGCAAAAATCAAATCCTTGATCATTTCACACAAAACTCCAAAAATGGGCCAGAAAAAAGTATTGGCACCCTCAGCCTAATACTTGGTTGCACAACCTTTAGCCAAAATAACTGCGAACAACCGCTTCCGGTAACCGTCAATAAGTTTCTTACAATGCTCTGCTGGAATTGTAGACCATTCTTCTTTGGCAAACTGCTCCAGGTCCCTGATATTTGAAGAGTGCCTTCTCCAAACTGCCATTTTGAGATCTCTCCACAGGTGTTCTATGGGATTCAGGTCTGGACTCATTGCTGGCCACCTTAGAAGTCTCCAGTGCTTTCTTTCAAACCATTTTATAGTGCTTTTGGAAGTGTGTTTTGGGTCATTGTCCTGCTGGAAGACCCATGACCTCTGAAGGAGACCCAGCTTTCTCACACTGGGCCCTACATTATGCTGCAAAATTTGTTAGTCTTCAGACTTCATAATGCCATGCACACGGTCAAGCAGTCCAGTGCCAGAGGCAGCAAATCAACCCCAAAACATCAGGGAACCTCCGCCATGTTTGACTGTAGGGACCATGTTCTTTTCTTTGAATGCCTTTTTTTTCCTGTACACTCTATGTTGATGGTTTTTCCCAAAAAGCTCAACTTTTGTCTCATCTGACCAGAGAACATTCTTCCAAAACTTTTTTTCTTTCTCAGGTAAGTTTTGGCAAACTCCAGCCTGGCATTTTAATGTCTCGGGGTAAGAAGTGGGGTCTTCCTGGGTATCCTACCATACAGTCCCTTTTCATTCAGACGCCGACGGATAGTACGGGTTGACACTGTTGTACCCTCGGACTGCAGGGCAGCTTGAACTTGTTTGGATGTTAGTCGAGGTTCTTTATCCACCATCCGCACAATCTTGCGTTGAAATCTCTCATCAATTTTTCTTTTCCTTCCATATCTAGGGAGGTTAGCCACAGTGCCATGGGCTTTAAACTTCTTGATGACACTGCGCACGGAAGACACAGGAACATTCAGGTCTTTGGAGATGGACTTGTAGCCTTGAGATTGCTCATGCTTCCTCACAATTTGGTTTCTCAAGTCCTCAGACAGTTCTTTGGTCTTCTTTCTTTTCTCCATGCTCAATGTGGTACACACAAGGACACAGGACAGAGGTTAAGTCAACTTTAATCCATGATAACTGGCTGCAAGTGTCATTTAGTTATTGCCAACACCTGTTAGGTGCCACAGGTAAGTTACAGGTGCTGGTGATTACACGTCTTAGAGAAGCATCACATGATTTTTCAAACAGTGCCAATACTTTTGTCCACCCCCTTTTTAGGTTTGGTGTGGAATTATATCCAATTTGGCTTTAGGTCAATTATTTTTGTGTTTTTCATTGAAGACAAATTAAATTCAGATAATAATACCAAAGAATTTGTGTTTGCAATCATTTTCAGGAAGAAACTGAGTATTATCTGACAGAATTGCAGGGGTGCCAATATTTTTGGCCACCAATATATATATATATATACACTACCGGTCAAAAGTTTAGGGTCACTTAGAAATTTCCTTATTTTTGAAAGAAAAGCAGTTTTTTTTCCAATGAAGCTAACATTAAATGATTCAGAAATACACTCTATACAGTGTTAATGTGCTAAATGACTATTCTAGCGGCAAACGTCTAGTTTGTAATGCAATATCTTCATAGGTGTATAGAGGCCCATTTCCAACAACCATCACTCCAGTGTACTTATGGTATTTTGTGTTCGCTAACTGTGTAAGAAGGCTAATAGATGGTTAAAATACCCTTTAAAACCCTTGTGCAAGTATGTTAACACAGCTGAAAACCGTTTGGTTGATTAGAGAAGCTATAAACCTGACCTTCCTTTGAGCTTGTTGAGAATCTGGAGCATTACATTTGTTGGTTCCATTAAACTCTCAAAATGGCCAAAAAAAAAGAACTTTCTTGTGAAACTCAACAGTCTATTCTTGTTCTTAGAAATGAAGGCTATTCCATGCGAAAAATTACCAAGAAACTGAAGAATTCATACAATGGTGTGTAGTACTCCCTTTAGAGGAGTGCACAAACAAGCTCTAACCAGAGAAGAAAGACAAGTGGGAGGCCCCGCTGCACAACTGAGCAACAAGACAAGTACATTAGAGTCTTTAGTTTGAAAAATTGACGCCTCACAGGTCCTCAACTGGCAGCTTCATTAAACAGTACACATTAAACGCCAGTGTCAACATCTACAGTGAAGAGGCGATTTGGGGATGCTGGCCTTCAGGGCAGATTGGCAAAACAAAAGCCAATATTCCTCTGTCCAATGTCTTTGTTCTTTTGCCCATATTAATCTTTTCCTTTCATTTAAGCCAGTCTTAAATATGGCTTTTGTTTTGCCAATCTGCCCTGAAGGCCAGCATCCCCAAATCGCCTCTTCACTGTAGATGTTGACACTGGCGTTTAATGTGTACTGTTTAATGAAGCTGCCAGTTGAGGACCTGTGAGGCGTCAATTTTTCAAACTAAAGACTCTAATGTACTTGTCTTGTTGCTCAGTTGTGCAGCGGGGCCTCCCACTTGTCTTTCTTCTCTGGTTAGAGCTTGTTTGTGCACTCCTCTAAAGGGAGTACTACACACCATTGTATGAATTCTTCAGTTTCTTGGTAATTTTTCGCATGGAATAGCCTTCATTTCTAAGAACAAGAATAGACTGTCGAGTTTCACAAGAAAGTTCTTTTTTTTTTGGCCATTTTGAGAGTTTAATGGAACCAACAAATGTAATGCTCCAGATTCTCAACAAGCTCAAAGGAAGGTCAGGTTTATAGCTTCTCTAATCAACCAAACGGTTTTCAGCTGTGTTAACATACTTGCACAAGGGTTTTAAAGGGTATTTTAACCATCTATTAGCCTTCTTACACAGTTAGCGAACACAAAATACCATAAGTACACTGGAGTGATGGTTGTTGGAAATGGGCCTCTATACACCTATGAAGATATTGCATTACAAACTAGACGTTTGCCGCTAGAATAGTCATTTACCACATTAACACTGTATAGAGTGTATTTCTGAATCATTTAATGTTAGCTTCATTGGAAAAAAACTGCTTTTCTTTCAAAAATAAGGAAATTTCTAAGTGACCCTAAACTTTTGACCGGTAGTGTACATATATATATATATATAATATTCCCCCTGACGAAGGAAGTTTTCCGAAACGCGCGTCGGGGCGCGTTCTTTGAGGCATCGACACCACCATTTCTTTTCCCCCCTCCGGTTTGTCCAGGTATTTTTTCATTTATCAACAGTTTATGGCGATTATGGGCAGACATAGGCATTTTTTTTTGTGTATCACCATACCCTCTCTGAGCTAGTGCTTGATTTTTGCACTACATCTGTGCACATGGGTATTGTTTTTTCTACTCTATTGGTGATTCATCACTGTTTTTTTGTCTTTGTATAGCACTGTTGCACCTTATATTATCCAATAGTGCACATACTAATGATTTAACCATTTAAGCTTTTCCCAGCACTTATTATTTGGGTTTTTGCCCAGTTTACACATATTACTTGGTTTATTTTATATTGTGTTATCATTTGATACACATTTTTTTGTATTTACACAAATTTGTTTTTTGTTTTTTATTTGGTTGCACTATTTATGTGTAGGCACTATTTGTGCACTGGTTATATTTAGCCATTTGATAATTGACATTCTATATTTTCATAATTCTACCTGGCTATATTGACTATAAACCTAGGTATTGGGTATAATTGTGTGGTGCCTATGCCTCTTTTTATTAAAATTTTTTATGTATGTGCAATGTTTTTATGTCATTAAATAAATTTTTATGTCAATTAAATTTTTCAATAAAAATTATCACATTGTGTCCCAAACTTGCCTTGGGAGTTTTTTCTTTTTCCCCCTGTCTCTCATGCACTTGGGTGTTTGCTCTTATCTGTAGGTTGGTTTCGCCATCCGCATCTTGAAGTGAGATCTATATTTGTAGTGTAGGACATATTGTTTATATATTGTACTGGGTTTACCCATTTATTTCATTTTATTATTTGCACTATATAGTATCTCATTTCAGTTGTGTATATATATATGTATGTATATATATATATATATATATATATATAATATACCAAGTTCTCTGTAAATTCACTGTATGGCTGATGCTGGCATTTTCTATGTAGTATGTCATGTATTGATAGGCACTTCATGAATATTGATTCAGTCCAACACTGTGAACAGATCACATACACACATCATTTATTACAGAGTTACCACAATTTTCATATTTCACAGTAGCAGGGATTTAAATTGATCAAGTTTTATTGCATTCACTCCAGTAAGTGGGAAGAGCGTATTTGCCAATTCCATACATTATAAAATCTATATACGGCTGAAAACAAAGATTCTTCATAATGTAGCACAGCACAATGATTCCTGCCATTTATCGCCATCAATCACTAATGCCATACATTGAGAGTGAGCAGATAAGGGTATTTTATAATGTAACCTACACTGCTATGTGTATAGATTTAGGTACTATATATACACTAAATGACAATTCATGTAACCCCATATTGCCTAAATATTGTGCGTGTAAAGTTTACCAGCAAATTAGCCAAAAGGGAAATCCCTTTGCACAATTCTCCATTTTCAAAACTCCTTTGAATTTACAGACACAATGTTGTCTCCTGTGATAAACCACAGCGCTTGGGTACAACATTCTCCTCGAAAACAGCTTTCATCTCTTTTTGATATAAATGCCATGAATCATCTTATCATTGTATTTCTGTTCTATGCCTCTACTTATCATTACAAAAGCAATCGATCCCAGCCTGTCTAGAAGTTTAATAAACTGTCATCACAGTCATTGGTCTAGTTTGATAGTTTGAAGCTGCTGGCTGGATCTGTAGCTTAAGAGAAAGGCTGCCCGTAGCTGATCAGGTGACTTAGCCATTAAAGAAAAAGAAGAAAAACATCTGTGATACAAAAGACTTCTAAAGAGCAGTCTATAATGTTTTTTATTATCCCCCTTTGAGGGCACCACATTCTCAGAAGTAGAAATACAGTATATCTTCAACACTCATGGAGAGAAATATATCGTTATGACAGTAAATAGTACATTTCTCACGGAATAAAAAAAGATAAGTGACTTATATTGGAGGCATTCTATACATAACCCAAACTGGAAGCTGCTCTAATAAGATTAAGCTTATTAAAAGAACACAACCTAAAGGTAAAGTCTCTGAAACGGAAAACATATCGATCATGCCGTGACATCATTTTCTTTCTATTCTCTCCCTTATCTCCACGTGTCATCAACACCAAATATTAAAATCAATGGTGCTGGAAATCATTATTTGCTTTGCATTCAACGGCTGAAGCTAGTATATAAAGAGAGAGGAAAAATAAATCTTATCCGAGTGCATGATTACATTTAAAACAAATTAATATGTTCAACTGAGCAGATGTATTTTCATCAGCATTTATTGAAGAGATAAATATGGGAAGAATAAATGTTGATGACAGATAAAGATCGATTGATGGATAGATTTTCCCAGCGGTGTCTTGGATTAGAAACATGCAATTTACTTGTAGAATCGGAATTATGTATTAAAAGTAGATTTTATTTTTATGATATTTTGCATTTATACCCATTAGCTATCACATTAAAGCGTAATATTTTTTATAGGCCCCAGTCATGCCACCAAATCAGTTCTGAACCATTAAAGCATAGGCTGTAAAAGTTCTCTAAAACTGTCCTGTAAATGGACAGGTGTGGCCTCCCATTGATCTGACTAATTTATCCAACATATCCTACAGATGATTCATTGGATTAAGACATGGTGAAATTGGAGCCAAACTCAACATCTTTAACTCTTTCTCATGTTCTTCGAACGATTTCTGAGTAGGGTTTACTTGGTCTGCGACAATGTTCATATAGGTGATACGTGTCAAAGCAACATCCACATGAATGGCAGTAGCCAAGGTTTCCAATCAGGGTACTGCCCAAATCATCACACTGCTTCCAGCAGCTTGCCTTCTCCCATAGTGCATTTTGGCTACTGCCATTACTTAGATTCACATAATGATTGCATATTATGGAAATTGTAATTATGTTAGCCAAGGTACATTACAAATCCAAGGTACACTTTAAACAGTTGAAGGGGCTTTCCATCTCCGAAAACCCCCTGTCTTCTAGCTGTGGTATGCTTTTTTTTAAGAAAAGCAACCTTCTTTACTCACCAACTCTGAATCCAGTGCTGAGTCTCCACATCTGCTTATGGCATAAGTTGTCTGACATTATGTCAACAGTGCTAGAGCCAAAAACTGAGCTCAATGGATTCGAGAGGCTTTTGCTGTCAACTCGGGCAGAGCCACTGAGCTCAGATATTGGCTGCAGAGCTGTCAATGCGACAGACATGACAGAATCTGGGATCGTCGTTGGAGACTCAACATTAGATAAGTAAGCGTGAGTGTAACACAGTTTGCTTTTAAAAAACAAACTGAATCCCGAGGACAAGGCTTTTCTGCAACCGGAAACACTTTTACAGTGTTAAAGGAAGGAGAAAGTGTAATACCTGTTCCAATTTGTGCCACCTCTATTTCTGGTTTAGCTACTGTTAAGTGGCAGCGCATGACAACGACAGTTCTGTTTTTTTCCTTGGGCTTTTGGTGCCATTATCAGAGTGTTTTAATTTTGGTCATGTTTTGATCATTCCTTCTTGAGAGCCCTAAGTTCGGCAATCAGCAATTTAAACCCCTGAAGCTAACTTCCTCTGCCAGTCAATAGTTCTGCTCTCTTGGTCTATAGCTATATTCTGTGCTCCAGTTGTGACATCCTAATTTATCTCGTTTTCTGAGCTCGGCTAGTATTTTGACCCTGCGTAGCTACCCTTCTTGCCGCCAGCTTGATTCACCCGACGTGTACAGACTCTGGCACCAGCCCAAGGGTCCCTGTGTAAGTTCAGATGCCTTTACATATTTTTAAGGGTGAAGGCCAGGTCAACCTTTGGGATTTGGTAAATGGAGTAGCTTGCGCTGAGTTTGTCAGCCTGTCGGTAGAAGCTCAATTAACAGCGGCCAGGCTTCTACGAACAGTGCTATCATGATACAAAGAACATTTTTCTGTTAGAGCACTGAACATACACAAACACATATAAGTGAAGATGTCTGTGAAGGTATCTTTTAATATTTTTAAATTATTTGTGTCTTTTATCAATGAATTGAGTATCAATGGAACCATATTGTATGCAAATATCATCTGCTCAACTTCAATTTTGAAGAGACGGAATTCAGACTTGTTTGTGGCAGATTCAATTGTCCAGGTGCTGAAAGCAGCACACAATACTGTATTTCACAGTAGACTGCTGATTTTTTGGCAGGTGCTCCTGTCCACTAGTGATATAAGGAGGCATCTGGTAGGGGTAGAATCACGATACATTCGAGGAGAATGGAAACAAGCAGGGAATTTTAGACTAAAAGTTGTCAAGCAGCAGGACACTCCCATGCTACTGTAGAAAAAGACTGCAGTGCTGAACTTATAAAGCATTTGTCGAGCATTTTGCAATATTTTGTAAGCTAAACCACAAAAGGCATGGTCGAGCCAGGTATACATTGTCACAGGGCTTCTAAAAGGTACTTCACAAAGTTTGGCATGTCATGTAAGAAATAGCTGTCTATATCATATTTTAATATGTTTTCATTAGGAAAATGTGAAAAAATATTTGAAATACAGTATATGATGAAATAAATATTGTAGGTAGAATATGAACGTATTTGCATAAGTTTTCATGTAATGACTGTAATAAAACATGTGTACTTGGTGATGAGACACAGTTTCCAACCTCTGTTATAATTGCCTGACGTCTAGTCTATATTGAATTGCTGCCATTTAAAATATGAAATACTTCTTCAGTATGAGACTGGAGATAATGATATTTCCAAGCAGAACAAACCAATATCATAGTCATCATCTGGGAAATAGCTGTATCTTTTGCAGCAAATCTGCTTCACTAAAGCTATTTCGACTAAGTAACTTTTTGACCAGGACTTTTAATTTCAACCCTTTGTGGTCATGTTTATTTTTTCTTTCTGCATGCACTTTACGATATTACAGGCAAGAAGGTCACGACGGAGAATTGCGAAGAGGAAATCAATGCAAATTAAAAATAGGATACAATAGTTCTATGGGATTCTCTATTTTGAAAAGTTTTGAATGTGTGCAGGTAAGAGGGTGTGCCAAGTCTGTCACTCATTGGATCCGGGGCATTGATTTAAACTGTAGCTATTATTGCCAGTCTATCTGCCATAGTCCTCTAAATGTCATATCAATCTTACACAATACAGCACACTCTTTTAAATCACTTCTCAAATATGAAAGGACTAGTCTGCTGTTTGTGTGCACAGTTGGAGTATGGCTTTGATAAATGAGATGAGCCACATACAATTATCTCTCTGTAGAGCCTTCAGTGAAAATTTAATAGCTATCCTAGAAAACACCACTATTTGCTCATAAATATGGAGTATGCAACAATCATCAATTCTTACACATATAATTATGCCACTGTATGGACATTATTTTGAGCAGGCGATTATAAGTAGTATTTTATAGATGCAAGTTCCCACAGCATCAAGATTACATTTCTTCAATATCAATAATTAAAGGGTCATTTCCAAAACCATAAATTATCCCCTAACATATGGAATAACTTAATAATTGCTAAGAGTCCAACTTCTGAAACCCCCAGCAATCCCTAAATAAGGCTCTGGACTGGGCTAGATTATTTCCAGAAGTCCCATAGGCAATGAAAGGAGTAAAGGTTGATTTCCTTTGCTCTAACCAAGATTGGGCTCTTGAATGCAGGAACTGGGATAGGATATTTCTAGCAGTCCGATAGACAATGAATGGAGTGAAAGTTGATTATCTTCGCTCTATTAAGAATGGGGCTCTGGAACGCAGGAACTGGACTAAGCTGTTTCCAATAGTTCCATAGAAAATTAATAGAGTGAAGTTTTATTATCTTCACTCCATCCAGAATAGGACTCTGGAACACAAGAACTGAGCTAGGCTTTTTCCAGCAGTCATATACACAATGAATAGAATGAAAGTTGATTAATGATTATCTTCATTTCACCCATTCTAGGGATCACTGAGGGTCCCAGTTGTCAGCTTAAATAACATTCAGTAAGTCATACTCTTTGGATAAGAGATACCTTATAATTTTTTTGGAATAACCATTAACAACTGTTGTGCAAATAATCACCATACAGTTGTGCTCAAAAGTTTACATACTCCAGCAGAATTTTTGCTTTCTTGGCCTTTTTTCCGAGAATATTAATGATAACACCAAACTTTTTCTCCACTCAAGGTTGGTGGTTGGGTGAAGCCATTTATTGACAAACTACTGTGTTTTCTATTTTTAAATCATAATGACAACCCAAAACATCCAAATGACTCTGATCAAAAGTTCACATTCTCTAGTGATTTTGGCCTGATAACATGCACAGAAGTTGACACAAATGGGTTTGAATGGCTACTAAAGGTAACATCCTCATCTGTGACCTGTTTGCTTGTAATCAGTGTGTGTGCATAAAAGCTGAGTGAGTTTCTGGGATCCAGACAGACTCTTGCATCTTTCATCCAGCCGCTGATGTTTCTGGATTGTGAGTCATGGGGAAAGCATATCACATCACTGATATGACTGCTCCCCAAATTATCTGAATCATCATGGGACATGGCCATTAATGAATTATCAGCAGAAAGGTGAGGATAACTTTGCTTTTTATTTTTATTTTTCTTCAATAAATTGATGAAAGCGGATGAGGGAGTTTTTATTTAAAGTAAATGACTTTGCTCTGTCTGTGTCTTTATTAAATTTGACTATGGGGTTAGTAATTAGGGTGTTTTATAGAAGCCTCTACAATACTAACCCATGGGCTTGATGACAGCTGACATTGCAAAGCTGATATCAACCCCAACACTATTACCCACTGGCTACCGCACAAGGGCAAGTGGTAAGAGAGAGGCTAAATGTGAGAATTGATGCAACTTATGGATGCGCAATTTCTGGGTAGCTAAGGGTTGATGTTCTCAGCCTGGGAAGGGGCCAATATCCATTGCCCCTTGCTAGGCTATTAAAATCAGTCAACAACTGCCTGTTTAGCCTTTTCTGATTAGTAAATATAGGGGGCAGCCCATGTAATTTTTTGTGGGTTCTCCCCTATAATAACCTGTAAAGGCAAAGTAAACAGCTGTAAACTAATATTAATAGTCTGGCAAACTTTATGGCTATTGACCCCTTCTCAAAATATTATCATCAGCCCCCCAACCATCGGCTTTTCCTCGCTGGCTATGAAAATTTGGGGGACCCACGCCATTTTCTCATTTATTTTTTAATCTATTAACAAGTACAGAAAAAACATACCAAAGGTAACCTTAGTTCACAGCCTCCAGGTGTTTCAGCAGCTGGAAACGCAAGTAATCTTAGAGTGTCCCTCAAAGTTTCCCATGAGGCTTCCATGCCTCTCAGCTGCCGGGAGACCCAGTGGCTGTGAACTCTGGTAACCACCGGGTCTCAAACCCGACGGAACCGAACATCAACAGGTCTGCCCAGCACTAATTAAAACCAAATTTAAAAAAATATGTAACTTTGAAATATGAATGTTTTAAATATTATTTTTCTGTGCCACAACAATGTAAATTGATAGCTGTGGCAGCGCCCCCTTGTTCTTTTGCTGTGTCCTCCATGTCCATTGGGCAGACATGGACACACATGCTCAGTTGCTGCTCTTCTGTTTACCACAATGCGAGTGGAAATCAAATTTTGGCTAGGATAGGGGCATGTTGTGAGCACTGCTGCCTTTCCAAAGGACAAAAATGAAAAGGGGAAAGATATTAATTGCATGTATTAAATGATTAACTCAGTTTTACTGTATTGGAAAATTCCAGCTAGCTACTGTATGATAGAAAAATGTATTACCTACTTACAGTACAGGTATACTAGGTATACTTATATAATATTCATAAGTAACTTGAAGCTTCTTTCTGTGCTTAGAAAAACATCCTACGCTTTTATGTGAGTAATGTCTAACTATATCTACATTTTACTGTATTATGCAGTCCTTCATATAGAGTTGGCTAGTAATGTTATTTATGAGCATATAAATGTACAAGGCCAGAGGCCAAGTGATTTCATGCATCCTGTAATTCTCAATTTCTATACAGCTATATGTTACCACTGAGAACATATTACATTCTACAAGATATATATAACTTTAAAACAAAAAAGTTGCTTTTATACCCAAACTAGTTACTGTGCAGTTTACTGTCATTAGCCACTATGTATTCCCTAATTGAAAATTTTCAAATGAGTCATGTAATATATTTACAGCAGTAAGTGGCAAATGTATATGACATCATAAAGCACTAGAAATTCTAAGGTAATTAATGACCCCCTATTGTAAAACTGATGGATAATACAAGTCTCAATGGAGTTCTGCGACCCTTTAAAGAAAAAAAGGTCACTTAGCTGTTATATTTACTGTATACAAGCAAGGAGGATGGAGGATTGCCAAGGAGGATGTGATAATAGAAGGTCTACAGAATGGCTAAAAGAGTAGCCGTCATTTAGATTTGTATTTAATAAATCAATAATATATGTGAAAAATAAAAAACTGAAATATATCTTTTAAGAGAAGTCTGCTTCTCTCTGCCTCAGGACTGATCATTCATTCTAAAAAATTCTCAACTCCTGGGTAAAATCTGTCTTCAGTGAAAACAGAGTTTTACATTACTGAGATGGCAGTTGGTGCCCATAAAGTTCTATCTCAATGGGGTGAGGGAGGAGCTAGAGGTAAATCTCCTCCCAGCTCCCATCTACATAGATTCTTATCAGCACCATATGCCATCTCATATCTCAGTAATGCAACAATCTGTCCTCACTGAAAACAAATTTTACCTGGAAATTGATATAGGAAAGATGTATATCTTTGTACCGTGTTAGCCAGTAGATGGAAAAATATTTAGACTTGAGAGTCCTCAGTGGTTGATACCTTTTAATGGCTAACTGAAAAGATGGTAACAAATTGCAAGCTTTCGAGACTACGCAGGTCTCTTCATCAGGCAAAGACTAAAACAAAAGCTGAAGAATCACATATTTATATACACAAAAGGACACAGGAATAATGCAATAGGTAAGACAAGTGACGTGAAGCAGAACTGTCATTATGGCAGAGGGATGAACATAAATATGACTAGTTCATAGATAAGGAGTGAAAGTTTTATTACCCTCTGATTGAGGTCTGGTATTGTGTTGTGATGACCCTTTAAAAGGTCAGGGAAGCAGATTCCTTAATTGTTGTAGAAAGACATAAAACTCTGGGATATATTCATCCCAGCACTAAGAGTGTCAAAGTCATCATAAGTTTATTCCCAGACTTTTCTATCCTTCTCAGATTTGAAGTTAGATTTTAATACAAGTAATTCCATATCCGTCATGCTATGACCGGGCATACAAAAGTGTTTTGCCACAGGTAAATCCATTCTTTTTTCTCTTATTGTGTGGCGATGAGAATTCATCCTTGTTCTCAGTTTTTGCCCGGTCTCCCCCACATACAGACCCCCAGTTGGACATTTAGTACATATAATTAGGTACACCACATTAGATGTGATGCAGCTGAAAGTACCTGGTATCTTGTAGTCCTGATGGGAGTTGGGGATCTTTATCCTGTCCGTGGTCATTATAGATGCACAGGTTTTGCATTTCTTTTGTTTGCAAGGAAAGGTACCTGCAGCTGTTGGGGAGGACAGGGAGCTTCTGACAATGATGCTTCTTAGATTTGGGGGCTGCCTAAAACATAGTAGTGGGGGGTCTGGAAATATGGATTGTAATCGGGCATCTTTTTGTAGTAAAGGTTGTAGTTTCCATGCAGCTCCCCTTAGCATCTCCAGACTTGGATTGTAGGTGACCACTAGAGGCACCCGGTTATTTTCTTCTTTAGCTTTGTAATGTAGCAGGTGATTCCTTGATATTCTGGTGGCTCTTGTAATTTGGTTTTCAATTGTTCTTGGATGGTAGCCCTGGTTCAAAAAAGTCTTTCTGAGGCGACCAAGGTGTTCATCTCTATCCATGGGGTTGGAACATATACGATTGTATCTGATGGCTTGGCTGTAGACAATAGAGTTTTTTATGTGTTTTGGATGGAAACTGTCCCATTTAAGATATGTTGGACGGTCGATTGGCTTCTGATACAGGGATGTCTCTATTTCATTGTTCTTTAGCTTAATGGTGGTGTCTAAAAAGTTAATTTCAGTGCTGGAGTAGTTAAGTGTTAAGTTGATGGTGGGATGAAATTGATTGAACTGTTCATGGAACGTCTTTAGCTGTTGTTCAGACTCCGTCCAGATGATTAAAATGTCATCAATGTAGCGGTAGTAGGCCCGAGGCCTGATGGGGCATGAGGACAAAAATTCACTTTCAAGCTTGGCCATGAAAAGATTTGCATACTGTGGAGCCATTTTACTTCCCATAGCTGTGCCAGTCTCCTGAAGATAGATCTTGTTGTCAAATTCAAAGTAATTGTGGGTGAGGATGAATTTTGTGAGTTTCACCACAGAATCAGCATCATTCCCGGTGTTTCCCATGAAGACTTTGCAGGCATTTAATCCATCCTGGTGTGGGATATTAGAGTACAAAGATTCCACATCCATGGATGGTTCCTTCTGGTAGAGAACCTATTGCTGCTAGTTTATTCAGTAGGTCAGTTGTGTCCTGAATGTAGCTGGGTGTATCCTTTACCAGGGGTTTAAGAACACCCTCTACCCATCCAGATACTTGCTCAGTAAGGGTGTCCACACATGAAATAATCGGTGACCTACTGAATAAACTAGCATCAATAGGTTCTCTACCAGAAGGAACCATCCTGGCCACCATGGATGTGGAATCTTTGTACTCTAATATCCCACACCAGGATGGATTAAATGCCTGCAAAGTCTTCATGGGAAACACCGGGAATGATGCTGATTCTGTGGTGAAACTCACAAAATTCATCCTCACCCACAATTACTTTGAATTTGACAACAAGATCTATCTTCAGGAGACTGGCACAGCTATGGGAAGTAAAATGGCTCCACAGTATGCAAATCTTTTCATGGCCAAGCTTGAAAGCGAATTTTTGTCCTCATGCCCCATCAGGCCTCGGGCCTACTACCGCTACATTGATGACATTTTAATCATCTGGACGGAGTCTGAACAACAGCTAAAGACGTTCCATGAACAGTTCAATCAATTTCATCCCACCATCAACTTAACACTTAACTACTCCAGCACTGAAATTAACTTTTTAGACACCACCATTAAGCTAAAGAACAATGAAATAGAGACATCCCTGTATCAGAAGCCAATCGACCGTCCAACATATCTTAAATGGGACAGTTTCCATCCAAAACACATAAAAAACTCTATTGTCTACAGCCAAGCCATCAGATACAATCGTATATGTTCCAACCCCATGGATAGAGATGAACACCTTGGTCGCCTCAGAAAGACTTTTTTGAACCAGGGCTACCATCCAAGAACAATTGAAAACCAAATTACAAGAGCCACCAGAATATCAAGGAATCACCTGCTACATTACAAAGCTAAAGAGGAAAATAACCGGGTGCCTCTAGTGGTCACCTACAATCCAAGTCTGGAGATGCTAAGGGGAGCTGCACGGAAACTACAACCTTTACTACAAAAAGATGCCCGATTACAATCCATATTTCCAGACCCCCCACTACTATGTTTTAGGCAGCCCCCAAATCTAAGAAGCATCATTGTCAGAAGCTCCCTGTCCTCCCCAACAGCTGCAGGTACCTTTCCTTGCAAACAAAAGAAATGCAAAACCTGTGCATCTATAATGACCACGGACAGGATAAAGATCCCCAACTCCCATCAGGACTACAAGATACCAGGTACTTTCAGCTGCATCACATCTAATGTGGTGTACCTAATTATATGTACTAAATGTCCAACTGGGGGTCTGTATGTGGGGGAGACCGGGCAAAAACTGAGAACAAGGATGAATTCTCATCGCCACACAATAAGAGAAAAAAGAATGGATTTACCTGTGGCAAAACACTTTTGTATGCCCGGTCATAGCATGACGGATATGGAATTACTTGTATTAAAATCTAACTTCAAATCTGAGAAGGATAGAAAAGTCTGGGAATATAAACTTATGATGACCTTTGACACTCTTAGTGCTGGGATGAATATATCCCAGAGTTTTATGTCTTTCTACAACAATTAAGGAATCTGCTTCCCTGACCTTTTAGGGTCATCACAACACAATACCAATCAGAGGGTAATAAAACTTTCACTCCTTATCTATGAACTAGTCATATTTATGTTCATCCCTCTGCCATAATGACAGTTCTGCTTCACGTCACTTGTCTTACCTATTGCATTATTCCTGTGTCCTTTTGTGTATATAAATATGTGATTCTTCAGCTTTTGTTTTAGTCTTTGCCTGATGAAGAGACCTGCGTAGTCTCGAAAGCTTGCAATTTGTTACCATCTTTTCAGTTAGCCATTAAAAGGTATCAACCACTGAGGACTCTCAAACCTGGAAATTGAAATTTTGCAAATAAATGATCAGTCCTGGATAGAAGCAGATTTCTCTGATAAGATATATTACAAAGTTTCTTATTTACACAAGTGTTATTGATTTATGAAATAAAAATTAAAACAACGGTTACTCTAAATATACTGCGCATAACCTTGGTGATATAATAATTAGACATACTATTACTATACTATTGGACTCTGACATATAGAATCCCTCAAACCTGTGAATAAGAAGGCCAGTGTGTTAAATTAAACCCTACGGTAATGAGATATTTTCGATAGTCCCATAGACAACAAATGGAGCGGAAGTCGAACATGTGTATGTAAATGTGTACACTCCTGTCAAGACCAGAGCCCTGCAGTCCCCGATTCCTGGGTTGCAGAGCCTTGTTTTTCTGATCGCCTGGGTTCCCAATGGTTGATCTGTGTGGACAGGGATTAACTGACTATTTTGAGAATAACAGTTTATTTAATATATATTCATCGTTAATATAATCTCTTTCCCAGCATTTTACTATTCTACGTTTCCTGCATTGACATAAAAGCGATACAATTCTGACTGCTCACCGTCACCACTAGGGGGATATTTGTGCAAATTGTTTGTCTATTGAACTCAATAATAAGACAGTCTGCAGGAAACCCCTGAGCTCCCTCTAGTGGTGGAAGCGGGCTGGCAGAGTCTTATTTAAGTCATTCCTCTTGTCACAGGAAAAGATTTGATGGTCAGTATCATAATAATTGATCTTTGAGTGATATAAAGAAATTGTTTATTAAAAAATAAAACAATGGTGTTAAATGAAGGACATTCAACTTAAGTATTACATTTAGCAAAACACAAAAAATCCCATTATTGGCCGTTGTCCATTCAGTTTGTTCCTTGCTGATTAGATATCAAATCTTTCAATAAATCTCCTAAGCTCTGACCTGTCTGCCCTCTTACCTGATTATAAAACCCAATTGCTAAGACAATTACCTGAAATATCAATGGGATTATGTCTCACGTGCTGAATTTCCAGGCTTGAGATCAATTCAGTTTGACATAAAGAGCTTCATATAAGATCTATCTAAATGAGTTTGGTGGAGGTAGTTACCCTTTTAAACCGCTATAGGTAAACCTGCAATTTTCTTATTTTTCTCGGTACCTGATGCTTTAAAACAATAATGCTTATATTACTGGATAGCATTACTTATATGGTTTAAAATCTCCATAAAAACTGGAAAAGTATTTCTGTCCATTTATAAGTGGGTATAATAGACCAGCTATCGAGATACCTTGGTAAACTACATATGATTGATAAGTAGTTGAAAGAATGATTTGTTCAGCTGTCCATATACTGTATGCACTAGGCTGAATTGGCTTGATTCTCTTTTTGGATAATACTGTAACTGATTTTGGAGCACATAAATTCCTTTTGGGCCAAATTTGCCTGAGGTGACATACATGAATTCTGAAATGTAGGAACAGAACGTTATTCACTTGAAGAAATATCGTTAGATTTATAAGCATCATCTCAATAGTTGACAAAATGTCTCCTTGGTAGTAAGTGATTAGAACATAAAGGATTTATCTTATAACATTAAAACCGTCTGCCTAATATGGGACATTTGTGCTGGTAGAACAACTCTTAGGGTATGTGCACACGTTGCGGATTTAGATGCGTTTTTGGAAGCACGGAATTGCATCAAATCTGCAGTTTAGTGCACAGCCAATGTAATTCAATGGGAAATGAATAATTGCTGTGCACATGCTGCGGAAAAATCTGTGCAGATTTGCAGCGTTTTTTTTCCCGCAGCATGTCACTTCTTTTGTACGAATCCGCAGCAGTGTTTCATGTCAGGCACATATATCCTCGCTCTCTACCTCTCCCAGAGGGAGCACAGTCTATATTCATTGACAGGACCACCTAACAAATCCACATCAAAAACGCATTCCAATCCGCAACAAATCCGCATGAAGTCTCCATAAAATCCGCAAGCGTTTTGCCCTGCGTTTTCTGCCAAGAGGTGCAGATTCTCTGCAGAAAATTCCGCAGACTAATCTGCAATGTGTGAACATACCCTTACACTTCAAGGCATGGACGCCACACAAGTCTTCTAATGGTGTTTTATGGTATTTGGCACAATGATCTCAGCAGCAAATCATGAAGAAGCCCACCATTCACACTGAATGGCTGTTAGATGCTTTGGCTGATCATTTGGTTTGCAGCTATCTTGGTCACCCTTTCAATACACAATAGCTTTTGCTCATCTGCGTGCTCCTGTTTTCTCCGTTAGAGATCTTCTGCCAGACAGGTCTAGCAGTTTATCTCAGGGAGAACAAAATGTTCAGCAGTCCAGGAATTTGCAATGGTACATCAATTGTCTGTGGCTACCATACACATTAGCCAATCCATATTGGTGGCTGTGACCAACATTATTCTAACATGTATGGGGCTTAAAGGTACTGCCACACTAAACAATCCCGCTAGCGATCACGATAACGACGCATACTAATGCGATCGCTAGCGGGATTGTTTCTATATCGCTAAATGCGGCCACATTTAGCGATATAGTTAACGACGCTATCGCGGTTAGCGATCTTCTTAACGACTTTAGCGGTACAAAAGTACCGCTAAATCGCTAAGAAAAGGTGCCACACAGCGATTAGATACTTACCCAGCGGGAGCGCCAGCGATGAAATAGGGTCCGGAGCGATTCCAGCGACGAGCGAGATCACAGCAGGAAGCTCGTCGCTGGAAGCTGCCGCACTGAACAATATCGCTAACGGGATCGCTAAATAGTGACGTTTTTTAGCGATCCGTTAGCGATATTGTTTGTGTGGCATACCCTTAAGTCTCATAACTTTTAAAGTCTCGGGCCTCAATGGATTATATTTGTTTGGATAGTTAATGGGATTTAGATCTAAGGGAGTTAAAGGCCAATTCAACACATTGAACTATGGCATGATCCTCAAAACATTCCTCAACTATGTTTGTGAAGTGACAGGGTGCATTATCCTGCTCAAAGAGGTCCACCTTTCACAACTGTTAACAACTGCATACTGGGAACACCCAATAAGAACTTCTCTTTCTAAATTGCTCATACTTGTTTACCTATCACAATTTGGCCTTTGATGGGTTTATTCTCCTACCCTTATACATATCCTACCTTATCACTCTAAAGATCAGGTGATTTGTCAGTGATGGGATTGATCTTATTATTGAAAGCAGCAATATTAGAAGATGTAGAAATAGCAGATGAATATAGTAGAAATATTATTTTCTGACTTATTATGCACGACTGTACAGTACATTAATGTTTAGTAGGTGCATTTATTCAAATAATGTGTATTTTAGTACTCATAACTATCACTAATATGTAGATATATAAAGTAGGATGATATATCTCTGCCAGAAGTTAATTAACCTAGCACATATTTTTGGACACCAGGAGATCTGGAATATCCCCAATTAAATCCATAGAGAACAGATAGTACTTAGGTCAGAAATAAGCAGTGCGAACAAATATGCCATTATGTCATTCCCCTTAAATGCGTCCAAGATATGCTTTGAGTTCAAAACAGTCAACCAAGGTATAGGAAAATTATGATAACTAGAAAAATAAGGTACTAAAAAAATACCACTAAAAAGCTTGTATGAGAAACTGGAAACAGTGGATTAAATCTGCTCTGCTATCGACCCAGTAATGAGCAGAAGACGAGATACGTGGAAATGTAGTTTGTCAATGTGTTTCGAAGTAACACACTTCTTCATTAGGACAAACCACATTTGAATTGTATAGACATGTACAGTAGTATCTATCACATATTGTATTGGACTTTCTTAAAACATGCAACCCCCACAGGAGGGTGCTGCTCAAGGAACCTCTAATGATGAAATTATTCTTATATCAAAAGACACTGAATAAAGACTCAGAACCACCAAATTCCTCATTTATTGAAACATATCTCCATAGTGGTACCACTGCAGCTTTTACATGCTTCTGTAGGAGTTGTGACTGTCACATCCCCAAGAAGGCGAGAGTACGTACGATATTTTACACCACTTGGTTATCAGATAGGAGCCTATTTGTGCTTTTAGACTCTCCAGTTTTGCCATTTGATTTACTGTCAAAGCTAACAGACAATTCTCTATACTCCTTCTAGAATTGTCATCTGCCGTCGACACAGTCGACTACTACACTCTAATACAGATCCTCTCTTCCCTTGGTATCAAAAACATTGCTTTTCCTCACCAATTGCACATTTAGGGTATCCCATTCCAATACTACTTCCTCATCCTGTCCTGTCTCTATTGGTGTCTTCCTAGGCTTTATCCTGGGACCCATACTCTTCTTCATTTATTCCCTTAGATTGGGATGACTCATAATGTCCCATGGTTCCCAATATCATCTACTGCATATGCTAATGACACTCAAATCTACCTCTTTTGCCCAGACATCACCTCTCTTCTGTCCAGAATCCAGGAGTGTCTATCAGCAATATCCTCCTTCTTCTCATCATCTTTCCTAAAACTTAATGTGTGCAAAATTATACTAATCATCTTTTTTCCATCCCGCTTAACTCTCCTATCAGATCTATCTATTGTGAGCAGGTTTCGGGATGCAGTGACAGACAGGAGGCAGATCAAGAGTTAACAGGTTTTAATAAAACAGGGAGTTAGTCCACGCAGGAAGATAGGTAAACGTGAGGTAAATAACAGGCAGTACAGGGAATATAGTGGTTTGGTTGCGGGAAAATCAAAATAGGAATAACGAGAGAAACTGTTCTCAAAGTAGTCACTTATCAATCCGACGTTTTCCTGTCAGAATTGGTCCCGGAGCAGATGACAGCACCAACAGCCGTCGACTCAATGTAGATCCAGTGGGGTCCTGAAGAAGTCTATGATATGTTCCAGGCTGGCAACGTTGAGTCTTTGAAATGTCCCGTGGAGTCCTCAGTAAGGAGACTCTGGTGGCTGGTAATGTATAGGCCACAGTCCTGCCAAAAGTAAGCGAGGCTCGACGAATATTCCCCACCAGGGATTCAGGAAGCACTACTCGGTCAACGTCTCAGTCCCTGTCAGGCGGCACACGTGCAGCACTGACTGTTACAGAGTGACTGGCACCTCGATGTCTGAGAGCCAACCTGTATACGGCGGGCTTCTCATCAGAGTCCCTGTGATTGGTCTCTCTCACAGCCGGGCGCGCGTCTCCACTCCTAATGGTCCCTGAAGCAGGCGCTCTCTCTTCCCAGCAGCGCGCTGCGCCTTCCCACCAACTCCATCTGTTATGCGGGCTGTGCTGCCCCTGGTAACGCTTAGCCATGCCCCCTATATCCGGAGGAAGGTCCTGCCGGCTAAAGCTTTCCCCTGATAACAGGGGACACATTTCATCAGTTCCGGCCCCGGCATTCAGGTACCCGCAGTGCGGTCGTCCCCCTTACACTGTCACTATAAACAATATCATGCTTTCCCTTGTGCCAGAAGTCCGCTGCCTTGGTATAACCCTTGACTCTGCACTGTCCTTCAAACTACATATTCAAGCTCTTACCACCTCCTGCCTCCTCCAACTCAAAAATGTTTCCAGAATTGGTCTCTTCTTCATCCCTCAAAATACTATAATGTTAGTGCATGTCCTCATCATCTCCTGTCTCAACTACTGCATATCCTCCTCTTTGGCCTCCCAACTAACACTCTTCCACCTCTCTAGTTAATCCTTAATTCTGCTACCCAATAAATCCACCTCTCCCCTTCCTAATCCTCTACTTCTCCACTCTGCAAATCTCTTCATTGGCTCCCAAATTCCCAGCAGGTAAAGCTTAAACTACTAACACTGACCTACAAAGCCATTCATATACCTCCGAACTAATCTCGGGTTCTCACAAGACCTCCTTCTCTACTTCACTCTTGCACATTCTTCACCCGATCACCTTCATGACTACTCCAGAGCATCCGGCATCCTCTGGAATTCCACGCCCTAATGGGCCCAACTGTCTCCCACATTCAGAACCTTCAGACAGAACTTGAAAATCCACCTCTTCAAGAAAGCTTACAACGGCCCCGATGTAACCTCACCTCCGGAACTGCTGCAATCCTCCAGCTTATTGTCTCCTTCACCATTACTTTGTAAATTGTAAGACTGCGAAGGCAGGGTCCTGTCCCATTCTGTACCCTTCTTCTGTCATTGCTATTTTTTTCATTGCAATTTATATTTGTATTTTGTTTTAAAATCCCTTTCACTTGTACAGTACTTTGAAATCAATGGTGCTCTAAATATAAAATAATAATAATAATAATAATAATAATAATAATACACGGTAAGCTGTAGCTGCAAACAAGCCCCACCATTATTACTGACAGCCCACTCTGCAGCATATCTGTGACTGTAGCTGAGCCGGTAAGCCTTTATAACTAAAAACCAGTGACTTCTGGGAAGAAAAAAGAAAAATTTTCTTCTAGTAGCTGCTCTTTCAGTAAGGCAGCTGGACAAAATTGGAATGCTATTAACTTACAGATTAACCTTATATCAGGAGGCTAATAGCATTTCCGGACATGAAAGGTTGTCTTTAAAAAAATCTGTATACATTTAGTATTTAGTAGTCACTAGAACATTAGCAAAATGTAACTTTGTTTTATTGTGTGTATTATTCTTCCTTTGTAAACCAATAATATTTTATGTTTATATGGTTATCCACCAATTCTTTCAATTTTAGTTTTTTTTTTATACCAGGCCAATTGAGGTTCTCATTTTATCTGCATGTGATAGGGTGATATAAAAAGAGGTACTGTCCCATGCATTTGTAGCAGCTCTGAATACAAAAAGTGTCATCCAAAAGAACAGCTGCCCATGACATGACACACTGGTGTAAATGTCTATGTCTGGCTCTACAAACAGCGCCTGCGTTTTTATGACATTTAAAAGAGTGTGCATTTTCCTTATTCGATTGGAATAACCTTTACTTTTTAGGTTTATCCCAGGTGAGTATTATGTCTTTGCCTTTCACAAATCCCAGCCCCGTGCTGACCCGTTAAACTGCTTCTGCTCAGCACGGCTGCTATTAGCACAGCTTAGGAAGTGTGCGCAGGCAATGCTTATGGGACCACAGCTGATATCGAAACAATGACAGCTATATTAACTAATGCTGTTACAATCAGCATGCCAGATGTTTCGATAGAGCTCCTTGTTAACAGTTACTTACTGACCGAGAGGGCGCAAGAGAGAGATCTTAACTGCCACAGTTAAGTAATACTTGGAATTCATACGTCCTATATACCAAATCCACATTTAAAAAAGTTTCATTAAATTCAGCAAAGCAATTCATCAGGGGCTCTGCTAAAATCATCACCAACCAACATTGATTATCTGACCATAGTAAACTGCAATAGGGACAAACTCAATCAGCTATTTAATTACATTATTCTTAATGATTGTTAGGGGAGTTCAGCTTCACTATAAATTATTCCTGTGTTGTACCCATTGAATAAAAAGTAGCTTAGATCAACGCCGGAGAACATTAACCATTCACTGTCTTCAATATTCCCAATATAAACGCTTTATAAATTACAAAGGATCACTCCCCCACAACTCCAAACGTCCAACCTCCAGAGATTAATTTCATCATTTTAACTACCATACAAGTGTTTTTAATGATCACTCCCATAGCCATTTTGCATTATCAGTCCTTACCCCCTAACCTAAAAATGTACTAAATAGATATAAATTTAATTATGCCAACATGAGTATTTTGTTTTAATATCAATGATGGCAGGCAAACCAATGCAGACAATCAGAATATAATCATACAATACTCAATTATGCTAGGATTGAGTTTTGTACTTTTCTTGTTGGGAGGATTACTATATCGCCATCGACACCCTGGCATATTCCTAAATGGTTACTTTACTTCTCTCTGTCATCCAGAACAATTTGATGTAACAATGTAATGGGAAGATTAGAAATTACAGTCTTACAACCATCACATTATCTTCCATTCGCCTACATTTAAATGAAAAAAATAAAAAAGGAAAGAAAGCTGCATTTTCTATGCCTATGTTGATACCAGGCATGCTGTGTTATCGGGCTACTATGAGAAGACTATAGTTTTAACAAGAAATAGGTGAATCTGCCCAAATAAATTGGGGTCTGGGGGGTAAGGTTACTCCTTGTGGAGAGTGACATACCAGCTCTGGCGTGTCGAGGTAAGGAGGCTTATTCGCCGTGCAATGCTCCTCTGGGAAATTTTAATATGCAAATTGCCTCTTCAAACAAAGAGGACTTGTACTCTATAGTGCCACCTATTGGAAGTAGCGATCCTACAAGTCACAATCAACCCTTTAACCCCTTACTGCCATCGGACGTACTATCCCGTCCATGGTACCTGGGCCCGTATGACCGGGGACGGGATAGTACGTCATAGGCGATCAGCTGCGCTCCTGAGGGGAGCGCAGCTAATCGCCGCCGGGTGTCAGCTGATTATCACAGCTGACACCCATGACTGTGTGTCAGGAGCGGTCACGGACCGCTCCCGGCACATTAACCCCTAGCACACCGCGATCAAACATGATCGCGGTTGTACTGGGGGCACAGGGGAGGATCGCGCAGGGTGGGGGCTCCCTGCCGAGAGCAGGCACTGAGAAGCCTGCATCTATGCCTGTGCGATCGCTGGTGTGACAGAGTGCTGTGCACACTGTCACACCAGCGATCTGATAAAATACTGTGATGTCCCACCCTGGGACAAAGTAAAAAAGTTAAAAAAGTAAAAATAAACATGTGTAAAAAAAAAATCCAAAATAAATAAAAAAAAAAAAAAATATTCCCCAATAAATTCACTTCTTCCTGTAAATAAAAAAAAAAAAAACAATAAAAGTACACATATTTGGTATCGCCGCATCCGTAACGACCCCCCCTATAAAATTGTCCCACTAGTTAACCCTTTAGTGAACCCCTTAAAAAAAAAAAAAAAAAACGAAGCAAAAAATCAATGCTTTATCATCATACTGCCGAACAAAAAGTGGAATAAGACGCGATCAAAAAGACCGATATAAAAAAACATGGTACCGCTGAAAACGTCATCTTGTCCCGCAAAAACGAGCCATCATATAGCATCATCAGCGAAAAAATAAAAAAGTTATAGCTCGCAGAATAAAGCGATGCAAAAATAATTATTTTTTATATAAAATTGTTTTTATTCTATAAAAGCGCCAAAACATGAAAAAATGATATAAATGAGGTATCGCCATAATCGTACTGACCCGAAGAATAAAACTGCTTTATCAATTTTACCACACGCGGAACGGTAATAAACGCCTCCCCCAAAAGAAATTCATGAATTGCTGATTTTTGTTCATTCTAACCTCCCAAAAATCCAAATAAAAAGCGATCAAAAAACGTCACGTGCTCAAAAATGGTAACAATAAAAACGTCAACTCGTCCCGCAAAAAATAAGACCTCACATGACTCTGTGGGCCAAAATATGCAAAAATTATAGCTCTCAAAATGTGATGATGCAAAAACTATTTTTGCAATAAAAAGCGTCTTTTAGCGTGACAGCTGCCAATCATAAAAACCCGCTATAAATAGTAAATCAAACCCCCCTTTATCACCCCCTTAGTAAGGGAAAAATAATAAAATTTAAAAAAAAAGCATTTATTTCCATTTTCCCATTAGGGTTAGGGTTAGGGTTGCGGCTAAAGTTAGGGTTAGGGTTGGCGCTAAAGTTAGGATTAGGGTTAGGGTTGGGATTAGGGTGTGTTAGGGCTAGGTTTGTGGTTAGGGTTGGCACTAGGGTTAGGGGTGTGTTGGGGTTAGGGTTGGAGTTAGAATTGGGGGGTTTCAGCTGTTTAGGCACATCAGGGGCTCTCCAAATGTGACATGGCGTCTGATCTCAATTCCAGCCAATTCTGCGTTGAAAAAGTCAAACGGTGCTCCTTCACTTCTGAGCTCTGCCATGCGTCCAAACAGTAGTTTATCCCCACATTTGGGGTATCAGTGTACTCTGGACCACAAGAGTTATTGTGCAATTTGTCCTATTTCTTCTGCTACCCTTGGAAAATAAAAAACTGGGGGCGAAAATATTATTTTTGTACAAAAAAAAATATTTTTTTGTTTTTACGGCTGTACATTATAAACTTCTGTGAAGCACTTGGGGCTTCATAGCGCTCACCACACATCTAGATAAGTTCCTTGTGGGGTCTATTTTCCAAAATGGGGTCACTTGTTGGGGATTTCCACTGTTTAGGCGCATCAGGGGCTCTCCAAATGCGACATGACGCCCCCAGACCATTCCATCAAAGTCTGCAATCCAAAACGTCACTACTTCCCTTCCGAGCCCCAACGTGTACCCATACAGTAGTTTTCTCCCACATATTGGATATCAGCGTACTCAGGACAAATTGGACAACAACTTTTGGGGTCCAATTTCTCCTGTTACCCTTGTAAAAATAAAATATTGGGGGCAAAAAAAATCATTTTTGTAAAAAAAAAAAAGATTTTTTATTTTTACGGCTGTACGTTATAAACTTCTGTGAAGCACTTCGGGGTTCAAAGTGCTCACCACACATCTAGATAAGTTCCTTGTGGTGTCTATTTGCCAAAATGGGGTCACTTGTGGGGGGTTTCCACTGTATAGGTGCATCAGGGGCTCTCCAAATGTGACATGACGCCCCCAGACCATTCCATCAAAGTCTGCAATCCAAAACGTCACTACTTCCCTTCCGAGCCCTGACGTGCGCCCATACAGTAGTTTTCTCCCATATATTGGGTATCAGCGTAACATAGTAACATAGTTATTAAGGTTGAAGGAAGACTTTAAGTCCATCTAGTTCAACCCATATCCTATCCTAACCTGCCCTAACATGTTGATCCAGAGGAAGGCAAAAAAACCCCAAGTGGCAAACAGTAAGCTTCACATTGGGGAAAAAAATTCCTTCCCGACTCCACATACGGCAATCAGACTAGCTCCCTGGATCAACGCTGTATCTAGGAAACTAGTGAATATAGCCTGTAATATTATACTTTTCAAGAAAGGCATCCAGTCCCCTCTTAAATTTTAGTAAGGAATCACTCATTACAACATTAGACGGCAGAGAGTTCCATAGTCTCACTGCTCTTACAGTAAAGAATCTGCGTCTGTGATTATGGCTAAACCTTCTTTCCTCCAGATGTAGAGGATGCCCCCTCGTCCCTTCACAGGTCTAAGAGTAAAAAGATCATTAGAAAGGTCTTTGTACTGTCCCCTCATATATTTGTACATTGTAATAAGATCACCCCTAAGGCTTCGTTTTTCCAAACTAAATAACCCCAAGTGTAATAACCTGTCTTGGTATTGCAGACCCCCCAGTTCTCTAATAACCTTGGTCGCTCTTCTCTGCACCCGCTCCAGTTCAGCTATGTCTTTCTTATACACCGGAGACCAGAACTGCACACAGTATTCTAAGTGTGGTCGCACCAGTGACTTGTATAGAGGTAAAATTATGTTCTCCTCATGAGCATCTATGCCTCGTCTAATGCATCCCATTATTTTATTTGCCTTGGCAGCAGCTGCCTGACATTGGCCACTAAATTTGAGTTTGTCGTCCACCCATACACCCAAGTCTTTTTCAGTGACAGTTTTGCCCAGTGTTTTACAATTAAGCACATAATTATACATCTTATTTGTTCTACCCAAGTGCATGACCTTACATTTATCCCCATTAAAGCTCATTTGCCATTTATCAGCCCAAGCTTCTAGTTTACATAAATCCTCCTGTAATATAAAATTATCCTCCTCTGTATTTATTACCCTGCAGAGTTTAGTGTCATCTGCAAATATTGAAATACTACTCTGTATGCCCCCTACAAGGTCATTAATAAATATGTTAAAGAGAAGCGGCCCCAATACTGAACCCTGTGGTACCCCACTGCTAACCGTGACCCAGTCCGAGTGTGCTCCATTAATAACCACCCTTTGTTTCCTATCCATGAGCCAGTTCTTAACCCACTTACACATATTTTCCCCTATCCCCATTGTTCTCATTTTATGTATCAACCTTTTGTGTGGCACTGTATCAAAAGCTTTTGAGAAGTCCATGAACACCACGTCCACTGCATTCCCTTGGTCCAGTCCTGAACTTACCCCTTCATAAAAGCTTATCAGATTAGTCTGACAAGAACGGTCCCTCGTAAACCCATGCTGATACTGTGTCATGAGGTTATTCAGCTTCAGATACTCCAAAATAGTATCCCTTAAAAAACCCTCCAGGATTTTACCCACAGTAGATGTTAAGCTCACTGGCCTATAATTTCCAGGTTCAGTTTTTGCCCCCTTTTTGAATATTGGCACCACATTTGCTATACGCCAGTCCTGTGGTACAGACCCAGTTATTATGGAATCTTTAAAGATTAAAAATAATGGTCTATCTATAACTGTACTTAATTCCTGCAGTACTCGGGGGTGTATCCCATCCGGACCCGGGGATTTGTCAACTTTAGTGATTTTTAGATGCCGCCGTACTTCCTGCTGGGTTAAGCATGTGACATTTAATGGAGAAATTTTTTTTATCTCTGATCATGTTATCTGTCATGGGATTTTCTTGTGTAAATACAGTTGAAAAAAAGTCATTTAGCATATTGGCTTTTTCCTCATCCTCATCCACCATTTCACCCAGACTATTTTTAAGGGGACCAACACTATCATTTTTTAGTTTCTTGCTATTTATGTAGTTAAAGAATATTTTGGGATTATTTTTACTTTCTCTGGCAATGAGTCTCTCTGCCTCAATCTTTGCTGTCTTGATTTGCTTTTTACAGAATTTATTCAGTCTTCTGTATTTATTTAATGCCTCTTCACTACCTACTTGCTTTAATTCCCTAAACGCTTTCTTTTTGTCCCTTATTGCGCCCCTTACAGCTCTATTTAGCCATAGTGGTTTCCTCCTAATTCTAGCATGTTTATTCCCATAGGGTATATACTGTGCACAGGTCCTATTCAGGATACTAATAAACGTCTCCCATTTTCTTTGTGTATTTTTATGTCTCAGGATATCGTCCCAGTTTATTGCACCAAGATCATCTCTCATCCGTTGGAAATTTGCCTTCCTGAAGTTTAGTGTCCTTGTAACCCCTCGACTACACATCTTATTAAAGGATACATGAAAGCTTATTATTTTGTGATCACTATTACCCAAGTGACCCCCAACCCTTATATTTGATATGCGGTCTGGCCTGTTGGATAATATTAGGTCTAGCAGTGCCCCCCTCTTGTTGGGTCCTGAACTAGTTGTGAAAGGTAATTGTCTCTCATAGTTGCCAAAAACTTATTACCTTTGCTGGAACTGCAGGTTTCTGTTCCCCAATGTATTTCAGGGTAGTTGAAGTCCCCCATAATAATGACTTCTCCTTGAGTTGCTGCTTCATCTATTTGCTTTACGAGGATATTCTCTGTTGCTTCCATTATTTTAGGAGACTTATAACAAACCCCTATCAGTAATTTATTATTTTTCCCCCCTCCCCTAATCTCCACCCACAGAGACTCTACATCTTCATTAGATTCACAGATATCACACAGGATGGGTTTTAAGGATGATTTTACATATAAACACACACCCCCACCTCGCTTATTTTTACGGTCATTTCTAAACAGACTATAGCCCTGTAAATTAACCGCCCAGTCGTGGCTCTCATCCAGCCAAGTCTCAGATATCCCCACCATGTCATAATTATGTTCCAACAAAATTAATTCTAATTCCGCCATTTTGTTGGTGAGGCTTCTAGCATTAGTATACATGCACTTTATGTATCTCTCTGAACCTCTATCTTTCTTAAATTATTAACTGTTCTAACCCCACCCCCCATGCCACCCCCACCCCCAATTTCATTATTTGTGCCCAGGTCTCTATCTGTACTGCCTTCCCCTCCTATAAAATGAATACCCTCCCCCCCAGTCCCTAGTTTAAAGACTCCTCCAACCTTCTAGCCATTTTCTCCCCCAGCACAGCTGCACCCTCCCCATTGAGGTGCAGCCCATCCCTAGCATAGAACCTGTAGCCAACTGAGAAGTCGGCCCAGTTCTCCAGGAACCCAAACCCCTCCTTCCTACACCAATTCTTGAGCCACTTATTAACCTCCCTAATCTCCCGTTGCCTATCTGGTGTGGCACGTGGTACCGGCAGTATTTCAGAAAATACCACGTTGGAGGTCCTTGCTTTAAGCTTGCAGCCTAATTCCCTGAAATCATCTTTAAGGACCTTCCACCTGCCTCTAACTTTGTCATTTGTGCCAATGTGCACCATGACCGCTGGGTCCTCACCAGCCCCTCCCAGTAATCTGTCAACCCGATCAGTGATGTGTCGGACTCGAGCGCCAGGTAGGCAGCACACTGTTCGACGATCCTTGTCTTTGTGACAGATTGCCCTATCTGTTCCCCTAATAATTGAGTCCCCCACTACCAGCACCTGTCTGGCCTGCAAATTGGACAACAACTTTTGGGTTCCAATTTCTTCTGTTACCCTTGTGAAAATAAAATATTGGGGACGAAAAAATCATTTTTGTAAAAAAAAAAAAGATTTTTTATTTTACGGCTGTACGTTATAAACTTTAGTGAAACACCTGGGGGTTAAAAGTTCTCACCACACATCTAGATAAGTTCCTTGAGGGGTCTAGTTTCCAAAATGGCGTCATTTATGGGGGTTTCCACTGTTTAGGCAGATCAGGAGCTCTCCAAACACGACATGGCGTCCAGCCAATTCTGCGTTGAAAAAGTCAGACGGCGCTCCTTCCCTTCCAAACTCTGCCATGCACCCAAACAGTGGTTTACCCCCACATATGGGGTATCAGCGCACTCAGGACAAATTGCACAATAACTTTTGGAATCTTGTTACCCTTGGAAAAATAAAAATTGGGGTGAAAAGATCATTTTTGTGGAAAAAATATGATTTTTAAATTTTACGGCTCTACGTTATAAACTTGTGTGAAGCACTTGGGGGTTCAAATTGCTCACCAAAGATCTAGAAAAGTTCCTTAGGGGTCTAGTTTACAAAATGGGGTCATTTGTGGGGGGTTTCCACTGTTTAGGCACATCAGGGGCTCTCCAAATGCAACATGGCATCCAATCTCAATTCCAGCCAATTTTGGTTGGAAAAAGTCAAATGGTGCTCCTTCCATTCCGAGCTCTGCCGTGCGCCCAAATAGTGGTTCCCACCCACATATGGGGTATCAGCGTACTGAGGACAAATTGGACAACAACTTTTGTGGTCCAATTTCTCCTGTTACCCTTGAGAAAATAAAAAATTAGTGACTAAAAGATAATTTTTGTGGGAAAAAAATAGGATTTTTTATTTTCATGCCCGGGCATTATAGACTTGTGTGAAGCACTTGGGGGTTCAAAGTGCTCACCAAAGATCTAGATAAGTTCCTTAGGGGGTATAGTTTCCAAAATGGGGTCACTTGTGGGGGGTTTCCACTGTTTAGGCTCATCTGGGGCACTGCAAACGGAACATGACCCCCATCAACGTCTGCATTCCAAAACGTTACTACTTCCTTTCCAAGCCCTGCCATGCACCCAAACAGTTCCCCCCCCACATATGGGGTATCAGCGTACTCAGGACAAATTGGACAACAACTTTTGGGGTCCAATTTCCTTGGGAAAATTCAAAAATTTGGGACTAAAAAATCATTTTTGTGGAAAATTGTTTTTTTTTTTTTCACACCCAGGCATTATAAGCTTTTGTGAACACTTGGGAGTTCAAAGTGCTCACAACAGATCTAGATAAGTACCTTAGGGGGTCTAGTTTCCAAAATGGTGTCACTTGTGGGGGTTTCCACTGTTTAGGCGCATCAGGGGCTCTCCAAACACGACATGGCGTCCAATCTCAATTCCAGCCAATTTTAGTTTGAAAAAGTCAAACGGCGCTCCTTCCCTTACGAGCTCTGCCGTGTGCCCAAACAGTGGTTTTCCCCCACATATTGGGTATTGGCGTACTCAGGAGAAATTGCATAACAACCTTATCTGTCCATTTTCTCCTTTTACCCTTGTGAAAATAAAAAAAAAGTTTGTAAAAGATAATTTTTGTGGCTAAAAAGTTAAATATTCATTTTTTCCTTCCACGTTGCTTTAGTTCCTGTGAAGCACCTGAAGGGTTAATAATCTTCTTGAATGTGGTTTTGAGTACCTTGAGGGGTGCAGTTTTTAGAATGGTGTCACTTTTGGGTATTTTCTGCCATATAGACCCTCAAAGTGACTTCAAATGAGAGGTGGTCCCTAAAATAAATGGCTTTGTAAATTTTGTTGTAAAAATGAGAAATCGCTGGTCAACTTTTAACCCTTATAACTTCTAACAAAAAAAAATTTTGGTTCCAAAATTGTGCTGATGTAAAGTAGACATGTGGGAAATGTTATTTCTTAACTATTTTATGTGACATATTTCTCTGTTTTAAGGGAATAAAAATTCAAAGTTTGAAAATTGCAAAATTTTAAAAATTTTCGCCATATTTGCGTTTTTTTCAAAAATAAACGCAAGTTATATCGAAGAAATTTTACTTCTAACGTGAAGTACAATATGTCACGAGAAAACAATCTCAGAATCGCGAAGATCCGTTGAAGCGTTCCAGAGTTATAACCTCATAAAGAGACAGTGGTCAGAATTGTAAAAATTGGCCCGGTCATTAAGGTGCAAACCACCCTTGGGGGTGAAGGGGTTAATGAGTCTTGTGACTCGTTAAAGGGTTGATTGTGACTTGTAGGATCGCTACTTCCAATAGGTGGCGCTATAGAGTACAAGTCCTCTTTGTTTGAAGAGGCAATTTGCAAAATAAATTGTTCATTTATGCTGGACAGTGTATCTCCAAGTGGGAAAAAGACAGCACAAAATAGTATTATCCTGAAAAATAGTCTCTGGGTTGTATATGAGGAAGGTTGGGATTACCAGGCACTATTGCACCCAATAAACAACTGCTGATTGGTTGTATGCAAGCCGAACATCAGACATTTAATGGACTATTTAGACAGCCAGATCGTTAATACGTTTGCGCATAGAACATTATTTTCTTATTAGTGCATTACCTGTTCACACAAGACGATGTGCTGCCAAAAATGATGATTTTTAAGCTTCCTTCAAAATCATTAAATCCAATGAACAAGTGTTTTGCTTTCTAAGACTACATTCCCACGATTAGCTTTAGTTGAGTTTCTGATGTTCCAAAATTCCCAGAGAAGTTATTCTCCTTTAATTGAATGTCATTTATCATGCCAAAATCATAATAAATGTATTATGTAGAAAAAAAAATACTTATATTCACCTTAATGCTCATTTCTCTAACCCCTCTGCTCTTTATTGTCACCCGTTCAATCATCCACAGCCAGGGCCAGACTGGCCATCTGGCAGTTCTGGCAAATGCCAGATGGGCTGACCATAGGCCGCCTAGTCAGCCTCGCTGTTAACAGTGTCGGGGTCATAGAACTAAAAGCCTATATACCTGCTTTTTCATATTCTTTTGCCCCACTTCTGTCTTATCTACATTTGCCTCTTCTCATTTTGTGTCCTTTTCATGCCCCACTTCCATCCTGCACAGTGTACTCTATCTGCCACACTTCGGGTCTAATGCAATCACAACATGACATCATCTCCGGCATGAGCGGTTTATTCAAACAAGACTTACTGACACCTCCTGCATCTTCAACAGTAGTTTTACGTCTTTCTCCCATGCCTGGTGAGCGCTTGTGACACCTCCTCCCCTGCTCGTTTCCAGTTATCTGTCATGTAGACACCTTTTTCAGAGTATTTCTATTCAGTAGCATCACCATTGCAGTCCTCATGTCTCCTCACTCCTTTCCCTAGCGCCCTCCTGTTTGCCTTCATTTTCCATCATAATCCTTTGCTACATTACATGTTTTAGCCTGTGTTCTCCATTTTATTGCTGACTTTTTTGTTCTTCTCTGTTTTCAGCCTTACCTTTATTTACCCCTCCTGTTATGTAATTATTTTATCCCCCTTTTTTCCTCTTTTTTTTTCCTCACTTTCTACACCTAGTCCCTTCTCTTGACTTTCTCACCAACTTTAATACTTATGCGCCTTATAAATTACTCTTCTCCTCACCTTTATTGCTATTCCATATTCATTTTAGTCCTTCTTTTATTTGTTCCCACCTCCAGATTATAGTCCTGTTTTTTTTTCTTCTTTTTCCTTTCCTTCCCTTGTCTTTTCCTTGCCTCCTATTTTTTCTGCATTTTTTGCTTATTCTTTTTCTCTATGGCTTGTTTCCATGTATTAACTGATATATAACTAGTATTAGTTTGTATTCTTATTGCTACCCCATGTGCAGTATATATTTTTTATGTTTTTATTTTTAATGTTTTTTCTTATTTTTTTTCACATTATCCATGTATCCTTTTTTTCGTATGTGTGTGTGTGTGCATATATATGTATTTTGTAGGCTGTGAGCAAGGTCTGAGGACCGAAACATGGGCCAAAAATCTTGTACAGACACGTTTTTGCTGCACCCTTAAAATTACGCCTTTTTCATTGGAATAAATCTGTGCCATGGTATTTCATTCTATATCAAGTTTATTCTACCACTGAGCAAGAAATCTATTGATCGTCTATGTGCCCATCATATCATTCTCTACTCTCTCCATACTGGTAGCCATGGCCGGGCTTAGCTATGTGCAATCGCAAAGGGTGCCAATCGGCAGACTGCAGTGGGGGCCACTTCCCCTCCCTCTAGGCTCCTGCACACTCTCCTGTCAGATCATGGTTACAACCTGAGAGAGAGAAGCCAGCATGGCACTGAGGAGGTGGAATGGTGCTATAGCCTTCACCTTTCACCCATCCCGTCCTTCTGGCTGTTCAGCTGTAGCTCCTCAGAGGAGACAGGTGATGTGACTGCAGCCAGCGCTGATTGGCCAAACGTTAACCAGTAAGGGCCAGATTTCCTTTCTTCTCTAGCCCTAGAACTCAGCTGTTTATTGCACTCACATGACCTCAGTCAGGAACTTGTGTTGCACATGATATTACGGGTGGGGGAAGGGGGCAGCTAATCATCATACTGTATAGGGGGCTGTTTGGGGACTCATCATACTATATAGGGGACTGTGGGGTGGACCATCATACTATATGGGGGCTGGAGGATCATTTAAGAGTGTGTGGAGGGGTTATGGGGACCATCATACTGTGTGGGGTTTCTGTGGGGGACTATCATATTGTGCTTGTGGTGGACGTTATACTGTGTGGGGTAGCTGTGGTAGGACCATCATACATAATTATAGATGGATCCTGCCTACCCATAAAACTGTAAGCTTTTAGCCCGGTATAGACATTTTAGGTTATGTTCCCATCAAAGGGGTACTTCTTGTCGAGGCTTCTGGGCTCTCATGAATTAGCCAATTTGTGCTCCAAGTACTTTTATTTTTAAGCATATTTTCTTTAATAGTAATGCAGTTCCAATTTCATATATTCGGTGTTTGCATAATATAGCATTTCAAAGTATAGCTGTATTTTCTTAGGTTTTGCTTTATTATAAGGAGGTTCAGGGTAACTATTATAAGGGTTCAAGGGTTATTATTTTTAAAGGAGGCACAAATGGAATTTTACGGCAGCTCAAAGAGATATTATTACTGTATGGTGATGTACAGATGTAAGGAGGCACAGCAAAGAATTATTATCATAAGGAGGCACAGGGGAATATTTTTATAGGGAGCCTTATAACTGTAAGGAGGCATGGGGAGCGTTATTGTGTGGGGTACAATAGGATGGTAGTATAGGGCAAATGAGGGGGCATTAATATTCTCTGGGGCAGTGTTAATAGCATTGTAAGGTTTGTGTAGAGGTGGTAGAATGAGAGGAGGGTCCAGGAAAGGCAGGAAAGTGAAGATGTCTGTGTGTTACATTTTATAGGGACGAGCTATGGATGGACCGAATGCAAAGGAAAAGGGAAAATGAATGACAGCAATCAGCGAGAACATCACTAGGGAGAAGCTGTACATTATAGACTTATGTGGTCTGAGAGTACTGGTGTAGACCTGATATTACCATTATACGGTCACTGTATGGTGGGGATATCAGTCATAATACAGTGGTTTTGTTAAAGGGGTGATCCAGGCTTGAAGTTAGTCTGCAGTTACTCTTCGTGACTGCAGACTTCTGAATCCTCACAATGTGTGCATTGCATGCTGTGAGGATTCTCCGGTGACTGTGCTGGAAGTGGGCGATCATACGTGATTTGCATTTATGCGGTCATGTGCTAACTAGATGTGTCTAGTCTTGCTCAATACAAGTGAATTTAGCAAAGCTAAATACGTCTAGTTGGAATGTGACCGTAGGTGTGGAATTCGTACACTTGCGTTCACATGACGGCTACTCTAAATGTGAAGAATTGTGACAGTGAGCACTGCGAGGATTCAGAAGTCACATAGACTTAAACCTCAAGCCTTGGCAACCTCTTTGATGTTCAGTAGAGTGGTATTAGCAATAATAATATGCTGGTAATATTTGGTTATGGTTTGTTGGCATTTGTCTGTTATATTGCAATATTATTACTGCGGTATTATAATTATTCAATCTCATATAGCTGTATTATAGGTATTACTAAAGTAGTAAATCTTGATTTCATCCAGGCAAGGTTATATTAGTAAAGGATATCCCCATTTGGTCCTCGGGGGTGAGGACAGCATGGGCCTGTGTACTTTCAAATGCCAGAGCTGAATTTGAGTCCCAGTCCGTCCCTGTCCACAGCCCACCGAGGAAGCCCACACGAAAAGCATGTTGGGTCTACTGGTGTGGTACTCCACAAGGGAAAATATGGGTAAGAACATGTTACCTGGTTGATTGTGCACCTCCTAGTATGCATACTCCCCTGGATAAAGCTATATGCGAACGCGCGTCGGGGTATTCACCACCACTTTTAAAGGTAATGTGCCTCCAAACTCAATATGCTTTCCCCCTCTAATTGATCTATTCAATATGCATATCTTCTATGAGCCATGACTTTTTTATGTATTTACTTCTATGGGCATTAACCCTTGATTTTTTTGTGCTCATCTGTTTCTACTCTTTATGAAGTGCATCATGCTTATATACAGTATATATATATACATTTTGTGATTCTGCTCAGTTATTAAGGGTGCATTTTTGGGTTTAAATGCCAAGCTAACTTTTATACTATTCACATGTGGCCATTTTCATTGATATAGGAAGTTCATTGTTAACTCCTGATTTACTCCCCATTTGGCCTATTAGTAATCTGTATAGACATCATCTTCATTACTTTTTCGGCATTTTCTATTGGTCCTTTACCTCTAAAAGGTGGTCATATTTGTATATTTTGTTTCTATTTTTTTGTATTCTTTTTGAAATTTATGGTCTTAATTTCATGTCTCAATAAAAATCTATTTTTTATGGCATAATGTTTCTCTCTTTGGATGTGTTTTGGTTAATGGAAACTGCCACTTTTCTAGGCATTTAAATTTTGATGTGTTCAATATCTGATGATCCCCAAGGGAGCCATCAAATCCAATTGTCACCAAGTTTTAAGAACATCATACCATAACAAACCAACCAAGAGAGACCAAATGTAACCATGAAGAAGATGCAGAGTACCCAAGCAGTGGAGTATCAGGCCATATGACCACAATAAGCGTGCACTCCATAGAGGTGGCCTTTATGGATGAGTGGGCAGAAAAAAAGCCTTTATTTACATGCAAAAATTGTGAGGCTTGTTTTCAGTTTGCAGAAAGGCATGTGGGAGACTCCCCAAATATATGGAGGAAGGTGCTGTGGTCACATGAAACTAAAATGATTAAGTATGGAATGGACAAGGCAACTGTTAGGTGGATTCATAACTGGCTTAAAGATAGGACCCAAAGAGTGGTCATAAATGGCTGCACATCCAGTTGGAAGAATGTTCAAGTGGGATATCACAGGGCTCTGTCTTGGGCCCTGTTTTGTTCAACATCTTTATCAATGATTTAGATGAAGGAATTGAGGGTAAACTGATTAAATTTGCTGATGACACAAAGCTAGGAGGGATAGCTAATACTAGAGAAGAGAGAGGAGGATTCAAAAATATATAAATAAGCTGGAGCAGTGGGCAGTCACTAACAGAATGGTTTTTAACAGGGAAAAATGCAAAGTACTACATCTGGGAAATAAAAATGAAAGAAGCGTATACAGAATGGGAGGAATAGGCTAAGCAACAGCACATGTGAAAAAGACTTGGGTATACTAATAGATCACAGACTGAACATAGTCAACAGTGTGATGCAGCAGCAAAAAAGGCAAATACAATTCTGGGATGTATTAACAGAAGCATACAGTCTAGATCACGTGAAGTCATTATTGCCCTCTACTCCTCTTTGGTCAGACCTCATCTGGAATACTGTGTCCAGTTTTGGGCACCACATTTTAAAAAAGACATCAACAAACTGGAGCAAGTTCAGAGAAGAGCGACCAGAATGGTGACCGGTTTGCAAACCATGTCCTATGAGGAACGGTTACACGATTTGGGAATTTTTAGCTTGCAAAAAAGAAGACTGAGAGGAAACTTAAGGTACTGTCACACTAAGCGAGATCGCTAGCGAGATCGATTAAGCGTCAGCGATTTTATGACGCAGCAGCGACCTCGTTAGCGACGTCGCTGTGTGTGACATGTAGCGGCGATGTGGCCCCCGCTGCGATGTCGCTGATCGTTCATGAACGTTCTGAGCTGTTTTTTGGTCATTGGTGTCCCGCTGGTGAGCCTGAATCGCTGAGTGTGACACCCTTTATGCACGACTTTACCAGTGGCGCAGGCGGGACTAGGTTTTCCCAACGACCGAAGAGGTCGTTATACAGATCGCTGACCGCTGATGAGATCTTTGTGTTTGGAAGCTAACTAGCGACCATATAGCGATCGCACCAACGATCTCGCCTTGTCGTGTCATTGTCGTGTCGTGATCTCTGGTGCGATCGCTAAGTGTGACAGTGCCTTTAATAGCTGTCTACAAATATCTCAAGGGCTGTCACATTGTAGAATGATCATCTTTATTCTCATTTGCACAAAGAAAGACTAGAAGCAATGGGATGAAACTGAATGGGAGGAGACACAGATTAGAAACAAAATTTTGACAGTTAGAGTGATCAATGAGTGGAACAGGCTGCCACGAGAGGTGGTGAGTTCTCCTTCAATGGAAGTCTTCAAACAGAGGCTGGACAGACATCTGTCTGGGATGATTTAGTGAAACCTGCTTTGAGCAGGGGGTTGGACCAGATGACCCATTAGGTCACTTCCAACTCTACTATTCTATGATTCTATGATTAAAATTGAATTTTATATGGCGCCAAGTTAACACAGTTCATAACCCTAAGAACACCATAGCCACAGTGAAACATGGTGGTAACATCATGCTGTGGGGATGTTTTTCAGCAGCAGGGATGGGTAAAATGATCCTAGTCGAGGGGACGATGGAGTGAGCGAAATACAGGGATATTCTTGCTCGAAACCTTTTTCAGTCTGTCAGTGATTTGAGATTGGGACGGAGCTTCACCCTTCAACAAGGCAATGACTCAAAGCATACTGCTAAAGCAACACTGGAGTGGTCTGAGGGGAAACGTGTAAATGTTTTGGAGAGGCCTAATCAAAGCCCAGACCTTAATCCAATTGAGAATCTGTGATCAGACTTGAAGATTGCTGCTCACCAGAGCAAACCATGTAGCTTGAAGGAACTGGAGCAGTTTTGCTTTGAGGAATGGGCAAAGATCCCAGGGGCAAAGTGTGCAAAGATCATGGAGATTTATCTAGAGCAACTTGCAGCTGTATTTGCCACGAAAGGAAGCTCTACAAATTACTGACTTTAGAGAGGTGAATCATTTTGAGAACCCAAGTTTTCGGTTATTTTGTTCTATTTGTTAGCTTGACAATAAAAAGAAAAAAAAATGTTCACAGTTGTAGGCATGTTCTTTAAATGAACATATGCAAACCCTTAAAAAAAAACTGCGAAATTCCAGGTTGTGAGATAGCAAAACAGAAAGAAAGCCATGGGGTGGAATACTTTCACAAGTCACTTTATTTGTTCAAATACAAAATGAATCCTGATTTCCTTCCGAATTTATTCCTTGGCACAAGATAACATGTAGCCTAATGTGTCTAACATTAGTTTGTAGAATATTTTTTTCTCTAATATATGTTCTTAGTAATCATAACAGTTTACAAATAAATTCATGAAAAATAAGACAGGTTTAACTTTCTTATCTCCTTCCACAAATTTGTGACATTTTTATGAAAAAAAATCTCTATTTCTATTGACCCCCACCTCTGGTAGTACATCACTAAATTCGATCTGTTTTGGATCCTGACCTGTAACAGAATATGTACAATTAAAAAATAACTGATATTTATTACAATGCCCTAAACCATTTTTTGGCTGCAGAGAGCTTTTAAGCCTGGCCAGATTTATGCATGGATGTCAGAGATGTTCCTTTTCTATTGGCAAAGAAAAATAAGCTCGTAGACAGTAGCATTGTATTTTTCACTTTACAAAAAACAAAAAGTCAGAATGTTCAGTTCCCAAAGAGAGACATATATAGAAATACATATACCATAAATATATGCATATTCCATTTCTAATTATAGTAATCTTACTATGACTATTAATTAGTTACTAAGGCTGTATTTACACTGGTCAATAACCAAGAATTCTTGGAAAGCTCATTTCCCGAGAGTTTGCCTGTCTAAACAGGCTTCCAATCACCCAATGTACAAGCAAAATGCTCATTTGTCAGGATAGATGATTCTAAAGCTTAATTAAATATCATCATTCTCAACAGGACACTTGCCCTGTGTAAAAAGGAAATGTGCTGCCGAGAGCAATAAAACTCAATGGGCACAGAACAATTATGTTTACTATCATTTATCATTAAAATACCGCTGATCAGTTCATCTCCATGCATAGTTCACACTGAACAGGCTGCAGCTTCCGCATGTTACTCTGCAGCTCCATCACACAGACTGCTCAGCTCTCCGAACTGATCTCTGCAGTCTCCATTCAGAGAGAGACCCTGGCTCTCCCAGCTACAGCTCACATTTTTGGCTGCTTACTCACCAGCTTCAACACACTGCATTCTGCTCAACATTGAGCAGACTGACAAAATGTGAATCCATTTCCTGGGTCTTAGTCAAAATAACCAGGTTCATATAATTAAGACCTGCAGTGCTAGGATTTAAACCAGTCCTACCTTGTGTTGCTACAGCATGCTTTGTACAGACTGTGTTTGACTGGAGATAGTGTTTACGGTACTATCAAATGTAAGGCTCCAACATATTTATCATGTACAGATGTAGCACAGTTTAACTAGACATATAACTGACTGAGGTCAAGTTAGTTGTCAAATTACTCTTTATTCATGCTACGATATCCCAGTATCATGTTATCTGTATTAAGTAAGATTTGTTACATCTGTAGATATTCTATGTACAGTAGATGAAAATAAATGCACACCATTCAATTTATGCTAAAAGAAAGCTGGTTCAATATAAAGTGAGAAATCCAGGAGGTGAATGCAGCTTCAGTTTCCCTCTTTTTCTGTATTTTTGCGACTACATCCTGTAAAAGTAGAAAGGGACATATGATTGATTCCAAAGAATGTCATAACTTGAAGCTCAAGGGTCCTAGTGCAAAAAGTGCCCTAAATTATCATGAGTCTCTAGTAGTATGGGTCTTTACATATGGTCCCAAAGAACCCAACGAACCTTTTTGGCCCTCATAGTCACAATAGCCTAGGTGCAAATGCAACTCCTGCACCCTCTATAGCAGTGTTTCTGAACTCCAGTCCTCAGGACCCACCAACAGGTCATGTTTTCAGGATTTCCATAGTATTGCAAAGGTGATGGAATTAATGCTTGAGCAGGTGATAAAATTATCACCTGTGCAATACTAAGGAAATCCTGAAAACATGACCTGTTGGTGGGTCCTGAGGACTGGAGTTCAGAAACACTGCTCTATAGTAATGCCCCTTGTTCCACACACTTTCTGGAATTTAATGTGCATTCACATCTAGGTTGAAACACAGATTTGTGTAGGATTGGTGTAACCTAGCATGCCAATCTTATACTAATTGGCCATTTTACAAATTCCAAGCTAAAATAATATAGGTCAAATTAAACACAAATTGGTCATATATCTTCTTGGGAAAAAAAAAAACCTAATTGTGACTTAAAAAAGACCTTTCAAACAGATTTTTTATTCAGTACCTCCTCAAATCAATACTACTACACTGATTTTAGAACAGTGTTTCTTTTCCCTTTGTGCCTCCTCTGTTCAAAAGTTAAGTCCCCTGGTGTTAAAGAAGCAAATTTTCCCTTTAACCAAATGTGCGTATACCACTATGACATTTACCCAGGTGACTGAAGGGAAAATTTACACCATTATTACCAGAACAAAGGGGCATAGAAGAAAAAGAAAAAACTATTCTAGAATCAGTGAAGCATCGCCAATTAGTAGAGTTGCTATTAGAAAGTCCAGTGAGAGGTCCTCTTGGGGTTATCTGGCCTTGGGGTATAAGCATGCAGTCACTATATGTGACTGAGGACTTGTGAATCCTCACATCATGTGCACTGCACGCCATGAAGATTCTCTGATGCCGACGCCAGGAGGGGGCGGAACGCAAATATGTGATTTGCATACTTCCCGCTATATTCCAACCAGACGTGTCCGTCTTCATTCACTTGCATTGAATGAGGCCGCACATGTTTAGTTGTCACGTGATCACATGTATGCAAATTGCATACTTATAGTTATGCGCAAGCTGCTTCCGACGCTGATACTGGAGAATCCTGACAGCATAAACTGTGTGCAATGCGTGAATACAAGTCTGCAGTAACTAAGAGTGACTGCAGACATACCCAAGGACGGACAACCCCTTTAAGTCATGCTTTCTTGTCAGTCTGCTTTTCTAGTTTCCCTACCTATTGACTTTCTATCTATCTCTTTCTGTTCATACATTCACCTTAGCCTAGTTCTTTATATTTAATATTAGAGATGAGTGAACGTGCAGGGATAGGGTGTTATCCCTCCAAGCTCGGGTGATAACCGAGGGTCTTCGGTGTGCTTGAATACTATGTTCGAGCCCCCGTGGCTGTTTGACAGCCGCAACACATGCATGGTATGCCTAACAAATGAGCAATCCCTGCATGCAGCCGCGAGGACTCGAAAATATGATTCGAGCACGCCGAAGTCACTCGGTGAGCACCCGAGCATGCTCAGATAACACCTTATCCCAGCACGTTCGCTCATCACTATTTAATATGTTTTTATATTGTTTTTTCTGTTTCCTCACCCACTATTTCTCCTGTTTTCAGATCTGTAAATTTATATATAGTGATATGCATAATTCCAATCCCGTTTGCTTTCACAACTTAACATACCGTCCTATGTTCATGCGGAGAAGCTGTGCATGTTCTCGCATACTGACCACCAATAAATGAATAGAGAAATATGGATGAAGATGATTTAAATCTAATTTGCATGTGTCATTGCGGCAAAGGTGGTAAAGTCTCAGAGCAGTTGTTTGTATACTCCACAGACTATGGCATTAACATAAAAATGGTCTCATCAGTTCCAACAAAGGCTGTAAGGTTCCATGAGAGCGATGTCAGGAGCGCAGCTCTGCAGAGATGATCACGTTCATTTTTACAAGTGCAGATACATTTTCTTAACAAATTGACTCAATGTCCAGCAGCTTCTGAGCATTGCTAATTATAGACCTCCGCCATAGTTCTCTTTGAAGGATATATATATAAATAATCCCTTTCTTCTGACACATGGTTCCAGCACAGTACTGCAAAATAATTTGGGATTTTACAAGGCCAGATCAAATATAGGAATATGAGACAATGGGGAAGACTTTAGAAAACAAGCACAAGTATAAAAGGAACTTCAACTGTTCCAATCAGAATAACGCATCCATTGCAACTCTTAAAAACAAAATAAAGCAGCAAAGAAAGACCTTTCCTTAAACCTTAAAGGGGTTGCCCACATTTAGGGACAATTTTGTTTACTTAAATTTATGTTTTTTGGACTTAAAATAATTTTTGCTATAGAGTTTTATTGCTTGCACTTCTTGCCTATTATAGCCTGCAAGTTATATTTTCTTTTGCTGGCTACCGGAGAGAGTTAACTGAGGATCTGTCAGTGAGCTGGCTCTGGTGGTCTGATCGGACAGTTTGTAACTTTATCTGTCTTTTCCTGAGATCACATCAAATTTGAAAGTGCATGGAAGTAAAGAGCCTTTAAAAGCCAAAAAGTGCAATATTTTTAAGGAGACACATTGTATTTTTTTCCTCAAATGCATAAAAAAATTCAGCTACAAAACATAAAAAATAAAAAATCTCCAAAAGTTTGTCTCTATTTTAACAATAATAATTGGGCATAAGTTTGTAGCACCTAAAAGAGAATCATTTATTCACCCTTAAAGCGGATGTCCACTTTATCTGTATTTTAACAAAAACATTTAACCCCTTAGTGACCACCAATATGTCTTTTTACTGACCTGTGAAATAAGAGACTAGCATCCCCCCCGACAGGTGACAATCCCATAGCTGTCGGCTGTCCACTATAGCTGACAACTTGCTGCATCAGCCACAATCATTGTTGGTACCAACTATAGTAGTTTAACACCTTAAGGGCCCGTCTCACACAACGATATCGCTACCGAGATCGGTGCTGAGTCACTAGTTTTGTGACGCAGCAGCAAGCTCACCAGCGATATCGCTGTGTGTGACATTCAGCGACGATCAGCCCCCCTGCCGGGTATCGCTGATCGTCGCTGAAATGTCTGGACATTTTTTTGATCGTTGGTCTCCCGCTGACAGGCACGCATCGCTGCGTGTGACAGGCGGGAGACCAGCGATCCGCAGGTAACCAAGGTACACAGCGGGTTTCCAGGCGCGGGGCTGTGCCTAGAAACCCGCTGTGTACCTTGGATACCAGTGCCCTGATGCAGGGAGCTGGTAACCAAGGTACACAGCGGGTTTCCAGGTACCGCGCAGCGCCTGGAAACCCGATGTGTACCTTGGTTACCAGCTCCCTGCATCAGGGCGCTGGTATCCAAGGTACACTGCGGGTAACTAGCGATGTTTACCCGCAGTGTCCTTGTGCTGATTGCTGCCCTGAGCTACCTGTTTGGCAGCTCAGCAGCGATAATATAGCGATACACCAGCGATCCTGATCGTTGTCGGGATCGCTGGTGTATCGCTATGTGAGACCCAGGCTTTAAACGCTGCTGTTATTAGTGACTACAGCATGTAGATGGTTAACAAAGTATGGGAGCTCCCTCTTTAACCCTATCACAACCTGAGATCTTAATCGTGTGGTCCTGATGTTTGCCATGACAACGCATAGCCAAATAATGGCCTTAAAGTCTTCCAGATACAGAGGCCTGTTCAGAAGTTATCAACATTTAGGTGGTAAAAATAAATTTCTTCATTCCTGTTATGCCATTTTGCATTAATTCCTGAAAAGTATCTGAAGTGTTAATAAACTATCTGAAAGCAATTTTGAATACGTTGGGGGGGTGCTGTTTTTAAAATGGTATCACTTTTGAGGGTTTCCAATATGTAGGGCCCCCAAAGTCATTTCAAAACTTAATAGGCCTCTAAAAAATAAGTTTTATAAATTTCCTTGAAAAAATGAAAAATTACTGCTACATTTTTAAATGAAAACATTATATAAACATTTAATTTTATATATAAAAAGATAACTGAATATTATTGCTGCATACTGCATACATCCTTTTATCGCCATGCTACAAATGATGTACCGTATATACCCGAGTATAACCTGACCCCCCTAATTTTGCAACAAAAAACTGGGAAAACTTATCGACTCGAGTATAAGCCTAGGGTGGAAAATGAGATTATGCCCCATATGCTGCCCCATGTATTATGCCCCACAAGATGCTCCATAGATTGTGCCCATAGATGCTCCTTAGATTATGTCCCCATAGATGCCCCATGTATTATGCCCCCATAGATGCTCCATAGATTGTGCCCCCATAGATTATGCCCACATAGATGCTCCATAGATTATGCCCCCATAGATGCTCCACAGATTATGCCCCCATAGATGCTCCATAGATTATGCCCCCATAGATGCCCCATGTATTATGCCCCCATAGATTATGCCCCTATAGATGCTCCATAGATTGTGCCCCCATGTATTATGCCCCCATAGATTATGCCCCTATAGCTGCTCCATAGATTGTGCCAACATAGATTATGCCCTCATAGATTATGCCCCCGTAGATTATGCCCCCATAGATTGTGCCCCCATAGATTATGCCCCTATAGATGCTGCATTAAATAGGCCCCTTATGCTGCTGTAACAACAAAAAAAAAACATACTCACCTCTCGTCGCTGGGGGCCAGGTGCCGGTGTCCTGAGCAGGCAGGGACACCGGTGCACTATGGGGGACAGGTGCCGGTGTCACCGCTCGCTCAGGGCCCCGGCACCTGCGATATTTACCTGTCACCCGTTCCTCTGCTGTCTTCTGGGTCCTCCAGCAGTGAATGATCAGGCAGAGGGCATGGCGCGCAGTAACCACGTCATCGCGCCCTCTGCCTGAACATCGCAGCAAGAGAGGACGCGAGGACACAGCGGCGAGCAGCGGTGGAACGGGACAGGTAAATATCGCTTATACTCACCCTTCCGCCAGGGCGTCTGCGCCCTGCCTTCTCCCGCGGTCTCCGGAGCCAGTGTTCAGCGGTCAGGTGTTACCGCTCATTAAAGTCATGAATATGTGCATATTCATGACTTTAATGAGCGGTACCACCTGACCGCTGAACACTGGCGCCGGAGACCGCGGGAGAAGAGCAGGGGCTGCAGAGACCGCGCCGGCGGAGAGGTGAGTATATAGAACAGCTGCGCTCCGCCTCCCCCTGTATATGACTCGAGTATAAGCCGAGAGGGGACTTTCAGCCCTAAAAAATGGCTGAAAATCTCGGCTTTTACTCGAGAATATACGGTATTTGGGATTAAAGGAGTTTTTATATCTGGAAAACCTCTTCTTATATGAAGATCAGCTTCTCTAATGTGCATGCATCCAGTAATCTCCCTTGCTGGTTATATAAGGTATTGCACAAAACTCATACAACACTGTAAATAGCAATTATCACTTTTGCATCAGCTCTCTGAACCATCTGATAGTGGAAGGGCCACAAGCATTAGACTAATCTCTGTGATCGTCATTTGGAAAAAGATGTCCTGATGAGATGTCTAAATATTTTTAATAAAAAACTTTGGATTTTTTTAACTGCTTAAATAAAAAAGAACCTATACATGTTTGGTGTCTATGAACTCATAGTGAACTGGAGAATCATAATGGCAGGTCAGTTTTAGCATTTGGTGAACATCCAAAAAATCCAAAAAACAGTTGTGGGATTGCACTTTTTTTGCGATTTCACCGTACTTGGAATTTTTTTCCCATTTTTTTACGATATGGTAAAACTAATGGTGTCTGTTATGATTCGGTAACCGAGGAGGATAGTAGAGAATTAGGCTAGGCAACCAGACACCCAGAGAGGTTGGTAACTTAGCGGATTGCAGACCCCTAAACTGACAACACAACTAGAATTAGCCGTGGGACGTACCTACGATGTCCTAGACGCCTCCACACAGCCAAAGAGTTAACTAACCCTAAAGAGAGAAAGGGGAAAGCTAAACTGCCCCGTAGTAGAGCCCCAAAGGAATAGATAGCCCCAAAACATATATTGCTGGTGAGACAGATGAAGTACAAAACACAGGCAGAAAAGAGAGTAAGCAAATGCTGGGGCCTGAACTGTCTGGATAGAACAGGACAGGGAAGGATACTGTATTCAATCCTGCAAAAACACTAAGAAAAATTCCAACATGTCTGATGTGCAAAAATACTGAGGCCACAAGACCTCTCCTCCACTAAATCAGAACTCTGGTGTGAACTGGACGCAAAACAACAAACACTGAAATAACAATAACAGGGGACTAGAAATACAGAACAGACTGACATAAGCTGTGGCAAAGGAAAACAGAGTCCAGCACAGGTCCCAGCAGGGGACCCGGCTGAGCTCACACAGCAAAGCAGAGAACAGAGAAAAGCAAAAAGGGAAAAAATGCCACAGAGGAAAACAGACAAATAACTTATCTGAAAGATGCAGAACAAAGCAGGGAGCAAGCAGGCTTCCAGAAGACTCAGGAAGAAACCAAATCACCGGCAACCACTAAGAGAATGCTGCTCACTTAAATCTCTCCTGTCTGTAACACCTGACCTCCAATCATCCTCTTCAGGTGATTGACTTCTGTCAGCCAGACCAGTTCCATTACCAGCAGCAACCACCAGAGGGAGCCCAAACTCAGAAGCCAGATCAAAAGTGTTCACAACAGGTGTCGTTCAAAAGTACAACTTGTTCTGCAAAAAAACAAGCCCTCACATGGCCATATTGTTGGAAAAATAAAAAAGTTATGGCTCTGGGAAGAAAGGGAGCGAAAAACAGAAACGCAAAAACGATAAAGGGCTCCATCATGAAGGGGTTAAACCTTCTAAAATGCTAACAAAATAAAACAACATTTTACCAACGGTGCTGATGTAAAGCAGACATGAGGGAAGTGTTATTTATTAATGTTTTTGTGTGGTATTACTATCTGGATTAACGGAATAATCATTCAAAGTTTAAAAATTGCAATTTTTTTTATTTTTTTTAACATTTCTGATATTTTTATAAATAAACACAGAAAACATCGACATAAATTTACCAGTATCAAGAAGTACAATGTGTCACGAAGAAACAGTCTCAAAATCAATGGGATGCATTGTAGCGTTATTACCATATAAAGTGACAGATTTCAAAAATTTGGCCCGGTCGCTAATGGATTGATGCATGGGTTGAAATAACATAAAAGTGGAAACTTTTCAAGGTTTTTGCACAGCACAACTATTTTCAATAATAATATTTTCTCCAACTTTGTACATTTATTGCCAGGCCATGTCAATTTAACAATAAGTATGCAACGGTTAATGAGGGGGCATGGTCGACCACAACCCATCACACTGACTATGATTTACACTAAAAAGTCGTTTGAATTCCAAGAAGAATCTACTCTAGTTCACACCTGACTTCTCTCTTGCTCACCGGTAGCCCAGAATCTGATCTGCTCAGAGGACATCACCCACAACTGAGTGCAAATTGCTGAGTCTAATGGTTTCCTCATCTTCTGTGCAACCTCTGGGCTGAAATCAAAGCTTCATTCTAAAACACATGGAAATCCATTACCTGACACCCACAGTCAGGATGCATATGCCGTGACATCTTGTAGGTTTCCCCTCCAGCTTCTCTCTCACACCAGGTTTTCAATATCTTTATAATAATTAGTTGATGGAATCACATAAGTTAAACATAAATGCAGAACATTACTAGCACCGCACCGCAGCTCTAGGAATTGTGTAGATGGCCCTGATGAAAAGGCAGCTCGTTTTGATAATCTGCTTTTGTTTGTATCTCCCGTTTATTATAAGCAATATTCTGCCTCTACAAAGCCCCACATCCATTTCTCATACATAATCACATCTTCAGTGAGCTTCACTCCACTACTCGTAGCATACTACATATCGGAACAATGACTGCTTCTTGTCTGGTGGCAGCAATCAGCGGACACACCGGTGATGTGATGGAATTGCTGAAATGAATTAGCACTAAAAATAGCTGAAGCAATTCAGAGTGAAATAGAGATGTTACCCAAAAATGTATAATGCCTGACTCAGGAGATCCCATGGTCACTGGAGGCCTTATTCACTAAGAGGAGAATAATAGATCTGGCAGGTTACTTTACAAACCCACAATGCTGTCAACAGGAGTTAACCTAGAAAACCACACAGTCTGCATTATGTCCCTATAGATCCATAATTGTATGATGATGCATGGAGCATGTTCAGAGAGATAGATAAATAGACAGATAATAGATAGATAGATAGATAGATAGATAGATAGATAGATAGATAGATAGATAGATTGAGATGAGATAGATAGATATTAGATAGATAGATAGATAGATAGATAGATAGATAGATAGATAGATAGATAGATATGAGATAGATAGATAGGTAGATAGATAGATAGATAGATAGATATGGAATAGATAGATAGATAGATATGGAATAGATAGATAGATAGATAGATAGATAATAGATATGAGATAGATAGATAGATAGATAGATAGATAGATAGATAGATAGATAGATAGATAGATAGATAGATAGATAGATATGAGATAGATAGATAGATAGATAGATAGATAGATAATGATAGAGATAGATAGATAGATAGATAGATAGATAGATAGATAGATAGATAGATAGATATAGATAGATAGATAAGATAGATAGATAGATAGATATGAGATAGATAGATAGATAGATAGATAGATAGATAGATAGATAGATAGATAGATAGATAGATAGATAGAAGATAGATAGATAGATAGATAGATAGATAGATAGATAGATAGATAGATAGATAGATAGATAGATAGCTATGAGATAATAGATAGATAGATAGTATAGATAGATAATAGATAGATAGATAGATAGATAGATAGATAGATAGATAGATAGATAATAGATAGATAATGATAGATAGATAGATAGATAGATAGATAGAAGATAGATAGATAGATAGATAGATAGATAGATAGATAGATAGATAGATAGATAGATAGATAGATAGATATAGATAGATAGATAGATAGATAGATAGATAGATAGATAGATAGATAGATATAGATAGATAGATATGATAGATAGATAGATAGATAGATAGATAGATAGATATAGATGAGATAGATAGATATGAGATAGATAGATTATAGATAGATAGATAGATAGATAGATAGATAATAGATAGATAGATAGATAGATAGATAGAATAGATAGATAGATAATAGATAGAATAGATAGATAATAGATAGATAGATAGATAGATAGATATAGATAGATAGATATAGATAGATAGATAGATAGATAGATAGAATAGATAGATAGATATGAGATAGATAATAGATAGATAGATAGAGATAGATATAGATAGATAGATTAAGATAGATAGATAGATAGATAGATAGATAGATATGATAGATAGATAGATAGATAGATAAATAGATAGATAGATAGATAATAGATAATGAGATAGATAGATAGATAGATAGATAGATAGATAGATAGATAGATAGATAGAATAGATAGATAGATAGATATAGATAGATAAGATAGATAGATAGATAGATAGATAGATAGATATGAGATAGATAGATAGTAGATAGATAGATAGAAATAGATAGATAGATATAGATAGATATGAGATAGATAGATAGATAGATAGATAGATAGATAGATAGATAGATAGATATAGATAGATAGATAGATATGTAGATAGATAGATAGATAGATAGATAGATAGATAGATAGATATAGATAGATAGATAGATAGATAGATAGATAGATAGATAGATAGATAGATAGATAGATAGATAGATAGATAGAATAGATAATAGATAGATAGATAAGATAGAAGATAGATAATAGATAGATATGATATAATAGATAGATAGATAGATAGATAATAGAGATAGATAGAATAGATAGATAATAGATAGATAGATAGATAGATAGATAGATAGATAGATAATGATAGATAATAGATAGATAATAGATAGATAGATAGATAGATAGATAGATAATAGAGATAGATAGATATAGTAGATAGATATAGATAGATAATAGATAGATATTAATAGATAGAGATAGATAGATAGATAGATATAATAGATAGATAATAATAGATAGATAATAAGATATTGATAATAGATAGATAGATAGATAGATAGATAATAGATAGATAGATATTAGATAGATAGTTTAGATAGACATGAGTAGTATTAGATAGATAACATAATATAGATAAATAATAATAGATAATAGTAGATATAATAGCATGTAGATATAGTAGATAGATAGATAGATATTAGATAGATAGGTCTGCATCAGACTGGTGCTACTTACTCTCCCTTCCACACTTTCTTTTATGTAATCCGCTTCTACCATTTGCTGCCCTGACTGTTAAGTACTGCACCTAAACAATCCCGCTAGCGATCACGATAACGACGCATACTAATGCGATCGCTAGCGGGATTGTTTCTATATCGCTAAGTGCGGCCACATTTAGCGATATAGTTAACGACGCTATCGCCGTTAGCGATCTTCTTAACGACTTTAGCGGTACAAAAGTACCGCTAAATCGCTAAGAAAAGGTGCCACACTAGCGATATATACTTACCCAGCGGGAGCGCCGACGAGAAAATAGGGTCCGGAACGATTCCAGCGACGAGCGAGATCACAGCAGGAAGCTCGTCGCTGGCAGCTGCCGCACTGAACAACATCGCTAACGGGATCGCTAAATAGTGACGTTTTTTAGCGATCCCGTTAGCGATATTTTTCAGTGTGGCATACCCTTTACTTCTTGATGAATGATTATGCATTACAGGCAGAATGAAACTATCATATCCTTAAACAAATGTCTTTTTAAAGAGTGTAATACAAAGCAGGACTGGAAAGTCTGCAACCATAATGATTTCATGTTTTGCTGATCCCAGCCTTTTCGGCTGAAAGACTTTTTAGTGGTCCCTGGTGGAAAGTTGAGATCAGCATTAAAACACAGGTCTATCTTTTTAACGCAACTCTTTAGAAGTCTGTGTCTCTAAAAGGCTTCAGGAATCCATAACCAGGATATACAGAATATGTTCGGTCCCGTAAGCACATCTTCCCCTCCTTTATTCGTACACACCAGGAGCACACAGGATGATTAGCTTTCATTCATTTTTTTTTTCTTAGTCACTGAATTATAAAACAATGTAAGATAACATCCTGATGAAGAAAAAAAAATCATCAAGCCCTGTAAGAGCTTAGGGACCAATCTGAGATATTTCCTTCCCCGATGAATTATTTCAGTGAAGACACATTTGCTTCCTCACCAGGGAAACTGGATTCTTCGCATGAGCAGTAAATATTAAACCTTCCTCAGCTTCCGCTTTCAAGTGATTTTCGTCTTGCTTACTGATGTAACTTTGCAACCATCCATAAATATCGGCCAAACACACAGATGTTATTTGTGTATGAGCGCCACGTAACGCAGCACGTGGAGGAAAGGAAACACAAACTCTTGTTTTCAGCAAAGCTCACAATTATTGCTAATCGCCTAATAGTCTCTGCTGTATTCTGGGAGCTCGGATCACTGATTAAACACTCGCTTCCATCTATTTGTGCAGCTTTCATTGGGGCAACATGTAACCTACCGAGAAGCTGCACATAGACATTCATGTTTCTTATCTGACTAATATTGAAAAGGAAACTATCAAAAGGTTATTCATTAGCAAATAACAAGCATTGTCTCCTCCGCTTCCTGAAGGTTTATTATTATTATTTACCAAAGTGGGATCAGTATTTTGTTTAAAAAAATGTACATTGAAGGGAACCTGTCACTTAAAACAAAACACCCACTATAAACCAGCAGATATGGGGTTACTAGCGTTCTGAACCAGCCCGCTGCCTGAACTTAGAATCCCGCTGCAGGGAGTAAATGAACTTTATTCCTCCCGGCAGCCCTCTGTTATCAGTCACAGGGGGCTGGAGCAGCATTAGTCACCGCTCTGTGTGTAGAGAGCGGTGGCTGTAACTGCGCTCCCGTCACTGAATGGCAGCAGGATCAGCACTAGGGCCGGCTGTCAGTCAGTGCCGGGGGCATGGTTAGAGCCGCTGCTCTCTATGCACTGGTGCTGCCCCGTGACTGAAACCCAAATGCTGCCGAGTGAATAAAGTGAATTTCCTCTATGCAACAGGGGGTCTAAGTGCAGAAACCGGGCAGATTCAGAATGCTATTAACCTGCAGACTAACCCCATATCTCACATGACAGGTTCCATCTATGCTCTACACTGCAACTATGACCACATAAGTTATGCAGCCAATGCATGTCACTGCTACATCATAACAAAGTGCAAGTGTGTTAAATGGCAACCCACCAAGTATCAAGAAGAACAAGACACCAAAAAAATTCAACTGGTTCTGACTTTTTGCAACTTGCTTGTTGTGGTTGTGGTACGCTGCAGGTTGCAATGCCTTTCCATTGACTTGCATTCTGCTGCACAGTAGAAATGGAAGAAGTTGATTTTTGGTCGAGCAATCTGTGTCATATCATAATCATAATGTAGCCCATGCTGGATCCCATCCTATGAGCGGTTGCGGTATCCTGCGGATCGCTGTGCCTTTCCAAAGACTTGCATTACGCTGCAATGTTGAAGTGGCCAAAGTCGACCTTTGGCCGTGAAAGCTTTGCTGTCGGCATGAAATAACCCCGGCTTTTAATTATATACAATATGTTAACTAATTTGTGTGATACAAAAATGTGAAGCTGCCCTTGGCCAAAATCAGCTCAATTTGGACTTTCGCTGTCACTGAAGATAGGATACAGCAAGATGGTCCGCATTTTCCTGTATTTGTCTCAGCCTTATCTCCACAACGTAGACCTAGGAGAGCCTCATGGAGATACAGGTTGGCCAAAACTAGATGTTTGCTATGAAAGAACCACATGTGACATTAGTAAGTGCTGATATATTTTTGTATGCAAATTGCCTCTTCAAACAAAGAGGACTTGTACTCTATAGCGCCACCTATTGGAAATAGCGATCCTACAAGTCACAATCAACCCTTTAACGAGTCTTGTAATATGACTTAGGATAGAAGCCAAATCAAAATCTCCATTTGCAGACACGGTGTTTCGGACTGTTGGTCCTCGTCAGTGCAAAGTAGGAGAGATTTGATTTGGCTAGATGAGAGGCTCTGGACTGGGGTCTGGGGGTAAGGTTTCTCCTTGTGGAGAGTGACATACCAGCTCTGGCGTGTCGAGGTAAGGAGGCTTATTCGCCGTGCAATGCTCCTCTGGGAAATTTTAATATGCAAATTGCCTCTTCAAACAAAGAGGACTTGTACTCTATAGCGCCACCTATTGGAAATAGCGATCCTACAAGTCACAATCAACCCTTTAACGAGTCTTGTAATATGACTTAGGATAGAAGCCAAATCAAAATCTCCATTTGCAGACACGGTGTTTCGGACTGTTGGTCCTCGTCAGTGCAAAGTAGGAGAGATTTGATTTGGCTAGATGAGAGGCTCTGGACTGGGGTCTGGGGGGTAAGGTTTCTCCTTGTGGAGAGTGACATACCAGCTCTGGCGTGTCGAGGTAAGGAGGCTTATTCGCCGTGCAATGCTCCTCTGGGAAATTTTAATATGCAAATTGCCTCTTCAAAAAAGAGGACTTGTACTCTATAGCGCCACCTATTGGAAATAGCGATCCTACAAGTCACAATCAACCCTTTAACGAGTCTTGTAATATGACTTAGGATAGAAGCCAAATCAAAATCTCCATTTGCAGACACGGTGTTTCGGACTGTTGGTCCTCGTCAGTGCAAAGTAGGAGAGATTTGATTTGGCTAGATGAGAGGCTCTGGACTGGGGTCTGGGGGTAAGGTTTCTCCTTGTGGAGAGTGACATACCAGCTCTGGCGTGTCGAGGTAAGGAGGCTTATTCGCCGTGCAATGCTCCTCTGGGAAATTTTAATATGCAAATTGCCTCTTCAAACAAAGAGGACTTGTACTCTATAGCGCCACCTATTGGAAATAGCGATCCTACAAGTCACAATCAACCCTTTAACGAGTCTTGTAATATGACTTAGGATAGAAGCCAAATCAAAATCTCCATTTGCAGACACGGTGTTTCGGACTGTTGGTCCTCGTCAGTGCAAAGTAGGAGAGATTTGATTTGGCTAGATGAGAGGCTCTGGACTGGGGTCTGGGGGGTAAGGTTTCTCCTTGTGGAGAGTGACATACCAGCTCTGGCGTGTCGAGGTAAGGAGGCTTATTCGCCGTGCAATGCTCCTCTGGGAAATTTTAATATGCAAATTGCCTCTTCAAACAAAGAGGACTTGTACTCTATAGCGCCACCTATTGGAAATAGCGATCCTACAAGTCACAATCAACCCTTTAACGAGTCTTGTAATATGACTTAGGATAGAAGCCAAATCAAAATCTCCATTTGCAGACACGGTGTTTCGGACTGTTGGTCCTCGTCAGTGCAAAGTAGGAGAGATTTGATTTGGCTAGATGAGAGGCTCTGGACTGGGGTCTGGGGGGTAAGGTTTCTCCTTGTGGAGAGTGACATACCAGCTCTGGCGTGTCGAGGTAAGGAGGCTTATTCGCCGTGCAATGCTCCTCTGGGAAATTTTAATATGCAAATTGCCTCTTCAAACAAAGAGGACTTGTACTCTATAGCGCCACCTATTGGAAATAGCGATCCTACAAGTCACAATCAACCCTTTAACGAGTCTTGTAATATGACTTAGGATAGAAGCCAAATCAAAATCTCCATTTGCAGACACGGTGTTTCGGACTGTTGGTCCTCGTCAGTGCAAAGTAGGAGAGATTTGATTTGGCTAGATGAGAGGCTCTGGACTGGGGTCTGGGGGGTAAGGTTTCTCCTTGTGGAGAGTGACATACCAGCTCTGGCGTGTCGAGGTAAGGAGGCTTATTCGCCGTGCAATGCTCCTCTGGGAAATTTTAATATGCAAATTGCCTCTTCAAACAAAGAGGACTTGTACTCTATAGCGCCACCTATTGGAAATAGCGATCCTACAAGTCACAATCAACCCTTTAACGAGTCTTGTAATATGACTTAGGATAGAAGCCAAATCAAAATCTCCATTTGCAGACACGGTGTTTCGGACTGTTGGTCCTCGTCAGTGCAAAGTAGGAGAGATTTGATTTGGCTAGATGAGAGGCTCTGGACTGGGGTCTGGGGGGTAAGGTTTCTCCTTGTGGAGAGTGACATACCAGCTCTGGCGTGTCGAGGTAAGGAGGCTTATTCGCCGTGCAATGCTCCTCTGGGAAATTTTAATATGCAAATTGCCTCTTCAAACAAAGAGGACTTGTACTCTATAGCGCCACCTATTGGAAATAGCGATCCTACAAGTCACAATCAACCCTTTAACGAGTCTTGTAATATGACTTAGGATAGAAGCCAAATCAAAATCTCCATTTGCAGACACGGTGTTTCGGACTGTTGGTCCTCGTCAGTGCAAAGTAGGAGAGATTTGATTTGGCTAGATGAGAGGCTCTGGACTGGGGTCTGGGGGGTAAGGTTTCTCCTTGTGGAGAGTGACATACCAGCTCTGGCGTGTCGAGGTAAGGAGGCTTATTCGCCGTGCAATGCTCCTCTGGGAAATTTTAATATGCAAATTGCCTCTTCAAACAAAGAGGACTTGTACTCTATAGCGCCACCTATTGGAAATAGCGATCCTACAAGTCACAATCAACCCTTTAACGAGTCTTGTAATATGACTTAGGATAGAAGCCAAATCAAAATCTCCATTTGCAGACACGGTGTTTCGGACTGTTGGTCCTCGTCAGTGCAAAGTAGGAGAGATTTGATTTGGCTAGATGAGAGGCTCTGGACTGGGGTCTGGGGGGTAAGGTTTCTCCTTGTGGAGAGTGACATACCAGCTCTGGCGTGTCGAGGTAAGGAGGCTTATTCGCCGTGCAATGCTCCTCTGGGAAATTTTAATATGCAAATTGCCTCTTCAAACAAAGAGGACTTGTACTCTATAGCGCCACCTATTGGAAATAGCGATCCTACAAGTCACAATCAACCCTTTAACGAGTCTTGTAATATGACTTAGGATAGAAGCCAAATCAAAATCTCCATTTGCAGACACGGTGTTTCGGACTGTTGGTCCTCGTCAGTGCAAAGTAGGAGAGATTTGATTTGGCTAGATGAGAGGCTCTGGACTGGGGTCTGGGGGGTAAGGTTTCTCCTTGTGGAGAGTGACATACCAGCTCTGGCGTGTCGAGGTAAGGAGGCTTATTCGCCGTGCAATGCTCCTCTGGGAAATTTTAATATGCAAATTGCCTCTTCAAACAAAGAGGACTTGTACTCTATAGCGCCACCTATTGGAAATAGCGATCCTACAAGTCACAATCAACCCTTTAACGAGTCTTGTAATATGACTTAGGATAGAAGCCAAATCAAAATCTCCATTTGCAGACACGGTGTTTCGGACTGTTGGTCCTCGTCAGTGCAAAGTAGGAGAGATTTGATTTGGCTAGATGAGAGGCTCTGGACTGGGGTCTGGGGGGTAAGGTTTCTCCTTGTGGAGAGTGACATACCAGCTCTGGCGTGTCGAGGTAAGGAGGCTTATTCGCCGTGCAATGCTCCTCTGGGAAATTTTAATATGCAAATTGCCTCTTCAAACAAAGAGGACTTGTACTCTATAGCGCCACCTATTGGAAATAGCGATCCTACAAGTCACAATCAACCCTTTAACGAGTCTTGTAATATGACTTAGGATAGAAGCCAAATCAAAATCTCCATTTGCAGACACGGTGTTTCGGACTGTTGGTCCTCGTCAGTGCAAAGTAGGAGAGATTTGATTTGGCTAGATGAGAGGCTCTGGACTGGGGTCTGGGGGGTAAGGTTTCTCCTTGTGGAGAGTGACATACCAGCTCTGGCGTGTCGAGGTAAGGAGGCTTATTCGCCGTGCAATGCTCCTCTGGGAAATTTTAATATGCAAATTGCCTCTTCAAACAAAGAGGACTTGTACTCTATAGCGCCACCTATTGGAAATAGCGATCCTACAAGTCACAATCAACCCTTTAACGAGTCTTGTAATATGACTTAGGATAGAAGCCAAATCAAAATCTCCATTTGCAGACACGGTGTTTCGGACTGTTGGTCCTCGTCAGTGCAAAGTAGGAGAGATTTGATTTGGCTAGATGAGAGGCTCTGGACTGGGGTCTGGGGGGTAAGGTTTCTCCTTGTGGAGAGTGACATACCAGCTCTGGCGTGTCGAGGTAAGGAGGCTTATTCGCCGTGCAATGCTCCTCTGGGAAATTTTAATATGCAAATTGCCTCTTCAAACAAAGAGGACTTGTACTCTATAGCGCCACCTATTGGAAATAGCGATCCTACAAGTCACAATCAACCCTTTAACGAGTCTTGTAATATGACTTAGGATAGAAGCCAAATCAAAATCTCCATTTGCAGACACGGTGTTTCGGACTGTTGGTCCTCGTCAGTGCAAAGTAGGAGAGATTTGATTTGGCTAGATGAGAGGCTCTGGACTGAGGTCTGGGGGGTAAGGTTTCTCCTTGTGGAGAGTGACATACCAGCTCTGGCGTGTCGAGGTAAGGAGGCTTATTCGCCGTGCAATGCTCCTCTGGGAAATTTTAATATGCAAATTGCCTCTTCAAACAAAGAGGACTTGTACTCTATAGCGCCACCTATTGGAAATAGCGATCCTACAAGTCACAATCAACCCTTTAACGAGTCTTGTAATATGACTTAGGATAGAAGCCAAATCAAAATCTCCATTTGCAGACACGGTGTTTCGGACTGTTGGTCCTCGTCAGTGCAAAGTAGGAGAGATTTGATTTGGCTAGATGAGAGGCTCTGGACTGGGGTCTGGGGGTAAGGTTTCTCCTTGTGGAGTAGTGACATACCAGCTCTGGCGTGTCGAGGTAAGGAGGCTTATTCGCCGTGCAATGCTCCTCTGGGAAATTTAATATGCAAATTGCCTCTTCAAACAAAGAGGACTTGTACTCTATAGCGCCACCTATTGGAAATAGCGATCCTACAAGTCACAATCAACCCTTTAACGAGTCTTGTAATATGACTTAGGATAGAAGCCAAATCAAATCTCCATTTGCAGACACGGTGTTTCGGACTGTTGGTCCTCGTCAGTGCAAAGTAGGAGAGATTTGATTTGGCTAGATGAGAGGCTCTGGACTGGGGTCTGGGGGTAAGGTTTCTCCTTGTGGAGAATTTAATATTTAATATTTATTAAATTTCCCAGAGGAGCATTGCACGGCGAATAAGCCTCCTTACCTCGACATGCCAGAGCTGGTATGTCATTCGCCACAAGGAGAAACCTTACCCCTTAGACCTCAGAAAAACACACACCCCATACACACTCACGTATATTCACTTATATTGCCCGATATATCATCATACATACATTGTACACACTCATAAATATGCTTGTCCAACACACTAGCTCACATATTATTATTATTATTATTATTATTATTATTATACATTTATATAGCGCCATTTATTCCATGGCGCTTTACATATGAAAAGGGGAAAAATATAGACAGGTACAATAAACATGTGCTGGACAAGGGACACACAAGTACAGAAGGAGAGAGGACCCTGCCCGCGAGGGCTCACAGTCTGCAGGGATGGGTGAGGATACACTAGGAAAGGGTAGAGCTGGTCGTGCGATGGATCAGTAGACTGAGGATCATTGCAGGTTGTAGGCTTGTCGGAACAGGTGGGTCTTCAGGTTTTTCTTGAAGGTCTCCGTTGTTGGTGAAAGTCTGATGTTTTGCGGCAGGGAGTTCCAGAGTATGGGGAAGCCCGGAAGAAGTCTTGTATGCGGTTGTGGGAAGAAGAGATGAGGGGGGAGTCAAGAAGGAGATCTTGAGAGGATCGAAGGTTGCGTGTAGGTAGGTAGCGGGAGACCATGTCACAGATGTATGGAGGAGAAAGGTTGTGGATGGCTTTGTATGTCATGGTTAAGGTTTTGAACTGGAGCCTCTGGGCAATAGGGAGCCAGTGAAGGGCCTGGCATAGGGGGGAGGCTGGGGAATAGCGGGGAGACAGGTGGATTAGTCGTGCAGCAGAGTGTAGGATGGACTGGAGTGGTGCCAGAGTGCTAGAGGGGAGGCCAGACAGTAGGAGGTTGCAGTAGTCGAGGCGGGAGATGATAAGGGCATGCACTAGTGTTTTTGTGGTTTCATGGTTGAGAAATGAGCGGATCCGGGAAATATTTTTGAGTTTGAGGCGGCAGGAGGTGGCGAGGGCTTGGATATGTGGTTTGAAAGAGAGGGCAGAGTCGATGATCACCCCAAGGCACCGAGCATGTGGGACTGGGGAAAGCGAGCAGCCATTGACATTGATGGATAGGTCTGGTGAAGGGGTAGAGTGAGGTGGGGGAAAGATGATGAATTCTGTTTTGTCCATGTTCAGTTTGAGAAAGCGAGCAGAAAAGAAGGCTGAGATAGCAGACAGACACTGTGGGATTTTGGTCAGTAGGGAGGTGAGGTCAGGTCCAGATAGGTAGATCTGCGTGTCATCGGCGTAGAGGTGATACTGCAAGCTGTGGGATTCTATGAGCTGTCCCAGGCCGAAGGTGTAGATGGAGAAGAGTAGGGGTCCTAGGACTGAGCCTTGAGGAACACCGACAGACAGGGGGCGAGGTGAGGAGGTGGTGTGTGAGAGGGAGACACTAAATGTTCGGTCTGTTAGGTATGATGAGATCCAGGATAGGGCCAGGTCTGTGATGCCAAGAGATGAGAGAATCTGTAGCAGGAGGGAATGGTCCACAGTGTCGAAGGCAGAAGACAGGTCCAGGAGAAGGAGGACAGAGTAGTGTCGCTTGCTCTTGGCGGTTAGCAGGTCGTTAGTGACTTTAGTTAGGGCAGTTTCAGTTGAGTGATGCGGTCGAAAGCCGGATTGTAACCGGTCAAAGAGGGAACAGGAGGAAAGGTGGGAGGACAGTTCAAGATATACATGCTGTTCCAGTAGTTTTGAGGCGTAGGGGAGAAGAGATATCGGGCGATAGCTAGACGCAGAGGATGGGTCGAGGGAGGGCTTTTTGAGGATGGGTGTGATTGAAGCATGTTTGAAGGATGAAGGAAAGACACCATTTGAAAGTGAAAGGTTGAAGAGGTGTGTGAGAGTAGGGATGAAGACTGTGGCAAAGTTAGGGATGAGGTGGGAAGGGAGTGGGTCAAGTGCGCAAGTGGTGAGGTGTGATCTTGACAGGAGAGTGGAGAGCTGATCTTCTGTCATGGTGGTGAAGCTGGTTTTGGAAGAACAGGGCTGAGTGGCTAAGAGGGGCATTGGGGGCTGCGGGCCAAAGCCTTCTCTGATAGTATCAATCTTTTGCTTAAAGAAGGAGGCAAAGTCTTCGGCAGAAATGAGAGGAGAGGGAGGAGGTGCTGTGGGATGGAGTAGAGAATTGAAAGTGTTGAAGAGCTGTTTAGGGTTGTGAGACAGGGAGGATATGAGAGATGCGAAGTAAGTTTGTTTTGCGGCAGAGAGCGTGGACTTGAAGCTGGCGAGGGACTGCTTGTATGCGTTGAGGTGCTCGGTAGAATGGGTTCTCTTCCATCTCCGCTCGGTAACCCTGGAAGCCCGTCTCAGTTCTTTGGTCAGGCCGGTCAGCCAGGGTTGCCTGTTGATTGTACGAGTTTTGCTCTGCGTGAGGGGGGCGGCCGAATCAAGTGTGGTTTTTATTGTGGTGTTATAAAATATCAGATACATCCAAGCATACAGTATACATGCACACACTTCCATTCACCACATGTAGGGTGCATACATGCAAACAAACATTAAAGGAGTTTTCTGCCCTTTAAAGCGATACCGTTGCTTTGATTGAGGTCGCTCAATGCAAATCACATACTTGTTGTCTCGTGCCCGCCGCTCCCATCCACGGAGAATCCTCACAGTACGCTGGGCGCGAGGAGAGGATTCACATTTCTGTAGTCACAGAGCACCCAAGGCCAGAGAAGCCCTTTAATACATACCTACAAACTATACATGCGCACACATATAGCAAAAAAACGAAAAACATTGGTAAGTCCGAGGCAGATAAGAAAATAACAAGAAAATACAGTGTGATGTCCTCAATATTATTTTTTAGACATATATCTCATCCCAGACAATAATGTAGGACTAAATGGGACCTATTGTAGAAAAATTGAAGCAAGGGTGGGCAAACCAAATAAAAACAATCAAATAGTCCATAAATACCAAAAAAGTTATCTTTATTGATCAATATTCACAGAGAAAAGGTGGACAGGACAATGGGTGGACAGATAAACAACCATGCAGTGTGGAGGGCAGGCACAACCAGTAGTGCGACAGAATAGAAGGTAAAAAAAAACAAGAAAAAAAAAACATAGACTAATGAATATCAAATCCACTATAAATCATGTTAAGCGATGTATTAGTGTATTAATATCAATTAGTGGCATATACCCCAGGGGCGGGCGGGCTGACCAGTTATTCCTTCTGCTACTCTCTGCCAGGTAACCTTTTTCTATTAATAGGCAACTTTTGCCAATATAAATTTTTGTGGCTACCTTTATACAATTGCATTTGGTATATGCCATTTTGTGTGCCTAATTGATATTAATACACTAATATCTCCGCAACTTCTGGCCAAGTAGAGCAATTATCGCTTTACATGATTTATAGTGGATTTGACAGTAATAAGGTCTATGTTTTTTTTTTTGTTTTTTGTTTTTTTTTACCTTCTATGCTGTCATACTACTGGTTGTGCCTGCCCTCCACACTGCATGGTTGTTTATCTATCCATCCATTGTCCCGTCCACCTATTCTCTGTAAATATTTGATCAATAAAGATAACTTTTTTGGTATTTATGGACTATTTGATTGTTTTACTTTGGTTCACCCACCTATGCACACACATATATAAATTGCCACACTTACTCTACATGTACACCCATGTTCACACACGCATGCTGCATACAAATGGTTTGTCCTACATAAATACACATACACATTTTTTACTCCCCAGTACAAACACACACACGTGCACATATTTAGTTAAGGGGTAACATTTCTCCTTGTGGAGAGACAAGCCAGGCCTAGCATGTCAGAGTGAGGAGACTTAAATGCCATGCATGCTCCTCTGGGATTGCTACTTCCAATAGGAGGCACTAAAGTTCCAGTACTCTTCCTCTCTGAAGAGACAATTTGCACATATTTGGTCATGTACACATGCATATACATATAGATGCTTAATTGTACACATATGCATAACCACATATACATACCTGCATACATGCACACATGATTCCATACATTGCATATAGTGGATACACATTAATAAACACGTAAATTCATGTATAGGCACACATCCATAAATTCCAAGACTTACTGTACATGCACAATTATATACCCACCTACAGTCACTCAGAAAAGAACAAAGAATCTTTTCTCATGTACACACACACAAATACACATACACACAAATGCATACACACATCTTTTCTCATGTGCACACACAAACAGACACACACACACAAATATACACACACATATTTTCTCAGGTGCACACACACAAAAACACACACACAAATGCACACTCACATCTTTTCTAATGTGCACACACACAAGTACACACACATCTTTTCTCATGCGCACACACACATCTTTTCTCATGCGCACACACACATCTTTTCTTATGCGCACACACATCTTTTCTCATGCCCACACACACATCTTTTCTCATGCCCACACACACATCTTTTCTCATGCCCACACACACACATCTTTTCTCATGCGCACACACACATCTTTTCTCATGCGCACACACATCTTTTCTCATGCCCACACACACATCTTTTCTCATGCCCACACACACATCTTTTCTCATGCCCACACACATCTTTTCTCATGTACACAACACACACACACAAATACACATACACACAAATGCATACACACATCTTTTTTCATGTGCACACACACAAATACACACATGCATATGTGAAGCATGAAAACTGCATTACAGTGAATGCCTGGTTATGCTCGCACCACAGTAAAACAATGTGCTTATTCACAGAAACATTCTTTTTAATAGAAGCTAAACTTTCTTCAGCCATTAACTAATAAATGGTATTTCAGGACAAGGTCCATTATTAAACATATGACTTCTACAAGAACGTTCCTAAGAATAAAAACGTTGCACATAATAGACCTAGATATTTTGTACGTTTCTCAGGAGTTTTTTTTCATTATATTACATCAGCTGGTATTCACAGGTTGGGGAAAAGGTTACAATTAACTCATTAGTTTGTAACCCTCCATTATTATCTACAAGAATTTTGGCATGTTTCATGTTATGGTCTTAAGGTCAAGTTATTAAAGTGCAAGCAGAGAGAGAGAGAGAGGATGCCGATAAGCTCCCTGACGACATTTTATTTTAGTGATTGTTGAAAAAGCGTCAACATATGAAAGAGAGGTCCAGAACCTGTTCGAAAAGGTGTATCCTGTGCATTCAGTTGTGTATAAAAGTGTTAGCTGTCACTGCAATCTTGCCTCTGATGAGAAAGTACAGGTTGGAGCAAGCCGCCTCTCCCCCCACAATGTAGGCAAAAACCGGCATTACAGGGGTTTGGAGGGCGGGTGGGGATATTTTGAATAGGGTGGAGTATGCAAAGGGGTGTTTGTATGGTGAGTATGGGTGGGGCTTAAACAGTCCCGCTCTAGAGGCATTGTGAGCAGTCCCCTCCATCTACCTGCACTTACCATCCTGGGAATCCATTGTGCAGCTTTTGGAGAGGCTGCAGGTGGCTGTAGTGAATCAGCCACCTGGTTGACTGGAGGCCCAGGTGTCCAGTATCATCAGAGGAGGCAGCAAGGATGTGCCAGGCGATTCATCTGGTGTGTGACTTTCCCGGTGTGTGCAGCCTCTGGAGAGTCTGTCCCCTGCCTCACCTCCTCGGTCCCAGCGTCAGCGCAGGAGCCCCTCTAGGGACCCTCCGGACCGAGTGCATGCTCACAAACATCCAAGTAGGCCCTGAAGGAATCCGCCGGCCGGACTGGGGCATGTGGCAATTAGTAGGCCTTCTCCCCCCTCGCTGCTGGGGCGGAAGTTACGTGCGCTGGGACCTCGGCCACTTCTGGTGCCGTCACGGGGGATCGCCGTGGTGATGACCCGGCCAGGCGACCTGCCTCTTCCGGACTGAGACGTTGGGGGAGATACGTTCCTGATGCAGCATCAGGCAGCGCCCCAGGGGATGTGTGGCTGCTGGACCTATCTGGAGACCAGGGATCACTAGCACTGTCCTCCAGCAGGGCTGGAGATGAGACACGTCAGAGATCACTGGGGAGCAGAGCAGGCTGTGGGCTTGCGCCCGGGGGGCTACCCTTCCAGGCTGCGCCTGCTGGCTCAGTGGGAACTTACGGTGCAGCTGCATCCAGGATTAGGAGGCCCATTGGGGCAACGGCATCGGGATCTTCATCTGGAGGCAGACTTCAGGGCTATGAGGGTCCAGAGTGCAGATCGGGAATGATGGACGACTGGACAAACATCGGGTCTGCGGCTGGGGGAATCACTGGTCCCTCGCAGCCTGGTGAATATGATTCTATGTCCTGTTTGTTGACGTCATTTTCAATGTCACCATTGGTGGGGGTTAGTCAGGCAGTGGGGTCTGTGGTTCAGGGCCAGGGTGTAGGGGGCTCAAACTGATTTAGGGGGTGATGGGGTGATCGAGATATTGAGCAATGTGCGGGAGTTGCTTATGCATTTAGAGGGGGACAGGTTGACGCTGACGCATTTAGCCGCATGGGTGGGAGCTCAGGGGGTAGGTCACGGTTTTACAAGTATGGGTTCTGTAGCGCCCGGTATAATTTCTGTCAGTGTGTTAGTGTCTGTTCAGACAGAAAAAGAGAAGGAATGTAGGATTCATTTACATGACAGGGCACATGGCAAAGTTTATGTTTGTTTTGAGGGGCCATCTGAAAAAATACGTGCATGAGAAGATTTGGAAAGATGAGTACGTTGAGATTTTTTCACATCTTCCATTGAAAAAGTTTAATTTGGATAAAGGTAAAAAAGATGAATGTAAGAAGGAAAAAGAGGAAAAACGGAGGTGGCGCCTGATCCCTCAGAGGTTTGTTAGTTGGTTGCAGGCGTTTGCAATTTTGGCAAGTGTAGTAGGTGAGAAGACTCTGGAGAATTGCTCTGCCCTATTCTGCTACATGGACTCCATAGGGGAGGCGCATCGAGTTTATGGGGGCCAGGCTTGACTATGTTATAATGAGCAGTTCAGGCAGAGGAAGGCAATTCGTCCGGCAATTCGATGGGAACAAAAGGACATGGGTTTGTGGCTGTGGGTTATGGCGCCGACAAGATTTGGTCATTCCTTTCAGGGTTAGGCCGGGGTTACCGGCCAGTCCACCGCTCAGGGAAGTATGCAGGGAGCTGCGGGGAAGTCGGGAGGTCAAAAACATGGACTTTGCTGGCAGTTTAATGAAGGCCAGTTTAAGTGTTGGACCACGTGCAAGTTTAAGCACATGTGCTCGCACTGCAGTGGTTCCTCACATGTAGCTACTGAAAAAGGAAGGCAAAACCAGGGAATAGTAATACAAAAGGGGGTGATGCTAGTGAAGCTGGATGTGATGGTCCCGTATCTAAATAGGTTTCTAGATAGGATTAGGCCGGAACTTTTATTGTTGAGTTTCCGAGATGGTTTTAGGATTCCTGCTCCTCCTTTTCAAATATCTCGAGTTTTTAGGAATCTTAGGTCAGCAGAGCAGTATGCCGAGGTTGTTACGGGGAAGTTGGGTAAAGAGGTTGCATTGGGTAGGATGTCCGGACCTTTTAAGGTTCCTCGGTTGGCAGATTTGGTGGTTTCGCTGTTGAGTGTGGTTCTAAAGAAGGAACTGAATAAGTTCTGCTTATTCATCATTTGTCGTATCTTGTGGGAGGTTGGTAAATGACGGGATAGACCCGGAGCTTTGCTCTGTTGTTTATACATCATTCGAAGAGGCGGCACGCTGGGTGCGTAGTTGTGGCAGGGGTGCATTGTTGGCAAAGACTGATATTGAATCTGCTTTTTGTTTGTTACCGCTTCATCCTGAGAGTGTGAGATTGTTGGGTGTTATTGGGGAAGGTTTTTTTTTGTTGACAGATGTTTGCCAGTGGATTTCTCTTTGTCTTGTGCGTTTTTTGAGGCGTTCAGTTCTTTTATTGAATGGGTTGTTCGGGATGTGTCAGGTTTTGATTCCCTGACACATTACTTGGGTGATTTTTTGTGTACCGGGCCTGGTCAGTCCAGGTGCTGTGAAATGATTTTGAGGATGGTTATATGGGTGGCGGAGCGTTTTGGTGTGCCGCTGGTTCCGGGGAAGATGAAGGGGCCATGCAAGAGCCTGTCCTTATTAGGCATTGTGATTGACTCGGTTAGTTGGGAGTTCAGGTTGCCTGAGGAGAAGGTGGTAGCTTTGCGGGAGGAAGTGGCTCGGGCGAGAGTTTAAAAAGCTGTCGCTACGTGATGTTCAATCGCTTCTAAGGAAGTTAAATTTTGCTTGTCGCGTTAATCTGATGGAGATTTTTCACGTAGTTTGGATAGCGCCACGGCGAGAGTTAGGCCCCGCATCATTTTGTTCGTCTGTCTAGCGAACACAAGGCTGATTTGGAGGTTTGGGACAGTTTTTTAGTGCATTATAATGGCCGTTCTTTGCTTATGGAGGAGGTGATGGGCAATGTTGATTTGGAGTTGTTTATGGATGCTTCCGGTGGTGTCGTTTCGGGGCATATTTTAGAGGTCAGTGGTGTTCTTTTAGGTGGCTCGGAGAGTGGTTTATGTCGGGGTTGGTTAAGAATGTAACATTACTGGAGATTTTCCCATTCTAGTGGTGGTGCATTTGTGGAAGGCTGATTTTCAAAACAGGAGGGTCCGCTTCAATTGTGACAACATGGGTGTGATGTGCACGATCAATAATTTGATGGTATCTTCACCTCTGGTGATACGGGTTCTTAGGCAGTTGGTGTTGTCTTGCTTGTCCATAAACTCGTATGTTATGGCCTTACATGTGCCAGGTGTGAGGAATTCCATCGCTGATTCCTTGTCTCATTTGCAGTGGGAGCGTTTGCAGTTGTTGGCCCCGGATGCGGAGGAACAGTGTTTGAAGTGCCCAGTGGAGCTTTGGAGTGTGGTCTCCAGGCTGTTTTTTATTTCAAACAATGAATATATTTGAATTTTTTTGCTGGAGCTGGATTTTTATTCTTCTGAAAAACATTGTCAAGATGGTTAGCAGAGACGTGTCCTTGCTTGGATAGGCTGTATTTTACAGAGGACTTTGAGAGGTGAGCTGAACTAATTCCTTTTTGTATAGGGTTGGTTAGTGTCATGCAGGGCCAGCAGTACCATTGAGAGTCAGGTGGGAGCATTACTGTTGTGGTTGAGTCTTGGGGCCGATGAAGGGTGGTCAGCGGCAAAGGTTTGGCGGATTAGTGCAGCATTGGCTTTTGGTTTTAAGCTTCGGGGTCAGAGAGATTTGACAAAGATGTTTTCGGAAAAGCAAGCGCTTAAGAGGTTTAGAAGAAGGGGTGGTCAAGGGGATGGTAGGCACACGTTCTCTTTTAGTGTGCTGGAACAGCTAGGTGCGTATATGGAAGAGATTTGTGTCTCTAACTTTGAGTCTGCCCCTTTTTCGTTTGGCTTTCTCTCTTGCCTTTTTCGGGGTGTTAAGAGTTGGGGAACTTGTGTCTCCCAGTAGGAGTAGGCAGGGGGGCTTGTTGGCTAGAGATGTGGTGCTTACTGACGGTCGTTTAGAATTTTACGGAGGATCAGGAGATGGGATTCCAGGCATTACAGGAGTTACATTAGACCTCAAGGGGTGGGGGTGGTTCAGTGAGGTGGGGGGCGGATTGTTGTTGCTTAATTTAAAGAGTTGTGGTAAGTTGTTTATAATTTCTTGTAGGTTCCAATCCTCTCTTGGTCTGGATCTTGGGCCATTCCTACGTCCATTGGGGTGCAAGGCGTGTGGATGTGCGGCGTGAGGGAAGGCAATTCGGTTTTACCAGGAGTGTAGCAGTTATCAGATGGTTGGGTTTCAGGGGAATGGAATGGATCAGAGTCAATCAGGAGGTACATAATAGTGTCAGGTTAGGTAGGATACTAGATATTTTGGTGCTGCACGTCGGGGGGAATGACCTGGCTGTTTGCCTGTTACGTGAATTAGTGAGGGACATTAAACACGATCTATTGAGGCTATGGATATCTTTTAGAGGTCTGACGGTAGTATGGTCAGATATTGTTCCACGGAAATGCTGGCGACATGCTAGATCAGTTGAGAAGATCAACAAGGCAAGAATTAAGGTGAATCGGGCGATATACAGTTTTGTAATCAGAAATGGAGGTGTGGCAGTGTGGCATTTTGAGTCAGAGGAAGGGGACAAGGAATTCCTGCTGAGAAATGGGGTACATTTGAATGCCGTGGGTATTGATCTGTGGGCACTCTGTTTACAGAGCGGTATTGAGAGGGCCATAGCTGTTCGGTGTGGGGGTCTCAGGCATTTGAGGTGGTCAAATACTCTCGTTGTAGCGGTTGGGGGGTCCTTGAAGTTGGTACTAAATTGGTCTGGGGATCCGTGGGTATATGGATTCCTCAGTTGGTATTATATTATGGTTTTCTGGTCTAGTGATTTTGGGAGGATTTGGGCAACGTTTGGCCTGATCAGCGGGGTTAAGGGAACAATGGAACCCTTTGGGGTATTTGGTGCTTCCGAGCCAGTGGGGAAATGGCTGGGAGTAATTTATGGTCTGTTATTTGTCCACATTTTCATTTTGGTTGATCACCAGATTTTTGAGCTTCAAGGACACTTACCGTATTATTTATTTACTGTGAAAATATTTGTATGTTTATAATAAAGGCTGCTGTGGCCAAGTATTATCCAATTATGGTGTCAGTGTCTTCATTTGGGGGAGGGGGCACTGGGTTTGGGGAAAAAATGTTTTATTTGGGTATTGAAATAATTTAGACGCCCCACCAGAACATCAACAATACCAATGTCAGGAACTTTTCTGAAAACATTTCCTGAAAGTACTAGAAGTACAAGTCTAATATAAGCCCAGAAGCGAGTGTGAAAGTTTCAAGAAAACTAATTTATTTATTTTTGTAATAAAGATCATGATATCAAATCACATTTATCTGCTATGTTTGAAGGGCTTTAGGCCCCATTTTGTAGTCCCAGAACATACCGGTATTTATGCTACCTGTTCTGTAGATTTACTATGCAACTGATCCTTGTGTCCAGAATACGTGCTTCTTTTCTCTGGCCTGTGACATTACTATGAACCTAGATTTATTAGTGATATCACTGTTATCATTGTTCTTTGACAACACTTTTTTCAGTGTTAAGCATTTAATATGTCTGTAATGTGTATTATCAAATGTGTCTGTTAGTCTTGTATTGTTACATAACTTTGTGCGTTATGATGATACACTGAGGCATCACTTCCAGCACCATCCCTGTACCATAACATCATTCATGTAATGTGACTACATTTTGGCCATTTCCAATCTCTATGGAGTGTTATCTCAGCATTATGAAATTACCATATTTATTATCCCTGTACAGCCCCATAACTGTGTATATTATGTCTACACTGTAGATTTTCATCCTTATCATCCCTGTGCTGTGACATCAATGTGAACATCACTCTCTGTGTTGTCTCATCACTGTGCTTCTTATCTCTGTACTGTTGAATCATTCTATACAGCTGTGCTATGGATGTTCTGTGTTTCTTACCTCTATACTGTGAGATCATTCTATACAGCTGTGCTATGGATGTTCTGTGTTTATTATCTCTGTACTGTGAGATCTTTCTATATAGCTGTGTTATGGATGTTCTGTGTTTATTACCTCTGTACTGTGAAATCTTTCTATATAGCTGTGCTATGGATGTTCTGTGTTTATTACCTCTGTACTGTGAGATCATTCTATACAGCTGTGCTATGGATGTTCTGTGTTTTTATCTCTGTACTGTGAGATCATTCTATAAGCTGTGTTATGGATGTTCTGTGTTTATTATCTCTGTACTGTGAATCTTTCTATATAGCTGTGCTATGGATGTTCTGTGTTTCTTACCTCTGTACTGTGAGATCATTCTATACAGCTGTGCTATGGATGTTCTGTGTTTATTACCTCTGTACTGTGAGATCTTTCTATATAGCTGTGCTTATGGATGTTCTGTGTTTATTACCTCTGTACTGTGAGATCATTCTATACAGCTGTGCTATGATGTTCTGTGTTTATTATCTCTGTACTGTGAGATCTTTCTATATAGCTGTGCTATGGATGTTCTGTGTTTATTACTCTGTACTGTGAGATCTTTCTATACAGCTGTGCATGGATGTTCTGTGTTTATTACCTCTGTACTGTGAGATCATTCTATATAGCTGTGCTATGGATGTTCTGTGTTTATTACCTCTGTACTGTGAGATCTTTCTATAAGCTGTGTCTATAGATGTTCTGTGTTTATTACCTCTGTACTGTGAGATCTTTCTATAAGCTGTGTATGGATGTTCTGTGTTTATTACTCTGTACTGTGAGATCTTTCTATAAGCTGTGTTATGGATGTTCTGTGTTTATTACCTCTGTACTGTGAGATCTTTCTATATAGCTGTGTTATGGATGTTCTGTGTTTATTACCTCTGTACTGTGAGATCTTTCTATATAGCTGTGTTATGGATGTTCTGTGTTTATTACTCTGTACTGTGAGATCTTTCTATATAGCTGTGCTATGGATGTTCTGTGTTTATTACCTCTGTACTGTGAGATCTTCTATAAGCTGTGTTATGGATGTTCTGTGTTTATTACCTCTGTACTGTGAGATCTTTCTATATAGCTGTGTTATGGATGTTCTGTGTTTATTACCTCTGTACTGTGAGATCATTCTATAAGCTGTGTTATGGATGTTCTGTGTTTATTATCTCTGTACTGTGAGATCTTTCTATATAGCTGTGTTATGGATGTTCTGTGTTTATTACCTCTGTACTGTGAGATCTTTCTATATAGCTGTGCTATGGATGTTCTGTGTTTATTACCTCTGTACTGTGAGATCTTTCTATACAGCTGTGCTATGGATGTTCTGTGTTTATTACCTCTGTACTGTGAGATCTTTCTATATAGCTGTGTTATGGATGTTCTGTGTTTATTATCTCTGTACTGTGAAATCTTTCTATATAGCTGTGCTATGGATGTTCTGTGTTTATTACTCTGTACTGTGAGTCATTTCTATATAGCTGTGCTATGGATGTTCTGTGTTTTACCTCTGTACTGTGAGATCTTCTATACAGCTGTGCTATGGATGTTCTGTGTTTATTATCTCTGTACTGTGAGTCTTTCTATATAGCTGTGTATGGATGTTCTGTGTTTTTACCTCTGTACTGTGAGTCTTTCTATATAGCTGTGTAGGGATGTTCTGTGTTTATTACCTCTGTACTGTGAGATCTTTCTATATAGCTGTGCTATGGATGTTCTGTGTTTATTACCTCTGTACTGTGAGATCTTTCTATATAGCTGTGTTATGGATGTTCTGTGTTTATTATCTCTGTACTGTGAGATCTTTCTATATAGCTGTGCTATGGATGTTCTGTGTTTATTACTCTGTACTGTGAGATCTTTCTATAAGCTGTGCTATGGATGTTCTGTGTTTCACTTACCTCTGTACTGTGAGATCTTTCTATATAGCTGTGTTATGGATGTTCTGTGTTTATTACCTCTGTACTGTGAGATCTTTCTATATAGCTGTGTATGGATGTTCTGTGTTTCTTACCTCTGTACTGTGAGATCATTCTATACAGCTGTGTTAGGGATGTTCTGTTTTTACCTCTGTACTGTGAGCTTTCATAATAGCGTGCTAGGATGTTCTGTTTATACCTCTGTACATGTGAAATCTTTCACATATGTGTGCCTATGGATGTTCTGTGTTCTATTACCTCTGTACTGTGAGATCATTCTATATAGCTGTGCTATGGATGTTCTGTGTTTATTACCTCTGTACTGTGAGATCTTTCTATATAGCTGTGCTATGGATGTTCTGTGTTTATTACCTCTGTACTGTGAGATCATTCTATATAGCTGTGCTATGGATGTTCTGTGTTTATTACCTCTGTTACTGTGAGATCATTCTATATAGCTGTGTTATGGATGTTCTGTGTTTATTACCTCTGTACTGTGAGATCATTCTATATAGCTGTGCTATGGATGTTCTGTGTTTCTTACCTCTGTACTGTGAGATCATTCTATACAGCTGTGCTATGGATGTTCTGTTTCTTACCTCTGTACTGTGAGCCAGGGGCGTAACTAGGAACGGCAGGGCCCCACAGCAAACTTCACAATGGGGCCCCCCCCCTCGCGTGCGTTGCCAATCCCGGTCTACCCAAGTTGTGTTAAGAAAGATACCTTTATTATCCAAAATTAGAGGTTTTTGGAGTAATGATAGTGAAATAACAGAAAGGAACCAACTCCCAGGAAGCAACTGAGGTAGTGACAAAGGTAGGCTTTCTCCAGAGTAAATATGTGAAGAAACTTGTAATCCAGCCTGCAAATTGCTTTCAAAACAGATGATTTATTCAGTAGAACAACAGTCCGGTATACAGAATAATCTAAGATTGTTCTGTATACCGTACTTCTGCACCACGCCCTCACCAATTACACATGTGAGGAGTGACAGCCTCAGCTCTGCTACATGTGAGGAGTGACAGCCTCAGCTCTGCTACATGTGAGGAGTGACAGACTCAGTTCTGCTACATGTGAGGAGTGACAGCCTCAGCTCTGCTACATGTGAGGAGGAACAGCCTCAGCTCTGCTACATGTGAGTAGGGACAGCCTCAGCTCTGCTACATTCGAGGAGTGACAGCCTCAGATCTGCTACATGTAAGGAGTGACAGCCTCATCTCTGCAACATATGAGGAGTGACAGCCTCAGCTCTGCTACTTGTATAGCAAAGCTGAGGCTGTCACTCCTGCGCATGTAGCAGAGATGAGGCTGTCACTCCTCGCATGTAGCAGAGCTGAAGTTGTTACTTGTCACATGAGCAGAGCTGAGGTTGTTACTTGTCACATGAGCAGAGCTGAGGTTGCTACTTGTCACATGTAGCAGAGCTGAGGTTGTTACTTGTCACATCTAGCAGAGCCGAGGTTGCTACTTGTCACATGTAGCAGAGCTGACGTTGTTACTTGTCAAATGTAGCAGAGCTGAGGTTGTTACTTGTCACATGTAGCAGAGCTGAGGTTACTTGTCACATGTAGCAGAGCTGAGGTTACTTGTCACATGTAGCAGAGCTGAGGTTGCTACTTGTCACATGAGCAGAGCTGAGGTTGTTACTTGTCACATGTAGCAGAGCTGAGGTTACTTGTCACATGTAGCAGAGCTGAGGTTACTTGTCACATGTAGCAGAGCTGAGGTTGCTACTTGTCACATGAGCAGAGCTGAGGTTGTTACTTGTCACATGAGCAGAGCTGAGGTTGCTACTTGTCACATGTAGCAGAGCTGAGGTTGTTACTTGTCACATCTAGCAGAGCCGAGGTTGCTACTTGTCACATGTAGCAGAGCTGACGTTGTTACTTGTCAAATGTAGCAGAGCTGAGGTTGTTACTTGTCACATGTAGCAGAGCTGAGGTTACTTGTCACATGTAGCAGAGCTGAGGTTACTTGTCACATGTAGCAGAGCTGAGGTTGCTACTTGTCACATGAGCAGAGCTGAGGTTGTTACTTGTCACATGAGCAGAGCTGAGGTTGTTACTTGTCACAAATAGCAGAGCTGAGGTTGCTACTTGTCACAAGTAGCAGAGTTGAGGTTGTTACTTGTCACATGTAGCAGAGCTGAGGTTACTTGTCACATGTAGCAGAGCTGAGGTTGTTACTTGTCACATGTAGCAGAGCTGAGGTTACTTGTCACATGTAGCAGAGCTGAGGTTACTTGTCACATGTAGCAGAGCTGAGGTTGCTACTTGTCACATGAGCAGAGCTGAGGTTGTTACTTGTCACATGAGCAGAGCTGAGGTTGTTACTTGTCACAAATAGCAGAGCTGAGGTTGCTACTTGTCACAAGTAGCAGAGTTGAGGTTGTTACTTGTCACATGTAGCAGAGCTGAGGTTGCTACTTGTCACATGTAGCAGAGCCGAGGTTGCTACTTGTCACATGTAGCAGAGCTGAGGTTGCTACTTGTCACATGTAGCAGAGCCGAGGTTGCTACTTGTCACATGTAGCAGAGCTGAGGTTGTTACTTGTTACATGTAGCAGAGCTGAGGTTGTTACTTGTCACATGTAGCAGAGATCAGGGTGTCACTCGTCACTTGTAGCAACCATGAGGCTGTTACTGGGCCAGGGGGAGGCTACTGGTGACTGAGGTCCCGTGCCCAACAGGGCCCAGGGGGAGGTTAGTGGTGACTTGAGGCTTGCATCAAACAGGGCCCAGGAGCCCGAGGCCCTGTTGGAATGCGGACCCCTTGCTACCTGGGCCCTGTGTTGAATGTGGGCCCCCTGCTGCCTGGGCCCTGTTGAATGTGGGCCCCCTGCACTGCAGCCTGGGCCCTGTTGAATGTGGGCCCTGTTAGATCCTGCCTGCACCTGCCCTCCCAGTCACCATTGAGCAGCCAAGCCTCTTCTCACTGTTGAGAGACTCACGGTACTCACCCTGCTCGCCCGGGCTTCCACCTGCTTGTCCAGTCAGTCTGCTGCTTCATGTGGTCTGCCTGGCCGTCTGCTGTCCGCCCCCACATGCACACACGCTGTGACAGACGGACCATAATGCACTGGGCCGCAGCTTAAAGCTACAGTGCTCATTTCTGTTCGCTGTCTGCATTTACAACACTGTAGTGTCTCTTTAAAACAACACAGTGTTGTTATGCATCAGCGTTCAGAGTCAGAAGCCTGAACAAAATGTTGGGAGGGGGCCCGAGCGCGGATCCATTTGCCAGCGTGCTCGGGCCCCCCTTTTTGCTCCTAAATCACAGGGCAGCTGCAGCAGGGACGGGCCCCCTTCTAGCCCGGGCCCTGTGGCAGCTGCTTCCCCTGCTTCCACTATAGTTCCGCCCCTGCTGTGAGCTCTTTCTATATAGCTGTGCTATGGATGTTCTGTGTTTCTTACCTCTGTACTGTGAGATCATTCTATATAGCTGTGCTATGGATGTTCTGTGTTTATTACCTCTGTACTGTGAGATCTTTCTATATAGCTGTGCTATGGATGTTCTGTGTTTATTACCTCTGTACTGTGAGATCATTCTATATAGCTGTGTTAGGATGTTCTGAGTTTATTACCTCTGTACTGTGAGATCTTTCTATATAGCTGTGTTATGGATGTTCTGTGTTTATTACCTCTGTACTGTGAGATCATTCTATATAGCTGTGCTATGGATGTTCTGTATTTCTTACCTCTGTACTGTGAGGTCATTCTATAAGCTGTGCTATGGATGTTCTGTGTTTATTATCTCTGTACTGTGAGATTTTTCTATATAGCTGTGCTATGGATGTTCTGTGTTTATTACCTCTGTACTGTGAAATCATTCTATATAAGCTGTGCTATGGATGTTCTGTGTTTCTTACCTCTGTACTGTGAGATCTTTCTATATAGCTGTGCTATGGATGTTCTGTGTTTATTACCTCTGTACTGTGAGATCTTTCTATATAGCTGTGCTATGGATGTTCTGTGTTTATTACCTCTGTACTGTGAGATCTTTCTATACAGCTGTGCTATGGATGTTCTGTGTTTATTACCTCTGTACTGTGAGATATTTCTATATAGCTATGCTATGGATGTTCTGTGTTTCTTACCTCTGTACTGTGAGATCTTTCTATATAGCTGTGCTATGATGATCTGTGTTTATTACCTCTGTACTGTGAGATTTTTTATATAGCTGTGCTATGGATGTTCTGTGTTTATTACCTCTGTACTGTGAGATCATTCTGTATAGCTGTGCTATGGATGTTCTGTGTTTATTACCTCTGTACTGTGAGATCTTTCTATATAGCTGTGTTATGGATGTTCTGTGTTTATTACCTCTGTACTGTGAGATCTTTCTATATAGCTGTGTATGGATGTTCTGTGTTTATTATCTCTGTACTGTGAGATCTTTCTATATAGCTGTGCTATGGATGTTCTGTGTTTATTATCTCTGTACTGTGAAATCTTTCTATATAGCTGTGCTATGGATGTTCTGTGTTTATTACCTCTGTACTGTGAGATCTTTCTATACAGCTGTGTTATGGATGTTCTGTGTTTATTACCTCTGTACTGTGAGATCTTTCTATACAGCTGTGTTATGGATGTTCTGTGTTTCTTACCTCTGTACTGTGAGATCTTTCTATATAGCTGTGTTATGGATGTTCTGTGTTTATTACCTCTGTACTGTGAGATCTTTCTATATAGCTGTGCTATGGATGTTCTGTGTTTATTACCTCTGTACTGTGAGATCTTTCTAATACAGCTGTGTTATGGATGTTCTGTGTTTATTACCTCTGTACTGTGAGATCTTTCTATATAGCTGTGCTATGGATGTTCTGTGTTTATTACCTCTGTACTGTGCGATCATTCTATACAGCTGTGCTATGGATGTTCTGTGTTTATTACCTCTGTACTGTGAGATCATTCTATACAGCTGTGCTATGGATGTTCTGTGTTTATTACCTCTGTACTGTGAGATCTTTCTATACAGCTGTGCTATGGATGTTCTGTGTTTCTTACCTCTGTACTGTGAGATCTTTCTATATAGCTGTGCTATGGATGTTCTGTGTTTTTACCTCTGTACTTGAGATCTTTCTATATAGCTGTGCTATGGATGTTCTGTGTTTATTACCTCTGTACTGTGAGATCTTTCTATACAGCTGTGTTATGGATATTCTGTGTTTATTACCTCTGTACTGTGAGATCTTTCTATACAGCTGTGCTATGGATGATCTGTGTTTCTTACCTCTGTACTGTGAGATCTTTCTATACAGCTGTGCTATGGATGTTCTGTGTTTATTACCTCTGTACTGTGAGATCTTTCTATATAGCTGTGCTATGGATGTTCTGTGTTTATTACCTCTGTACTGTGAGATCTTTCTATACAGCTGTGCTATGGATGATCTGTGTTTCTTACCTCTGTACTGTGAGATCTTTCTATACAGCTGTGCTATGGATGATCGGTGTTTATTACCTCTGTACTGTGAGATCTTCTATACAGCTGTGCTATGGATGATCTGTGTTTCTTACCTCTGTACTGTGAGATCATTCTATACAGCTGTGCTATGGATGTTCTGTGTTTATTACCTCTGTACTGTGAGATCTTTCTATATAGCTGTGCTATGGATGTTCTGTGTTTATTACCTCTGTACTGTGAGATCTTTCTATACAGCTGTGCTATGATGATCTGTGTTTATTACTCTGTACTGTTGAATCATTCTATACAGCTGTGCTATGGATGATCTGTGTTTCTTACCTCTGTACTGTTTAATCTTTCTATACAGCTGTGCTATGGATGATCTGTGTTTCTTACCTCTGTACTGTGAGATCTTTCTATACAGCTGTGCTATGGATGTTCTGTGTTTATTACCTCTGTACTGTGAGATCTTTCTATACAGCTGTGCTATGGATGTTCTGTGTTTATTACCTCTGTACTGTGAGATCTTTCTATAAGCTGTGCTATGGATGTTCTGTGTTTATTATCTCTGTACTGTGAATCTTTCTATAAGCTGTGCTATGGATGTTCTGTGTTTATTACCTCTGTACTGTGAGATCTTTCTATATAGCTGTGCTATGGATGTTCTGTGTTTATTACCTCTGTACTGTGAGATCTTTCTATACAGCTGTGCTATGGATGTTCTGTGTTTATTACCTCTGTACTGTGCGATCATTTCTATACAGCTGTGCTATGGATGTTCTGTGTTTATTACCTCTGTACTGTGAGATCTTTCTATACAGCTGTGCTATGGATGTTCTGTGTTTTTACCTCTGTACTGTGAGATCTTTCTATAAGCTGTGCTATGGATGTTCTGTGTTTTTACCTCTGTACTGTGAGATCTTTCTATATAGCTGTGCTATGGATGTTCTGTGTTTATTACCTCTGTACTGTGAGATCTTTCTATATAGCTGTGTCTAGCGATGTTCTGTGTTTATTACTCTTACTGTGAGATCTTTCTATATAGCTGTGTATGCGATGTTCTGTGTTTATTACTCTCTGATACTGTGAGATCTTTCTATATAGCTGTGCTATGGATGTTCTGTGTTTATTACCTCTGTACTGTGAGATCTTTCTATACAGCTGTGCTTATGGATGTCTGTGTTTCTTACCTCTGTACTGTGAGATCTTTCTATACAGCTGTGCTATGGATGATCTGTGTTTTTACCTCTGTACTGTGAGATCTTTCTATACAGCTGTGCTATGGATGATCTGTGTTTCTTACCTCTGTACTGTGAGATCTTTCTATATAGCTGTGCTATGGATGATTCTGTGTTTCTTACCTCTGTACTGTGAGAATCTTTCTATACAGCTGTGCTATGGATGATCTGTGTTTCTTACCTCTGTACTGTGAAATCTTTCTAATAGCTGTGTATGGATGTTCTGTGTTTATTACCTCTGTACTGTGAATTCATTTCTATATAGCTGTGCTATGGATGTTCTGTGTTTCTTACCTCTGTACTGTGAGATCTTTCTATAAGCTGTGCTATGGATGTTCTGTGTTTTTACCTCTGTACTGTGAGATCTTTCTATATAGCTGTGTATGGATGTTCTGTGTTTAATTATCTCTTGTACTGTGAAATCTTTCTATATAGCTGTGTTATGGATGTCTGTGTTTTATTATCTCTGTAACTGTGTGATCATTCGTATTAGCTGTGCTATGGATGTTCTGTGTTTATTACCTCTGTACACTCCCTGACAGAAGTTATGTCGCTTATCCATGTTATGTAAATTAAAGCTTATAACCTGACGTTAAATTCATCCATTGGTTGTATAAATTATTCTTTTGAAAACTGAAACCCTCCGAAATATGGTTTAGGTTAAGAAAATAAATTGGCATCAATGCAGAAATATTGATCATTTAATGAACATAGAATGGTCAGATTATGGCAAGACAAAAGTTTTGTCGCCCACAGAAAGTAATGTGATATTCAAACAAATAATTAATTTAAAATACAAATATATGTTGTATAACATTGGTGAATGAAGTTGTGGTGCTATTAGTCATATTTAATATTTTGTGTGACTTCTATGAGCTTGAAGGACTGCATCCATGCGGTTCAACAATGATTCATACAATTTATTAATGAAGTCATCAGGTATAGCAAAGAATGCAGTCTTACATGCCTCCCAGAGTTCATCTAGATTCCTTGGTTTTGTCTTCCAAGCTTCCTCTTTCATCCTACCCCAAACATGCTCAATGATGTTCATGTCTGGTGACTGGGCTGGCCAGTCCTTGAGCACCTTGATCTTTTTTGCCTGGAGGAACTTTGTTGTAGAGATGGATGTATGAGATGGAGCACCATCTTGCTGCAGAATTTGACCCCTTTTATGATTTGGAATATAAGAGGTAGCTAATACTTCTTGATATTTTAGGCTATTGATATTGCCTTCCACCTTGCAAATGTTTTGCACACCCCCATACTGAATGTAACCCCAGACCATAATCTTTCCACCACCAAATTTAACTGTTTTCTGGGTGTTTTTTGGATCCATACGGGCTCCAGTAGGTCTCCTGCAGTATTTGTGTCGGCTGTGGTGTAATTCTACTGAAGATTCATCAGAGAAATCCACCTTCTGCCACTTTTCCAGGGTCCATCTGTTTATCAGGCTGTGGGACTTTGCAAATGCCACACAGTTTTTTATCTGCCTTTTGTTTAGAGCTGGCTTCTGGGCACTGATTCGACCATGGAGGCCATTTCGAGACCGAATCCTACAAACTGTTCTAGTTGACACAGGGACTTGAGGAGACCAGGCATGTTGGAGCTCTGCTGCAGTGGAAGAGGGACTTGCTTTGGATTTTCTAACCAACAAGCGTTCCTCCTGAGCAGTTGTCTTTCGGGGTCTGCCGGACCTGGGCTTGTCAAACACATCTCCAGTCTCTTCAAATCTTTTTTTTAATTCTTTGTACTTGACGCTGAGACACATTAAAGGTGCCAGCCACCTCTGCAGTGGATCTGGTCTTCAGCCTCTTGATAATCCAGGCTTTGGTCGCAGGTAGGATTTTTGGCATGTTGTCAGAGCTCAAGTTGCAGTTCAAGTGAAGGTCTGGGATGCTGGGTTTCTTTTATACACAACCACTAATTAACCGATCATTTACTGAGCACAGGTGTGGATGTCAACTAGGATTGGGTGCATTATATGAGCAGGTGATAAAACTTTTGTCTTGCCATAATCTGACCATTCTATGTCCATTAAATGATCAATATTTCTGCATTGATGCCAATTTATTTTCTTAGCCTAAACCACACTTCGAAGGGTTTCAGCTTTCAAAAGAATAATTTATACAACCAATGGATGAATTTAACGTCAGGATATAAGCTTTTATTTACATAACATGGATAAGCGACATAACTTCTGTCAGGGAGTGTACTCTGAGGTCATTCTATATAGCTGTGCTATAGATGTTTTGTGTTTATTATCTCTGTACTATGAGTCCTTTCTATATAGCTGTGCTATGGATGTTTTGTGTTTTACTATCTCTGTACTGTGAGATCTTTCTATAAAACTGTGCTATGGATGTTCTGATTTTATTACCTCTGTACTGTGAGGTCATTCTGTATAACTATGCTATGGATGTTCTGTGTTTATTATCTCTGTACTGTGAGATCATTCTATACAGCTGTGTTATGGATGTTCTGTGTTTATTATCTCTGTACTGTGAGATCATTCTACATAGCTGTGTTATGGATGTTCTGTGTTTATTACCTCTGTACTGTGAGATCTTTCTATATAGCTGTGCTATGGATGTTCTGTGTTTATTACCTCTGTACTGTGAGATCATTCTCCATAGGTGTGTTATGGATGTTCTGTGTTTATTACCTCTGTACTGTGAGATCTTTCTATACAGCTGTGTTATGGATGTTCTGTGTTTATTACCTCTGTACTGTGAGATCTTTCTATATAGCTGTGCTATGGATGTTCTGTGTTTATTACCTCTGTACTGTGAGATCTTTCTATATAGCTGTGCTATGGATGTTCTGTGTTTATTATCTCTGTACTGTGAGATCATTCTCCATAGGTGTGTTATGGATGTTCTGTGTTTATTACCTCTGTACTGTGAGATCTTTCTATATAGCTGTGCTATGGATGTTCTGTGTTTATTATCTCTGTACTGTGAGATCATTCTGCATAGGTGGTTATGGATGTTCTGTGTTTATTACCTCTGTACTGTGAGATCTTTCTATATAACTGTGTTATGGATGTTCTGTGTTTATTACCTCTGTACTGTGAGTCCTTTCTATTAGAGTTGAGCAAAACAGGTCGGTCAGATTCAAAAGTCGCCGACTTTCGCCAAAGACGGGTTTCGTTGGCCGAAACCTGACCATAGCGTGCAGTCGGCCATGCGGTCAGCAAAAGGAGCGCCAAAGTCAGTTTTCCAAGAATTCTTTCAGGCGCCCTTTTTCAGCCAACGAGCAAGGACGTGTACTGTGAGATCATTCTATACAGCTGTGCTATGGATGTTCTGTGTTTATTATCTCTATACTGTGAGATCTTTCTATAAGCTGTGTTGGATGTTCTGTGTTTATTACTCTGTACTGTGAGATCATTCTATACAGCTGTGTATGGATGTTCTGTGTTTATTACTCTGTACTGTGAGATCTTTCTATACAGCGTGCTATGGTTTCTGTGTTTATTACCTCTGTACTGTGAGATCATTCTATACAGTGTGTTAGGGATGTTCTGTGTTTATTATCTCTGTACTGTGAGATCATTCTATACAGCTGTGCTATGGATGTTCTGTGTTTATTACTCTGTACTGTGAGATCTTCTAATAGCTGTGTTATGGATGTTCTGTGTTTATTACCTCTGTACTGTGAGATCTTTCTATATAGCTGTGCTATGGATGTTCTGTGTTTATTACCTCTGTACTGTGAGATCTTCTCATAGTGTGTTATGGATGTTCTGTGTTTATTACCTCTGTACTGTGAGATCTTTCTAACAGCTGTGTTATGGATGTTCTGTGTTTATACCTCTGTACTGTGAGATCTTTCTATAAGCTGTGTATGGATGTTCTGTTTATCTCTGTACTGTGAGATCTTTCTATATAGCTGTGCTATGGATGTTTGTTTTATTACTCTGTACTGTGAGATCTTTCTAATAGCTGTGCTATGGATGTTGTGTTTATTATCTCTGTACTGTGAGATCTTCTTATAGCTGTGCTAGGATGTTCTGTGTTTATTACCTCTGTACTGTGAGATTTTCTATATAGCTGTGCTATGGATGTTCTGTGTTTATTACTCTGTACTGTGAGATCTTCTATAGTGTGTTATGGATGTTCTGTGTTTATTACTCTGTATGTGAGATCTTTCTATAAGCTGTGTTGATGTTCTGTGTTATTACCTCTGTATGTGAATTTCATAACTGTGTAGGATGTTCTGTTTTATCTCTGTACTGTGAGTCTTTCTATAAGCTGTGTAGGATGTTTGTTTTATTACTCTGTACTGTGAGATCTTCTATATAGCTGTGCTATGGATGTTCTGTGTTTTTATCTCTTACTGTGAGATCTTCTATAGCTGTGCTATGATGTCTGTGTTTATTACTCTGTACTGGAGATCTTCTAAGCTTGTAGGTGTCTGTGTTTATACTCTGTACTGTGAGATCTTTTATAACTGTGTAGAGTTCTGTGTTTATTACCTCTATGTGAGATCTTCTATTGCTGTGCTATGATGTTTGTTTTTTACTCTGTACTGTGAGATCTTTCTATAAGCTGTGTAGGATTTCTGTGTTATTACCTCTGTACTGTGATCTTCTATATAGCTGTGCTATGGATGTTCTGTGTTTATTATCTCTGTACTGTGAGATCATCATATAGCTGTGCTTGATGTTCTGTGTTTATTACTCTTACTGTGGATCATTCTAAAGCTGTGCTATGATGTTCTGTGTTTATTACCTCTGTACTGTGAGATTTCTAAAGCTGTGTAGGATGTTCTGTTTATTACCTCTGTACTGTGAGATCTTCTATAAGCGTGCTTGATGTTCTGTTTTATTACTCTGTACTGTGAGATCTTATAAGCTGTGCTATGGATGTTTGTTTTATACTCTGTACTGTGGATCTTTCTATAAGCTGTGCTATGGATGTTCTGTGTTTATTATCTGTACTGTGAGATCTTTCTATATAGCTGTGTATGGATGTTCTGTGTTTATTACTCTGTACTGTGAGATCTTTCTATTAGCTGTGCTATGGATGTTCTGTGTTTATTACTCTGTACTGTGAGATCTTTCTATATAGCTGTGTAGGATGTTCTGTGTTTATTATCTCTGTACTGTGAGATCTTTCTATATAGTGTGTATGGATGTTCTGTGTTTATTACCTCTGTACTGTGAGATCATTCTATACAGCTGTGCTATGGATGTTCTGTGTTTATTACTCTGTACTGTGAGATCTTTCTATATAGCTGTGTAGGATGTTCTGTGTTTATTACCTCTGTACTGTGAGATCTTTCTATAAGCTGTGCTATGGATGTTCTGTGTTTATTACCTCTGTACTGTGAGATCTTTCTATATAGCTGTGCTATGATGTTCTGTGTTTATTACCTCTGTACTGTGAGATCTTCTATAAGCTGTGCTATGGATGTTCTGTGTTTATTACCTCTGTACTGTGAATCTTTCTATAAGCTGTGCTATGGATGTTCTGTGTTTATTACTCTGTACTGTGAGATCTTCTATAAGCTGTGCTATGGATGTTCTGTGTTTATTACCTCTGTACTGTGAGATCTTTCTATAGCTGTGTATGGATGTTCTGTGTTTATTACCTCTGTACTGTGAGATCTTTCTATAAGCTGTGCTATGGATGTTCTGTGTTTATTACCTCTGTACTGTGAGATCTTTCTATATAGCTGTGTTGGATGTTCTGTGTTTATTACCTCTGTACTGTGAGATCTTTCTATAAGCTGTGCTATGGATGTTCTGTGTTTATTACCTCTGTACTGTGAGATCTTCTATATAGCTGTGCTATGGATGTTCTGTGTTTATTACTCTGTACTGTGAGATCTTCTATACAGCTGTGTTAGGATGTTCTGTGTTTATTACCTCTGTACTGTGAGATCTTCTATAAGCTGTGTAGGATGTTCTGTGTTTATTACCTCTGTACTGTGAGATCTTTCTATAAGCTGTGCTATGGATGTTTGTGTTTATTACCTCTGTACTGTGAGATCTTCTATAAGTGTGTTATGGATGTTTGTTTATTACCTCTGTACTGTGAGATTTCTTATAGCTGTGCTATGTGTTCTGTGTTTATTACTCTGTACTGTGAGATCATTCTATAGTGTGCTATGGATGTTCTGTGTTTATTACTCTGTACTGTGAGATCTTCTATAGTGTGTTATGGATGTTCTGTGTTTATTACCTCTGTACTGTGAGTCCTTTCTATTAGTTAGCAAAAGTCGTCAGATTCAAAAGTCGCGACTTTCGCCAAAGCGGGTTCGTGGCCGAAACCTACCTCGTCAGTCGCCATGCGTCACAAAGACGCAGTAGTTTCCAAGAAAGCTTTCAGGCGCCCTTTTTCAGCAAGAGCAAGGTCGTGTACTGTGAGATCATTCTATACAGCTGTGCTATGGATGTTCTGTGTTTATTATCTCTATACTGTGAGATCATTCTATATAGCTTTTTTTTTTTTTTTTTTTTTTTTTTTTTTTTTTTTTTTTTTTTTTTTTTTTTTTTTTTTTTTTTTTTTTTTTTTTTTTTTTTTTTTTTTTTTTTTTTTTTTTTTTTTTTTTTTTTTTTTTTTTTTTTTTTTTTTTTTTTTTTTTTTTTTTTTTTTTTTTTTTTTTTTTTTTTTTTTTTTTTTTTTTTTTTTTTTTTTTTTTTTTTTTTTTTTTTTTTTTTTTTTTTTTTTTTTTTTTTTTTTTTTTTTTTTTTTTTTTTTTTTTTTTTTTTTTTTTTTTTTTTTTTTTTTTTTTTTTTTTTTTTTTTTTTTTTTTTTTTTGTGAGATCATTTCTATATAGCTGTGCTATGGATGTTCTGTGTTTATTATCTCTGTACTGTGAGATCTTTCTATATAGCTGTGCTATGGATGTTCTGTGTTTATTACCTCTGTACTGTGAGATCATTTCTATACAGCTGTGCTATGGATGTTCTGTGTTTATTACCTCTGTACTGTGAGATCTTTCTATACAGCTGTGCTATGGATGTTCTGTGTTTATTACTCTGTACTGTGAGATCTTTCTATATAGCTGTGTATGGATGTTCTGTGTTTATTACCTCTGTACTGTGAGATCTTTCTATACAGCTGTGCTATGGATGTTCTGTGTTTATTACCTCTGTACTGTGAGATCTTTCTATACAGCTGTGCTATGGATGTTCTGTGTTTATTACCTCTGTACTGTGAGATCTTCTATATAGCTGTGCTAGGATGTTCTGTGTTTATTACCTCTGTACTGTGAGATCTTTCTATAAGCTGTGCTATGGATGTTCTGTGTTTATTACCCTGTACTGTGAGATCTTTCTATATAGCTGTGCTATGGATGTTCTGTGTTTTACCTCTGTACTGTGAGATCTTTCTATACAGCTGTGCTATGGATGTTCTGTGTTTATTATCTCTGTACTGTGAGATCTTTCTATATAGCTGTGTTAGGGATGTTCTGTGTTTATTACTCTGTACTGTGAGATCTTTCTATATAGCTGTGTTAGGGATGTTCTGTGTTTATTACCTCTGTACTGTGAGTCTTCTATATAGCTGTGCTATGGATGTTCTGTGTTTATTACCTCTGTACTGTGAGATCTTTCTATATAGCTGTGCTATGGATGTTCTGTTTATTATCTCTGTACTGTGAGATCTTCTATACAGCTGTGCTATGGATGTTCTGTGTTTATTATCTCTGTACTGTGAGATCTTTCTGATAATGTGTTATGGATGATCTGTGTTTTTACCTCTGTACTGTGAGATCATTCTGCATAGCTGTGCTATGGATGTTCTGTGTTTTTATCTCTGTACTGTGAGATCTTCTCCATAGGTATGTTATGGATGTTCTGTGTTTATTACCTCTGTACTGTGAGTCTTTCTATTAGATGTTTGATGCTCATGTGTGTTAATATCTGTACTGTGAGATCTTTCTATACATAGCGTGCTAGGATGTCGTGTTTATAACCCATGTAGTTTTCTATATAGCTTTGTGCTTAGAGTCTGGACCGCTGTACTGTGAGATCTTCTATAAGCTGTGCTATGGATGTTCTGTGTTTATTATCTCTGTACTGTGAGATCATTCTATATAGCTGTGTTAGGGATGTTCTGTGTTTATTACCTCTGTACTGTGAGATCTTTCTATACAGCTGTGTTAGGATGTTCTGTGTTTATTACCTCTGTACTGTGAGATCTTTCTATACAGCTGTGTTGGAATGTTTGTGTATACTTCTGACGTGAGATCTTTTTACAAGCGTCTAGTGGATTTTTCTGGATTATTACCTTGTACTGTGAGATCATTTTATAGTTGTAGGATGTTCTGTGTTTTATTACCTCTGTACTGTGAGATCTTTTCTATACAGCGTGCTTTATGATGTTCTGTGTTTATTACTTCTGTACTGTGAGATCTTTCCATACAGCGTGGCTATGGATGTTCTGTGTTTATTACCTCTGTACTGTGGATCTTCTATAAGCTGTGCTATGGATGTTCTGTGTTTATTACATCTTACTGTGAGATCTTTCTATCAAGCTGTGTTAGGGATGTTCTGTGTTTATTACCTCTGTACTGTGAGATCTTTCTATTTAACTGTGTTAGGGATGTTCTGTGTTTATTACCTCTGTACTGTGAAATCTTTCTATATAGCTGTGCTATGGATGTTCTGTGTTTATTACTCTTATCTTGAGATCTTTCTATACAGCTGTGCTATGGGATGTCTGTGTTTATTACCTCTGTACTGTGAGATCTTTCTATATAGCTGTGCTATGGATGTTCTGGTTTATTACCTCTGTACTGTGAGATCTTTCTATATAGCTGTGTATGGATGTTCTGTGTTTATTACCTCTGTACTGTGAGATCTTTCTATATGCTGTGTTAGGGATGTTCTGTGTTTATTATCTCTGTACTGTGAGATCTTTCTATATAGCTGTGTTAGGGATGTTCTGTGTTTATTACTCTGTACTGTGAGATCTTTCTATACAGCTGTGCTATGGATGTTTTTGTGTTTATTACTCTGTACTGTGAGATCTTTCTATATAGCTGTGTTATGGATGTTCTGTGTTTATTATCTCTGTACTGTGAGATCTTTCTATACAGCTGTGTTAGGGATGTTCTGTGTTTATTACCTCTGTACTGTGAGATCTTTCTATAACTGTGCTATGGATGTTCTGTGTTTATTACCTCTGTACTGTGAGATTTTCTATATAGCTGTGTTATGGATGTTCTGTGTTTTTTTACCTCTGTACTGTGAGATCATTCTATATAGCTGTGCTATGGATGTCTGTGTTTATTACCTCTGTACTGTGAGATCTTTCTATATAGCTGTGCTATGGATTTCTGTGTTTATTACTCCTGTACTGTGAGATCTTTCTATATAGCTGTGCTATGGATGTTCTGTGTTTATTACCTCTGTACTGTGAGATTTTTCTATATAGCTGTGTTAGGGATGTTCTGTGTTTATTACTCTGTACTGTGAGATCTTTCTATATAGCTGTGCTATGGATGTTCTGTGTTTATTACCTCTGTACTGTGAGATCATTTTTATACAGCTGTGTATGGATGTTCTGTGTTTATTACTCTGTACTGTGAGATCTTCTATATAGCTGTGCTATGGATGTTCTGTGTTTATTATCTCTGTACTGTGAGATCTTTCTATATAGCTGTGTTAGGGATGTTCTGTGTTTATTACCTCTGTACTGTGAGCTCTTTCTATATAGCTGTGCTATGGATGTTCTGTGTTTATTACCTCTGTACTGTGAGATCTTTCTATATAGCTGTGCTATGGATGTTCTGATTTTATTATCTCTGTACTGTGAGGTCATTCTATACAGCTGTGCTATGGATGTTCTGTGTTTATTACCTCTGTACTGTGAGATCATTCTGCATAGGTGTGTTATGGATGATCTGTGTTTTTTACCTCTGTACTGTGAGATCATTCTGCATAGCTGTGCTATGGATGTTCTGTGTTTATTATCTCTGTACTGTGAGATCATTCTCCATAGGTATGTTATGGATGTTCTGTGTTTATTACCTCTGTACTGTGAGTCTTTCTATTAGAGTTGAGCAAAACAGGTCGGTCAGATTCAAAAGTCGCCACTTTCGCCAAAGTCGGGTTTCGTTGGCCGAAACCCGACCATAGCGTGCAGTCGGCCATGCGGTCAGCAAAAGGAGCGCCAAAGTCAGTTTTCCCAGAATGCTTTCAGGCGCCCTTTTTCAGCCAACGAGCAAGGACGTGTACTGTGAGATCATTCTATACAGCTGTGCTATGGATGTTCTGTGTTTATTATCTCTATACTGTGAGATCATTCTATATAGCTGTGTTAGGGATGTTCTGTGTTTATTACCTCTGTACTGTGAGATCTTTCTATACAGCTGTGCTATGGATTTCTGTGTTTATTACCTCTGTACTGTGAGATCTTTCTATACAGCTGTGCTGTTGTGAATGGGTTTGGGATGAGTTCTGAGCGGAGGCTCCCTCTGGTGGTTACAAGCGGTGCTAGTGAAGATTGTGAGGACTGGGAATCAGGTGTTACTGACTGGTCTTATATAAGGGAGTCATTTTCCCATCAGGGTTGCCGGTGATCAATTGTTCTGGTCTGAATCCTTCATTCCAGTTTCCCTTGTAGCCTGCTGTGTTGTGTCTGCATCTCCTGCTAACAGATAAGACTTTTTCTTCTTTTGTGTTTGTGCTATATTTTTGCATTTTGTCCTGCACTTCTTTGGGGGCCTTCAGGGTCCCCTCCGGGGGCTTCTGCCCTCTCAGTTTGGTTCAGCCACTGAGTTTTGTTCTTTTGCTTTTTCCAGTTTTTTCAGTGGCTGCTGTTTTGATTTTGTTACACCAGAGAGCTAATTTAGGTGGTAGAGGTCGTGTGATCTCAGGTGATTTTGAAATTAGTAGAGTTGGTGCTTTTCAGGGTTTTCTGGGATTGCAGTAAGTACCCTTCCTATCCTTTTCTATTTAGATAGTTTGGGCCCCAGCGTTTGCTCATACTATTTTCTTTCTGTGTCAGTATTTCCTCTTGTCTAACCGCCATTACATGTTTGGGGGCTTTCTATTATCTTTGGGGTTCTGCTCCAGGGTAGATAGCTTTCCTATTTCTATCTTTAGGTGTAGTTAGTTTCTCAGGCTGTGACGAGGCGTCTAGGACCAACGTAGGAACGCTCCACGGCTGCCTCTAGTTGTGGTGGTTAGTCAGGGTACTGCAATCTCATAGATTCCAACTGCTCTGGTGTATTGCCTTTTTTACCTGCACTCCTCAGCTACCGAAACATAACAGTATCACCGGCCTAAAAATTGAAAATTGTATGGTACTCACAGAAGGGAAAAAAAAATATTGTGAATGAAAAAAGGTTGTCAGAGTTGTCAGAGATATTTTTCTGTTTGTTGCATTTTTTTTTTTTTCCTCTGTATCTCTGGGTGCTGGGGAGGATCTTTTCTCCCAATGGAGTTTGCACAGTTGTCTGGCCGTGTGGATCAGCTTGCCACTGAGGTTCAGAGTATTGCTGCATATCTTGCTAGGTTGCCTGTTGTGGAACCTAGGATCCCCATGCCAGATTTGTTTTTAGGGGATCGAGCTAAGTTTCAGAATTTCAAAAATAATTGTAAATTGTTTTTTGCCAATTTTTATCGTAAATTTATTGGTAATTTCTCGGTTATTGTTAAACCATTAACTGATTTGACCAGAAAGGGTTCTGATGTGGTGAATTGGCCTCCTGAGGCAGTCTCTGCATTTCAGGAACTTAAGCAGAGATTCACTTCTGCTTCTGTTCTACGGCAGCCTGATGTTTCTCTGCCATTTCAGGTGGAGGTTGATGCCTCTGAAATTGGGGCAGGTGCCGTTTTGTCCCAAAAAGATCCAGAGACCTCTAAAAGTAACCCTTGTGCCTTTTTCTCTCGAAAATTTTCTCCTACTGAACGTAATTATGACGTGGGTAATCGGGAGTTATTGGCCATGAAGTGGGCTTTTGAAGAGTGGAGACATTGGCAGGAGGGAGCCAAACATCAGGTGGTGGTCCTTACGGACCATAAGAATCTGGTCTATCTGGAATCTGCCAAGCGACTCAATCCTAGACAGGCCAGGTGGGCCTTGTTTTTCACACGTTTTAATTTTGTGGTTTCCTTTCTTCCTGGCACTAAGAATGTTAAGGCGGATGCCCTCTCGAGGAGTTTCCTTGCGGACTCTCCTGAGTTATCTGATCCTTCTGTTATTTTGAAAGAGGGTGTAGTTCTTTCCGCCATCTCGCCCAATTTGAGACTTGCTCTGGAGGGGTGTCAGGAGGATAGGCCCGAGCGCTGCCCTGTTGGAAAATTGTTTGTCCCGGACCAATGGAAAAAGAGTGTGATGTCTGAGATTCATTGTTCCGCATTGGCTGGGCATCCCGGAATTTTTGGTACCAGAGACTTGGTTAGTCGGTCCTTTTGGTGGCCTACCTTGTCTCGTGATGTCAGGGAATTTGTGCAGTCCTGCGGGACTTGCTCTCGCTCCAAGCCTTGCTCTCGCTCTAGTGGTTTGTTGATGCCATTGCCTGTGCCCAAGAGACCATGGACCCATATCTCTATGGATTTCATTTCCGATCTTCCTGTTTCTCAGAGAATGACCACCATCTGGGTAATTTGTGATAGGTTTTCCAAAATGATACATCTTGTGCCATTACCTAAGTTGCCTTCCTCCTCTGAATTGGTGCCGTTGTTCCTTCAGCACGTGGTTCGTTTACACGGCATTCCTGAGAACATTGTTCTGACAGAGGAGTCCAGTTTGTTTCCAGATTTTGGAGGACTTTTTGTTCTAAACTGGGTGTTCAATTGTCTTTCTCCTCGGCATTTCATCCTCAGACCAATGGTCAAACTGAGAGAACAAACCAGACATTGGAGACTTATCTAAGATGCTTTGTGTCTGCTGATCAGGATGACTAGGTCTCTTTTTTGCCTTTGGCTGAGTTTGCTCTTAATAATAGGGCTAGCTCTGCCACTTTGATGTCTCCGTTTTTCTGTAATTCTGGGTTTCACCCTCGATTTTCTTCAGGACAGACGGAGGCTTCTGTCTGTCCAGGTGTTGACTCTGTTGTGGAGCGTATGCAACAGATTTGGGACCAGGTAGTGGAGAGGTTGTCCCTCTCTCAGGAGAAGGCCCAGCGGTTTGCTAACCGGCATAGGACTGATGGTCCTCGGTTTAAAGTGGGGGACTTGGTCTGGTTGTCCTCAAGGAATATTCCTATGAGAGTAGCATCTCCTAAATTTAAGCCTAGGTTCATTGGACCTTATAAGATCATGGAGATTATTAATCCTGTTTCTTTTCGTTTGCTTCTTCCAGGGACATTTAAGATCCATAACGTGTTCCACAAGTCCTTGTTGAAGAGGTTTGTTGAGCCAGTGGTTCCTGCTGCTGTGCCTCCTGACCCTGTTTTGGTTGAGGGCAATCTGGAGTATGTGGTTGAGAAAATATTGGATTCTCGTTTTTCTAGACGGAAACTCCAGTATTTGGTTAAATGGAGAGGTTATGGTCAGGAGGACAATTCTTGGGTGTTTGCTTCGGACATCCATGCTGGGAGACTTATCCGTGCGTATCATAGAACTCATCCTGACCAACCAGGTTGCTCAAATGAGGGTTCGGTGACCCCTCCTCAAGGGGGGGTACTGTTGTGAATGGGTTTGGGATGAGTTCTGAGCGGAGGCTCCCTCTGGTGGTTACAAGCGGTGCTAGTGAAGATTGTGAGGACTGGGAATCAGGTGTTACTGACTGGTCTTATATAAGGGAGTCATTTTCCCATCAGGGTTGCCGGAGATCAATTGTTCTGGTCTGAATCCTTCATTCCAGTTTCCCTTGTAGCCTGCTGTGTTGTGTCTGCATCTCCTGCTAACAGATAAGACTTTTTCTTCTTTTGTGTTTGTGCTATATTTTTGCATTTTGTCCTGCACTTCTTTGGGGGCCTTCAGGGTCCCCTCCGGGGGCTTCTGCCCTCTCAGTTTGGTTCAGCCACTGAGTTTTGTTCTTTTGCTTTTTCCAGTTTTTTCAGTGGCTGCTGTTTTGATTTTGTTACACCAGAGAGCTAATTTAGGTGGTAGAGGTCGTGTGATCTCAGGTGATTTTGAAATTAGTAGAGTTGGTGCTTTTCAGGGTTTTCTGGGATTGCAGTAAGTACCCTTCCTATCCTTTTCTATTTAGATAGTTTGGGCCCCAGCGTTTGCTCATACTATTTTCTTTCTGTGTCAGTATTTCCTCTTGTCTAACCGCCATTACATGTTTGGGGGCTTTCTATTATCTTTGGGGTTCTGCTCCGGGGCAGATAGCTTTCCTATTTCTATCTTTAGGTGTAGTTAGTTTCTCAGGCTGTGACGAGGCGTCTAGGACCAACGTAGGAACGCTCCATGGCTGCCTCTAGTTGTGGTGGTTAGTCAGGGTACTGCAATCTCATAGATTCCAACTGCTCTGGTGTATTGCCTTTTTTACCTGCACTCCTCAGCTACCGAAACATAACACTGTGCTATGGATGTTCTGTGTTTATTAACTCTGTACTGTGAGATCATTCTATACAGCTGTGCTATGGATGTTCTGTGTTTATTACCTCTGTACTGTGAGATCTTTCTATACAGCTGTGCTATGGATGTTCTGTGTTTATTACCTCTGTACTGTGAGATCATTCTATACAGCTGTGCTATGGATGTTCTGTGTTTATTATCTCTGTACTGTGAGATCTTTCTATACAGCTGTGCTATGGATGTTCTGTGTTTATTACCTCTGTACTGTGGGATCATTCTATATAGCTGTGCTATGGATGTTCTGTGTTTATTACCTCTGTACTGTGAGATCATTCTATATAGCTGTGTTAGGGATGTTCAGTGTTTATTACCTCTGTACTGTGAGATCTTTCTATATAGCTGTGTTAGGGATGTTCAGTGTTTAGTATCTCTGTACTGTGAGATCTTTCTATATAGCTGTGCTATGGATGTTCTGTGTTTATTACCTCTGTACTGTGAGAACTTTCTATATAGCTGTGCTATGGATGTTCTGTGTTTCTTATCTCTGTACTGTGAGATCTTTCTATACAGCTGTGTTATGGATGTTCAGTGTTTAGTATCTCTGTACTGTGAGATCTTTCTATATAGCTGTGCTATGGATGTTCTGTGTTTATTACCTCTGTACTGTGAGATCTTTCTATATAGCTGTGCTATGGATGTTCTGTGTTTATTATCTCTGTACTGTGAGATCTTTCTATATAGCTGTGCTATGGATGTTCTGTTTATTACCTCTGTACTGTGAGATCTTTCTATATAGCTGTGCTATGGATGTTCTGTGTTTATTACCTCTGTACTGTGAGATCTTTCTATACAGCTGTGCTATGGATGTTCTGTGTTTATTACCTCTGTACTGTGAGATCTTTCTATATAGCTGTGCTATGGATGTTCTGTGTTTATTACCTCTGTACTGTGAGATCATTCTATATAGCTGTGTTAGGGATGTTCTGTGTTTATTACCTCTGTACTGTGAGATCTTTCTATAGCTGTGCTTGTTTCTGTGTTATTACCTCTGACTTAGGGAAACTTTCACTCATATAGCTTGTGCTCACTAATTGTGCATTATTCACTCATTAGAACCTATCAATCAAACACAATACATTTCCACTTATTTATTCCAATGTAACTTTGCACAAAGAATCTTTCTTTAGTGACACACATTCGTCTTTATTATAAGTGAGATTGCACAAAGAATGCTTTTCTCCTGAACAGACACTCGTCCATGTAAATTTGGACCATTATGAATAAATGGTTGCTGCACAAACTCGTCCCAGGCCTTGGCCACACAGTTGAAAATGGTGTGGGGCTCCACAACATTTAATCAACCTTAATCCCTTCACCCCAGGGCAATTTTTCATTTTTGCTCTTTTTATTTTCTTCTCTTCTTCCAAAAGCCATAATTTTTTTCTTTGCCTGTCACTATAATCGAATGACGACCTGTTTCTTGTGGGATGAGTTGTAGTTTTGTATGACACTATTCATTTTACTGTACGATGTACTGCACAACAGGAGAAAAAAGCTAAGTAGGGTATAAAATGGTGAAAAATATGTAATTCTGCTATGTTTTTTATGGTCTTGTTTTAACAGCATTCATGATTTGGTAAAAATGGACCTGGAATCCTGATTCTACAGGTCAGTATGATTATGGCTATTCCAAACTTGCATATATGCTTTGTTGAAAAAAAAATCATAAATTTGTAAAAAAAACCCACTTGATTGGTGTTTCCATTTTCCGAAATCTGTAACATTGTTACTCAATTTTAATCAATTCAGCTATGTGAGGCCTTGTCTTTTGCATTGTGAGCTGATATTTATTGTATTTTTTGGGAGATTTAGTGACGAATAAACCTCAATTCTGGTGTTTTATTTTATTTTCTTGTTAATCAATCATGGTAATTTTATATTTTGTTAGGTCGGACTTTCATGTACACAATGATAACAAATATGTCTATTTTAGATTTCTTTCATTTCAATGGGAGATAACAGGACTGATTACAGTTTTAATATTTTTTAATTATTTTATAATTTTAAAAACTTTTCCTTTCTACTTTATCTTTTAGTCCCTTTTGGGTACTTAAACCTGTGATCATCTGATCGGTTACACAATATACTGGAATTCCACAGTACTGCAATGTAATATGTTAAGCAGGCTGCTTTGAAGCTCAGGACAGAGCTGAGCTTCAGAGGAGGAGCAAGATGGCAACAACAGGGGCCTTCAGCAGCTGTCAATACAACCCACTGCCACCCTGTGATCAACGATGTAAGCCAGCGTGCGTGCGCACCTGCTGTAAGGGCCCTGTCTCACATAGCGACGCACCAGCGATCCCGACAACGATATGAACTTAATTAAATAGAAAAGAGAGCAGCATCCGTCCAGGTGAAAAAATACAAAATCTTTATTCTGCCATAAAAGGTTACCTTTTATGGCAGAATAAAGATTTTGTATTTTTTCACCTGGACGGATGCTGCTCTCTTTTCTATTTATGGACTTTGGGGTTTATTGGGATCCATGAACCGGAGCGTGCATCCCTGACTCCCTGTGTGCTGTTTGCTAATTTTACATTGAAACGATATGAACTTGTCAGGATCGCTGGTGTGTCGCTACATGATCGCTGCTGAGCTGCCAAACAGGCAGCTCAGGCAGCAATCAGGACAGCGACACTGCGGGTAACGTCGCTTAGTAACCCGCAGTGTACATTGGATACCAGCGCCCTGATGCAGGGAGCTGGTAACCAAGGTACACATCGGGTTTCCAGGAGCTGCGCAGTGCCTGGAAACCCAATGTGTACCTTGGTTACCAGCTCCCCTGCAGCAGCGCGCTGGTATCCAACATACACATCGGGTTTCCACGCACAGCCCCGCGCCTGGAAATCCGATGTGTACCTTGGTTACCAGCTGATCGCTGGTCTCCTGCCTGCCACACGCAGCGATGCGTGCTGGCCAGCGGGAGACCAGCGATCAAAAAAAAGTCAAAGCATTTCTGACATGACCAGCGATTCACAGCAGGGGCCTGATCGCTGGTACGTGTCAGACATAGCGAGATCGCTGCTGAGATCGCTGTTGCGTCACAAAACTTTATGATCTCGCTTTGTGAGACAGGGCCCTAACACTCCATAAATGCAGTTGGCAGAGGTTGATAGTGGAATCTAATAGTTAGCAGCTGCGGCAGGAGTTCATTTCCATATTAGAGACAGATATTATTTAATAAGGACAGTATCAGCTACATGTGGATGGAGCTCATCTAATGACCCCTCTACACACAGTCTCCCCAGCATAAATATATACATTTTTCAGGAACAATAACTGAGTAATTGCATAATTCAGAGTCCTAAGGAATTATCTTACTGAACTGTTATCTCATGATGAATACATGATTTGTTTTTGGTTAATTCAGATCTCAACTACCAGAATGGCTCATTCTTAGTGATATAACACTCGATTCATGTTTTTCATTCTTATTTTTGAGTTGTGTTTGCTTGGATTAAATTAATTTCCTGGAGATATTTTAACACAATTTAACGATCTGAACCTAAATAATTGCAAATGCAAATGAGGGTATAAATCAAGGAGGCATGGAGGTCATTGAAATCCAGGATAGAAGGAGTGTGGATGTGACAGAGCTGTAGATGGCCGTGCCCTTTCTTTACAATACTTTTCCCATAGAAGTAATACTCAAGGTGTAACTGGGATGCCAAGTGATAAATTGCAGAGGGACAACCATTATCCTGGTTTGATTCCTCAAGCATTTCTAGATAACTCTGCCTGGATCTTTTTGCTAAACTGCATTGTGAAGTGCTAATTAGATTAAGATAGCTCAAGATAAGCCCCAACAGATAGCTATTCAGCCATGTAAAAGTCAATAGGAAATCACAGTCGAACAGGACACCAACAACCTTCAGCTCGCCAAGGTAGCAAGTTTAATTAATTCCTGTATATTGTGATAAGCACAAAACTTGTAGTAATACACTTGGTGGGGAAGCTTCCATTGCTGTTATAGTGATTAGTATCTTCTCCTAATAGACAATTTTACAATGAACGAAAATTGTGCTATGCTAACAAATAGTCTTAAAGGGAATCTGTCAGTAAGGTCAATACCCCCAAAAAACACATATATGGACATACAAGTCTTGGAAAACTAAATCCATCCAGCTAAATCCAACATTTCTATGTTCAATCTGTTACTGCACTTCTGAGAAATCAGTGGTTTGTTTTCATATGCAAATAAGGCGTTAAATGCTCTGGGTGTAAGGCTAAGTTCACACGTTGCGGAATTGCCGCTGAAATTTCCGCGGCAATCCCGCACTTCTCCCACGGGAAATACGCACTTTTTTTGTATGCGTATTCCCGCCAGAATAATAGCGTTTTGCAAGCGTAATTAGCTTGCAGAATGCTAGCGTTTTCCTAGCGATCTGTAGCATCGCTTGGAAAACTGATTGACAGGTTGGTCACACGAGTCAAACATAGTGTTTGACACGTGTGACCAACTTTTTACTATTGATGCCGCCTATGTCGCATCAATAGTAAAAAGATCTAATGTAAAAATAATAAAAAAAATAAAATAATGATATTCTCACCTTCCGGCGGCCCCCGCAGCTTTCCCGCCTTCAGCGACGCTCCCGCAACTCCCGGTCTCAAGGATGCATTGCGACAAATCACACCAATGACGTAGCATCTCGCGAGACCGCTACGCCATCTGGGTGATTCTCGCAAAGGACTCTTGGACCGGAGTTGCCGGGAGCGTCGCTGAAGGCGGGAAGGCTGCGGGGGCCGCCGGAAGGTGAGAATATCATTATTTATTCTTTTAATTATTGTTTTACCAGGGATATGGTACCCAGGGCCTGGAGGAGAGTCTCCTCTCCTCCAGACCCTGGGTACCACCGCACATGAACCGCTTACATTCCGCAAAATTAATGAACATGTTGCTATTTTTTCCGCGAAGCGTTTTTTTCGCGGAAAAAAACGCAACATGTGGCCAAAACATGCGGAATCAATTAATATGTATAGGATGCTTAATGCTTGCGTTTTTTTCCGTTTTTACCGTGGAAAATCGCGGAAAAAACCGTGAAAAAAAACGCAAATATTCCTGAACGTGTGCACTTAGCCTAAGGGTACCGTCACAATCAGCGACGCAACAGCGATCCCGACAACGATACGACCTGGCAGGGATCGTTGCTGCGTCACTTTATGGTCGCTGGTGAGATGCCAAACAGTCAGATCTTCCCAACTACGCAGCAACGATCGGCAACCCGTAGCGACCTGTGTAACGATGTGTCTCCTATATGTCTCAGTGCTGAGTCGCTAGCAAGATCGTTGGTAAAAGGTGTCAAACACACCGATGCATGCTACCCAGCGGGATCTCAATGACCAAAGAAAGGTCCAGGCATTTCCGACACAACCAGCGATCTCACAGCAGGGGCCTGATCACAGGTACGTATCAAACTAGTGAGATCGCTAGCGAGGTCGCTGTTGCGTCACAAAACTTGTGACTCAGCAGTGATCTCGCTAGCGATCTTGCTTAGTGTGCCGTGGGCTTAACAAAGCACTTCCGGAGCCTGTGTCTTTCAAGATTGTTTCCCAATCTAGTAACAGTCTCTCTAGCTTGGTATATGCAGATACAGTATATGTCTATTAGTATATATATTGTGAGGCAGTGACCAGGATCATGTGAGGTTCATTATGTGTCCCCCAGATGCACAAAGAAGCATATTGAGGCCATGGGAGTGCATTGCAGTCACAGGCATAGCCGAGACTGCAATGCAGAATAAAAGTGAGTGTTGGTCTTGGGCAAGCTATTTATCCAAGGTAGATTTAGGAAAACCTGCCATGGGCTTTTGTTTTTGAAACGGACTACAGGAAGGTAGTGGGGCGGTCTGTTTCCTACCCTGGCCGGGTTTTCCATGTGGCCACAGGTTGATGGTAAAAAAAAAAACCTATAACAGAGGGTTAGGTGTGTAATGGTGGAGTTTGCAAGGTGAAGAACAGACGGCTCTGCAAAAGCTCAGCCTGTGTGAGGGAACACGGAGCCAAGCGGGGCGAACTCCTGGGACCCCGCAGCATAATACGGTGTGCAGTCGCCCTTGGCAACCGGACGTATTTACGGACTGCGATCCAAAGGGGACTGCTGGATGTAGCCAAGGAAACATGGGAACAGGAGCCCACACCGCATAAGAGCATCATCGAGCATGTGGCAAGCATGCAAGACTGGATTGTGGCAGTATGACCCATAGTAAAGGGACATCTGATGGTTGTCCAGGTCGTGCAGAGTCACATGTAAAATAAAAGGGCCACGGTCAGGACTTTAAATAAGGAGATCGAGTGTTGGTACTAGTGCCCACCACAGAGAGTAAGCTCATGACCAAGTGGCAAGGGCCATATGAGATATGGGGTAAGGTGGGAGAAGTAAATTATAGAGTTTACCAGCCCAGGAAAAGAAAAACCGAACAGCTGCATCAAGTTTGGTCGTGGAGGCGACTCTGGTGGTACCAACAGAGAACCCTCTGTCACCGGCCAAAGACGAGGCAGAGAGAGAGGCAAAATAGGTGACACTCACTCAAAACAGCAGAGTCGAGAGGTTCGGAAATTGGTCCAGGAGAATGCAGATGTATTCTTGGAATTACCCGGTTGTACCTCCGTCATCCAGCATGACATTGTCACCGAGCCTCATGTAAGGGTACAAATGAAACCCTACCTGGTGCGCGAGGCCCGGAGACAAGCCATCGCGAGTGATGTAAGACAAATGCTACAGTTGGGAGTAATTTAGGAATCCCAGAGTGACTGTGCTAGCCCCACTGTGCAAATCCCGAAGCCGAATGGATCATTACAGTTCTGTAATGAATTCCGTAAATTGAATTAGGTGTCGACGTTCAACCTTTATCCAATGCCCCATGTGGAAGAGGTGATCAAGCACCTGGGTCAGGCCCAGTACTTCACCATGCTCAATCTGACCAAGTGTTTTTTTCAGGTGCCTCTTACAGAGTCGGCAAAGGAAAAAAGGAAAAGACCACCTTCATAACACTGGAGGGTCTTTACCACTATGTAGTCTTTCCCTTTGGGCTACATGGAGCCCCTGCCACATTCCAGAGGTTGATGGACATAGTGCTGGAACCCCATCAAAGTATGCGTCAGCGTACTTAGATGACATCATCATCTTTAGTACTAACTGGCATACTCGCTTGTCCCAGGTACAAGCAGTAGTAGATTCGCTCAGAGCCGCAGGCTTGACAGCGAAACCCAAGAAATGTGCGATAGGGCTCGAGGAAGCCTTGTACTTGGTTACGTGATCGGCCATGGGGTTATCAAAGCCCAAATAAATAAAAGCGAGGCCATTCAGAACTGGACCTGACTTGTTACCACCAAACAGGTGACAGCGTTTCTCAGAATCATTGGGTATTACCAGAGATTTCTACCTAATTTTTTTGGAGAGAACAACACCCCTTACCGATCTCCTCATGGGAAAAGTCGGTCACGGTTTGGTGGAACCCCCAGTTGGAGGAAGCGAACCAATCCATGAAGGTGGTGCTGTGCGGACAGCCCGTTCTCATTAACCCAACTTTCAGAAATGCATCACTGTGCAGACAGATGCCTCTAACGTGGCCTAGGAGCGGTTCTGTCACAGGAGGTGAACAGAGAGGAGCATCCGGTCACCTACCTAAGTAGGAAATTCACCTCAGTTGAGAAAAAATTATAGCGTAATGGAGAATGAGTGCCTGGCCATTAAGTGGGCCTTGAAGTCCCTACGCTATTATTTGCTCGGTCGACCATTTCGCTTGGGAACAAATCAATTCGCCTTTGGTCTGGATGAGGAATGATAAGGAGAGTAATGCTCGGGTCACCCGATGGTTCCTGTCTTTGCAAAATTTCAATTTTACCGTGGAACATTGGGCGGGGAAATGTGGATGCCTTGTCAAGGGCCCCCTGTATGGTGACAAATGTTCAACCCCACTAGTTCGTACGGGGGGTATGTGAGGCAGTGACCGGGGTCATATGCGAAGGTCTTATCTGTCCCCCAGGATGTGTGAAGAAGCATATTGAGTCCGTGGGAGTGCATTGCAGTCACAGGTATAGCTGTGATTGCAATGCAGAATAAAAGTGGGTGTTGGTATTGGGCAAGCTATTTGTTCAAAGCAGATTTAGGAAAACCTGCCATGGGCTTTTATTTTTGAAACAGACAACAGGAAGGAAGTGGGGCGATCTGTGTCCTACCCTGGCCGGGTTTTCCATGTGGCCACGGCCACAAGTTGATGGTAAAAAAAACCTGCAACAGAGGGTTGGGTGTGTCAGGGTAGAGTTTCAAGGTGCAGAGCAGAGGCTCTGCAAAAGCTCAGCCTGTGTGAGGGAACACGGAGCAAGCAGAGAAAACTCCTTGCACCCCGCAGCGCAATACGGTGGTGCAGTCGCCCTCGGCAACCGGACACATTTACGGAGTGTCTTGCTTCCCAGCTGTGATCTGGAGGATACCGTTTGTTTTGTTTGAAAGTTTTGGACATTAAAACTATGTTAACTTTGAACTTTCCTGGGTCACAGCCTCATCACTACACAGTGAGGACACTGCTGCACTATAATATATATACATATATACAGTCATGGCCAAAAGTTTTGAGAATGATACAAATATTAATTTTTACAAAGTCTACTGATTCACTTTTTCTAATGGCAATTTGCATAACTCCAGAATGTTATAAAGAGTGATCAGCTTAACAGCAATTACTTGCAAAGTCAATATTTGGCTAGAAAATGAACTTTATCCCCAAAACACATTTCAACATCTTTGCAGCCCTGCCTTAAAAGGACCAGCTAACCTCTTTTCAGTGATTGTTCCATTAACACAGGTGTGGGTGTTGATGAGGACATGGCTGGAGATCAATCTGTCATGATTAAGTAAGAATGACACCACTGGACTAAAGGAGGCTGGTGCTTGGCATCATTGTTTCTCTTCTGTTAACCATGGTTATCTCTAAAGAAACACGTGCAGTCATCATTGCAATGCACAAAAATGGCCTAACAGGGAAAAGTATCGCAGCTAGAAAGATTGCACCTCAGTCAACAATCTATCGCATCATCAAGAACTTTAAGGAGAGATGTTCCATTGTTGCCAAAAAGGCTCCAGGGCGCCCAAGAAAGACCAGCAAGCGCCAGGACCGTCTCTTAAAAGTGTTTCAGCTGCGGGATCGGGCTACCAGCAGTGCAGAGCTTGCTCAGGAATGGCAGCAGGCAGGTGTGAGTGCATCTGCATGCACTGTGAGGCGGAGACTCTTGGAGCAAGGCCTGGTCTCAAGGAGGGCAGCAAAGAAGCCACTTCTCTCCAGAAAAAACATCATGGACAGACTGATATACTGCAAAAGGTACAGGCAGTGGACTGCTGAGGACTGGGGTAAAGTTATTTTCTCTGATGAATCCCCTTTTCGATTGTTTGGGACATCAGGAAAACGCCTCATTCGAGAGAAAACAAGGTGAGCGCTACCACCAGTCTTGTCTCATGCCAACTGTTAAGCATCCTGAAACCATTCATGTGTGGGGTTGCTTCTCAGCAAGGGAATCGGCTCTCTCACAGTCTTGCCTAAAAACACAGCCATGAATAAAGAATGGTACCAGAATGTCCTCCAAGAGCAACTTCTCCCAATCCTCCAAGAGCAGTTTGGCGATCAACAATGCCTTTTCCAGCATGATGGAGCACCTTGCCATAAAGCAAAGGTGATAACTAAATGGCTCAGGGAACAAAACATAGAGATTTTGGGTCCATGGCCTGGAAACTCCCCAGATCTTAATCCCATTGAGAACTTGTGGTCAATCATCAAGAGACAGGTGGACAAACAAAAACCTAAAAATTCTGACAAAATGAAAGCATTGATTGTGCAAGAATGGACTGCTATCAGTCAGGATTTGGTCCAGAAGTTGATTGAGAGCATGCCAGGGAGAATTGCAGAGGTCCTGAAGAAGAAGGGTCAACACTGCAAATATTGACTTGCTGCATTAACTCATTCTAATGTAAAATAACTTGTTACTCACTATTTGCAATATATTCTGCTGGATAAACATCTGTCAAACACCATAAAAACACAAGGGCGCAATCATGTGAATATTATATTTGTGTCATTCAAACTTTGCGCCAACTGTTATAGATATATTTATATATATGACATATCGTATATATATATATTATATATATATACAGTATATAATTCACAGTATATAATAGTACTATTAATGTACAGTAATGAAAAGGTTGGCACCCCTATAATCTTACTTAATATTTATAACAATGTGTTTGCAACAGCTATCGTTGAATACAATAACTATTGGTCCAGTAAGTTTCCGCTTGAATGAGGTTTATGTACTAGCAGAACTGTTGCATCGCATCAAACAAATTTGACAGTGCTAACGGGATTTTTTTTTTTTTTTTTTTTTTTTTTAAATATAAGCTTTTGTTACTCATATGTTTGCAATTATATTTCTGTCTGTGATAAAAACATCTGTCAAAACACACATAAAAACCAGAGGGCAGCAGATCATGTGAAAATATAATATTTGTGTCATTCTCAAAACTTTTGGCCATGACTGTATATATATATATATATATAATAAAATATATATATATATATATATATACAGTATATATAATTCACAAGTATATATATATATATATATATATATATATATATGTGTATACAGTTATATGAAAAAGTTTGGGCACCCCTATTAATCTTAAGCTTAATGTTTTATAAAAATTGATGTTTTTGCAACTGCTATTTCAGTTTGATATATCTAATAACTATTGGACACAGTAATGTTTCTGCCTTGAAATGAGGTTTATTGTACTAGCAGAACATGTGCAATCTGTATTCAAACAAAATTTGACAGGTGCATAGTATGGGCACCCTTATCATTTTCTTGTTTTAAATATTCCTACCTACTTTTTACTGACTTACTAAAGCACTTTTTTTGGTTTTGTAACCTCATTGAGCTTTGAACTTCATAGCCAGGTGTATGCAATCATGAGAAAAGCTACTTAAAATGGCCACTTGCAAGTTGTTCTCATGTTTGAATCTCCTCTGAAGAGTGGCATCATGGGCTCCTCAAAACAACTGTCAAATGATCTGAAAACAAAGATTATTCAACATAGTTGTTCAGGGGAAGGATACAAAAAGCTGTCTCAGAGATTTAACCTGTCAGTTTCCACTGTGAGGAACATAGTAAGGAAATGGAAGAACACAGGGACAGTTCTTGTTAAGGCCAGAAGTGGCAGGCCAAGAAAAACATCAGAAAGGCAGAGAAGAAGAATGGTGAGATCAGTCAAGGACAATCCTCAGACCACCTCCAGAGAGCTGCAGCATCAACTTGCTGCAGATGGTATCACTGTGCATCGGTCAACTATACAACGCACTTTGCACAAGGAGAAGCTGTATGGGAGAGTGATGCGAAAGAAGCCGTTTCTGCAAGCACACCACAGAGTCGGCTGAGGTATGCAAAAGCACATTTGGAGAAGCCAATTTCTTTTTGGAAGAAGGTCCTGTGGACTGATGAAACCAAGATTAAGTTGTTTGGTCATACAAAAAGGCGTTATGCATGGCGTAAAAAAAACACAGCATTCCAAGAAAAACACTTGCTACCCACAGTAAAATTTGGTGGAGGTTCCATCATGCTTTGGGGCTGTGTGGCCAATGCCGGCACCGGGAATCTTGTTAAAGTTGAGGGACACATGGATTCACTCAGTATCAGCAGATTCTTGACAATAATGTTCAAGAATCAGTGACAAAGTTGAAGTTACGCAGGGGATGGATCTTTCAGCAAGACAATGATCCAAAACACCGCTCCAAATCTACTCAGGCATTCATGCAGAGGAACAATTACAATGTTCTGGAATGGCCATCCCAGTCCCCAGACCTGAATATCATTGAACATCTGTGGGATCATTTGAAGAGGGTTGTCCATGCTCGGCGACCATCAAACTTAACTGAAATGGAATTGTTTTGTAAAGAGGAATGGTCAAAATACCTTCATCCAGGATCCAGGAACTCATTAAAAGCTAGAGGAAGCGACTAGAGGCTGTTATTTTTGCAAAAGGAGGCTCTACTAAATATTAATGTCACTTTTCTGGTGAGGTGCCCATACTTATGCACCTGTCAAATTTTGTTTGAATGCAGATTGCACATTTTCTATTAGTACAATAAACCTCATTTCAAGGCAGAAACATTACTGTGATCCAATAGTTATAGATATATCAAACTGAAATAGCTGTTGCAAAAACACCAATTTTTATAAAACATTAAGCTTCAGATTAATAGGGTGCCCAAACTTTTTCATATAACTGTATATATATTAATAAAAATAATATGATATATTATATATATAATTATATAATATATTTATATATATATATATCATATATACACTAATAATTGTAATTTGTTTTCCATATCACGATCTGTGCTAAATTACATAATTAATAATTTTCCAACAGCTGCCACTGGTGCTATTTTTAATTCATACTTTCTTTTTTTTAGAATACGTTTTCAGAAGGCTAATTATCATCAAAGGCAGGGCACAAATCTATACACAGTTAATAGCATATGATCAACAAATTATAATGAGTAACCCAGCTCCTCCCCCTTGCACAATATCTTTTGCACACGTTCATTAGATGCCTCAATACAATAGACAGGGTTTGAGTCAGTCAATTTCTATTATTGTAAATATGACTCTCTGAAAACAGCAGAAAGTTAGAGTGTAAAATAGCCCCAGGAGCCAGTGTGACAATTGCAAGATTTCTATTTTTATTTTAAATACAGGTTGTGATACGGAAAAATAAAAAAATTGCCCAGACTTTTTAAAAATAAGTTTAACACAAAATGGTCAATTTCTGGTGAATGATTTTCTTTAAGAAATGTTGAGATCATTGGGCTTTGGAATGAATGAAAAGTACACTAAAATAAGTGTGGAAATATTAGGAATTATGGTTATTTTAGAAGATCTATTTCATAGAAGGGGACTGTCATCTCAAAACTTTGGCTCTGTTTTCTTAATGTATTTTACACCAATTTTATGCCAGTTGCTGCATAGTGTTTTAAGTAGAGCAAATATTTTATATATTTTATAGGAAGTAGGGTTGTTCGCTGATCACTGTTTATAGAAAAAAAATGAGACTAACCACAGGGCAGAGACACTATCATGCCACATACCTCTCTCCATAACTGCCACATGCTGTGCATTAGTATTTCTGTCTTATTGTTCAGATATAAAGAGTTGACTGCAAAATGGAATGAACTTTGGAAATGCGTGTGACTTTTACATTCTCAACATAATAACACAGCACCTTGTTTTAACCTGCTTTTAAATGCATTGTAAGTACTTCAAAAGAATAAAAATACTGGCCAAGGTAACTACTTTAACATGTAATTGAAAAATTGTAAAATGCTAAATCAATAAAATGTTAAAGAGTAACTATACCGCCACAGGAACCAATTTGTAATGCGTGTACCTCTGATTCTGGGGTTATCGGCTAAATATTCTTGTCTTGGTAGACTTATCGCTTATAAAGCCTCAAGCTTTTTTTAATACCTACATTTCATCTGCATGATTACTGCATTTACTAATTGCTAGTACATCAACTAAACATGGTATACTATTTTCATGTATTTTATACCAAAGTTGTCTGTTATCACGGGGGCCATAAATTTTCTTCACAGTTGAGAAACCTACAGGTCCTTCTCAAAAAATTAGCATATAGTGCTAAATTTCATTATTTACCATAATGTAATGATTACAATTAAACTTTCATATATTTTAGATTCATTACACACCAAATGAAATTTGTCAGGTCTTTTATTGTTTTAATACTCATGATTTTGGCATACAACTCCTGATAACCCAAAAAACTTGTCTCAAAAAATTAACATATCAAGAAAAGGTTCTCTAAACGACCTATTACCCTAATCTTCTGAATCAACTAATTAACTCTAAACACATGCAAAAGATTCCTGAGGCTTTTAAAAACTCCCTGCCTGGTTCATTACTCAAAACCCCCATCATGGGTAAGACTAGCGAGTCGCGACCTGACTGATGTCAAGAAGGCCATCATTGACACCCTCAAGCAAGAGGGTAAGACCCAGAAAGAAATTTCTCAACAAATAGGCTGTTCCCAGAGTGCTCTATCAAGGCACCTCAATGGGAAGTCTGTTGGAAGGAAACAATGTGGCAGAAAACGCTGTACAACGAGAAGAGGTGACCGGACCCTGAGGAAGATTGTGGAGAAGGACCAATTCCAGACCTTGGGGGACCTGAGGAAGCAGTGGACTGAGTCTGGTGTAGAAACATCCAGAGCCACCGTGCACAGGCGTGTGCAGGAAATGGGCTACAGGTGCTGCATTCCCCAGGTAAAGCCACTTTTGAACCATAAACAGCGGCAGAAGCGCCTGACCTGGGCTACAGAGAAGCAGCACTGGACTGTTGCTAAGTGGTCCCAAGTACTTTTTTCTGATGAAAGCAAATTTTGCATGTCATTCGGAAATCAAGGTGCCAGAGTCTGGAGGAAGACTGGGGAGAAGGAAATGCCAAAATGACTGAAGTCCAGTGTCAAGTACCCACAGTCAGTGATGGTGTGGGGTGCCATGTCAGCTGCTGGTGTTGGTCCACTGTGTTTCATCAAGGGCAGGGTCAATGCAGCTAGCTATCAGGAGATTTTGGAGCACTTCATGCTTCCATCGGCTGAAATGCTTTATGGAGATGAAGATTTCATTTTTCAGCACGACCTGGCACCTGCTCACAGTGCCAAAACCACTGGTAAATGGTTTACTGACCATGGTATTACTGTGCTCAATTGGCCTGCCAACTCTCCTGACCTGAACCCCATAGAGAATCTGTGGGATATTGTGAAGAGAAAGTTGAGAGACGCAAGACCCAACACTCTGGATGAGCTTAAGGCCGCTATCGAAGCATCCTGAGCCTCCATAACACCTCAGCAGTGTCACAGGCTGATTGCCTCCATGCTACGCCGCATTGAAGCAGTCATTTCTGCAAAAGGATTCCCGACCAAGTATTGAGTGCATAACTGAACTTTATTATTTGATGTTTTTTTTGTTTGTTTTGAAAAAACACTTTTATTTTATTGGACGGTTGAAATATGTTAATTTTTTGAGACAGGTTTTTTGGGTTATCAGGAGTTGTATGCCAAAATCATCAGTATTAAAACAATAAAAGACCTGACAAATTTCATTTGGTGTGTAATGAATCTAAAATATATGAAAGTTTAATTGTAATCATTACATTATGGTAAATAATGAAATTTAGCACTATATGCTAATTTTTTGAGAAGGACCTGTATATGAAGTCTATCCTGTAAATACGCCATTCTATATTCTGACAAGTGCACCCAAATGTGAAGGTATTCCTTAAAGGGAATTTGTCACCAGATTTTGCCACATGATCTAAGAGCAGCATACAGTAGAGACAGAGACCCTGATTCCGGTGATGTGTCACTTACTGAGCTGCTTGTTGCAATTCTAATAAAATGACACTTATCAGAAGATAATTATGATTAGCTGACTAGTAAAACTGCTGCCAGGAAGTCCTCCAATACCGTGAGCTCTGCATAACCCTGCCCACATGACTGATTGGCAATTTTCTGTGTACATAGGCAGAAATCTGCCAATCAGTGATGTAGGCGGGGTTATACATAGACCAACTGCTGGATGTACAGCAGAGAAAACAGGGATTTTATCAAAATAACAGCAAGCAGACAAGTAAGTGACACATCCCTGGAATCAGGGTTTCTGGTCCTGCATTATGCTGCTCTCAGATGGGTAGCAAAAATCTGATAACAGGTTAATAGCATTATTTTACATGACTGGTTCCCTTTAAATACGGTCTAAAAATATCCCGTTTAAACATTTGTGATCAGGCAGACAGTGCTGTCGAAACAAACAATGACTAAAACTGAAAGTGTCGCTGTTAGAGGTAACATCATCCTGCTGTAACTAATAGTAGTGATGTGTCATAGATTCACTAATGTCCTCCACTTCCTCCTCCTGATATACTTGCCAGGGTCAATGGAGACCAATTGTCTCCTGTGTTTGGTTAGTACTGCCTAATGTTTGAGGTCAATGGTGGTGGTTGTGCTTTTGCTAATGCCATTGACAGCTGCAATTGTGACCGGAGTTTTCTGTATTTATTTTATTTAGCTCAACTTTTTGAGAGGAAAAAAAACATACTTTTACCTTTAATATTATACAAATAAAAATGCAATATAAAATGTAGATAGAATAGACGAAGAAAGTTAAATAGAAAAATAGATAAATAGATGCAGATACATAAATATAGATAAATATAAGAGATAGATAAAAAAAATGCCAGGTTTGGCAGCACATTCAGCATTCAGGAGTATTCATGCCTGCTTATAATTTTCTTGGAAGCAGATGCTTCGTATGAATTTGCCTTCCTCTTGGGCCACACATCATGAACATTGAAGTGACGTGTGACACCTGGGCCACCAGTTGGACATCACTGATAAACTTCAACCTGCTTTTATTCAAAGCTGTTTCAAAGGTGAATCCAAATCCCAGCCAACATTGTCTTATGCTTCTAATCCAAAATAAAGCAGCTCCTTAAAGGAACCTGACAGCTGATACATCCTCCCCGATCCACGGGCAGGTGTAACAGACACTGGCTGCATGATTTCAGCCACGGTTATTGACTCGAAATGATGTGCTGTTTCAGAGAAAGACATACTTTACATGTATGGCCGAGACACAATGGAAACTAGTCGGACAGGTGGGTCCCAGCAGCTTCTCCACATCCATTGCCAGTGACTGACAGGTCTCTCCCCTGTGTGTGTGTATGGGAACAGACCTGCCAGTCATTGGGGTGGGGAGAAGCCGCTGGGGACCCACCTGTCTCATTGCCCCCATGCGGCTCGGTCCGCGGCAGGCCTTTAAAGTACTTTTTCCTTAGGCTTTTCAGAGCCAAACATACCGCACTTAAATCATACAGCCAGCGTCTGATACATGCTGCCCGTGGATCATGCAACATGGGGCAGGTTCCCTTTAAGGGATGTATTGCTGCATATCTATACCCGAGTACCACCTTGTTTTCTGTAGTTCAAGTTTTTTCGTAGTTTGTTTTGTAATTTCACATCCTCAGATCAATGATTGATTATCACATCATTTTCTTAACTGCAGATAAACTGGAGCAACCAGTGTTAGTCAAGGAAAAGCTCCACTGGCTGCTTAATGGGGGAACATGCTGTATGTGCACAGTGTTAGGGTCTGCGGAACGCACCTAATAGATATAGTAGAGAGGTGCGTTCGCAGCCCGGGGTCCACCGTGCAGGCGAAGCCCGCTGCTAGTAAGATGGCGAAAGTAGCGAACTCTGTTATCCCGCAGAGTCGCTAAAATAAACGCCGTAGCGCGCTGTGGCAGTAAGTGCGAAACTCTGTTAATCCCCAGAGCAGCTAACGGGAATGCCACAGCGCTATATGGCGATAGGTGCGAACTCACTTAGCTTCAGTGAGCCGCAAAGTAAAACGCTAGGGCGCTGAACCAGCGTTATAAAGCGAACCCTGTTGCGTCACAGAGCCGCTGAGAAAAAGACTGTGTCCTGTTAACACCACAGGGATACACAGATAACTGCTGTGTGGATAGCAGTCCGTGATCATGCAGACAGCAAGCACTCAAGCAATCTCCTCACCGGAGAAGCCGGTATTCTAGGGGCTTATTTCAGCCAAGCCCTAACCACTTGCACTCAAATCTCCTCACCGGAGGTGCCGGTATTCTAGGGGCTTATTTCAGCCGAGCCCTAACCACATGCGTGCATGATCACACTGGCACATAGCACATAATGCAACTGATACTAGCACATGGCGGCCCAGCCATGCCACCCTTTTATAGTAACAGCTACAGGACCTGCCAGAACCAAGGACCAATGAAACTGTTCCAGAACACCAGTAGTCACAGGACCTTCCTGGCAGACCAATAGGAGCTGCTGCAGTACCTGAGCATGTGACCCCTGATCTCCAATGAAAGATCTCACCCTGGGCATGCTCAGAAGGGGAAAACAAGGACTTTGTCCTAAAGACGTCTGCTCGCCGCTAACCAGTACTGCCACAATAGCAAGCCTGGAGTGGCAACAGTAATCCTCTGCACATGTTAGACTGGGCGAGATGCTGGGACCGACGTCTAAACTGAGCAGAGTCCACTGCGGCCGGAGACGGATGGGAGACCGCAGCCGGGATGGCTCGAGTTCCACTGTGCAGAAGCGGGAACTTGACCCCTAACACACAGCACGTATATAAATGACACCCGCTGCACGCTGCTCATTATAATGCAGGAATGCTTATAGAGTACTGATGACGTGAGGAACAGAAGACTATATATATAATATATATATATGAGGATGAGATTTTGAAGTAAGCTTCAAGGTAATCAAAACTGCCAATAGTGTCATTCTAGAGAAATAACATATGTAAATGCATTACACAAAAATAACTATAGGAAAGATGTGTATCTTCGTACCGTGTTAGCCATAGATAGAAAAATATTTAGACTTGAGAGTCCTCATGTTGATACCTTTAATGGCTAACTGAAAAGATGGTAACAAATTGCAAGCTTTCGAGACTACTCAGTCTCTTCATCAGCTAGACTAAAAAAAAACTGAAGAATGTGATTCTTCAGTTTTTGTTTTAGTCTTTGCCTGATGAAGAGACCGGAGTAGTCTCGAAAGCTTGCAATTTGTTACCATCTTTTCAGTTAGCCATTAAAAGGTATCAACCACTGAGGACTCTCAGTCTAAATATTTTTCTACAAAAATAACAGTAATATGAACCAAAGCTATCTATCTATCATCTATCTATCTCATTCTATAATTTACCTATTATCTATCTATCTATCTATCTATCTATCTATCTATCTATCTATCTATCTTATATCTATTATCTATCTATCTACTATCTATCTATCATCTATCTATCTATCTATCTATCTCAAATCTACTATCTAATCTATGATCTATGTATCTACAGTATGTACCTGAAGAAACAAATCTACTTTCCTCTGTACACATACAAAGTTTCTTTCTATCTTGGTTTGTTCAGTATTAGTAAAATTAGAGAACAGATTAAAATGAAACTTAAACATTTACTTAAAACACATCAGAAAACTTTAGAAGACGCAATACAGAAAAAGAAGGTGCCGTCACCCGGCGTTTGCAGATATGCCCACAACATTATCTTGGCCTCCCACCAAACTTAAGTAGAAATTGTATTTGTATCAGCGACTGCAGTGGCATAAGCAAAGGAGACCCTTGGGGGTTAGTTCATAAGTGGAGCTGGCTCTGATCACAGCCACATCAAAGCGCTATTCACACAACAGAGTCTGTTTGTAGATTCCCTTCAGAACATTTATACAACTCCGCGGGATAACATTTAGACTCAACAGCAGTACAACAGACCATGCTTTCTCTCAATTGTTAGAAGAAAAGGTCTAGAAGAAAACTGCCGAATCCTTTCCTCCTATATACAGTATATATATGATATACACAGTGCCTACAAGTAGTATTCAACCCCCTGCAGATTTAGCTGGTTGACACATGCGGAATTAACTTGGCATTGTGACATTTGTACTGTAGATCAGCCTGGAAATGGGAAATGCTCTGCAGCAAAAATTTTTGTTTTAATTTTTTTTTTTTTTTTTTAAAAACGTTAAAAGTTAATTCAGAGTGTCATTTATTATAAAACCCCTCAAACCACAAGAATTCTGTTTGGTCCCCCTAAAGTATTAAGAAGTAGTTCAGGCACCAAGAATAATGAGCTTCACATGTGTGGATTAATGATCTCTTTTGCCAGCCTTTTCTGACTATTTAAGACCCTCCCCAAACTTGTGAACAGCACTCATACATGGTCAACATGGGAAAGACAAAGGAGCATTCCAAGGCCATCAGAGACAAGATCGTGGAGGGTCACAAGGCTGGCAAGGGGTACAAAACCCTTTCCAAGGAGTTGGCCCTACCTGTCTCCACTGTTGGGAGCATCATCCGTAAGTGGAAGGCTTATGGAACTACTGTTAGCCTTCCACGGCCTGGACAGCCTTTGAGGCTAAGTGCACACGTTCAGGATTATTTGCGTTTTTTTCGCGGGAAAAAACGCGTCAAAAACGCATGTATTAAGCATCCTATCATTTAGAATGAATTCCGCAATTTTTGTGCACATGCACAAAAAAAAAAGCACGAAAAAAAAACATCGCGGAAAATCTAGCAACATGTCCATTAATTTTGCGGATTTCTAGCGTTTTTCCTGCTATATTATTGACCTAGAAAGTTCAGGGAAAAATCGCGACAAAAACGCGTCAAATCGGCGCAAAAAAAACGCACCAAAAACGCGCAAAAAACGCGCAAAAAAAATGCACGTTTTTGCCGCGAAAAAAGCCCGGTTTTGCTCAGGAATATTTTGCAAACATTCCTGAACGTGTGCACTTAGCCTGAAAGTTTCCTGCCGAGGCCAGGCTTGTCCGAAGAGTCAAGGCTAACCCAATGACAACAAGGAAGGAGCTCCGGGAAGATCTCATGGCAGTGGGGACATTGGTTTCAGTCAATACCATAAGTAACGTACTCCACCGCAATGGTCTCCGTTCCAGACGAGCCCGTAAGGTACCTTTACTTTCAAAGCGTCATGTCAAGGCTCGTCTACAGTTTGCTCATGATCACTTGGAGGACTCTGAGACAGACTGGTTCAAGGTTCTATGGTCTGATGAGACCAAGATCGAGATCTTTGGTGCCAACCACACACGTGACGTTTGGAGACTGGATGGCACTGCATATGACCCCAAGAATACCATCCCTACAGTCAAGCATGGTGGTGGCAGCATCATGCTGTGGGGCTGTTTCTCAGCCAAGGTGCCTGGCCATCTGGTCCGCATCCATGGGAGGATGGATAGCACGGCCTACCTGGAGATTTTGGCCAAGAACCTCCGCTCCTCCATCAAGGATCTTAAGATGGGTCGTAATTTCATCTTCCAACAAGACAACGACCCAAAGCACACAGCCAAGAAAACCAAAGCCTGGTTCAAGAGGGAAAAAGTCAAGGTGTTGGAGTGGCCTAGTCAGTCTCCTGACCTTAACCCAATTGAAAACTTGTGGAAGGAGCTCAAGATTAAAGTCCACATGAGACACCCAAAGAATCTAGATAACTTGGAGAAGATCTGCATGGAGGAGTGGGCCAAGATAACTCCACAGACCTGTGCCGGCCTGATCAGGTCTTATAAAAGACGATTATTAGCTGTAATTGCAAACAAGGGTTATTCCATGAAATATTAAACATAGGGGTTGTATAATAATTGACCCACACTTTTATGTTTAAAATTTATTAAAATTCAATTGAGCAACATAACTTTTTGTTTTGTAAGATTTATGCTTCTGTTAATAAATCCTACTCTCGTTTGCAGTTTGAAGGCTCTAACTTATTTGCATCTTATCAAACCAGCTAAATCTGCAGGGGGTTGAATACTACTTGTAGGCACTGTAGATATGCACATAGTGCATGAGGAGCTCATAGTAAAAACTCAATTCCGTTAATTCTGCCATTCGGACCTGACGGAGGTGGTCTTAGCTATGATTGTGTGCATTCACGTCTGCCTCTTACGTTTTAGTTGAGCTCATACTTAAGTTTTTGCTGCAGCTGTTGAACCTGTCTTGGAAGGAGACCATACGCACACAACCCCTTCAAGTGCACGAATTGTATCAGCAAGTGCCATAATCAATAATGCTGTAATATTCTGTGCTAAATAACAGTATGGCAGCAGAAGTGTGTAAGACAATGATGAATTATTCAGTAGCTCGGCTTGCTGGTACATTGCTCTTTCCATGCTTTAAGCCCTTCTGTGACTGAAACACCTGGCACAGTAATTTCATCTTCATCATTTTACTGAATATTTAAAGAGTACCTTTTGTTAAATTTAAGTGACCTTAAGCTCTCGTTTCTTTGGGTTTTTCATGATTGAAGTTGTAGGAAATTTTTATTTCAGATTTTCAAGCATTAGAAGATGAAGGGGTTCCCATACAATAGCGTTACGCTAAGTCGGATATGCATTGTTAGCTACCCATTTCAATATGGGAAAGCTTTAATCATTTACAACAGTTCCCTCTTCCTCCAGCATTGAGATGACCATGTAGATGCATAATTCAATACGTTTAATACAAAATAATAGGATGCCACATGTACTTTTTTGCACTACGACTAGAGCATGTTGGTAGATTATTAAGCTTGGCGGATGTTCAGCAAGCAGGCCATTTTGCAAATGATTAGCGGATGCTGCAACTGGGGCAAATCGCAAGTGGATGTCAACAATTATATGAGAGCGTGACAAATCTTCTCCGGCCTGAAGTGGGCATGTATATATGGCCATGGAATACATTAGGGCTGTGTATTTATAATAATGTTACAGTGGCTGTTTGCTGAGCTTTTATAAATAATAAATGCCTGCTCATGAAATGTAATATTTGAGTGTGTATTGGCTGCAGCTTACTACATGAATGCTTTTATTGTATCCAAGAGAGCTGTCTAGGCTACATATGTTCATGTTAAAATAGATTTCCTATGCAAACAAATGGAATGTATGCAATTTTGAGAAAATTAGCGATGTAGACTTCATATATTGTAGCAGAGATAGGAAAATCAGCAATTACTTTTTATTTATAGACTGTTCATTTTCACAGCTTACAATAGCTTGCTGCTAGGATCCCAGGACTAATATTCATACGATTTAAACTTTAACCTATTTTTCTTCCATTTTGCTTTATTTTTTTCTGGTTTCCGTTCATTAAGCGATGAATCTACTTTCCATATGTTTATTTCACAGTCGCAATGAGAAAAGTCCATTTAAACAAGAATATCTGTTCCGGTAATGAACACCAAACAACGATGTAACAAGCCGATCGGAGCGCTCTTAAAAGTCCTTTTTACACCAACCAAAGCAAACCATATTGGGAATGCACCATGGTTCATTTGTTTGCACATTCCCCAAACAAAACCTGCTGCCCACAACGCCTGAAAGATTCAATCAGCCAATGAACGCGCGTTAGCATGCTCATCAGCTGATCGCTTCATGTTTATATGGGCCAATGCTTTATTCAGATAATCATCGGCCCATGTTAAAAAATCCTTAATTCTGGTCACCAGTCATTGTGCGGCAAAATCCAATGTCCTGTTTCTCCCACTGAATATATCAGATGTTACGTCTGCTAATCAATGATGCAATTATGGCTGTGAAGGGACACAAGAAATAAAAGATATCAATTATCAGATACAGTAAAGGGAATCTTTTAGTTAGTTTTTGCAACCTCATCTGAGAGCAGCATAACATAGGAAAAAATAAGCTGAATCCAATGATGTATCACTTAGTTTACTAGGTGCAGAAGTTGTGACACAATCAGCGTTTCTCAAAGCAGAGCTCAGAGGGCTTGCCCCATCCACACCAAAGCTCTCTAATGGCAGTTAGCTGCTTATCTCAGGAGGGGGCGTGATCGGACAACTGCTCATGTGGCCAGCTAGTCACAGCAATGATAATGTCCTACTGATAAAACCTTCATTGTAAGTAAACAACAGTACACAGCCTGTTAAGTGACACATCGCTGACTTCAATGTTTTAACCCCTACCTCATGTTGTCCTCAGATTACATAGGAGAAAACTGCTGACAGATACCCTTTAAACCTAACGCTGTGTTGTTTGGATTTTGGCTGTCTTTATAGATACAGTCCACTAAAAATATCTATACAAAGTTTAACGTGTGTAATTTTGGACCTAGGTGAAAAAATGGTGCAATAAAAGCTGCAGACTATCAGACAGTGTCACTCACATTGGATAAAACTACTGGCAAACCACATCATGATCCCCAGGCGTCTAGTTTTAGCTGTCAGAGAAGTAAAAGAAGGCTGTGACTTTTAGTTTTTGGTGGATAGAGTGCTAGACTATAGGAATATTTCATTTATCTTTGAAGTGGAAATAAAATTACTAAATATTTAGAGAGGTGTTTCAGGAATAAGTTGCTTTAGCCTATTGGATTGCATTCATTTGAAATATTAAAAAGGGTTTGTCATCCTATGTGCTGTTCCGGTATTTGCGCTGGTATTTGTTCACAGCTGACAGCAATGACATCACATCTACTGCACATGTGACTCCTGAAGCCAATCACTGAGCTCAGTGGCTCATGCTGTCTACATTGATGTCTACGCTATGCTCGGTGAGAGGTTATATAAGCTGCAGTCATGGTGGCATCGCTGCAGACTTAGACAAATTTTGGAGCAATGGTGGAGCAGTGTTTCGCTGCAGAAGCGGAGAGCAACAGATTATTTTAGGTTAACTTAGTTAAAGCCAATAATCTATAGAAAATTATTCCCATAAAACAAAGAATCCAAATGAAGTAGTGATGAGATGACACTCTGCTATCCGGTAAAAAATCTTATTTCAATAAGATTAAAAGCATGGATGCGGGGGAGCCGGTTCAGGGGTGGATGATGGCAGTTTCAAATATGCTTTGTGCTTCAGCAGGTCCCATAGAATCCCTCGGAAGTCACACTTCTAGTTTCAGAAAATTGTTGTGTAGTAAGAAGCCGCAGAAGTTTTGATCGGCAAGGGTCTGGTTCCTAAGGGTCCCTTTTATAACTGAAACAAAAGGGCTGAGTGCTGTGACTGTGGCTTTCTTCAAATCTGCTCATCTGATCCACAGATAGATATCGTTAGAAGTGGACAGGCTTTTTGGTACAGCAGTTAGCAGGGGTCAACATACAGACCTTCTTTGCTCAAAACTTTTCACTGCACAACCATCTTGTGAGAAGTCATATTTAGATACAGAAATTTCTGGTCAATTTCAAAATATAAAACTATAGAAGAAAAAAGGATCTCCAAGTAAATATGCAATTTTGAGCCCAATACAAATTTAAAGTGGCAACTCTGTAATTTATGCATACAAAAAAGGACACTGAGTTAGTGCGACACCATTTTGAAAATCAAATAAATTTTATTTAAAAATTACACACTCATTTTTAAAATACATAGAGATTTTGGGCAAAGAGTAAAGATTAGTACAACAATTAGTGACAACCCAGAGATTAAGCGGTCAGTGGCACTAATTGAAAAGCACAATGGCTATACACAAAACATATTAGCATATGGTAGTAAAATTTAATTATTTCCATCCTGAAGGACTGTATACATTGCTGGATTAGGTCCTTGGTGTATATATCCTATGCCAAAATACATTGTAGATCTCAGGGTGCGTACGTATGTCGAGCAAACAGTGAAATGGACTAAGTGACGGACATAAGTAATGAGAAAGTAGTGCATTAATAATTACCCATGGCTGACAGCAGTGCACACTGTGCCCGCAGTCCCCAAGGCCACGCCCCCTGAAGAAGCAACTCATCAGTGAAACGTGCGTTGGGGATTGCAGACTTGCTACTGCCAAACACTGAATGTTTCTGCATGTGCTATGCAGTTGTGGAGCTCTGCAACACTGAGGTCACAGTGTGAAGTTTACCCTGTGAGATCTACAGTGTATTTTGGCATAGGATATATACACCAGGGACATAATCCAGCAATGGATACAGTTCTACAGGACGAACATAATTAAATATTACTACCTTATAATAATATGTCTTGTGTATACCCATTGTGCTTTTCAATTACTGCAATGACCGCTTAATCTCTGGGTTAATTGTCACTAGTTTTTGTCCTAATCCTTACTCTTTGCCCAAATTTCCTATGTATTTTAAAAATGAGTATTTATTTTCTGAATAAAATTTCTTTGATTTTCAAAATGGTGTCGCACTAACTCAGTGTTCTTTTTGCATGCAAAATATAAAAAAATGTAGAGTTCAAAAATCAACAAATTTATCAACACTGTCTGTTATTGTTTAGTTTTTACCGTAAACTGTTTTTACAATTATAACTCAAAACAGAAGTCTCAAGTCCACTCTTGTATAGTAGCATTTCTTTATTGAGTTAATAGATCTTCCATACGACAAGGTATGGTCAGTAGACTTAACTTTTTAAGAAGTTAACAGAATGAAGATAAAAGTGACATTTTTTGGAGATGTTACGACTGCTGCTGTAAGCAAAGAAAACAGCTTCAATCTGTCGAAAACGAAAATCTTTGTTAGACGCGTCATTACATTTTAATGGCAAAGTTTGAAAAAGCTAACTGGAAAATCAATGAAGAAATATTAATGTATAAAATGTTCTTTCTATCTCTTTCACTGAATACATCCCAACCAACTTCTCGTTATATTTGGCTGCTCTTATCTGGCACACAGACCACTGAGTTTGCCAAGTGGAATATAAGTAATGAGATGTATATGTATATGTATAATAATATAATTGCAATAAAGGAGGTTTGTAGGATCAACACATAAACACAAATGGCTTAAAGGGAATCTGTCAGTAGGATTAACCCTCCTAAGCTGCCTACTTGGGCATACAGGACATAGAAAAGTGAATAAAGTGATACCTCGATATCTTCAATCTGATATCTTATTTTCAGAGAAATACAAATTTTTCTTCTATGTAAATTGGCTCTTAATATCTATGGGCAGGACAGAGATCGCCCTGAGAACCTATCTCCAAGGCTTATTTTAAATAAAAAGAGTGTGACCAGGGTGAATCATGTTATGGTTGACACTTTTCTCTCAAAGTTACATGAGTGAACAGAAACTTAAAAGTTCAGGGTTCGTACCGACCAGTTAGTTTCTAGTGTTAATCACTGAACATGGACTTCTCCCGGAAGTCTGTTGCAAAGTTCAAAAGTTCGCTGTTCTGAGGTAAGTCTGTTACAGGAAGAGAGAGGGAATATTCCAGCTCAAAAGTTCGGGTCCCCATTGTGTTCAATGGGATTCGGGTTCTGGTTCAAATTCTGGTACCCGAACCAGGCTTTGAAATAAAGTTCGGGTTGGGTACCAGAACCCGAGCTTCCACGGGTCCACTCATCCCAGTGAGATCAGAACTAGTACAGTACAGCAGAGTTGAACTTTGACTCATTGCAAACACAACAATATATTTGCAGTTGTCTTCTCACAATGCTGTCAGCTCTGCTGTACTGTCACTCCCCCACACTGGCTGTCTGTGAGATGCAAAAGTTTAAGTAGTGAGACAAAGTTTACTTCTGCTGTACTGTGTTAAGGGCCCGTCTCACATAGCGATATCGCTACCGAGATCGGTGCTGAGTCACTAGTTTTGTGACGCAGCACCGAGCTCACCAGCGATATCGCTGTGTGTGACATTCAGCGACGATCAGCCCCCCTGCTGGGTATCGCTGTTCGTCGCTGAAATGTCAGGACATTTTTTTGATCGCTGGTCTCCCGCTGACAGGCACGCATCGCTGCGTGTGACAGGCGGGAGACCAGCGATCCCCTGGTAACCAAGGTACACAGCGGGTTTCCAGGTGCGGGGCTGTGCCTAGAAACCCGCTGTGTACCTTGGATACCAGCGCCCTGATGCAGGGAGCTGGTATCCAAGGTAAACAGCGGGTTTCCAGGCACCGCGCAGCGCTTGGAAACCCGCTGTGTACCTTGGATACCAGCTCCCTGCATCAGGGCGCTGGTATCCAACGTACACTGCGGGTAACTAAGCGATGTTACCCGCAGTGTCGCTGTCCCAGATTGCTGCCTGAGCTGCCTGTTTGGCAGCTCAGCAGCGATCATGTAGCGATACACCAGTGATCCTGACAAGTGCATATCGTTGTCGGGATCGCTGGTGTATCGTTATGTGAGACCCAGCCTTTAGTTCTGTTCTTACTGCAGAGATGTACCTGATTATGAGAGCAGAGAGCAGCCATTACATATCACACTGGTAACTACCCTTTCATTTAAAATAATATCAGGAGGCAGATTCCCATACAGATCTAGGTTCAGCTCATAAATCTTAACAGTTCATTTGCATATAAGAAAAACATGGATTTCTCTGGAATAAGTCACTGTCTCACACATGTCATTTTAGTCATCTTCCTATGACCTACATGCCCATATAGACAGCTTAGGAGAGTTGATCTTACTGACAGATTCCCTTTAATCAGAATACTTGAAGTCTTGATTCATGTATAGCAGACCCGGGCAAGGGGCGGCCCGCGGGCCGCATCCGGCCCGCCGGCTGTCAGTGACCGGCCCGCGGAGGCGCTCCGGCAGTCTCAGGGCCCCGGCATCAGCTGGCACAATACTTACCTCTTCCGTGCCTCCGCTGCTGCAGCTCCGGGCTCCACCGGCGCTTCCTCTCACAGTCGGCCGCTGAATGACGTCATCATTCAGCGGCCGGCTGTGTCAGAGAGCGGGGACGCTGGACAGGTAAGACGTGTCTCTGTGTGTACAAGTAAAAGAAAGAACAGCATCCATCCGGGTGAAGAATAAGAACAAGCTTTATTCTGCCATATCACAAGACGACGTTTCGGCCATATAGTGGCCTTTTTCAAGTAATACTTGAAAAAGGCCACTATATGGCCGAAACGTCGTCTTGTGATATGGCAGAATAAAGCTTGTTCTTATTCTTCACCCGGATGGATGCTGTTCTTTCTTTTACTTGTGGATTTTGTGGCCCATTGGGATCCATGGACCAGAGCGTGCATCCTTGACCTGACTGAATGCTGTCTACACATTGTTACCTGGTGTCTCTGTGTGTGTCTGTGTCTATGTAGTGCGGTGCTTTGTGTGTGTGTGTGTGTGTGTGTGTATGTATGTGAGAGAGTGCTTATGTGTTGTCTGTGTGTGATGATGGGCAGGCATTGCTGATAATGGGGAGGCATTGATGATGATGGGGAGAAGATGATGATAATGGGCAGGCATTGATGATAATGGGCAGGCATTGATGATGGGGAGAAGATGATGATGGGCAGGCATTGCTGATAATGGGGAGGCATTGATGATGATAATGGGCAGGTATTGATGATAATGGGCAGGCATTGATGATGGGGAGAAGATGATGATGATGATGATGGGCAGGCATTGATGATGATGGGGAGAAGATGATGATAATGGGCAGGTATTGATGATAATGGGCAGGCATTGATGATGGGAGAAGATGATGATGATGATGGGCAGGCATTGATGATGATGGGGAGAAGATGATGATAATGGGCAGGTATTGATGATAATGGGCAGGCATTGATGATGGGGAGAAGATGATGATGGGCAGGCATTGCTGATAATGGGGAGGCATTGATGATGATGGGGAGAAGATGATGATAATGGGCAGTGTTATGTTTCGGTAGCTGAGGAGTGCAGGTAAAAAAGGCAATACACCAGAGCAGTTGGAATCTATGAGATTGCAGTACCCTGACTAACCACCACAACTAGAGGCAGCCGTGGAGCGTTCCTACGTTGGTCCTAGACGCCTCGTCACAGCCTGAGAAACTAACTACACCTAAAGATAGAAATAGGAAAGCTATCTGCCCCGGAGCAGAACCCCAAAGATAATAGAAAGCCCCCAAACATGTAATGGCTGTTAGACAAGATGAAACACTGACACAGAAAGAAAATAGCATGAGCAAACGTTGGGGCCCAAACTAACTAAATAGAAAAGGATAGGAAGGGCACTTACTGCAATCCCAGAAAACCCTGAAAAGCACCAACTCTACCAATTTCAAAAATACCTGAGATCACACGACCTCTACCACCTAAATTAGTTCTCTGGTGTAACAAAATCAAAACAGCAGCCACTGAAAAAACTGGAAAAAGCAAAAGCACAAACATCAGTGGCTGAACTAAACTGAGAGGGCAAAAGCCCCCGGAGGGGACCCTGAAGGCCCCCACAGAAGTGCAGGACAAAATGCAAAAATATAGCACAAAAACAAAAAGAAGAAAATGTCTTATCTGTTAGCAGGAGATGCAGACACGACACAGCAGGCTACAAGGGAAACTGGAATCAAGGATTCAGACCAGAACAATTGATCACCGGCAACCCTGATGGGAAGGTGACTCCCTTATATAAGACCAGTCAGTAACATCTGATTCCCAGTCCTCACAATATTCACTGGACAGACCAGCACCGCTTGTAACCACCAGAGGAAGCCTCTGCTCAGAACTCATCTCAAACCCATTCACAACAGGGCAGGCATTGATGATAATGGGCAGGCATTGATGATGGGGAGAAGATGATGATGGGCAGGCATTGATGATAATGGGGAGGCATTGATGATGATGGGGAGAAGATGATGATAATGGGCAGATATTGATGATAATGGGCAGGCATTGATGATGGGGAGAAGATGATGATGATGATGGGCAGGCATTGATGATGATGGGAGAAGATGATGATAATGGGCAGGTATTGATGGTAATGGGCAGGCATTGATGATGGGGAGAAGATGATGATGATGATGGTCAGGCATTGATGATGATGGGGAGAAGATGATGATAATGGGCAGGTATTGATGATAATGGGCAGGCATTGATGATGGGGAGAAGATGATGATGATGATGGGCAGGCATTGATGATGATGGGGAGAAGATGATGATAATGGGCAGGTATTGATGATAATGGGCAGGCATTGATGATGATGGGGAGAAGATGATGATAATGGGCAGGTATTGATGGTAATGGGCAGGCATTGATGATGGGGAGAAGATGATGATGATGATGGGGCAGGCATTGATGATGATGGGGAGAAGATGATGATAATGGGCAGGTATTGATGATAATGGGCAGGCATTGATGATGGGAGAAGATGATGATGATGATGGGCAGGCATTGATGATGATGGGAGAAGATGATGATAATGGGCAGGTATTGATGATAATGGGCAGGCATTGATGATGGGGAGAAGATGATGATGGGCAGGCATTGCTGATAATGGGGAGGCATTAATGATGATGGGGAGAAGATGATGATAATGGGCAGGCATTGATGATAATGGGCAGGCATTGATGATGGGGAGAAGATGATGATGGGCAGGCATTGCTGATAATGGGAGGCATTGATGATGATGGGGAGAAGATGATGATAATGGGCAGGTATGTATATGTACATTATACAGTATATATATATATATATATATATATATATATGTATATATACAGTATTGGGTAGAACGGAGTTAATTATATTAGTCCGGCCCTCTAAAACCATCCCAATTTCTCATGCGGCCCCCTGGCAAAATTAATTGCCCACCCCTGATGTATAGGATTATTTAGTAGGTAGCAGAATGTAACCAGTTATTGAAGTCTTCGGTTGAAGTGAAAGTAACTGAGATAATAAAAACATACATCCACTTATACTATTGTAGTCATAATGGAAAATTGTATCTAAACTGTGATCTGAAATATCAGATATGATGAAAGAAGCTTGACTATGAGAAACTTGACTATAAGGTCCACTAAGAAGTGAACAGCTTCAGGACACAAATATGTGGTATTTATGATGTCTACTCAAATGAATGCATAACCACAAGTAAAAGCTATTCTCAACAAATACCTTTTATTAAGACAAATGCAGACCCTTTATAGAACCTTCATATGCCCTAATAAAGCTTAGAAGAAGACTTTTATTAATGTAATAGCCTCATCATCAATACTATTATTGTAACATTTTTTCAACCCCTTAGGCCTCTTTCACACTTCAGTCTTTTGGCGTCAGTTAAAATCCGCCAAAGCGTGAAAATAGCGGGTCCAACAGAAAAGGTGAAAAACGGATGCAAACTGATCCGTTTTTTGACTGATCTGCTATGAACTTTTCAACCTCGAATATAACCCGGAAAATGCTGGTATGCATGTCTTGCACGGAGGAGAGAGAGAGAGAGAGACAGTGTTGTCAGCATTTTGTATGGTTTTCTATGGTAGCGACGGATCCGCTGGCGGATTCCGTCAAAGACTGATGGCAGCGGATCTGCTGCCCATAGGTGGCCATTATACAAAATGGCGGATGCGGCGGATACGCCATAGTCCGCCATTTTGGCAGACAGAAAAAACGTTGCATTGGACGTTTTTCAAAAACGGTAGACGCCAAATTTTTGGCGGAACCGTCAAAAAAACGGACCTAACGGACGACCATCCATCAAAATCCGCCACTAATGCAAGTCAATGGGAAAAAAGCGGATCCGCCAAAAAAAATGGCGGATCCGCTTTTTTCACGCTTTGGCAGATTTTAACTGACGTCGTACGACTGAAGTGTAAAAGAGGCCTCACCGATATCTGCTGTACTGTACAGTCGGTAGCAGTTGTATGGAGCAGGCTAAAGAGTTGAGCTTGCCCCATACCTGTTAATTAATGGCTGTGTGTCTTTGTTTGGCCCGCACACAACTCTGCCAAACAAAACATAGAAAGGTTATGGTTCTTGAAAAACAGAAGATACATCAAAATATTTTTTTTTTCAAATGTATGATTTTTTTTTCTGCCCCAAAATGACAAAAAGAGCAGACAAGTTTAGTATCAACATAATCATACTGATCAGGAGAATCAAATTGTGAAGTCATTTCTACCATACAATGTGCTCTGTAAAAACAATTACCAAAAAATAATGTTAGAATTAAGTTTTTTGGCGAATTTCACCACACTTGGAATTTATCATATTTTTTTCCCATTTTCCAGTACACTGTTTGGTAAAAGAAATGGTGTCATTCAAAAATACAACTCGTGTTGTAGGAAAAAAGTCTCTTGGAAAAAAGTGAGGAAATTTTTTTTTAAAAAAAAATGGAAATTAGGCATGTAGGGCAGGGTTTAAATTTTTTAGTTTTATTTTTTATATAACTTATATTGAAAATTATAAAGTTAGATATTCGTCCAACAGAGCTGAAGATGTATCACATTTGTAAGGACGAAGAAGCAGTACTAAAAATCTCTGCAATGCAGACCAATGTAAACTGCTTTTCCTAGAGGCACGCCAGAACATGTTTGATGAAAGAAATGATGAACTTGTATGATAGCTGCTGACCCCCGGACAAATGCATTTTATGGATATGGCAAAAAACCTTCTTTCACCTTGGAAAACATAAGATGGTTTATGGCAATATTCATAGATTAGTCCAAACAGTAGAATTAGACATTGTCTTCCTTTATTTGCCACAATAAACATTTGAAATATTAATAAAGTCTACTATTTAATCTGCATATGGAATGAAGTTATGAATTTCATTGAATGGATGAGAGAATGAAAGATTTAAAAAGGGATATTTTGTTATCATAGTCTGTATGTATTTAGAGCAATGTATAAAAAGTCATTGCCTAATTTCCTAAGCTTAATTTATTAACCAAGTGTATATCATTAGACAACTATTTTGTGAGTTTATGTCACTTAATTGCAGGGATCACAATTTTTCAGGAGCAAGTACCAACAACTATTAATAATTATATGATGTAGCACCCTTGTATTTTGTTGCATTTCACAAAAATGGAATTAGAGGAGTCCATGTTCTAGTAATAGACATGCACGAGTCAGCTGAATCCGTGACCTTACCCCAGGATAACTGGTACTGGTGAAAAAAAAATTCACAGGTCAGATTCCAAAGAAAATTGAATTTTCTAATATAGTTTATCTTTAACGACACATAGAAATGAAGAACTAAAACCAAACCATTTGATTTCCCTGTCTGCCAAACAAGCCAATGCAATGACTGAATAGATAAATTTTTTGACAGGATCATTTAGAAACTTTTAACATTTTTGGCCCAACATATTCTAGTGCCAAAGGCTTAGTTCATGATCATTGGACTCCGTAGCAAAATTTAGAATATCACTCTCCTCAAAAACAAAATACATAACACTTATATAAATAACATGCACACATACTGTACAGCACACAAACATATGTACACCAGATACAAAGTAACTGCACACTCCTATGTAGGCAGGGGTAATAATGAGTAAATCCTGACTTTAACTATTAATTGAGTCATTTAAAGAGAAATTGTAAACTGATTCATGATGTGTAAACCATGGGCTGCATGAATTGGAGCCTGGTTCGGTTAATTCAGCTCCCTCTATTTTAGAGAAATCATGCTTTAAAACACTAGAAGGGGATGATGAACCCAAGACAACAGGTTCAAGAAGCCGGTCCCCAGCATTTTTTCTGTGCTCTCTAGATTGATAGGTAATCCCTTATATGTATAAAAACCGGTCAGTCAAATGAAGTGAGTTATGGAGAGACTGCTAGGAACCTGTCTCTTGGATTGGTCATCCTAGTTGGATTGTCCCCAGTAGGGTGGTCAACTTTATTTATTATTTTTTTCTGGACAGCTTCTCAAAAGCTCACGGACAGCTATCTTTTTTATGGACACATTAGTTGACCAAAATAAATCATTGAGATTCTAAGCAATCTCCACAGCCTATAAATTCTATATGAAGATATCAGCTTCATTCAATGTTTACTGTAAAAGGTTGAAAAAAAACAGCACTAAAAATCTGTACAAGTCTCTTCAGCTTCATAAAAATCACGGACACATCAATTTTTTTTATGGACAAGGAGAAAAGTGGCCTATATTACGGACTGTCCGGGAATTTCTGGAAGGTTGGCAAACCAGGTACCCAGGTGGCATCTTAAAGTATGCATTCTCTGAAATATTTCAGTGTTTCAGAGTAAAATATACATGGTTTCAATAATTGGAGTTGTCCTTTGATTCATGCTGCCTGTGTTTTGGTCAGCATGAATTAGGTGATAGTCTTGCTTTAACTGGCATTATTTGCACACATGAGTGTATCTAATATTCCAGGGCAGGCACATAGTGGGCACCTTTCCATACTTGGGTATCACTCACTTGCGTTGTTCCACCACAATCATGATGGGAAGAATCATAGCTCATGCTTGCAGCAGAGGCAATGTTTGCTTTTACACTGGGTTTACAGGGAGTTTCAAATTACATTTGCAACAGATTACACATACTTTACTCTCTTTTTTTGTTGTCACTAGTGATGAGCGAACGTGCTCGGATGAGGTGTTATTTGAGCATGCTCGGGTGCTAACTGCGTGATTTCGGCGTGCTCAAATAATATGTTCGAGTACCTGCGGCTGCATGTCTCGTGGCTGTTCGACAGCCGCAACACATGCAGGGATTGCCTAACAAACAGGTAATCTGAGCATGTGTTGCTGCTGTTGAAGAGCCGCAAGCAGGCTTGGACTAAGCCACAGGAGAACAGGAGAATCCTCCGGTGGGCCCTTGTGCAAGAGTGGGCTACAATCCTCTTTTATGAGCAGTACTTGGCATAATATACTTGAATCACTATGTACAAACAAAGGCGGCATCTTATTCATTTAACAATCTTCCCAGTTCATTGTTAGATATATTTGTGATTGATAAAAATATAATATTTACATGTAGCTGAAAAGTGGGGCCCTGGAGTAGGTTACTGGTGGGCCCCTGGCACCCCAGTCCAACACTGGCCGTGAGAAATACAGCCATGGGGATTCAAACAATTTATTTCAAGCACGACGAAGACACTTGGTTAGCACATGATCATGCTCAGATAACACCTTATCCAAGCACGTTCACACATCACTAGTTGTCACGAAAGAAATTATAGTAAGGACAATACAGATAATAAAATAGCATATACCACACATATAAGCACAAACGTGCACAGAAATATCAAAGATGTTTAAATACGTTTCTGAGTTAGAGAAACATCTCTTAGATGATGTGACTTTCTGTGGAGAGTACTTTACAAAGAAGAAGGACTTATTAATTATGAATTTCTTAAAGTAAATATAGTGCTCCATTAATATAGTGTTCTAGAACATGTGAACAGACATTTTAACAAATCGCTACGAGCACTGTTTCCATTTAAAGAAGCACACTGTCTAAAAATTACATTTTTGGCAAACCACTATACACAGTTAATCTCTTGCAGCCACTTCCTAAGCAGTGTCAAATAATAAGTGTGTATACAGTAATAATTGTATCACTGCTTTATTACTTATAGTTATTATTGATTACACATTTATTTCCAATCATTTGACTCATAAACTAATCCCCATTTTACTCCTGAAATACTTGGAAATCATTCCTGGATAAGTATAATAGTGCTTCTAAATGGTTGAGAAGTCAATGGGTATTAAAGAGAAAAAATCCATAGTATTTATCTCTTGTTGTAGGGTTGCTTTACAAGGGGATCCCATTGGAGCCATGTAATGTCTTTGCCAGATCCTAATGACTAGCCTTTTCCTGTAGATATATATATATATATATATATATATATATATATATATATTACACACTGGAGTCTTGAGAATCTTTACAAAGTTCATTCTCAGTAAACCTATTTCAAGACATGAACAATGTAATTTCTGTGCTCAAGAAATATAAGGATAGAAGCCTTAAGGGGTTGTCGGATTTACAAAATTGATATTCAAATACCTTATTAAGGAATTCAGGGCTAATTGAGGAATGACCATTATGAGAAAATTTTAGCTATTTGACTGAGTGGAGAATGGTTGCAAAAATTATGTTTCGCTCTGCAAGACCCACTCTTCCAATTGATTTAAATAGTAATAGTGTAATGCTCCATTCTCCCTTGAGAAGCATTGTAGGAAATGGAAACACTTGCTGCAAATGTCCCACAGATCCTAGCTGATCAGTGATGTCAGCAGAGGGACATCGAGGAATCATATTTTCATGGAAGAGATAAAAGGTATATTAAAAATGGACAACTCTTTTAAGAGTCCAATATAATAATAAAGTGCAACTTTTCCAGAATAATGTATATAGTCGATTTGAAATGTAAGCTATGAACAGTATAATTTCTAAACATCACTACAGAACTGTGGTGTGGCCTGTGTGGCCGACCGCCAACACAAACATGTTCATGACTGCCTACTATAGTCTAGATATGGAATATGATATTTGGGACCACCCTACATCTACATGGAAAAATGCCCAGCTTCCCAGTGAACTGTGTGCTGTATTGGGATTTATATTTTAATTTTTTTTTGTATTTTTATAGGGATTTTCTTAAAATATAATAATGATGGCTAGAATGGAGCAAAAAAGGGTTGAAGGACTAGAGCCCTGAAAGTATTCTTCTACTTGCTGGCATCCCTGGCATCTTTCCTTATTAAAATGTAATGTAATTACAGTGTCATAGGCCCATCATGATGTCATGCACAAGTTAAGGGTATGCCACACTAAGCGAGATCACTAGCGAGATCGCTAACGAGATCGCTACTGCGTCACCACTTATGACGCAGTAGCGATCTCGTAAGCGACTTAGCTGTGTGTGACATATAGCAGCGATGTGGCCCCTGCTGAGATGTCGCTCATCGCTTATGAACGTTCTGAGCCGTTTTTTGGTCGTTGATGTCCCGCTGGTGAGCCTGAATCGCTGAGTGTGACACCCTTTATGAACGACTTCACAAGCATCGCAGGTGAGACTAGGTTTTTCCAACGACCGCAGAGGTCGTTATACAGATCGCTGATGAGTTGTGTTTGGAATCACAGATTGCTGATGAGTTGTGTTTGGAATCTAACTAGCGATCACATAGCGATCACACTAGCGATCTCGCCAGGTCGTTTCGTTGTCGTGATCGCTAGTGCGATCGCTAAGTGTGGCAGTGCCAAAGTAGTGATGTTGAGTTACCTACTAATCATCAGGAGTGTTGGAGATTCCAGCAGCTAGTAGGAGGTTCTCAGAGTTCTGATAAGCAGCCAAGGACAACTGACATGACCACAGGATCATGTCAGTCGTCCTTGGCCAGGGGCGTTAACCGAGTTTCTTCTCTCAGGACATTTACTTTTTCCCATCTAAGATGTTTCTCAATCCAAAGGAGGCGGTACTATACAAGGAAAAGTGACAGAATAGTGAAAATCTTTGTGGGAGCAGCAAGACCTACACTACAAGTTTCAGGGCATACCATCAATCTCCTATTAACTGTAGTAAATTCAAATTGTTGTAATAGGTAAACACTGCTCCCACGATGATCTTCACTGCTCTGGTACACCCACCCTACAGCTCTCATCCTTTACCAGCACGCTAATGATAAGAGCGAGAAGTTCTCAGCATTGTCAAGAGAGAAGACTCACAGATCATGCTAAAAACCTGTTTTGAAATTCTCAGGTGATCTTTGGGGGCCTTTCCTTGTTTTTCTGTCTATGAAGCTGCCTTTTTGTGACTGGACAACGTCATAGAGGGGAAAAAAACAATTTCTGTTACCACCACCTTAGTTGAAGGGAAAAAAACAATTTCTGTTACCACCACCTTAGCTGAAGGGAACATGTCCCTATTTGGGTCACCCTGAACTTCAAAAGCCCATATACAGTATCTCCAAATGGAGAAAAAACAATTTAATCAGCTGTTCTGCTTTTTTAAAGGGAACCTGTCAGCAGCAAAAACCCTATTATCCTGCAGTTATGGGTTAATCTGCAGGTTAACAATGTTATTAACTTGCCCAGTGACCACACTTAACCGAATGCTGTGGGGAAAAATTTAACTTTATCCTCCCAGCAGTATTTGGTTTAAGTCATAGGGACAGCATCAGCACTGGTTCAGTCACAGCTCAGAGAATACAGAGTGGTGACTGCAACCACTCCCTTGGCCATGACTGACAGCTGGACCTATTACAGAGCCAGTGTCAGGACCGGGGAGCAGTAACAGCCGCCATTCTGTATTCTCAGAGAGGTGACTGAACCAGTGCTGGCACCGCCTCTAATACTGAATGCTGGTGGGGAGAATAAAGTTCATGTTCTCGTGACAGCTTTCGGCTAAGTGCAGGCACCGGCAGGTTAGTAACACTATTCACTTGCAGATTAAGCCCATATCTGAAGGTTAATAGCATTTTTGCTGGTGGCAGGTTCTCTTTAAATATATATTTTAATTTGCTATAAATGCTATCTGCTAAGTTAGAGGATTGAACTGAAAACCCTCACATTATCTCCCTTGCATGGTATTTATGGGAAATGACCCCATTGCTTGATTAATATGATTTGAAAATTGATTTCCATACTCTAAATACACAAATACATAATAAAATTTGTTAAGCATATTGGATAAAGAGGAAACAGGAAAGTAGTCTCATTTGAATAAGCCTAAGACGTGCAATTTTCCTGCCTTTTAAGCGACTACTGTGAACTTTCCACATTTCTGAGGCTTTAAAAAAAATGGGCAAACACAACAACAGAAAATGCTTCGAGACCATCTGTAATCCAATTAAATGCAGAAGCTTACAACATCATTTGAAATTACACAAAGAATCTCAAAAGACCAAATTAAGACCAAGAAGTTAACTCATTGTTATGCATTTGTACAAATGCCTGTTTATTACCACTAAGTGGTTCAAAAGTATAGTAGGCGCAAGAAGACTTGACATGTTTTTATAGCATGTGCAAGGGTCACACTCAGTAATTTATCCTTTTCACTTCATCTAAAATAAAACGCCATTAGCCTTTCCACTTAATGACACTTGTATGTCCAATAATTGCTATTAATGGTCAATCTGTGCTACTACAACAGCCATTACACATTATAAAGTGATTCTTCTTCTGCCCTATCCCTACCCCATTTTTATTATTTTTATTTATCTGATTTACATTAAATTCATTTTCTGCAATCACAGTAAGTAGAATTGGACATTTGCTATAAATTGATTCAATATACAGAGAGATACTCTATTGAAAAAAGGCTTGGAAGACAGATGGCAAGCTCTCTTGATACATTAATATCATTGCTTAAAATTATAGGTTGCGAAAATGATAAGCATTGGACAGAATTAAAATGAGGGAAAACTCTTTTGTTTTGCTTTTTTCCCATTTTTTTCATCATCTATTAAGGATCGAACCACATGCATAATGATTCCACGTTACTATTCTTTAAGTAAGGAAGGCACAGGGTTGATTGAGATATATTAGATGTCCATTGTCTATTTGTAGCCATTTTAAGAGAATGAATAAATATAGGCACTCTGTTTATAATGTGAAACGTAATCCCCCCCTGATTTCTCCATCTCAGTTCCATTAGTCAGCGGCTCTGGGATCATTCATGGTGTCTGACTGTTTTACGGCATAAGCATTTTTCTGCTTAAAAGGATAATAAATTTTCCCTTGGAAACACTACCAAGTAGTCATCTCTCGGAGATGGCTCCGGTGGCTAGTTCACCTTCTATGACTGGCGCAGGTTTGAAGTACTTGATGGATTTGTATAAAGCATACTCTGCATCAAGATTAGGAACACAAGTACACAACAAAAATCCTACACAATATCATCTATTTTATGAGGTTTTATTTGAACAGGTTTCTTACACTTTGAATTCAGGAGATGCCACACTGAGCACCATTAATCTCCTGAAATCAACTGTCACATTGAGTTAATCTAATCTTCATGTATCCTTGGCTCATTTGATGGATTACCAAAAGTGTGAGCTCAACCTGGCAAAAGAAGCTTTAGTAGCAGCCCTAAAGGGTATGCCACACTAAACAATATCGCTAACGGGATCGCTAAAAAACGTCACTATTTAGCGATCCCGTTAGCGATATTGTTCAGTGCGGCAGCTTCCAGCGACGAGCTTCCTGCTGTGATCTCGCTCGTCGCTGGAATCGTTCCGGACCCTATTTCATCGCTGGCGCTCCCGCTGGGTAAGTATCTTATCGCTGTGTGGCACCTTTTCTTAGCGATTTAGCGGTACTTTTGTACCGCTAAAGTCGTTAAGAAGATCGCTAACGGCGATAGCGTCGTTAACTATATCGCTAAATGTGGCCGCATTTAGCGATATAGAAACAATCCCGCTAGCGATCGCATTAGTATGCGTCGTTATCGTGATCGCTAGCGGGATTGTTTAGTGTGGCAGTACCTTAAGCTTTCTTCACATCACACCTTTAACATGGTGACAAACACATTAGTGCTGGCATTAATTTCCAATCATGGATGTTACAGCATCTAATTCACAGTTTTTTAATTTCCCATCTATGTATGTGACCTAACTTAAGAAATCTTGTGTAAGGTATACAAGAAGAAGGTCGATCAAAAAGCGAGTGGCAATTACTACCTTTAAGAGTGCTTTGATATGTTTCTGTGGGTTTTTTTTAAATAAAGACGACAATTTTTAAAAATTGCAGTAAATTGTTACACTCATGGAAAAAAATGCACTGCGGCTGCAACATGTGAACGCAGAGTTGACTTTTAGTTTAGTTTCTAGACTGCCACCATTAGTTAACTTGGGCAATTGAATGAAGCAAGAAACTGCCTGTAAGGGGAAATCGAAGCCCAGTACTGAATTACCTATCCACAGGGGCATATTAGCCATTGTGCTAATAATTATTAAGGATATTGTGAATAAATGTTATTGTTCTTTATCTTCTAAACCAAAATATGGAGTAGTTTGCCATCATGTAGTCAATCTATGGAGAAGTACATGAGAGTATCATTCACTGTCTGCACTCTAATATGGCTTCTATACATATCATAGGTTCATAGTAGAACCATAACGTGAATATTAGGGGCCCAATTGCAGAATCAGAGTACCATGTGCAAGGAAAAGCGTAAAAGTGCTGAATAACTATTCAATATATTTGCCCTTAAGGTATATTTGCCCTTAGGGTAAGTTCAAATGAGTGTATAAAAAATTGTTCAATTTTCAGCAAGAAAAAACTGATGTTTCTTTAGCTGTATTGTCACCCATATGCAATTTATGTGGCACCTTATGGTATCCATTTTTATACATCAGCAGTTATTAAAATTTACAATACCAACTATCTTAAGTTAAAGAATTGCAATGTATAAATATCAGATGCATATGGAATTCAATTTTATTCGTACACCCATGTATTTAAATATTAGTCTGGTCCCATATATGGACAAGCTAGTTCATATCAATAGCGGGCAGCACCTGTATCCATACGCTATGTGTATGAGGTCACAGATCGGCACGCTGAGCCAGTCACTTGCGGTTGTGACATTCCCAATTTTTAGCGTAGCCATGTAAGCCTGGCTTGAGGATATGTGCACATAGACACAAGATCTGCTGTATATTATAGGACCAGAAAAATAGATAAGATTTTACAAAATATTAACCGACAAGCATTTTGCTCAATTTTCAGGTGGTTTCTGGCAAGCTTACACCGGAAGGTAATCGGGAATGAGTGTTCCAATGAATTCTCATTTTCTGGTGATTGGTTCACGTAAAAGACCCATTTTAAGGAGAAAGAAAGAAATAAAATACCTCTCATTTGCCTGGAATAAAGGTGCTATGATAAATTAAGCATGTTATTATACATTGACGTGTCCGCAATTATACAATACTGTGATTATGTGTAATTATCTGTAATATCAAATCATGTTCTAGGTAACAATGAAGAAAAGCAAACATTTCAAATAAACATCCACTTAAACATAACACTTCTCAAGCTATTTTCTTACAAACATGTCCTTGCAGATTCCTGAACCAATGCACCATTTCTTGGCACTTGATTACATGGCCGGAAAGCAGCTTCAGTTGTTACTTGCATTTAAATGAGGTCTCGGATGCTCAAAATGCACAGACATTATCACACAAGAAGCACGGCGCACACCTACCGAGGATGAAATCACCCCAGTGTTTCACATTTGCTTACATGTGTTTTCCTGAATACTACACTTGTCACATCGTAAACCTGGGATTCTGAATATGCTCCATGTTTTCTCTTTTTTTGTGCTACCATTCTGCTACGTTACAGTCCGTCTATATAAACGTTCACTGCTCGTTGCTTTTGCTCAATTAATGTCCGGATTTAATTGGAAATTATATGTCCTACTGTATATTTTACTGGCATGTAAAGTCACAAAGCTGTCTACGGTCTCAATGGTAAAATTCAGACCTAAAATTGCATTTACTGCGCAATATTGGAACCAAAACACTGTAAATATTTGTGTTCAGGAGTCATTGCTGAATAACAGCATGTATATACTGTATGCTGAAGCAGCATGGCCTCTATTATGCTGAGTTCACATAAGGCACTTGTGTAGCGTTTGTATATTTGTTTTACAGTATGACCTTTGTTAGTCCAGGTTCACACGGGGCAATTATGTGATGTTTTGTGATATGCTGTATTTGTTTTGCAGCCTTATGTTACACGAAATACGGAGAATTATACATTTCTGCTTACACATGGATGAAATGCATTGTGTATTCTGAGTCTCCGCTGTATTGCATTTTTAACGGAAGGTCTTTTTTTATATATAGTACCATTTTTTAACAATTGGACCATTTTAAGTATGTACCGTATATAGCAACAAATATAAACTTTAAGTATAATTATTTCTTTTAGAAAACTTTGACATGTTATAAAGAGAGGCCATAACATTTTATTGCTAGGGGTCCAGTTGCTGACAACCACACAATTGCTAAACCAAACAGGTAAAAATGCTCAGATAAATACTGCTCTGCTCCAAGAATAAAAAGGTTTTCCAGGGTAAGAAAAACATTGCTATTTTCTTCCATAAACAGCGCCACTCCTGACAATGGGTTGTGTCTGGTATTGTAACTCAGAAATCCATGATCAGGGGTGACACTGTTGCTTAACAAATGCACCAATGATTTTTTTTTCTAATCCTGGACAACCCCTTTAAAGACATTATTGACATTTTTGGGCTCATTTTCAGTCTTGGAGGAGAGTAGTATTTGCTTAATTGCTTATGATTCCTCATTAGAGATGAGCAGTTCAAGCCAAATTCAAATATGCCCATTTTTAAGGATTTTGCCAGAAAATTAAACTTTCAGAAATATTATTCTCTGATAATTTATTGTCCCTTAATATGCTCTGTGGGTATTTCAGCATAATAAATGTAAGATGTAAAAAAGTAAAAACATACTTATACTCAGCTCACTGCTGCTCCCTGACAGATGTTTGGTCCTCTGTGCCTCTATTGGTTCTGGACATTAGCCATTTGCTGGATTTCATGGCCTGGTGCTCACTCTAGGCCTGGGCTTCTGGCCAGGAGCAAAATCCAGAGTTAACTAAGCATGTGAAGTGACCCCGGGCCTGTGGCCGAACGTAGCGGCCCAGTGTACACTTTTGGTCTGAACTTCTGGCCATAAGAAGGACCTGAAATTAACTAAACCTGCACAAGTACCCCAAGGCCTTCTGCTGGATTTCTCAACCTTGTGTTCAATCTAGGCATGGGCATCTGGCCCTGAGCAAAACCTGGAGCTAACTACACATTTGTAGTGACCCTGGGGCCTGCAGCCTGATCTTGCGGCAAGTTGTTCATTCTAGGTCAAGACTTCTGGCTGTGAGTAGGCCCCAGAGTATGCGCAGTGAACTCCAGGGCCTGCTCACATCGGGAGCCCCAGCATAGGGGCAAAAATGTGACAAGACAGTGGGCAAGGAGCAGTGAGGGCAGCTGAAGAAGTAAGCAGTGAGGTATGTGTTTGTTTGTTTTTCTTTTTAACCCTTGCTATCCCTCAACTATTCAGCAAGATGGAAGCCACAGCTGGCTGCAATTTGCTGAATTCACATATGTGAATTACAAAAATTCTGTATTTTCAAAATGGAAATTTTTATAAAATTCAAGTAGAATTAAATTCCACTCAAATAAATGTGCCCATCTCTATTCCTCATTTTAGCAACAAGTGGGGAGGCCGCAACCAGACCTTCACCAATCAAAACATCTCAATGGCCTGTCAAAAGCTTCCTAGAAGTGGAATAACTACAGTTTAATAATTACTCTTTAATATGTTGTAAGAGACATGAAGGAGCTACTTCCTGCCTGCCATGCTGGCTCCCCAGGTACTAATATCCCTGTCACACATTCATCAAGAGAATCAATACAGAACTGCTATGTCTTTATGTCTGTGCATAATTAAATATGTCTAAATACAGAGCTCCGGGTTGTGCAAAAGTGAGCAGACCATGCAACTCTTTGAGAGGATAAATTTTGCCAAAAGTTGTGAACAAGCCCAAAGTGTATGCAAATGCAAACACTATAAATAGGAATACATATGTCTCATATTTTTATATCCTGCCCTGTTACCTGTAGCTCCTCAGCAGTTGTGAAATAGAAAATGTAAAGATGTGCAAATGCATCTGTTCACACCTGTTTTCTGACTTTCTGGCTGAGTAATTTCCCATATTAGTTATTATGCCACAATATTTCAACCATAAAGAAAATAGAAGCTGGAACATTAAAAAAAATTTTAATTTTCAATTTTTCACTCTCTACTTGTCTATGAACCCTAAAGGCCTTTCATACTGCATTCTTTCCCATGTACAGTCATGGCCAAAAGTTTTGAGAATGACACAAATATTATATTTTCACATGATCTGCTGCCCTCTGGTTTTTATGTGTGTTTGACAGATGTTTTTATCACAGACAGAAATATAATAATTGCAAACATATGAGTAACAAAAGCTTATATTGACAGTTAGAATGAGTTAATGCAGCAAGTCAATATTTGCAGTGTTGACCCTTCTTCTTCAGGACCTCTGCAATTCTCCCTGGCATGCTCTCAATCAACTTCTGGACCAAATCCTGACTGATAGCAGTCCATTCTTGCACAGTCAATGCTTTCATTTTGTCAGAATCTTTAGGTTTTTGTTTGTCCACCCATCTCTTGATGATTGACCACAAGTTCTCAATGGGATTAAGATATGGGGAGTTTCCAGGCCATGGACCCAAAATCTCTATGTTTTGTTCCCTGAGCCATTTAGTTATTACCTTTGCTTTATGGCAAGGTGCTCCATCATGTTGGAAAAGGCATTGTTGATCGCCAAACTGCTCTTGGAGGGTTGGGAGAAGTTGCTCTTGGAGGACATTCTGGTACCATTCTTTATTCATGGCTGTGTTTTTAGGCAAGACTGTGAGAGAGCCGATTCCCTTGGCTGAGAAGCAACCCCACACATGAATGGTTTCAGGATGCTTAACAGTTAGCATGAGACAAGACTGGTGGTAGCGCTCACCTTGTCTTCTCCGAATGAGGCGTTTTCCTGATGTCCCAAACAATCGAAAAGGGGATTCATCAGATAAAATAACTTTACCCCAGTCCTCAGCAGTCCACTGCCTGTACCTTTTGCAGAATATCAGTCTGTCCATGATGTTTTTCTGGAGAGAAGTGGCTTCTTTGCTGCCCTCCTTGAGACCAGGCCTTGCTCCAAGAGTCTCCGCCTCACAGTGCGTGCAGATGCACTCACACCTGCCTGCTGCCATTCCTGAGCAAGTTCTGCACTGCTGGTAGCCCGATCCCGCAGCTGAAACACTTTTAAGAGACGGTCCTGGCGCGTGCTGGTCTTTCTTGGGTGCCCTGAAGCCTTTTTGGCAACAATGGAACCTCTCTCCTTGAAGCTCTTGATGATGCGATAGATTGTTGACTGAGGTGCAATCTTTCTAGCTGCGATACTCTTCCCTGTTAGGCCATTTTTGTGCATTGCAATGATGACTGCACATGTTTCTTTAGAGATAACCATGGTTAACAGAAGAGAAACAATGATGCCAAGCACCAGCCTCCTTTTAAAGTGTCCAGTGGTGTCATTCTTACTTAATCATGACAGATTGATCTCCAGCCATGTCTTCATCAACACCCACACCTGTTTTAATGGAGCAATCACTGAAAAGAGGTTAGCTGGTCCTTTTAAGGCAGGGCTGCAATGATGTTGAAATGTGTTTTGAGGGATAAAGTTCATTTTCTAGCCAAATATTGACTTTGCAAGTAATTGCTGCTAAGCTGATCACTCTTTATAACATTCTGGAGTATATGCAAATTGCCATTAGAAAAAGTGAAGCATTAGACTTTGTAAAAATTAATATTTGTGTCATTCTCAAAACTTTTGGCCATGACTGTACAATGGCCCCAGCAGGGCTTACATCTGAACCCCCAGCAAACAGGATTTGGGTGTCTGAATTCGGGTGTATGGCTGACCTGACCAGTGACTATCCTGGTGCAGATGGAGTCACCATGGGTTTTGTCGTGGATAATTTTTGGCCGTATATGCCTATTGGAGGTGGACAGCTAGACATAGTAGATTATGTATTGGTGTGCGCTTCCAATAGGTGTGCGCTTCCAATAGGCATAAAAGACAAAAAATTATGCATGACAGGGTGACCGTGTCTGTCTGCCCCATTCTAGTCAATGCCTTCATTGGCGCATACACCCAAATCCCATTTTGTAGGTGATTTGGAAATAAGCCTGGATGGGGTCACCAAATCTATGAGAAAGCGCAGCGTGAAAGCACACTAACGTGTTATAAGAACTATATTTGTTGTTTGGAAAGCTAATGATTAGCTTATTTAATGCCAGATTCATGTTCTTCCTGTTGACAGGTTGACACCAAAGATGTCTTGTATCTAAAAGGATGAAAACTACTTTTCCCACTGCATTTTATCCCTAAATTGTTAACATTTTAATGTGTTTTTCTGTTTACACTGATATTGTAAGTATTTTAGAGGTATACACTTAGGAGTATACATACAGTCCACAAAAAAAGAAAAATCACAATGGTCCCCCATCCTGACAATGGTTTAAACTTTTCTTCCCAAGACATAAGGGTTAAGGTCAATTTACATAAACTGCTGATCAGTTACTTGCTTTGCTGATCTGCGGTCATTTTACAGTTTTTTTTTTCACACAGGCAGACCACTCTTCAGCACACTGATCGATCTGTAAGAGACCATTCTGTGTACGAGCTTGCCATTGTTCTCGGCAGCACAAGTCCTGTTTACACGAGATGGGCTGTTAGTAGTGTTGAGCGATACGATACTGCAAATATCGGATATCGGCCGATATTAGCTGTATCGGCCTTTCGATTCCGAATACCGATATTTTCGTCATATCGAATACCGGAATCGGATTTGTCACTGTCACTGTGAGTGTCCGTCAGTCGGGTCTGTCAGGAGTCAGCGGCACTTACCTGGCAGAAGATCTCCAGCGGTCACGTCCTGGACTGCTTGATGGCCGCCATTATCTTCTCCCTGGAGGTCACATGCAGTTTTTCGCGATAACTGCAGTGACTGCTGGGTAATCCCGGCCGTAAAGCAGTCAGTCCGATGACGTCACCGCCGGGGAAGCAGGTAATCAGCTGTGCTGCGCCGGGATGACAGGCTCTGCCTGTCATTCTGATGTAGTAGAGCTGGATCGTCGTGGGACACTCGTTACTATGGACTGCGTCGGACAGGTGGTATACTGCTGTTTTTTTTTTCCATTTTTTTACAGGAGATCGATGGCGTCGCAGGATGAGACTGTAATAAAAGTAATGAAAACTGTGTTGTTTTTTTTATTAAATTAAAAAACTTTTATATGAACATTCACCCGTCTGGGTGCATCAACAATTTAACTATTTACATACAGGGACCCTGTCCGGGTTATTTATAATTCTTTGGCAGGGGTGTTCCAGGTACCACCTGGTACTCTTCTGATGCTTGCCAAACATCCGAGACACCAAGGACCACCAGGACCTGATGACGTCGTGTGGCCTGTACAGTCAAGTCGTGACCCGCTATCTCTGTCTGTGTGGCCACCTCTTTCATCTCCCTCCGGGTCTGGAGCCCTATGTCCCGGACTGAACGAACCCCAGGGGGCCTAACAGGCGCCGGGTACGGGCCAGCTATAGTTATCATGTCCATAGCTGGGGCTGCTGAGGAGACCACTGAGGGAGGCTGGGGAGATTTACGGCGTGGGGTGGGCACTTGTGCAGAGGCCTGGATGTGGGAGGCTGAAGGCTCCGAGGGTCTCACAGGTTCCTGACACTCTGGGGAGTAGGGGTCGCACCTGGTAACATTTAGGGCGTACCATCCATTGTAACCCCAGTGTCGGGTGTAAGTCACCAAGTCTCCTGGCAACAGGTCCCTCCCCGGGTGTCCTTCTGGGAGGTGAGTCTCCACGTCCCGCCGGGTCACAAAGACTTCTAAATAAAGTCCAGGCTCCTGGATGAAGCCCCAACCACCTTTCAATTTAAAGCTCCGTACTGCACCCTTACGCCGCGGCTCCCTCAGGGTTCCTTTATCTTTTCTCATCCGGTCCTTATCTGCCAGGTCCTTCTCGATGTGACGTTGGCGAAGCTTCTGGGATTCGCGCTGCTCCCTTTGTCGCTCTGCTTCCTTCTCCCAACGTCTCCACTCTTCCTTCTGACGCCGGTTGTAATTCTCCTCCAGCATCTCCATGTCTCCATCATCAAACTGCAGCTTACGATGTCCGGTTTGCGGCAGCTCTCCTGGCGCCCCCCAGTCCTGGCGGCGCTCACCTGCGGAGGAAGCAGCCGGCTCTGGAACAGATGACAGTCGGGGCTCCGGTACAGACAGGTAGACCTCTGGTGCCTGCACGGCCTCCTCCATGAGGACGGGTGTCGCTTCTTCTGTCTCAGCGACGGGGGCAGACAGCGGGATCTGGGGTGCTGCCGGTGCAGAGTTTTTTGCAGGAACGGGTGCCTCCACTGCGACAACGTCAACCGGATCACATTGCAAGGGCTGGGATGCCCGCACGGACTCCTCTACTAGAACGGGTGCCTCACCTTCCGGTACAGACACTTCAGGTAAGAGGGATTGGCGCCGCTCCAAGTTTAGTTTTAGGGCACGCCAGCTGGCTTCCATCCTGGTGACCTCCTCCCGGTGCCGGGCCAGGCCTCTTAGGGTATCATCCGCTTCTTGCAGCGTAGGAGGGTTTCCAAGCCGGGTGCCCAACGGTGGTTCCGTGGCGATCGGGTCGCTTCCGTGGGGGGAGAGCTCTGACTGCTCCATCCCTTCACACTTCTGCTCGTGTCCATTAGCCATCTCTGCCAAGTCACATGTGTCATTAGCATCTGGAGAGGGCCCCTCTTTTGTAGGGAGGCGGGACCTTCGTGTTAGTTTCCGCACACTGAGGAGGATGAGGAGGCGGAACTGAAGAGCTGTGGGGCACGATCTTACATTGCAGTACCATTTAGAGTGGTCGGCCATCGTTTTCACGCCACTGAGTGAGTGTACACCCACGAAGAGCACGCCCTTCTTCTTCACCAGTGCCTCGTCGTGACGCAGATATGGCGGAAAAATGGCAAATACATTCTCTGATGATTTTAGCAATTCTCAAGCACAAAACCAGTTCAATTCAGGCACACAGGACTCGCTTATAGCGAGCTACAGAATCCTGTTCTTGACGCCCAAGTTGAGTCGCACAGAGCCAGAGGTTTTGGGGGTACTCGGCACCGAGCCCGTCGACTTCTATGGGGTATGTCACGGCTTTACCCGGCAATTGAATCGGAGTCTATTTTACTATGTAGAAGTGTATAAACTATAAATATATGTATATATATTATATGTCACAATGACATGTATATATATATATATATGTATTCTATGTGTGTATATTTTGTGTTTACAACGAAAGAAAGGGTTTTTTTTGTTGCGATTTTTTGTTCCCATAGACTTACATTGGACTTCCGTATCGGAATCGGATATCGACGATATTTAGTGATATCGGCGATACCATTTCGATACGATATTTTTAGATATCGAGCAGTATCGCTCAACACTAGCTGTTAGGATTGATGATCATTTTTGCAGCACAAAAGATAATTTCACCTGAATATGAGCCTTTGCTCATTTATCAAATGATCAGCAGCCTGATTAGGCTTAGGGCCACGTCAAACATAGCAACACACCAGCGATCCCGACAACGATATGCACTTGTCAGGATCGCTGGTGTGTCGCTACATGATCGCTGGTGAGCTGCCAAACAGGCAGCTCAGGCAGCGATCAGGACAGCGTCACTGCGGGTAATGTCGCTTAGTTACCCGCAGTGTACGTTGGATACCAACCCGCTGGTGCAGGGAGCTGGTAACCAAGGTACACATCGGGTTCCAGGCGCTGCGCGGCACCTGGAAACCCGATGTGCATCTTGGTTACCAGCTGATCGCTGGTCTCCTGCCTGCCACACGCAGTGATGCGTGCTGGCCAGCGGGAGACCAACGATCAAAAAAATGTCCAGGACATTCAGCGACGATCAGCGATACCTGGCAGGGGGGCTGATGGTCGCTGAATGTCACACACAGCGATATCGCTGGGGAGATCGTTGCTGCGTCACAAAACTAGTGACTCAGCAGCGATCTCGCTAGCGAGATCGCTGTGTGTAACGGGGGCTTTAGCCTCACTCATGATAATCTTGCAGTGTAAAGAGATCAGTAGCTTCTACTGATTAGCATCTAAATTTTCAATTTTCCTTATTACCAAATATTACTTTGACTGGAGTGCTGCACAACTTTGCCCAACACATTGAAATGAGGCATTTTGTCCATTTATCATACTCATCCTCAATCCATAAAATATAGAACAGTCAGTGGTCATCTACTAAAACGTGTTTGGTAAGTGGCAGTTGTTCATTGGCACATACTTTTATAGTAAGCTTCCAGTGACGTGTGAGAGGAGAGGTGTGTGTAGTTGTGGCTGTTATTTAGGGATATGTTTGTTGTTATTGTGTAGTACAGTTATATGAAAAAGTTTGGGCACCCCCTATTAATTTTAAGCTTAATGTTTTATAAAAATTGGTGTTTTTGCAACAGCTATTTCAGTTTGATATATCTAATAACTATTGGACACAGTAATGTTTCTGCCTTGAAATGAGGTTTATTGTACTAACAGAAAATGTGCAATGTGCATCCAAACAAAATTTGACAGGTGCATAAGTATGAGCACCTCACCAGAAAAGTGACATTAATATTTAGTAGATCCTCCTTTTGCAAAAATAACAGCCTCTAGTCGCTTCCTGTAGCTTTTAATGAGTTCCTGGATCCTGGATGAAGGTATTTTTGACCATTCCTCTTTACAAAACAATTCCAGTTCAGTTAAGTTTGATGGTTGCCGAGCATGGACAGCCCTCTTCAAATGATCCCACAGATGTTCAATGATATTCAGGTCTGGGGACTGAGATGGCCATTGCAGAACATTGTAATTGTTCCTCTGCATGAATGCCTGAGTAGATTTGGAGCGGTGTTTTGGATCATTGTCTTGCTGAAAGATCCATCCCCTGCGTAACTTCAACTTTGTCACTGATTCTTGAACATTATTGTCAAGAATCTGCTGATACTGAGTGGAATCCATGCGTCTCTCAACTTTAACAAGATTCCCGTGCCGGCATTGGCCACACAGCCCCAAAAGCATGATGGAACCTCCACCAAATTTTACTGTGAGTAGCAAGTGTTTTTCTTGGAATGCTGTGTTTTTTTGATGCCATGCATAACGCCTTTTTGTATGACCAAACAACTCAATCTTGGTTTCATCAGTCCATAGGACCTTCTTCCAAAAAGAAATTGACTTCTCCAAATGTGCTTTTGCATACCTCAGCCTACTCTGTTTGTGGCGTGCTTGCAGAACCGGCTTCTTTCGCATCACTCTCCCATACAGCTTCTCCTTGTGCAAAGTGCGTTGTATAGTTGACCGATGCACAGTGACACCATCTGCAGCAAGTTGATGCTGCAGCTCTCTGGAGGTGGTCTGAGGATTGTCCTTGACTGATCTCACCATTCTTCTTCTCTGCCTTTCTGATGTTTTTATTGGCCTGCCACTTCTGGCCTTAACAAGAACTGTCCCTGTGTTCTTCCATTTCCTTACTATGTTCCTCACAGTAGAAACTGACAGGTTAAATCTCTGAGACAGCTTTTTGTATCCTTCCCCTGAACAACTATGTTGAATAATCTTTGTTTTCAGATCATTTGACAGTTGTTTTGAGGAGCCCATGATGCCACTCTTCAGAGGAGATTCAAACAGGAGAACAACTTGCAAGTGGCCACTTTAAGCAGCTTTTCTCATGATTGCATACACCTGGCTATGAAGTTCAAAGCTCAATGAGGTTACAAAACCAAAAAAGTGCTTTAGTAAGTCAGTAAAAATTAGGTAGGAGTATTTAAAACAAGAAAATGATAAGGGTGCCCATACTTATGCACCTGTCAAATTTTGTTTGAATGCAGATTGCACATATTCTGCTAGTACAATAAACCTCATTTCAAGGCAGAAACATTACTGTGTCCAATAGTTATAAGATATATCAAACTGAAATAGCTGTTGCAAAAACACAAATTTTTATAAAACATTATGCTTAAGATTAATAAGGGTGCCCAAACTTTTTCATATAACTGTATTTGTTGTTAAGATACCTATTAGGTAGTGATGATCTGCTTCGGATTGACATAGAATTGAATTTCCTGAAATTCCCATGTCGACAACAATTCAATCAGTTTGCAACTTGATTTGAGAGGAATGCATTATAAAGAAATGCCTGTCGACATTTAACATACTACTGAACACTGCAGCAGCCACATAGTTGACTAATGTCTTCAAGCACGGCTGCACAGCTATCAAATAACCGAATTAGTGGGGACTATCACAGTCACTACAAAAGATGAGGGCCAGCCAATCAGCACCATTTTATAATTTTTCAATGTAGGTATAGGAGACAAGAGCTCACAGCTTTTACTGGAGTTGGGCAAATTTTTTTTAGCTGAACTGAATTTTAGCAGAAAGCAGAAATTTACACAAGTTTTACACAAGTTGCACATTTTCTCTACAATGCAGATTTGCTTTGCTTTTTTTAATTTGATTAAAAAGATTGAAAAAATATATAAGGCCTGGATTTCCTTATGAGGACAATGACTTATGGCCGTGACTACGCCTGGGACAACGCACACGTGCATGTTGTAAAATTGTAGTGATGTTGTGAAGTCATAATGTGCCCTCTAGGCCACTACTTCGGTTTGGAACTAGACCTGGTTGTGGCCAGAAGGCCTGGCCCAGCATGCACATAACCAGGGTTTCATCGCACCGTGGCGATATGCGTAACACGGCACTGCTCAAGCATTTGAAAATGGGAGTGGTAGTCTCAGTGGGTGGAGAATAATACTCCAAAGATTCAAATGATAGGCAGGTGCTGTGCCAGCATATTCAGTGTGACTGAGAAATGAATGATCTGTGACACATTGCAGTAACAGTACCTTAACAATAGCATTTTTTTCATTCCTCAAAAAAGGAAAGGAGTTTATTACCCAAATAACCAAATTTCTATGCTGAAAAAAAACTGAAACCAAGGATTGTGTGTTAGAAATTGTGCTGCCTGACTCGTGAGATGGCAAAGCCATATATTTTTTGAGAAATAAAGTCCATATTCAAATTTAAAAAAATGTAAATGTGTTGGGAAAAAACTATAATGCTGTTGATTACCACCATTTCCCATCCGTATCCTCCAACAAGATAGACTGAGGGTCATTTGGACATTAAAAAGACTGGATTTGTATTTTCATTAAAGAGTGTAAGATAGCGCTCACTGTTTGTGTTGGGGCACACTCGCTTGGCAACAGGATTAACACGCACAGGAACGGTTTCTCACATAAACAGTCTTATTTCGGTTTATTTAACCATCATAAACCGCACCACGCATATTCCATTACTTTACATTCACGGAACACAACAGGTACTAACAGCCTGTTCCAAAGCAGATATTCCCCTGCAGTCTCTACAACTCCCTTGTCTGGAGTTACCTTCCTGGAGCTCCTGCTCCACACGCTGACTCCCGTCAGTCCTCTTTCCTGGGGAAACTGTCTACTGGGATCACTGTCCTTGCAACCAGGGCACTCCTGACAGTTCCAGACCCTCAGAAGGTCAGTACCTTCCCCAATGCAGTGCTGTCACAGACTCTGCATGTACATGGTCTCACCATGTGCTCTACAGGAAGTCCATTGACTCGCGGAACCTTCCAACACATAGGCCTGTACTCTTGCAGGACCTTAGAACACAGACCATGTGACCCAAACCATATACACATTATATAATGTAGCCACCCTCATAGGTGGGAGGTGTGTGTGGTTAGCCAGTCTCGCCCAGCTCTCCGGCTAACCCTGTAAGCCCCACTTATAAACAAAAACAAGGCTTGTAGGATTACAGGTCCCAGAGCAACATCACTGGCATACAGCGCAGAGGACCTCTTCTGCGACACATACTAGCCATTTACAATAACGCAGGTCACTGTCTCACAAGAGTTTAAAACTGATTCAATACATTCCTAGGAGACCTCGGAGTGTTATATCCATATCTTCAGAGCAATTAGGAGCATTGGGGAATTGAGAGTTTATTCAATGCAAATATATTTTAGGGAGAATTCAGCAAAGCTAAGCAAATTTGATTTTCAAAAGATCTGCTCCTCTACTGTTTGGCTTTGACAGATTCACATATCTGCAGCAGATAACAAGCAGTTAACAGTGGAGGGCAGTTGCATTCCACATGCTGCAGAATTTCATGAGATGCTTCAAAATTCACCAGCATTTTGGGATTCTAAAAATGTCTTTGTTTTTAAGCCTTTATTTTACTTCTGTTAAAATGGCAGGGTTGAAATCTGTGGCCTTTCTGCATAAAAATATGGGTCATAATCTACTTTTATCATTTGGATCTAGAAAACCTATCTAGCTTGTGGCCCTTAATATAGTCCATGTAGATATGACTTTTATGAAACCATTATAACTGCATTGATGTCTGTTACTGACATGAATTTATGGGGACACACTGGTTATTATCGACGTGGGAGCACTCAGGCTGTTACTGTACAGGGATCCGGTGGCGGTCACTATTATCGATTCATTATTGTTGTAGGGGGCACTGTGGCAGCTACTGTTACAGAGATCCTGTGGCTGTCACTGTTGTGTGGATACGGTGGCTAAAATGCTGTGTGGGACCCTGTGGTTGTCACTGTTATGGTGGCACTGTGACTTTACTATTGAATAGTAGCAGTCATGGTTAGGACAGATCTCTGGACTCCCATGTTTTGAGGGTCCGGTGGTTGGCTCTTTTTTTAAGGCGGTCCTGTCTCTTGACCTTTTACTACGTGTTGTTATCTTGTGCTCATTTTTTGATGCTTTGGCACTCAAGAGCATTTCGTGAAAAATGTCAATTTTCACCACAGTGCTGTGCAATAAGTCTAGTAGAAATGATTTGAAAAGAACATTCTTCTTAAAAATCAATATTTAGAATGTATTTTTTTAAATTGTTTAGACAACTAGGAAATGATATGCGCAGCAGCTTTCTGTTGGCATACTAAATGGGAAATATCAGGAGAAAAAAAATCCTGGAATGGTGCCTCAGTTTGGCTCAAGGTAGAGCTCGGGGGAATTATTGCTCAGTGCTCCTTTTCATATCATGAGCACAGTACAAAGATACAAGTAGTAGGCTTAATTTGCACAACAAAGCCCTTCTGTTTTCAAGTGAAAGATATCAAGAGCTAACACTGACATATCATCTTACAGATTCATTAAATTAATGTAATTACTGCAACTTAGCAGACCACTTGATTTAATGATCCGATCTAAAGAAGGATGCCAGAGGATTGTAGAAAATGTATATTGCACCAACATACACAACATATAGCATGTATTAAATTGAAGCCTTCAGGGATTAAATAATGCAGTCACTTTTGTATACAGTGATTACTGGAGCTGCGTACTTTGCAAATCAACGCGAACGTCCCCATTTGTTGTACGCTATTAGAAGTCAAGCATTCCAGCGCCGGCTAATCACATGATGAAAAATACCGCTTTGTCAGTAATGTATTCCTAATGTCATCCGTGTCTGATGTGATCAGAATATTAGATTTTGACACAAGTTAGTTCATTAAACAAGATTTGGGTAGAGAAAGAAGACACACATTTTTATTTTATTTTTATTTTTTTGCAAAGTGTTTGCCGTTTTTCAGAGTTATGCAGTTTCCTGTCATTTTCTGACACTTCTCACCTTGAAAATTGCTTTTTTTTGACAGCCCTAGCATAATATTCTATGCGCAACCTCTACTGACACACCTGTCCTGATCAAACAGGTGTCAGACAGGGTGTTGTCAAGTCAAGTAAATTGGAGTTGTGTAAGTGTCATGAATCAGCAGAGAGCTAAAATAAGCAACAAAAAAGAGCCTCATTTTGAATGTGCTCCAATTTATTTTACAGTAGCTCCTTCAATCTCTCTTTTCTTGCTGCTGTAGGGATTATGGTGTCCAGGTTGGAAGGTTGGAAGATATACTTTAATTAATATATGGAATTCATTATTTTATGGGATTCGACATGGGTATTGTTTCAGTGACATTTACTACTTTTATGACAGTTTTAATTTTTGGAAGTGGATTGCCATTTCTTTTCTTCTATAACTGTAGTTGATTACCATTCCAGCATTTTACATTTGAGAGTATATTAAATTTAAGATTTCATCTGGAAAGTCATATTCTGAAATGTTTGTTTTCAATTTCTAACTTACAACATTAAAAATGTCATACTTTATTTGGACCACATTAATGTTATTTTATACTGATTTTGAACTTTTTTACATTTTGTGTTTAGGAATTAACACTTTTGTTTTATCTACAAGTATTATTGATGAATACCTTAAGATAAATAGTGCCTATTTCAACATTTACATTTTTTCATTTACATTTTTAACCCCTTAACCCCCAAGGGTGGTTTGCACATTAATGACCGGGCCAATTTTTACAATTCTAACCACTGTCTCTTTATGAGGCTATAACTCTGGAACGCTTCAATGGATCTTTGCGATTCTGAGACTGTTTTCTCGTGACATATTGTACTTCACGTTAGTGGTAAAATTTCTTCCATATAACTTGCGCTTATTTTTGAAAAAAATGCAAATATGGCAAAAATTTTGAAAATTTTGCAATTTTAAAACTTTGAATTTTTATTCCCTTAAAACAGAGAAATATGTCACACAAAATAGTTAAGAAATAACATTTCCCACATGTCTACTTTACATCAGCACAATTTTGGAAACAAATTTTTTTTTTCTTAGGAAATTATAAGGGTTAAAAGTTGACCAGCGATTTCTCATTTTTACAACAAAATTTACAAAGCCATTTTTTTTAGGGACCACCTCATATTTGAAGTCACTTTGAGGGGTCTATATAGCAGAAAATACCCAAAAGTGACACCATTCTAAAAACTGCACCCCTCAAGCTACTCAAAACCACATTCAAGAAGTTTATTAACCCTTCAGGTGCTTCACAGGAGCTGAAGCAACGTGGAAGGAAAAAATGAATATTTAACTTTTTAGCCACAAAAATGATCTATTACAAACTTTTTTTTTTATTTTCACAAGGGTAAAAGAAGAAAATGGACAGATAAAGTTGTTGTGCAATTTCTCCTGAGTATGCCAACAGCCCATATGTGGGGGAAAACCACTGTTTGGGCACACGGCAGAGCTCGTAAGGGAAGGAGCGCCGTTTGACTTTTTCAAACTAAAATTGGCTGGAATTGAGATTGGACGCCATGTCGTGTTTGGAGAGCCCCTGATGTGCCTAAACAGTGGAAACCCCCCACAAGTGACACCATTTTGGAAACTAGACCCCCTAAGGAACTTATCTAGATCTGTTATGAGCACTTTGAACCCCCAAGTGTTTCACAAAAGTTTATAATGCCTGGATGTTAAAAAAAAAAAATTTCCACAAAAATGATTTTTTAAGTCCCAAATTTTTGACTTTTCCCAAGGAAATTGGACCCCAAAAGTTGCTGTCCAATTTGTCCTGAGTACGCTGATACCCCATATGTGGGTGGGGGAAACTGTTTGGGCGCACGACAGGGCTTGGAAAGGAAGTAGTAACGTTTTGGAATGCAGACGTTGATGGGGGTCATGTTCCGTTTGCAGTGGCCCAGATGTGCCTAAACAGTAGAAACCCCCCACAATTGACCCCATTTTGGAAACTAGACCCCCTAAGGAGCTTATCTAGATCTTTGGTGAGCACTTTGAACCCCCAAGTGCTTCACACAAGTTTATAATGCCCGGGCATGAAAATAAAAAATCCTATTTTTTTCCCACAAAAATTATGTTTTAGTCACTAAATTTTTATTTTCCCAAGGGTAACAGGAAAAATTGGACGACAAAAGTTGATTTCCAATTTGTCCTGAGTACGCTGATACCCCATATGTGGGTGAGAACCACTGTTTGGGCGCACAGCAGAGCTCGGAATGGAAGGAGCACCATTTGACTTTTTCCAAACAAAATTGGCTGGAATTGAGATTGGATGCCATGTTGCATTTGGAGAGCCCTGATGTGCCTAAACAGTGGAAACCCCCCACAAGTGACCCCATTTGGGAAACTAGACCCCCTAAGGAACTTATCTAGATCTTTGGTGAGCAATTTGAACCCCAAGTGCTTCACACAAGTTTATAACGTAGAGCCGTAAAATTAAAAAATCATATTTTTTCCACAAAAATGATCTTTTCACCCCAATTTTTTTTCCCAAGGGTAACAAGACTCCAAAAGTTATTGTGCAATTTTTCCTGAGTACGCTGATACCCCATATGTGGGGGTAAACCACTGTTTAGGTGCATGGCAGAGTTTGGAAGAGAAGGAGCGCCGTTCGACTTTTTCAACACAGAATTGGCTGGACGCCATGTCGTGTTGGGAGAGCTCCTGATCTGCCTAAACAGTGGAAACCCCCAACAAATGACACCATTTTGGAAACTAGACCCCTCAAGGAACTTATCTAGATGTGTGGTGAGCACTTCGAACCCCGAAGTGCTTCACAGAAGTTTATAACGTACAGCCGTAAAATAAAAATCTTTTTTTTTTTTTTTACAAAAATGATTTTTTTTTGTCCCCAATTTTTTATTTTCCCAAGGATAACAGGAGAAATTGGACCCCAAAAGTTGTTGTCCAATTTGTCCTGAGTACGCTGATACTCAATATGTGGGACAAAACTACTGTATGGGCACACGTCGGGGCTCGGAAGGGAAGTAGTGACGTTTTGATTGCAGACTTTGATGGAATGGTCTGGGGGGTTCATGTCACATTTGGAGAGCCCCTGATGCGCCTAAGCAGTGGAAACCCCCCACAAGTGACCCCATTTTGGAAAATAGACCCCACAAGGAACTTATCTAGATGTGTGGTGAGTGCTATGAAGCCCCAAGTGCTTCACAGAAGTTTATAACGTACAGCCGTAAAAACAAAAAAATATTTTTTTTAAAAAAAAATGATATTTTTACCCCCAGTTTTTTATTTTCCCAAGGGTAACAGAAGAAATAGGACAAATTGCACAATAACTCATGGGGTCCAGAGTACGCTGATACCCATATGTGGGGGTAAACTACTGTTTGGGCGCATGGCAGAGCTCAGATGTGAAGGAGCACCGTTTGACTTTTTCAACGCAGATTTGGCTGGAATTGAGATCAGACGCCATGTCACATTTGGAGAGCCCCTGATGTGCCTAAACAGCGGAAACCCCCCAATTCTAACTCCAACCCTAACCCCAACACACCCCTAACCCTAGTCCCAACCCTAACCACAAACCTAACCCTAACAAACCCCTAACCCTAATCCCAACCCTAACCCTAATCCTAACTTTAGCGCCAATCCTAACCCTAACTTTAGCCGCAACCCTAACCCTAACCCTAATGGGAAAATGGAAATAAATACTTTTTTTAAAATTTTATTATTTTCCCTAACTAAGGGGGTGATAAAGGGGGGTTTGATTTACTATTTATAGCGGGTTTTTATGATTGGCAGCTGTCACGCTTAAAGACGCTTTTTATTGCAAAAAATAGTTTTTGCATCACCACATTTTGAGAGCTATAATTTTTGTATATTTTGGCCCACAGAGTCATTTGATGTCTTATTTTTTGCGGGACGAGGTGACGTTTTTATTGGTACCATATTTGAGCATGTCACATTTTTTGATCGCTTTTTATTTCGATTTTTGGGAGGTTAGAATGAACAAAAATCAGCAATTCATGAATTTATTTTGGGGGAGGCGTTTATACCGTTCCGCGTGTGGTAAAATTGATAAAGCAGTTTTATTATTCGGGTCAGTACGATTATGGCGATACCTCATTTATATCTTTTTTTATGTTTTGGCGCTTTTATAGAATAAAACCAATTTTATATAAAAAATTATTATTTTTGCATCGCTTTATTCTGCGAGCTATAACTTTTTTTTATTTTTTCGCTGATGATGCTGTTCGGCAGCTCATTTTTTGCGGGACAAGATGACGTTTTCAGCGGTACCATGTTTCTTTATATCGGTCTTTTTGATTGCGTGTTATTCCACTTTTTGTTCGGCGGTATGATGATAAAGCATTGTTTTTTTGCTTTGTTTTTTTTTTTTAAGAGGTTCACTAAAAGGGTTAACTAGTGGGACAGTTTTATAGGGGGGGTTGTTACGGACGCGGCGATACCAAATATGTGTACTTTTATTGTTTTGTTTTTTATTTACAGGAAAAAATGAATTTATTGGGGAATATTTTTTTTTATGAATTTTTTTAAACAATTTTTATTTTTATTTTTTTAACTTTTTTACTTTGTCCCAGGGTGGGACATCACTGTATAGGGTCAGATCGCTGGTGTGACAGTGTGCACAGCACTCTGTCACACCAGCGATCGCTCTGGCATCGCTGCAGGCTTCTCAGTGCCTGCTCCCAACAGGCACTGAGGAAGCCGCCTCCCTGCAGGACACGGATGGACCCTGGCGCCATCTTGGATCCGGGGTCCTGCAGGGAGGAAGGACCCTTGGAACAGCGCGACACATCGCGCTGCTCTGACGGTCCCAGGGGAGCGCGTAGGGAGCCCTCTCCCTGCGCAATCCTCCCCTGTGCCCCCGGTAGACCGCAATCATGTTTGATCATGGTGTGCCAGGGGTTAATGTGCCGGGAATGGTCCGTGACCGCTCCTGACACATAGTGCCGGGTGTCAGCTGTGATAATCACCTGACACCCGGCCGCGATCGGACGCGCTCCGTCCGATCGCACGGGACGTACTATCCCGTCCATGGTCATACGGGCCCAGGTACCATGGACGGGATAGTACGTCTGATGGCAGTAAGGGGTTAAGTAACTTTTCTTGTAAGTCTTCCGGTATTTGTTGCGGGGGGTTTGCACCAAATTCTTCAAGATGGCACAGTTAGTTCAGACCGCACAAGGAGTACTGTGTACAGTTTTGGGCACTGATGCTCATGAAGGATAAAATGGAACTAGAGCAAGTGCAAAGGAGGGCAACAAAATTAATAAAGGGGATGGGGGAACTACAATACCCAGAGAGATAAGCATAATTAGGATTATTTAGTCTAGAAAAAAGTATATCTAAGTAAAGTATATATAAGTACTCAATACAAATATTTCTCCGAGGATCTGTTTATACCAAAGAAGGTGACGGTCACAAGAGAGCATTCTCTGCGTCTGGAGGAGAGAAGGTTTTTCCACCAACATGGAAGAGGATTCTTTACTGTAAAGGTACTGTCACACTAAGCGATCGCACCAGCGATCACGACAACGACACAAGCTGGCGAGATCGTTGGTGTGATCACTATATGGTCGCTAGTAGCTTCCAAACAGGAAGATCTCATAAACGACATAAACGACACATCAGCGATCAGCGATCTGTATAACGACCTCTGCGGTCGTTGGGACCTGTCACACAAAGATTGAGCGCAACCTTTTCCACGCCCCTCAACACAGATTGGTGGTCACTGTATGTCAAAAGTCACAGCTCTCGCTTAGTGATTGGACGTCCGTGTCATTAAAGACGAAGCAAGTGGTTCATACGAATTTCCAGCATCGTTCCATACTGCATTCTGCTAGCCTTCTGCTTTGCAGCTACTGCGATCCAGTCTCTGCCGCTATTGCATTTGCCCGAGATTCATTTTTCAGGATCCCAAAAACGTCTTGTATAAATGGCAAAGATGAAGCGCTGTAGCGACTGACAGGATCGCAAAACCCCACACACGATAGTATCCTCGCAACAACACACAAAGGACTAGATGTTGTGGCCACCAATGGGAGCTGAGGGGCGTTAAAACCTAGTCCCGCCTGCGCCGCTGACATGAGTCGCCAACGAGGTCGCTCGTCGTTCATAAAAGGTGTCAAACTCAGCGATTCAGGTTCACCAGCGGGACGCCAACGAAAAAAATGGTCCAGAACGTTCCTGCACGATCAGCGACATCGCAGCAGGGGCCATATCGCTGCAACATGTCACACACAGCGACATCGCTAACGATGTCGCTGCTGCGTCATTGTCGCTTAAGCGATATCGCTAGTGATCTCGCTTAGTGTGACAGTACCTTTAGGGAAATGAGAATCTGGAATTCCTTGCCTGAGGAGGTGGTGATGGCGAACTCAGTTGAGGTGTTCAAGAGAGGTCTCGATGTCTTCCTGGAGAGTAACAATATTGTATCTTACAGTTATTAGGTTCTTTAGCAGGACGTAGATCTGGGTACCATATCCATGTAAAAACAATAAATAAAATAAAAAATCAAGCTATTCTCACCTTCCGGCGGCCCCCTGAGCTTTCCCGCCTCTCAGCGACGCTCCCCAAAAGTCCCGTTCCCAGTGATGCCTTGTGAGAATCACCCCAGATGACGTAGCGGTATCGAGTGATGCTACATCATCTGGGTCAGTGTCGCTAGGCATCACTGGGAACGGGAGCTGCCGGGAGCATCACGGGGCCAGGAAGGCTGGGGGGGCCGCCGGAAGGTGAGAATATTGCGATTTTATGTTTTTTTAAACACTATGTGTGACTCGTGACAAATCTGTCAATCAGTTTTCCAACTGATGCTACAGATTGCTTGCAAAACGCTAGTTTTTAGCGGGAATACGCATACCTATAAAATGCGTATTTCCCGCGGCAGGGTGGTGCGGGATTGCCACGGAAATTTCCGCTGCAATTCCCGAACTTGTGCACATAACCTAAAGATTCATAAAAGATCATTTCACCCGCTGACTGAGCATGTTGCTCTTTTATAGGGTAATTGGCAGCCTGTTTACACATCAATATAATCGTGATAAAAGCCTTTTTCACATTTAATCTTTACTATCTTGCAGTGTAAATGCCATTTTAGTCTGGTAAAGAAGATCATGTGTTCATGTTATAAATGTGGATATTTGAATGAAAATAAATATAACATGCTTGTTCATAATTTCCATGTCGCCAAAGATTGTACACACAGTAATAATATGAAAGAAAAGTGAACCAAAAAAAGGTCAAGAAAATATATTAAAAAGTGACTAGTTTCACAATCGCTGAATATATAGCCAATATCAATTAGTGAAAGAGTGTCCTCGCTGTAAATATGGCTAATGAGGTAATGAAAAGCTGGTGTATTCTACTTCTCTATGATGTGAGATATACTTACTGGAAGTCTGAAGGTTGTATAGCTCGTTAGGGAAAATGTATTTTAACAAGGCAGCCACATATTAAAAAAATGGATAGTAGTTTATTTGAAAGAAGAGGTTACAGCAAGACAGGACACAGAAAGCAGAATTGTGTTATAGCATGCTCATTCATGCTCTCCATTGTTCAGGTACTGGCTGGTACATTATAGAAACCAGAAGTCCATTTCTTATGGTGAGTGAGCTGAAAGATGCATCAAATTCATTAAGGCTGTGTGCACATGGCGCATTTTTGTCACTGCATTTTTACTAATAAGAGAAGCAAAAATGGTGCCGAAATTTCGGCACCAAATACTTAACATATGCACAAACCCCAAGAGGCTCATGCTCCTGACTGAATTTGGCACATCTTACTCCACCACACCCTTATTTGAGGTTATCATACAAAACACCGGTCTTGATAAATCTGGGGCATATACTTTTAACAATGTAGTATTTTAGAAGCAGATAAGATGGAGATCAGTTATCGAATGGTGCATGCAATATCTGAGTTTCTTTTAGTTTTAGGCCGGGATCACACATGCGACGAAAACGTCCGACGCTCGCATGTGAAATCCCAGCTCTGGCGCCGATACTCGGGAATGGAGTGCGCGGCTGCATGTATTTATATGCAGTCGCTCGCTCCACTCCCGAGTGCCGGCGCTCGAGCTGGGATTTCCCATGCGAGCGTCGGACGTTTTCGTCGCATGTGTGATCCCGGCCTTACTATTAAAATTGATGACCGCCACATAAATAAGGCAAATTCTGCAATATCAGGAGGACAAAAAGCCCATATAGCATCATTGACATTATACATTTTAAATTTTAGCAGACAAATACTTTCCATTGCCTCGTCAAAGATGGAATAATAAGTCCTAGTTTCCAAGGTTGGAAATGACTACAATGCTTTTATACAGGTTGTAGAATACTGAAGTAACTGCCTTTTCAGTAATTATTTATAGTTGGCAGAAATTTACTATTAATAATGCACAAGGTTTTGTAATGAATACATAACTGATGACAGCTGAACTTACAAATCACAAGCAAAACCATATCTCAGTGCATCCCATATGACACCGATATTATAGCATTTACACGTCCCAATCATATAGCAGTAGGATTACATAGCTCAGCGGTGCCCCACCATCAGCGTCCCAACATTGTCTAGTTTGCTCTTGACATAGACAGCATAAGGTAAACTTCCCACTCCTTGAATACTGGACTTTTATAGAGTAAATACTTTCTTATTATTGCTTTACAATATTTATAAATCCCACAAGGAGAATTAAAGATATGGTGTCAAAACTAATATATTGCATTACTTGTGGAGGGTCATGACTAGAGATGAGCGAATTTGTTCAGATTTTGGCTCCAAATCTGATTTTGACATATTCGGGCCATATTCGAACACTATTTGTGCCAAATGTATGTCTTATGATCAGTTCTGAACATATTCGGTAATTTTTACTCCCATTGACTCTAATGACGTTCGGCTGTGTTCGATGAACATTGCAATAAACTGTCATTTATCCACGACCTCTTCATCACCAACAAACTCTCCTTCTTTGCTATCATTGAAACCTGGCTCACCACCTCTGACTCAGCCTCTCCAGCTGCACTCTCTTATGGCGGAATCCATCTCTCTCACACCTCCTGCCCCAGCAAGGAACGCGGTGGAGGAGTTGACTTGCTCATCTCCAATTCCTGCTTCTTTACCCCACTTCCTCTCCCACCCTCCGCTACTCTTCCCTCGTTCGAGGTGCACTCCGTCTGCATCTACTCCCCTTCCAACCTCCAGCTAGTTGTCATCTACCGCCCCCCAGAACTAGCCATCTCCACCTTTCTTGATCACGTCACTACCTGGCTGCTTCATTTCCTCTCTGCTGACATCCCCACTATCATCATGTGTGACTTTAACATCCCCATTGACACTTCCACCTCCGCTGCCTACAAACTCACTGCCTCCTTTGGCCTCACTCAATGGTCCTCTGCGGCCACTCACAAAGATGGTCACACACTGGACCTTATCTTCACCCGCCTCTGCTCCCTTACTAATCTCACTAACTCACCCCTGACCCTGTCTGACCACAACCTACTGACATTTTCTTCCCTCTCCTCTCCTAGTACACAACCCCTGCTCCACAAACGCGCTCATCCTCGCAGAAATCTCAAATACCTCAATTTACAATCGCTCTCTGAGTCCCCTCCCTCTTACAGACATAGCCTCACTTCATGACACAGATGCTGCTGCCACCTTTTATAACACCACAATAACAGCAGCACTTGATTCGGATGCCCTCCTCACACATAGCAAAACTCGCACAATCAACAGGCAGCCCTGGCTGACCAGCCTCACCAAAGAACAGAGACGGGCTTCCAGGGTTGCTGAGCGGAGATGGAAGAAATCCCGCTCTGCTGAGCACCTAACCGCATACAAGCAGTCCCTCACCAGATTCAAGTCCACACTCACTGCTGCAAAGCAAACTTACTTCTCATCTCTCATATTCTCCCTGTCTCACAACCCTAAACAGCTCTTCAACACTTTCAATTCTCTACTCCGTGCCCCAGCACCTCCCCCTCTAATCTCATTACTGCTGAAGATTTTGCCTCCTTTTTCAAGCAGAAGATTGATACGATCAGGGAAAGCTTTGGCCTACAGCCCCCAATGCTCCTCTTAGCTGCTCAGCCCTGTTCCTCCAAAACCAACTTCTCCACCATGACAGATCACCTCTCCACCCTCCTTTCAAGATCACACCTCACCACTTGCACACTTGACAAGCTCCTGTCCCACCTCATCCCTAACCTCGCCACAGTCTTCATCCCTACTTTAATACATTTCTTCAACCTCTCACTTACAAATAGTGTGTTCCCCTCCTCCTTCAAACATGCCTCGATCGCACCCATCCTCAAAAAGACCTCTCTTGACCCATCCTCTGCATCTAGCTACCGCCCAATATCTCTTCTCCCTTATGCCTCAAAACTACTGGAACAGCAAGTCCATCTTGAACTGTCCTCCCACCTCTCCTCTTGCTCCTTCTTTGACCACTTACAATCAGGCTTCGAATGCATCACTCAACTGAAACTGCCCTAACTAAAGTCACCAACGACCTACTAATCGCCAAGAGCAAGCAACACTACTCTGTCCTCCTTCTCCTGGCCCTGTCTTCTGCCTTTGACACTGTGGACCATTCCCTCCTGCTACAGGTTCTCTCATCTCTGGGCATCACAGGCTTGGCCCTATCCTGGATCTCATCATATCTAACAGATTGAACATTCAGTGTCTCCTTCTCCCACACCACCTCCTCACCTCACCCCCTCTCTGTCGGTGTTCCTCAAGGCTCAGTTCTAGGACCCCTACTCTTCTCCATCTACACCTTTGGCCTGGGACAGCTCATAGAATCCCACGGTTTGCAGTACCATCTCTATGCCGATGACACACAGATCTACCTATCTGGAGCTGACCTCACCTCCTTACTGACAAAAACCCACACTGTCTGTCTGCTATTTCAGCTTTCTTTTCTGCTCGCTTTCTAAAACTCAACATGGACAAAACAGAATTCATCATCTTCCCCATCTCACTCTACCCCTCCACCAGACCTTCCCCTCAATGTCAATGGCTGCTCACTTTCCCCGGTCCCGCATGCTCGGTGCCTCGGGGTGATCCTCGACTCTGCCTTTTCTTTCAAGCCACATATCCAAACCCTAGCCTCCTCCTGCCGTCTCAAACTCAAAAATATTTCCCAGGTCCGTGCATTCCTTGACCACGACACCACAAAAACACTAGTGCCCGCCCTTATCATCTCCCGCCTTGACAACTGCAACCCCCTACTCTCTGGCCTCCCCTCTAGCACTCTGGCACCACTCCAATCCATCCTACATTCTGCTGCCCGACTAATCCACCTGTCTTCCCGTTATTCCCCCAGCCTCTCCCCTATGCCAAGCCCTTCATTGGCTTCCTATCATCCAGAGGCACCAGTTCAAAACCCTAACTATGACATACAAAGCCATCCACAACCTGTCTCCTCCATGCATCTGTGACATGGTCTCCCGTTACTTACCCACACGCAACCTTCGATCCTCTCAAGATCTCCTTCTCTACTCTCCCCTTAACTCTTCTTCCCACAACCGCATACAAGACTTCTCCCATGCCTCCACTATACTCTGGAATTCTCTACCTCAACACATCAGACTCTCGCCTACCATGGAAACCTTCAAAAAGAACCTGAAGACATACCTCTTCTGACAAGCCTACAACCAGCAGTGATCCTCATCCTACTGAACCACCGCACGGCCAGTTCTACCCTCTCCTAGTGTATCCTCACCCATCCCCTGTAGATTGTGAGCCTTCTGTCCTGTATTGCTCATATTTATTGTACTTGTCTATATTCGACCCCTCTCACATGTAAAGCACCATGGAATAAATGGTGCTATAATAATGAATAATAATAATAATAATAATAATGTACCAGTGTTTCCCAAACACCAGTCCTCACAACCCTCAACAGATCATGATGATTTCAGGATTTTCTTAAAGTTGCAAAGGTGATGGAATTATTATTGAAGGCATCAGAAATTGCCACAGGTTCTCTCACCCATGCAATGCTAAGGAAATCCTGAAATCGTGATCTGATGGGGGCCATGAAGACTAGAGGTTGGGAAACACTGCTATGTACAATTAATTGGGACTATTGTTCCATTTATAATCCATAATGCTTCCCTTTAGAAACAATTAATATATTTATCAAATTGATTCATGCTGCTTGATAAATTTGCTGCATGGAATTGTAGTAAAGACCACTGTCCTTTTTTCATGTCAAACTACACCTAGTTTCCATTTGACCACATCAGTCTACCTCGATATAGTGAAGGGCTTGGTCGCAAAAGCATCTGAGGCACGTTCAAATTCCACTTTTGGGGTTCAGATGGAGTCACCATTTTGTGGCCTGAATATGATGAGAACATGGCCAAAGACAGTTTCAATTTTGGTAAAATTAAACTACAACAATTCCGACTCATGTCGCTTAGTAAATCGACCAAGTTGTGTGTAAGATAGTGTTTCCGCAGCAGGCATAATGTAAGACAGCTAAGAAATTTAAACCTTTCTGGCATCATATTTTGATAGAGGTCCACATCATAAGCTTGCAGAGCGCTAAGCTCTAATAATGTAGGGCCTCGTTATATGAGGCCTACATGATCAGACTTACATACTGTTCACACATAGACACACTAATTAAGTGTATTGATATGAGGTTCTCATTTGCTTAACCAAATCTGAACGTACGCTGAAACTACTCTATATCTATAGAAAATCCAAAATATAAATGTATTATTAAATTTCTTTTTTTGACTGCCTCAATTGTGAGAGATACAGATTGTCAAAATATAGTCTTTATTGTGAATACACTGTAAAGAAACCAAGGAAAAGTTTAACTTCTTTTTACTTCTTTTCTTTACTCCTGGTGTATATATAATTCCTCAATAAAGAATCTTTCGCCCACAGGTGAACCCACATTTTAATGAATCATTATACATTGTAAATACCTGCATTGTCAAGGATTCTGCACAATGGAAATATTTTAGGGTTTGTAGAAGTCCCTTGAAATATTAGGTTTATTAATCTTAAATGATACACAGAACCTGATGGTTCAAAAATAACAGAGATTCTATAATTGAACCACAACACAACTAAAAACACTGTTTCAGTGCAATTCTATTCCATTAATTAAAAGAAAATGGATTTTTGTATAAATATTTAAAAAATCATTCCTGAGTTCCTGAAATTTCAAAAATAAATGACATACAATAGGTAAAGGAAAAGGTAGCATTTTGGCACTCATGCAGTCTTCATGCCCCAGGCTAAAATCAAGACCTACATTACATTCCCCAGCACAAACGAAAATTACCAAGATTTCCTTTTCCTATTGACAAGTAAGGAAATGCGCATGAAATATAAATAAAATCTTCCTGATGGTTTTCCCTGCCTAACAAAAACCTGGGCTGAAATTTATTTGTGCAAAGTTTTCTATTTGTCTGGGAAGTCATTCCAAGCTGCATGCCTAATTTAATGTCCTTGGAAATGTCCCTAGAAAATCAATGTGCATTTGCTTTCTGTGGGATTGTGGTTAAAATCTTTTATATATATGGCAGGAAGTATGAGCTTCCATATCACCATAGAGCTACATTTAAATCAGTGTTTTTATCTGTGCCATAGTTTGGATAATAATTTGTCAACCATCTGATGTGTACTTGGACCCTCCGAACTATCCCGGCTGATGATGTTGGAGGAGACACTAATACTTTTTGTTCCTACTGGAGATAAGTCATCACCGGAAGAGTCTAGCAATGTCTGTCTCCTCTTTCCCCACTGAAAACACATGAACTTGACTGACAGATATCTCATTTGTATGAGCACCTGTGATCTTTGGAATTTCTCTCAGTATAAGGGCTCATGCACATTTCCCTATTTTCAGTCCGAGTGTGATCCAACAAAAAATGGTATCACACTCTGACCAATGTTATTCTATGGGGTTGTTCACATGTTTGATCGCAGCATGCCCAAGTTTGATCTGATATTGACTGCAAGTCAATGAGTGCATGGAAAACTTTGGACTGCTCTCGGATGACATTTAAGTGCAGGCCGATTTCCACAGAATGACACAATGGAGAGCATGGAAACATTTTTTTTTCATTTTATCCTCATAATCAGATCACACTATGATCACACTCTGATCAACCTGTGATCAGAGTTTAATCAGAGTGTGATTATGTCATGTGTGCATTGCCACGAAGATCGTCGCGGTTGCACATTTTGACTTCTCACAGCTGAGCTGCTGTTTCTTTGTGTTTGGCAGCTAGGGAGTTAATTCTGTCTGTGCTCGGTTCTGGGACTGGGTGCAGTTTCTCCTGGCTGCAATTGATTATTTGTTGATTGGTTTCCTTTAAATTCCTGGTTGTCTGCTTGGGGAGTTGCCAGTGAAACCTTCATGCAGATCACAGATAGGAATGAATCTGTATAGACTTTAGTTGTGAGCTCCTTAGTTGTTCTAAGCTCAACTTGGTTAGAGTTTATTTCCCAGACCATTTATGTTCCTTTGGTGTTTGAGTGTGTATGCAAGCGAGTGTTATCCTGTCTGTCTTATATGTCTAATCTGTGTATTTAGCTAAGATCAGCCCATATCCCTTTGGTGGTAGTCAGGATCCTTCTTAGGACTGATTACAGGGTTCAGGGTCTGATAGGAGACAGGGTTAGGTTGGAGACTTGGACCTCTGAACCATTATCAGTACCTCCAAGGTGAGGGATTAGTTAGGACCCCAGTTTAGGGTCAGGTTAGATCCCGGTCCACCTCTTTCCTGTTTCAGCTCATCAAGTCCTCAAGATTAACCCTGAGTTCAGCAGATATCGTGTCAGGTAAATCTATTCTATACTTACATGCTGATGTTGCTATACTAGTTGTTGTATAGAGTGTTGTTCCTGTATTAATAGTTTACTGACATTGTATACATATCATAAGACAGCGTGACATTTTCACTGGCCGTAAAAATTATCTCCAGTTACCATGGATCCAGTAGCCCAGCTGGCTCTGCAGTTGCAGGGATTATCGATGGAGCTGACGGACATTAAGTCCAAAGTTTTGTCTCCCCTGGAGCAAACCAGAGTTGAACCTAAGGTTGCTCTCCCGGACAGGTTCACTGGTGGGCGAGACAAATTTTTCACCTTCCGGGAGGCATGTAAATTGTATTTTCGGCTTCGGCCTCGATCATCAGGGAGTGAGGAGCAGAGAGTGGGAATTGTTATCTCACTTCTGCAAGGGGACCCTCAATCCTGGGCATTTTCCCTTCCTCCGGGATCCCCGGCTCTACTGTCTGTAGATCAATTTTTTACTGCCCTGGGATCGGTATATGATGACCCAGATCGGGTCTCTCTTGCTGAGACAAAATTACGTAAGATACAGCAGGGAGATCGTCCGGCAGAGGAATTTGCTTCTGAGTTTCGTAGATGGGCCACAGATACTCAGTGGAATGACCCAGCTCTTAGGAGCCAGTTTTGTCATGGGCTTTCTGATAAATTAAAAGACGTTTTGGCTCAGTATGAGTCTCCTCCTTCTCTGGAGGCTGCTATGGCCTTAGCTATCCGTACTGATAGACGGCTTCGGGAGAGGGGTGAGGTAACCCCACTCCCTGTTGTTTCTCCACCTACCACTAAAGTCCCTTATGTTGAGGTTCCCCTTGTCTGTTCGGATGAGCCTATGCAGTTGGGAGGGACATCATTTCGTAGGAGGGGATTGGCGGTACGCCGCAGGACTAGAAGATGTTTTTTCTGCGGGAAAGAGGGACATTTTGTTGGAGAATGTCCATCCCATGCCTTGTTGAGCCAAAAGTCGCCAGAAAACTGTTAATCCCAGATTGTGTGGTGGACGACAACCTGGGAGTATGTATTTCATCCGCCAGTTCTTCTCAGTTCCTTGTACCAGTGGAGGTGGTAGTTGGTACGAGAGTGGAGAGATTGTCTGTTCTTCTTGATAGTGGTTCCGGGGCTAATCTGGTTGACGCTCAGTTTGCTCAGGCTCAAGGTATGCATCTGAGTGTATTGGTCAAACCGATCCCTATATTCTCCATTGACGCCAGGCCTCTCGGCCAAGGTAGCTTTGTTCATGAGGTTCATAACATTGACCTTCGGGTAGGGGCAATACATAGGGAACAATTATCTTGTTATGTGTTGGAGGGTCTACCTACTCCCATTGTGTTGGGACTTCCTTGGTTGGTTAAACATAACCCTGTGATTAATTGGCAGTCCAGAGAAATAAGCCAATGGGGTGAGTTTTGCAAAAGCAACTGCATGAACACAGTCATCAGTGCGGTCGTGCCTAGTACATTGCCTCCTTTTTTGGAGGATTTTGGGGATGTTTTCTCTGAGGAGGGGTGTCAGGAGTTGCCTCCTCATCGCGTGTATGACTGCTCTATTAATCTCCTTCCTGATGCTAAGTTGCCTAAAGCTAGGTTGTATAATCTTTCTGGTCCTGAGAGGCAGGCTATGAAAGATTATATTTCTGAAAGTCTGGCCAAAGGGCATATTAGACCTTCATCTTCCCCAGTAGCCGCGGGGTTCTTCTTTGTGAAGAAGAAAGATGGAGGCCTACGCCCTTGTTTGGATTTCCGCGAACTTAATCGGATTACTGTTCGAGATCCGTATCCACTCCCTCTTATTCCTGATCTCTTCAATCAAATTGTTGGCGCCAAATGGTTTTCTAAATTGGATCTCAGGGGGGCGTATAATCTGATTAGGATAAAAGAGGGGGATGAGTGGAAAACGGCGTTTAACACGCCGGAGGGACATTATGAGAACCTAGTCATGCCTTTTGGTCTGACTACTGCACCAGCAGTATTCCAACATTTTGTTAATGACATTTTTCGTCACCTTGTGGGGCTGTTTGTGGTTGTATATTTGGACGGCATTTTAATTTACTCGCCAGATCTTGTGTCTCATCAGGAGCATGTGAGACAGGTGTTGCAGATCTTGCGAGACAATAAATTATACGCCAAACTGGAGAAGTGTGTATTTGCCGTACAGGAACTTCAGTTTTTGGGTTTTTTGGTGTCAGCCTCCGGTTTCCGTATGGACCCTGAAAAGGTGAGAGCAGTGCTTGAGTGGGATCAGCCAGGGGATCTTAAGGCTCTGCAGCGTTTTTTTGGGGTTTGCTAACTACTACCGGAAATTTATTTGTAATTTCTCATCTGTCGTCAAACCTCTCACTGACATGACAAGAAAAGGGACGGATTTTTCTAAATGGTCGGACAAAGCTTGCCAAGCCTTTTCCTCTTTGAAGAAATGTTTTGCTTCGGCACCCGTTCTCATCCAACCAGATGCATCTCAGCCGTTCATTGTGGAGGTGGATGCGTCTGACGTAGGGGTGGGTGCGATATTGTCCCAGGGTCCGTCCACTGGTAAATGGCATCCGTGCGCTTTCTTTTCTAAGAAATTGTCGTCCGCCGAAAGGAATTATGATATCGGCAATAGGGAACTTTTGGCCATTAAGTTAGCTTTTGAAGAATGGCGTCACTTTTTGGAGGGGGCAGTCACCCGGTTACCGTTATTACTGATCACAAGAACCTGTTGTATTTGGAATCCGCTAAGCGTCTGAATTCCAGACAAGCTCGATGGTCGTTGTTTTTTACCAGGTTTAATTTTGTCGTCACTTATCGCCCGGGGTCTAAGAATGTAAAGGCTGATGCCTTGTCTCGCAGTTTCCCAGGGGCCGGGAAAACGGATGACCCGAGTCCTATCCTTCAGGAGGGGGTGGTAGTGTCGGCTGTATTTTCTGAGCTTGAGGAGGAGGTGTTAGAGGCTCAGGGGGACGCCCTGCAGGACCTCCAGGGAGACTGTTTGTCCCAAATCTGTTGAGACAAAAGGTTATTGAGGCACATCATAATTCTGCTCTAGCAGGACATCCAGGGAGTAAGGCTACTTTAGATCTCCTTTCTCGCCGGTTTTGGTGGCCTAATGCTAATAAAGATGTTATAACTTTTGTCGCGTCATGTGGGGTGTGTGCTCGCTCTAAAACCCTCATACCCGTCCATCTGGGACCCTTTTACCCTTGAAACTTCCGGAGCGTCCATGGACTCATTTATCTATGGACTTCATTACGGACCTTCCTCCGTCGTCAGGGAATACTGTCATACTGGTGGTTGTTGACAGGTTCAGTAACATGGCACATTTAGTTGCTCTTCCTGCACTCCCTAATGCTAAAACTCTGGCGCAGGTGTTCATTAGGGAGATCGTTAGACTTCATGGGTTGCCTTCTGATGTGGTGTCAGATAGGGGGTCTCAGTTTGTGTCCAAATTTTGGAGGGCATTTTGTTTACGTCGGGGGATGCAATTGTCATTTTCCTCGGCTTTTCATCCGCAGACCAATGGTCAGACAGAGCGTCTGAATCAGAGCTTAGAGACATATCTCCGGTGTTTTGTCTCAGAGAACCAAGAGGACTGGTCTTCTTTCTTACCTCTGGCAGAGTTCGCTCTTAACAACAGGCGGAGCGAGTCCACTGGTAAGTCCCCGTTTTTTGGGGCATATGGTTTTCATCCCCAGTTTTGTACTTTCAATGGGGGGGGCCCTTCTGGGGTTCCTGAGGAGGAGCGTTTCTCGTCGTCACTTGCTTCTGTGTGGAGAGGTGTATTGAATAATCTGAGTGCGATGGGGAACCGTTACAAACGTATGGCTGATAGGAGGAGAGTTTCTGGTCCAGATCTGAATGTGAACGATCTGGTATGGTTGTCTACCAGGAATATAAAACTTAAAGTGCCCTCCTGGAAACTGGGTCCCAGATTCATCGGGCCGTACAGGATCAGTTCCATAATTAATCCTGTGGCATTTCGTCTGGACCTCCCTCCTACGTTTAAAATTCATAATGTGTTCCACAAGTCATTACTTAAAAGGTATGTGGCACCAGTCATCCGTCACCTCTACCTCCTCCTCCTGTGTTGGTCAATGGTAACTTGGAATTTCAAGTATCAAAGATCATTGACTCACGTCTGAATCGCCGGTCCCTTCAGTACTTGGTGCATTGGAAGGGGTATGGTCCAGAGGAGAGGACGTGGGTCCCTGCGTCTGATGTTAACGCAGATCGTTTGGTTCGGACCTTCCACAGAACTCACCCGGGCAGGCCTGGCCCTGAGGGTCCGGAGGCCCCTCGTAGAAGGGGGGTACTGTCATGTGTGCATTGCCACGAAGATCGTCGCGGTTGCACATTTTGACTTCTCACAGCTGAGCTGCTGTTTCTTTGTGTTTGGCAGCTAGGGAGTTAATTCTGTCTGTGCTCGGTTCTGGGACTGGGTGCAGTTTCTCCCGGCTGCAATTGATTATTTGTTGATTGGTTTCCTTTAAATTCCTGGTTGTCTGCTTGGGGAGTTGCCAGTGAAACCTTCATGCAGACCACAGATAGGAATGAATCTGTATAGACTTTAGTTGTGAGCTCCTTAGTTGTTCTAAGCTCAACTTGGTTAGAGTTTATTTCCCAGACCATTTATGTTCCTTTGGTGTTTGAGTGTGTATGCAAGCGAGTGTTATCCTGTCTGTCTTATATGTCTAATCTGTGTATTTAGCTAAGATCAGCCCATATCCCTTTGGTGGTAGTCAGGATCCTTCTTAGGACTGATTACAGGGTTCAGGGTCTGATAGGAGACAGGGTTAGGTTGGAGACTTGGACCTCTGAACCATTATCAGTACCTCCAAGGTGAGGGATTAGTTAGGACCCCAGTTTAGGGTCAGGTTAGATCCCGGTCCACCTCTTTCCTGTTTCAGCTCATCAAGTCCTCAAGATTAACCCTGAGTTCAGCAGATATCGTGTCAGGTAAATCTATTCTATACTTACATGCTAATGTTGCTATACTAGTTGTTGTATAGAGTGTTGTTCCTGTATTAATAGTTTACTGACATTGTATACATATCATTAGACAGCGTGACAGATTATCATAATTGGCCAATTCTCTCAGGTGAGAAAAAATACACTGGTATTGACCCTAGCCTAAGGTTAAATTTACACAAGACTATAATAAAATCATCTTATTTCCATCCAGAAATAGAGGACAGTTTATCATCTGTTTACTCATCAGTACGTCATCCATATACTGTATGGTTGTGGAACCACTGTGCTACGGTCCAGGTAGAGCTGAAGGGGCTTAACTAAGTGACCACCTTCACTAGAGCCCCTGATGGTGTGGTTAGACTTGGGCCCAAGTGGACTCCAGGTACTACTCCAGGACAGAACCCAGAGCCGCAACAGCTGAACCTCCTAAGGGTTGTACGGAAGCAGAGATGGACTCGGAAAGTCAACACGGCCTTGAACAGGTCAGTAGAAGGATGAATAATGCAAGGCTGGTAGACAGGATAGGAACTGGAACACAGGAACAGGCAAGGCTGGATACTGGAATATAGGATAGACAGGTGCAGGCTCACAGGAGCTGGTTGACATTAGGCTGGGGACATTAGGCTGGGTACATTTTCAGAAGCGTGCACTGCCACTTAAGAAGCAAGAAGCGCACATGCTCCTTAAGCACAATCCCAGGAGAATTGCGTGCCATGTGCAGGTCCTGGGATGAAGCAGATGCTGTGGAAACCAGAGCATTGCAAAAGGGTAAGGAATCACGCCAGCGCCCCTGCTGCGATGAGAAAGTGGACTCATCTAGTGGAGCCGGCGTTGTCCTAATACTGTAAAATTCGTATGACATCCGCTTTTAAAAATCAGCAGTTATTAATATTTCCAAGACCAAATATAGTTATCCAGGTTAAAGAATTGCAATGTATCTGTTGAAATCAGATGCTGAACAGTTGATCTGTATGGGATCAATTTTTTCAGTTTTTTAGGGTTCACCCGTAGACTTAAATAGACAAATCTAATCCATAACAAGGAGAATGCTGCTATCTTTTCACTCAGTCATCTGAACAGTTCTATTAAATTACTGCACATTGATCTTGGTACTGTCAGCTTTTTTCATGAACAGCACTTGGACTTAAAGTGCAGTTGTGTTAATGTAGCCTTAGTGTAAAGAAATACATAAACAAGGGCTATTGGTAAAAATGTAAAGTGACAGAAATTGGATTTTATTTCAGCCTGAAGAGGACCAAAAAGTCCATTGGTCACTTAAAAGGAATGACTGAGGCCCAGCCTGGGGGGGCACAGAAAAGTGTCTTCAGTCACATAGAAGGTACCATTATTACAAATGATGTCTTTGTTTCAGATTTTAACATGGGAAATTTAAGAAGAGAGCAATCACTGAAGAAGGACATCATGGTCGGAAGGATAGAAGGGACAAGGCGAAGAGGAAGACCAGCAACTTGATGGCTTGATACAATCAAGATAATAGCGGAGAAGACCCTGGTTGACCTGGGCTTGCACAAGGTCGATCTTCCTACAGAGCGTTCATCCATCAAGTTGACATGGCTCGAGATCGAGCTGAAGCCCGTTAATAATAATAATAAAAACTTTAAATTAGTCCTCTAATGACATCACAGCCAAATAGATTAAAGCCAAATACTAGCCTGTAGCCCTATAATTGTGCAGACATGAGTTCTGGACATGCCCATTGCTTTTTATTTAGATAGGATTAAGATTTAGAGGGGCTATATAAATTCTAGGGAATCTTTAATTTGATAGAGAATTATGAATTCTACACAGTCATTTTTTTTCTAAACTAGATACATTTACCCACAATCGCAGTTTTGCTTGTGTTCTTAATTTCATATCAAATCATTTGTCAGTTTGCTATAAGGCTGTGAAGGGCATTTTATCAGTTTCACAGAAATAGCGTTCACTTTTCAGCAACATTTCATATCTCCCTATCAGCTCTGCATGACTAAGATAAAATCCCTATTTTCAGCTATAACTTAGGTGTATACCTGCCAGAATTTCAAATGACATCGGATGGATTGTACAAGAATATTGTAGGAATACTTTTTATCTAAAGCACTCATGCCAAAGTGCTTGCTATCACTACATTTGTATGCAATATTCTTCAGTAGTATGGTGTATAAAGAAACGTAGCATTCTTACAGACAAACTTTGTGTACCTCTCAAAATGTTCAGTGGAGACAGTTATATAAGATATATTAGGATGGGAGCATGAGGAGGATACAGATAAGATAATAATCCCCAGAACTCCAAGAAGAAATTCTACATTTAAACATTTATAACTTAAAAAAAACAAATACAAATAATGTCTAATAAATAAATAAAGGATCAGATACATTACGAATACAGCAAATTAACATGTTTTGATGTCCAATTAATCATTACCAGGAATGAATGTAATCATATTTAGTACGTAGTAGTAATAATATTGAAGGCAATGTAGGACAGAGAACTTGAGTACAGTATTTCAAAACATATCTGAGAGGGTATCGCCTGCAAACGCAAAATCATACTAAATAAACTAAGTTAAAAAATTGTCATTGCTGCCTTTCTATTTCTGTTTCGTGAGATAGTTTGTTAGCCCCTTAACCCCCTGAGGTATCTTTGTTTTTCGCTTCCTTTTCCCAGAGCCATAACTTTTTTATTTTTCCGTCAATATGGCCATGTGAGGTCTTGTTTTTTTGCGGAATGAGTTGTACTTTTGAACGACACCATTGGTTTTTAAAATGTCGTGTACTAGAAAACGTGAAAAAAAATTCCAAGTGCGGTGAAATTGCAAAAACAGTGAAATCCCACACTTGTTTTTTGCTTGACATTTTTACTAGGATCACTAAATGCTAAAACTGACCTGCAACAAACATTTATCTAAGTGGTGAAAAAAATTCCAAACTTTGTTAAAAAAAATTGTGCCATAATCCGATACCCGTAGCATCTCCATTTTTCATTACCTTATATACTCGTGTATAAGCTGACCCGTGTATAAGCCGACCCCCCTAATTTTGCTACAAAAAACTGGGAAAAATTATTGACTCATGTATAAGCCGGGTGTATAAACTGCCCTCCTGCTCTGTGCTGCCCCCGTCCTCCTCTATGCTTCCCCGTCCACCGATCTCCCCCCCGTCCTGCTCCACGCTTCCCCGTCCACCGATCTCCCCCCCGTCCTGCTCCACGCTTCCCCCGTCCACCGATCTCCCCCCTCCTGCTCCACGCTTCCCCGTCCACCGATCTCCCCCCCGTCCTGCTCCATGCTTCCCCCGTCCACCGATCTCCCCCCGTCCTGCTCCACGCTTCCCCGTCCACCGATCTCCCCCGTCCAGCTCCATGCTCCCCCCGTCCTCCTCTATGCTTCCCCCGTCCTCCTCTATGCTTCCCCCCGTCCACCGTTCTCCCCCCCGTCCAGCTCCGTGCTCCTTGTCCTCTCCTCCATCATACTCACCCCTCGCCGTGCCATCGCTGAGCGTCCCTGCAATCCTGCGTTCTCCCCGTCTTCCTGCAGCTCTTCGTCACTGAGCGGTGATGTAATACCGCTCATTAAGGCCATGAATATGGAGGCGACGCCCATGGGAGTGGCGTCGCGTCCATATTACATGACCTTAATGAGTGGGTATTACGTCACCGCTCAGTGCTGAAGAGCTGCAGGAAGAGGGGGAGAACGCAGGATTGCAGGGACGCTCAGCGATGGCACGGGGAGGGGTGAGTATGATCCCAGCCACCGGCTCCTGCCGCAGCATCCCCTCCCCCGCTGGTTTCTGCCCTATGACTCGTGTATAAGCCGAGGGGGCATTTTCAGCACGAAAAAAGGTGCTGAAAATCTCGGCTTATACACGAGTATATACGGTATTTCGGGTTGGGTGAGTGTTTATTTTTTGTGCACCAAGCTGACGTTTTTCTTGATACCATTTTGGTGCAGATATGATCTTTAGATCGCCCGTTATTGCATTTTAATGCAATGTCGAGTCAACTAAAAAAACGTAATTATGGCATTTTGATTTTTTTTCTCGCTACGCCATCTATTGATAGATCGGGCGATTCTGAACACGGCGATACCAAATATGTGTATGTTTGATTTTTTATTATTTTATTTTGAATGGTGCAAAAAAGGGGATGATTTGAATTTTTAGATTTTTTTCATTTTTTCATACTTTTAAAAACTTTTTTTTTACTTTTGGCATGCTTCAATAGTTTCCATTAGAGCCTAGAAGCTGCCATAACTCTATCGGCTCTGCTACATAGAGGCGATAATCAGTTCGCCTCTATGTAGTAGAATTACTCACTTGCTATGAGCGCCGATCACTGGGTGGCGCTCACAGTAAGTCGGCAGTGACAACCATAAAGGTCTCCAGGAGATCTCCGGTTGTCTGGCCAACAATCCGGTGACCCGCGATCACGTGATGTGGGTCACGGGTGGGCGGATTTCCGACACGATTGCCAGAAGCTTTTGTTAAATGCTGCTGTCAGCATTTGACAGTGGCATTTAATGGGTTAATAGCCGTGGATGGATCGCGATTCCACATGCGGCTATTCCAGGTACATGTCAGCTGTTCAAAACATCTGACATGTCCCAGGAAAAATGTGGGCTCACAGCCGGAGCCCACATCAAAGGGAGGGAGTCTGACATCAGCATAAATGTATGCCCGATGTTGGAAAGGGGTTAACTGGCAGCTTAGAAGACAACATAGAAAAAAATGGCCCCTCTCCCCTCACTGGTTGGGCAGTCGGACAGGAATTAATTAATCTATCCTAATATTTTTCAAATTACAGGCTCCGGTGAATATAGATTTTTTTATAAATTGGTTTACTGACAATTTCAATTGCAAGATGGTTCGTACTCTTGGGCCCAGTATCACCTAATCTCTAGGCAGTCCCACAGAAGATGAAAACACATTCTCGAGCCCCTGTGACATTTGGAGCACTCATCCATGAACGAAGGTTTAACTCTGTGGTAAAATATGTATGGCAAAGAATGTATAATTGTGTGGCTCTTTTAGTATCATTTGGGGAAAAATGTTTAAGGGCTTCCAAGTCGAGTTCCCAGTTTTTATCGCTAATCGGTCCTACATCTTTCTCCCACAAGCTTCTCGTCAGGTCATGCAGTAGTTCTGCACTCTCTTCCAGTAAAACGGCATGCATATGCGATATAAGCCCATGACCAGGTGGATCTAGTAAGAACTGTGGTAAAGGGAAGTCTGGCAGGACAGGGGGTGAACCTACAAACAGGGTCTGAATGGCATGTTGTAATTGTTGGTAGTAGAAAAGGTAATTGTTTGGAAAGTTAAGCTTTTCTTTTAGAATCTGGAAAGGCTTAATGGCCCCAGACACAAATATCTCACCAATATAGATTAATCCTGTTCTTTCCAAAATAGGACCCCATTTCAGATTTAACAGTTCATTTAGGATTTTATTGTGCCAAAGTGGTGTGTGGCTGTTATAGGGAGAGAGGCAAAGCAAACTCCATGTTTCAGAAAAAACATAAGAACCTGCCTGAGAATTGGGTATCAAGTGTAGACTCAAAGAGTCCTCGTACAGAAGCAAAGTAGCACATGTAGTAGATGAGAGATCTCAGAGTTGTAGAGACAGACAATTTCGACCAGAGATTTTAATGAATCCCCCTACAACACAGATGAAAAAGTTGGGCTGGCCTGTAGTATAGTTTAAGGTTTTTCTTGTAGCACCCCATTGCTTCCAGAGGTTCTGCAATGTCTGACACTGGACCCTGGACGAACGGCCATACCAGATGAAGGAGGTGAATAAAGTGTTAAATCTATCAAACATATTAATGTTTACAAATATAGTCTTTTGTAGGAGGACAATTAATTTAATTAGGCTGATGCAGGCAATATTCAATAGGAGCAGCTTTTCCAATAATGTACAACTTTATAATGTCTAAGGAAGTAGCTTTGTGTCAAAGTTCCGCCAGGGCCTGCTCCTGCGACATCTGCCTCTGACACAGGTGCCAGCATATTTATTATGCAAGAAACTCTGGTGATGAAGGGGACATGGAGACCAGAAGCTCTAGGTGGTGCAGGCTCTGTCAAGCCACTGAGACAAGGGTGGCTGGAACCTGAGGTGACATTGTGTTTGGTTGTATTGGTGTGTACTGTCTAGCTAGAGTAACCAAATTGTCAGGGACACCGCACTGCACTTGCTCACTGAGCCAGTGCGTGTGTCCTGAGTGAACAAACTATGCCCAAAGATACCTGTAGCAGAGCCGCAGCAGAGATGACGTGTGTTTCTCAGTAACAGGACCTTCCACATGTGACTGCTAGTGGGCGGAGCCGGCCACACGTCTCTAAGAGGCAGAAGCAGCAGATAGAGAATGCTTCAGACCAAAGGACCTGCAGGCACGTGACTGCTAGTGGGCGTGGCCTAAGCTTCAGAGAGCTATGAGGTGAAGGAAAACTCCTAGAAGGGTAACTACGGGACACAGTTACCAAGGGGCATATACCGAACGGATAATCAGAACGTAGCCAAGGGGTCATACACATAGAGGGCGACGAAGTACAAGAGGAGCAGGCAGAGCGGAGTCAGAACGTAGCCAAGGGTCATACACGTAGAGAGCGATGAAGTACGAGAGGAGCAGGCAGAGCGGAGTCAGAACGTAGCCAAGGGTCATACACGTAGAGGGCAGCAGAGTACAAAAGGGACAGGCAAAACTCGAAACAGGGACACAGCCAAATCAGAACCAGACAGACAGAACGTAGCACAGGCACAAAGCACTGGCACAAGCACAACAGGGTCACACACACTCGGCAAAGGGTCAGAGTATAAGCGACAGAGGATGGCCCCACAATGAGGCTATAAAAAGCCTCCCAGAATCCCAGAGTGAGGCCATCCCGGTTAACCCTAAAACCACCTAATCCCAGAAACTCAGCAGACCATGACACAAATCCCTGCATTGGCAAATAAGCAATACACACTCTAGAAATACTCCCAGTTTACTTGCTGGGAGCTACCAGATAAAGTTTTACTAGCCCTGGTTAACACCTCGAGTCAACTCCTGCTTTGTTATTCTGTTTTGATATAGGCCGTTCTTCTGACAATTCTTCTGCCTTCCGTTTTTGCTACCTAGTCTGTCTTCCCAGTTCTGAACTAGTGACCTAACCAATCATATCAAACTGCACCACCCACCAGCAGCCTACTCTGTAGCCTCAACCCAGAGGTCTGTGTGTAAGTTCAGATTCCTGTACAAATGTTAAGGGTTGAAGGCTAAGTCAATTCCTGAGATCTGGTAAATGGAGTGGCTACTGGCAAGCCTGTCCATGGTATTCAATTTTTGAGCTGTCAGGTGGACAGTCAGATCCACATTGCTGGATCTATTGGGTGTTTAATTCTTTAGAGGAAGATGTGCAAGATCCATTTTCTTAGTCAGTCCAGAAATATAGGTTGCATATTTACCAATTAGGCCATGCATATCATATTTGACTAAAAATTTGCTTCATAGAATTAATAGCAATCCAGCAGCAAACAAAACAAAAAAAATTCTGAAAAATCCTGAAAGTTAAGGTCCAATTAGCGCTAAAAGCAAACTACAATGTTTTGCAGTCTTTGCGGTGACTATTTCACTTCCATGGTAAGCATCTGACTGCAATTATTACTGTTAGGCCGGCGTCACACTGGCGACAGAATCGGACGACTGCAATACGATGAAAAATCGTATTGCAGTCTGCCCTATGTTAATCTATGGAGCAGCTCCCAGTATCAGATTTTTTGTGGTCCGTTTTAATCGTCCGTGTGCAATCGCAGCATGCTGCGATTGTCACCGATTGTGGGTCGACTATCGCCAATGCAAGTCTATGGGAGCGATGAAAAATCGGATTACGAACGGACCGCACGTGTGACTTGCGATTAAATCGCACCACTATCCCAGGTTCAGGAAATTGCATCAGGATAATTGCCAGGAAGGGCTGACATGCTAATTAGGCTACGAAAATTCAAACCCAAACAGGAAACCGCCTCCACGGAGTCCAGAACCATGGCCAGTCACATCAATGTGGAGATGTTGATCGTTCTGGTCCAGGAGAGGCCAGAACTTTGGGACCAGCGGGATCCAAATTATTCGAACCGGTCGCGGAAGGACGCGGCTTGGAGGAGAATATGTGGACAGATGTTCCCGGATTTTAGCGACAGGTCTAGGGAGGAGCAAGAACGCATTAGTAACGACTTGAAACCGCTTACAATACTGTTTGATTACTCAGTATGTACCAACAACAATGTGTTATAATGTCCCTGTACCCTTATATGTGAACCCGAAATGTGTTGAATTAATCAGTTATTCCTGTTGAACCCCAATGCTATGTGAGAAATCCAAGCACATGTAATATTTAGCTCCTGTATAATTGTCAAAACAGGGGCCAAAAACAAAAAAAAAAAAAAAAAGTTCAAAAACTGTAACTTAAAAAGTCCACAGACTAAAAACATGTAGAGGTAACGTTTCGAGCCTGCAATGGGTGTTTCTCAAACCTTAAGGAACATAACTCAAAAGGAACAGAGGAGGGCACTGTGGGATATGATAATTTCCAAACGCTCCATCCCATATATACGGGAATCACACAGGGCAGGGACCAACTGAAGGTCCTGGTATGATGAATGTTCAGGTGCCGTCTGTGTTGGTGTGATATTTAGGTCCTACTGCAATGGTCGCCAAATTAAGGTTTCACATTTTGCCGGACACAATAAATGCGTAGGTGAACTACTTAATATGTGTCCCTTTAGTTAATTCCATTGCTGTATGCCAAATAAATGCTAATTATTGTGACACATATGTCATACAGCTTTCTATGTATGACCCCTTGTAATATTAAATTGTTATTTTACCTACATACAATTTGTATTGCTGTTCTATACCCCTATAACAGGTTAAAAAAGTAATATATTGCTGTTTTCCTTTATTTTTTTGTAAAATACATTACAAGGGCACATAATTTAAAAATGTTATTGTATCTGTTAATTTTTCAGCCTCAGATGTTACAAGACGTTGGCGCAGCTGTGAGACTGCTACAGGAGAGAGAGACAGCTGAGGAGGCGCAGTGGGGCAGCAGCAAGCACTAAGCGCAAATATGTGTATTTTGATCGACTTAATTTTCTTGCTCCAGTTCTGGATGTGCGACCGTAAGTTCATGTCTGTACAAATTTTCTATGATTTTTAATGAATAAATTGTAATAAATTTTTCATATTCTCTAGCACCGAGTCAAACCTTACAGACAGAGAGCCAGCTTCGGACTCGGAGGCAGTTATCGACCCTGTGGGGGATGTTGAGGAGGCTGGCCCATCATCTGCAGCAAGTCAGCAGCAGCATCACCACCACCACCACCAGCAGTGGAGTCTGAGAGATTGGCTCTACAGTCGCAAGACCCTCCCCTGAGCAGCAGCCCTGGTAGGCCCCTGGATGTGGCTTCGCCTACAGCAGATGTTGCACGGCGACCCAGGCGTAGAAGAGAAGGAGTTGGTTCTGTCACAAGGAGGCAGGTGGACCGAGGAGTGCTGGACTATTTGTCCACTGTAGCTAATGATGATGGTGAGGAGGGATTTTGCCGCAGTCTGGCCCGTTACCTCCGGCCGATTCCAAGACAGCACATACTGCGGATCAGAAGTGCACTGCATATTGTGTTGGATGCTGGAACACCGCCTAATGATCCAACCAACCTACTCAATTATCTTGATAGATGGGTGGTTGGTCCAGAAAATGTATTTAGATTGTTGGGTCCAAATCCCTCACAATCTGCATCAGCCTCTGATCCTCCTCCTCATCATCATCCTCCTCCTCCACCTCCTTCTTGTGTCCAACAGAACCCAACTCCTCCTCCTCATCCTACTGCAGCTTCTTCTCTATACGGAGCTAACCAGATCCAAGCCATGGCACAGAGTGCACAGTCACAATATGCCCACTCGACCATACCCAATGTTCAATGCTGGCCACAACATGGGTATGGTCGACATGGGCATTTTGGGGGCTATAGTGTAAGTGGGCAGTTATATTATGACTACCCACAACAGTTCCCAAACTTACCATACCCAAACCCACATCCAGAGCAAGCCAGAAGCATGCAGCAAACTGCTCAGTCAGCCACCACTCATGGTGACACAGTGTCTGGAGAACAGTCTAGGCAGCCCTCACAAGCTGGACTTCCACCTTCACCACCACACACCTACCAGCAGTTATAGGTGTTAAATGTATTTATAATGTTTATGTTTTAAGTTATCAAATTTACCTTTGTTTTACTGCTGAGAAGTTATCAGCAAATATGTTGAAAAAACCTAGGGACACATTAGTCCTTTACCATTATGTTTAAAGCCACTAAACATAACAGCAGACATAAAAAAAATATTGAAGTGGCATTGATTGTATGTGATTATTTCAAAAGGTGATGGGCTGCGTAACTTACACACAACATGACAAGAAAAAAATCACAACATATACAATAAAGTGAGAAGAAATATCTTTATGACTGAGTAACATAGCCACACTACATGTCTAATAATGCCTCCTCTTGCCAGGCAGTAGCACCCTCAGGGGACACAAAATATTGAGTGAAGACATCACGTACTTTTATGCCTGAAGGTGGACGACGGGGATGGATGGGTGGTGACATAGGCAAAGACACATTCACAGAGGTTAATTCACCCACATGTTGAGAGGAGCATTCATGGATTCTACAAAAATTATGTAGGACCACACATGCTTTAAGGACCACATTAACATTATCTTCACTCAGTTGAATTGCAGATTGAAGTACCCGCCATTTAGCACAAAGAATTCCAAATGTGCACTCCACCAGACGCCGAGCACGTGACAGCCGACAATTAAATATTCTACGGCGATGGGTGAGATAGCGACGGGGATATGGCCTCATTACATTACGGCTTAATTGAAAGGTCTCATACGCTACTATAACATAAGGCACATGTTCTGGAATAGAGTCAGTAAGTTGACTTGCTGGAGGTAGGTCCAGTTGGTTATTGCGTATCCGCCTACCCATTATGGAAGTATTGAAGACTCTTGAGTCTCCAGTCCTTCCATAGGCCCCAATGTCTACAATTATAAACATGTAGTTTGTGTCAACCAAGGCCAACAAAACAACAGAAAAATATTGTTTGTAATTGAAGAATTGGGAGCCTGAGTTATGAGGTTTACGAACACGTATGTGCTTGCCGTCCAGGGCTCCTATACAGTGTGGAAACTGGCAATTTTCTGCAAAACCCTGTGCTATCCTCAACCAGTCACTCATTTTGGGTTTAGGCATGACTTCTTCATGTAGTCTGTTCCAAATTTCCACACAAGTTGACTGAACAATGCCAGAAATTGTTGATCTGCCTATTAGGAACTCTAGGTGCAGAGCAGCGTAGGACATGCCAGTAGAAAGGAACCTGTAACACACATAGAACATGGACAAATCAGTTTTACAAAAATAACAGCATTCACAACACTTACAATGCTTGAGTTTGTTACAGCACACATGGTGGAAATTAGATTACAAGCCATGGCTTCTGTAGAATAGACCATAGTCAATAATTGACATAGCTAAGGTTGAGAAATACATTACACACATTATAAGTTTACAAGAAGTGTGCTCCAACACTTGCTAAGTGAGTATGTGGAGGAAAACATCATCAACATATCGTTGACACACATACCTTATTGTTAGGAGAAGACGTTCCTCGGCAGAAATAGCTTTTCTCATCCTGGTGTCATGAAATGTAATCCCAGGGCGCACAATTTCAAGCAGCGTATCAAAGGTAGCTATGCTCATTCGACAATATAGGAAAAACTTGTCTCCATGGCTACGCAGTGACAAATATAGCCGGTGAAAATGGCCTTTAGTTAGCCTTCTTGTCAAAAGTGGATGTACCCACATCCTTCTGCGTCTTCTGGGATCTGATATGACAGGATATGGCTCCCCAAAACGTCTGGATATAACCCAATGAAACAGCACACGCTCAGTGGGAGTAAATCTGAGTGTGTCGCTCATGTTTGTCTAAAGCAGCTAGCAAGCACTAAGCACAAGGAACAAAATGACACCAGTGCAAAGGTGGGAGGGTCACAGCTGTAGCACAGCACTTAAATAGAGCTCTGCCTTATGATTTAAATGAGTATCAGGCCTCAAAACCGTTATTGGTCCTTTTTGGTAAGCTGCGACAAAAAAACGGTAGTCGGATGAAAATCGGATGTTACAAGGTACACACACATGCGACTAAATCGCATCTTTGAAGGAAAATCGGATGCCAGAAGGATGTGTGATGTTTGTATTTTGATCCGACAATCGACCGACTAAAACGGACCGATTTTTTGTAGTTGTGTGTGAGCTCCGGCCTTAAAGTAGAATATCCAGATATTTGGCTTCAGTCTTGCTAAAAGATTGGACTCTAAATAAAACATTACCTACTGATGAATTGGTCCAGCTGCCAAGATCTCTAGCAATCAGCTATTAAAATATTTCTCCAGAACAAGATGCTCCATCGGAATTGTATTAGCTGCCCTCTTCCTTTCTATTTTTACGAATAGATGACCATGTAGGAGACAATATTTGCATCACCTCTCTATTCTGGCTCATAAAGCGGGGTCTGGAGTAGTAGTTTTATTATAAATCTGTTCATCTTTGAAAAATGCTGAAGTGTTCCTCTTATTGGAATACATTGTACTTAAATTACATCAATGTTAAAAAATATTATATTTTTAGAATGTAAAATACTTTAGCTATTAATATCTGTATTTCCTTTCTAATGTTTTCATAGTTGTCTTTTTCCTGATCAGAATGCAAAATTATTCCATACTTATAATCCATTAGGTCATGCAAACAAAACTGTCTAAAAAGACACAAGTACAAAAAGAACAAAGTCAACTTATAAAATATATCCCATTTATGAGAAAGTATTGATCCAAGACAGTGCTCGAACTTAAAGTTAACCTTTTTTTTACAATATAACATAAAAAGCATGAGACTGAGAGGATGTGTTTATATTAGGAACATTGGGGAATGTACTGTATGATTAATAATTTAAGAAAAGTGGTATGTGATCTCATATCCACTGTGTGCCTAATACAATGTACTTTTCTACGCTTTTCTATCTAAGAGATTTAAATATGTAAGTACAGTTGGGGCCCAAAGGAAAATTCCTATTTCCTGAGATCACAACTTAGAGATTGTTGAACTAATACATTTCTAATGACAGAAATATGTCCCAGAAAATCATGTCTCACTATAGGGACATGCCATGCTGTTTTACTCATTATATGCTACCTAGCGCTAGCTGTCATGCTGACTTTACTCTACAGAACTGTTGCAACACTGTAAATTTCCACTTTTCCAAGAGTCTGTTTATCCAGACAAACTAAAATTCACTCAAATTGTCGTATAAATCCTACAATAACTACAGAGCACCATTTCTCAAAATTACAAGTCTTTATTGATAAACATTTTCTACCATGAAATTATAATGTAGATAACATACCAAGATGGGGAAAAAATGGTCAGTTAGTGCCTCAAAAATTATAACATATATGTCACAAACCGACTCTGTTGAGCCCAACAGATGACACAACGAACACCCAATGGGTTGGTAAAGGGGAGAGGAAGGCCCTACTGATAGGGAATGAGGGATGGGACACCTCCTGAGCTCCAACCTGAGCCTGTCCCTGCACTCCCTTAACGCCCTAAGCGGATCCTTCCCCCCGCTGCCTTAACGAACCTTGTCTCTTGCTGTCACCTCGCACTACCCTGGTTAGTGTACTGGCTGGCAAGGGCGCTAGCCTCACCACTGCATATGGTACAACACAGGAGGGTGGTGACAAGCATGAGACAGACAAGGTAAAAACACAAAACTAAGCTCCAGGCACCACTGCTAAGCTCCACATCACAGAGGACATGGAAAGAGAACCCCAAACTCCAGAAGTAGCTGATACAACGATAACAACAGAGCTGCAACTGCAAGGCTGGTCTCCATAGAATATCTCTATCAGGTCACTATTTAAATTATGGTAGTGGTCACCACCCACATCAACTGTTCTAGCAACTCAGCAACTGCAGCACGCTGCCAGCAAAGAAAACTGACATTGATTCCTGCTGGTCTGAAAAAAAAAGTTACATTTTAATTATAGTGGAACCAGAGCTGCCACAAACCCAAAAATGGGTCATGACAATATATGTATTGAAACTTAAAACAATAGTCTAAAATTCCTCCCTATAAAATCAATCAAGGAAATAGTAAAAAGCAAATAATTACAAATATGCTGAAAGGAAGAATATAAATATGAAAATCAGATAATTCACCATCATGACTAAAACCAAACTGGGTCAATAAACGGAAAGCCACGCACAAAGTGATAAATCAATAGGCAACATAAATATTTTCCTTTAACCTGACCACTATTTAATAAAAAATGGGTTAAAGTTGAATGTGTTCTAGAGTTTTTTTTGTCATAAATACTTATTAAAAAACATAGCATTAAACTTGCCTTAACATTTTAACATACTCTATGGTTTGACATACTTACCTTAACCCCTTCACGACATGAGGCGTATATGTGTGACTCAAGTTAGAACCGGATGTGTGGAGCGGTCTCATAGGGTTATGCAGCCCCATATTCTGTTGGTTGTGGCCTAAGCCGGGCTTAAAGGAGACAGTGATTTCTTCTAAATACAGTGATGCTGTGGCTGTATATGGTGTTAGGGCTGGCGGAATGAACAAAATAAATATAAATAATAGGTGGGTTCGCAGCCCATGGTCCACCGTGCAGGCAGAGCCTGCTGCTAGCAAGATGGCGGTATAAGCAAACTCTGTTACTTCACAGAGTTGCAGACATAGATGCTGTAGCATTATATGGTAGTATAAGTGAACTCTGTTACACCAGAGTCACTGAGGTAGAGACGCAGAAATAGAGACTGTGTCCTGTTAACACCACAGGGATACACAGATAACTGCTGTGCGGATAGCAGTCCGTGATCATGCATTCAGCAACACAAACAAGCAATCTTCTCACCAGGGAAGCTGGTATTCTAAGGGCTTATTTCAGCCAGGCCCTGAACACGTGCAAACAAATCTCCTCACCAGAGGTGCCGGTATTCTAGGGGCTTATTTCAGCCGAGCCCTAACCATATGTGTGCATGATCACACTGGCGCAAAGCACATAATGCAATTGATATTAGCGCATGGCCACAGGGCCATGCAACCCTTTTATAGTAGCAACTACAGGACCTGCCAGAAAAGGACCAATGAGAAACTGTTCCAGTACACATGTAGTTTCAGGACCTTCCTGGCGTGGTGGACTAATAGGAGCTGCTGCAGTACCTGAGCATGTGACCCCTGATCTTCAATGAGAGATCTTACCCTGGGCATGCTCAGAAGGGGAAACGCAGGACTTAGTCCTAAAGACGTCTGCTCGCCGCTAACCAGTACTGGCTACAATAGCAGAACCTGGAGAGGCAGCAGTAATCCTCTGCACAATGTTAGACTGGGCGAGACACTGGGACCGACATCTCTGCTGAGCAGAGTCCACTTCGGCCGGAGATGGATGGGAGACCGCAGCAGGAATGGTTCGAGATTCCCTTGTGCAGAAGCGGGAACTCGACCCCTAGCATATGTCACAAGCGATCAGACGATTGAAGCTTCAAGTCCCCTAAGGGGACTATTAAGAACGGTGAATAGTTCACCACTAAAATATGTAAAAAAAAAATGGATGTTTGGTATTGCCATAATCATACTGATGAGGAGATTCATACTGCAAGATCATTGTTTACCACAAAATGTACACTGTACAAAACATTTTCATAAAACAATGCCAGAATGGCAATTTTTTCACAATTTCTCCCGACTTGGATTTTTTTTTCCATTTTCTAGTATACCATGTGGAAAAATGAATGTTTTACTTCAAAAGTGTACAACTCATCCCACAAAAAATCAAGCTCTTAAATGTCCAGGTGGACAGAAAAATAAAAGAGTTCTGGCTCTGGGAAGAAGGTGAGGAAAAAATGAAAAGGCAAAAATGGAATTTGGCTCCGCCCTTATTTATTCTTAAATAGACGTAGCACAGATAGTTGCCTGGAAGATTTACCTGGATTTTTTTTACATTTATCATTATATTGTTTTACCAGGAATGTAAAATGAGCTTCTTCATATCGGACATACTGAAAATGCATCTTATATTATGATTCTTAAAGGGAATCTGTCAGTAGAATCAAACCTCCAAAGCCGTTGATATGCGTTTTTAGGTCATAGGAAGATGAGTAAAATGATACTTTGATATCTGTGATCCAATATCTTATTCCAAAGAAATCCAAATTTTTCTTCTATTTAAATAAGCTGTTCCAGGATACGGGCTGGACACTGATCTGCATGAGAATCTGCCTCCGGTGCTTATTTTAACCCCTTTATCCCATCAGACGTACTATTCCGTCCATGTGACCCTGGACCTAATTCAGAAGGACGGAATAGTACGTCACATGCGATCAGCTGCGCTCCCGGGGGAAGCGAAGCTGATCGCGGTCGGGTGTCAGCTGATTATCACAGCTGACACCCAGCACTATGTGCCAGGATCGGTCACGGAACACTCCCGGCACATTAACCCCTGGTACACTGCAATCAAATATGATCGCAGTGTTCCAGCTCCCTGCGTGCTTCCCTGAAACCCTCAGAAGAGCACGATGCATCGCAAAGTTCCGAGAGACCCTCCTCCCTGCAGGACACCGGTTCCAAGATGGCCATGGGCACATTCCGGGTTCTGCTGAGAGCAGGCGCTGAGAAAGCCTGCAGCAGTGCCAGTGAGATCACTGGTCTGACAGTGTGCTGTGCACACTGTCAGACCAGCGATCTCGATCTGATGTTATACAGTGATGTCCCACCCTGGGACAAAGTAAAAAAGTAAAAAAAATAAAAATAACATGTGTAAAAAAAAAATCATAAGGAAAAAAAAATATCCCCCAATAAATTCCTTTCTTCATGTAAATAAAAAAAACAATAAAAGTACTCATATTTAGTATCGCCGCTTCCGTAACAACCCGCCCTATAAACCTGTCCCATTAGTTAACCCCTTTAGCGAACCCCTTAAAAAAACAAGGCTAAAAAACAATGATTTATCATCATACCGCCTAACAAAAAGTGGAATAACACGCGATCAAAAAGACGGATATAAATAAACATGGTACCACTGAAAACGTCATCTAGTCCCGCTAAAAACGAGCCACTATACAGCATCATCAGCGAAACAATAAAAAAAGTTATAGCTCGCAGAATAAAGCGATGCAAAAATAATTATTTTTTATATATAATCGTTTTTAATGTATAAGAGCGTCAAAACATGAAAAAATGATACAAATGAGGTATCGCTGTAATCGTGCTGACCCAAGGAATAAAATTGCATTATCAATTTTACCACATGCGGAACGGTATAAACGCCCCCCCCCAAAAGAAATTCATGAATTGCTGGTTTTTGTTCATTCTGCCATGCGCCTAAACAGTAGTTTACCCCCACATATGGGGTATCAGTATACTCAGGACAAATTGCACAATAACTCTTGGGGTCCAATTTCTTCTGTTACCCTTGAGAAAATAAAAAATTGGGGCAAAAATATCATTTTTATGAAAAAAAATATGATTTTTTATTTTTATGTCTCTATGTTATTAACTTCTGTGAAGCACTTGGGGGTTCAAAGTTCTCACCACACATCTAGATAAGTTCCTTTGGGGGTCTAGTTTCCAAAATGGGGTCACTTGTGGGGGTTTCTACTGTTTAGGCACATCAGGGGCTCTCCAAACGCGACATGACATCGGCAGACCATTCCATCAAAGTCTGCAATGCAAAACATCACTACTTCACTTCCGAGCCCCGATGGCAATTTCTCCTGTTATCCTTGGGAACATAAAAAACTGGGGACTAAAAGATCATGTTTGTGGAAAAAATATGATTTTTTTATTTTCACACCCGGGCGTTATAAACTTCTGTGAAGCACTTTGGGGTTCAAAGTTCTCACCACAGATCTAGATACGTTCCTTTGGGGGTCTAGTTTCAAAAATTGGGTCACTTGTGTGGGGTTTCCACTGTTTAGGCACATCAGGGGTTCTCCAAACGCGACATGACATTGGCAGACCATTCCATCAAAGTCTGCAATGCAAAACGTCACTACTTCTATTCCGAGCCCCGACGTGTGCCCACACAGTAGTTTTCTCCCACATATAGGGTATCAGCGTACTCAGGACAAATTGGACAACAATTTTTGAGGTGTTGTTACCCTTGGGAAAATAATAATTGGGGTGAAAAGATCATTTTTGTGGAATGATTTTTTAATTTTACTGCTCTACGTTATAAACTTGTGTGAAGCACTTGGGGGCTCACCACAGATCTAGATAAGTTCCTTAGGGGGTCTAGTTTCTAAAATGGAGTCACTTGTGGGGAATTCCCACTGTTTAGGCACATCAGGGGATATCCAAATGCGACATGGCGTCCAATCTCGAATCCAGCAAATTTTGGTTTGAAAAAGTCAAATGGTGCTCCTTCCCTTCCGAGCTCTGCCGTGCGCCCAAATAGCGGCTCCCCCCACATGTGGGTTATCAGCGTACTCAGGACAAATTGGACAACAACTATTATGGTCCAATTTATCATGTTATCCTTGGGAAAATAAAAAATTGGTGACTTAAATATAATTTTTGTGGGAAAAAATAGGATTTTTTATTTTCATGCCCGGGCATTATAAAACTTGTGTGAAGCACTTGGGGGTTCAAAGTGCTCACCACAGATCTAGACAAGTTCCTTAGGGGGTCTAGGTTCCAAAATGGGGTCACTTGAGGGGGGTTTCCATTGTTTAGGAACATCAGGGACTCTGCAAACTGAACATGACACCCATCAAAGTCTGCATTCCAAAACGTCATTACTTCCTTTCCGAGCCCTGAAGTGCACCCAAACAGTATTTCTCCCCCACATATGGGGTATCAGCGTACTCAGGACAAATTGGACAACAACTTTAGGGGTCCAATTTCCTTGGGAAAAATCAAAAATTGGGAACTAAAAAATAATTTTTGTGGAATTTTTTTTTTACACCTAGTCATTATAAACCTTAGTGAAACACTTGTGTGTTCAAAGTGCTCACAACAGATCTAGATGAATTCCTTAGAGGGGTCTTGTTTCCAAAATGGTGTCACTTGTGGGGGGTTTCCACTGTTTAGGCACATCAGGGGCTCTCCAAATGCGACAATTCCAACCAATTTTGGTTTGAAAAGGTCAAACGGTGCTCCTTCCCTTCCGAGCCCTGCCATGCACCCAGACAGTGGTTTTTCCCCACATATGGGGTATCTGGGTACTCAGGAGAAATTGCGCAACAACTGTTTCTGTCCATTTTCTCCTTTTACCCTTGCTAAAATAAAAAAAAATGTTTGTAAAATATCATTTTTGTGACTAAAAATTTAAATGTTCATTTTTTCCTTCCAAGTTGCTTCAGCTCCTGTGAAGCACTTGAAGGGTTAATAAACTTCTTGAATGTGGTTTTCAGTACCTTGAGGGGTGCAGTTTTTAGAATGGTGTCACTTTTGGGTATTTTCTGCCATATAGACCCCAATACAATTTGTTGTAAAAATGAGAAATCGCTGGTCAACTTTTAATCCTTATAAGTTCGTAACAAAAAAAAAATTGGTTTCAAAGTTATGCTGACGTAAAGTAGACATGTGGGAAATGTTATTTAGTAACTATTGTGTGTGACATATTACTCTGTTGAAAGGGAATAAAAATTAAAAGTTTGAAAATAGCAAAATTTTCAAAATTTTTGCCATATTTTCATTTTTTTTCATAAATAACTGCAAGTTATATCGAAGAGATTTTACCACTATCATGAAGCACAATATGTCACTAGAAAACAGTCTCATTATTGTGAAGATCCGTTGAAGCGTTCCAGAGTTATAGCCTCATAAAGTGACAGTGGTAAGAATTGTAAAAATTGGCCCAGTCATTAACGTGCAAACCACTCTTGGGGGTTAAGGGGTTAAATAAATGGAGGCGTTACCAGTGGGATGAGTAATAGTTACTAGTGTGATCTGTAATAGCTGCTCTCTGCTCTGCTGATCTCACTGCAGAGATGTGTATGATTATGACACGCTTGCAGGTTTCTCTCAGTGCTGCAGCTTCCATCTCACAGGCAGTCAGGGTTCAATAAGTGCTGCTGGAGAATAATAGCGCAATAGGGTCTTATCCGGGATAAAAATATTAATATGATCAAATTGTACTCACCAATTTGACCCAAAAGACAGGCTTATAGAGATATCCGCTGCTGCCGATCCACCAGTCTACTCGTGACCAACCAGAGATAAAAAAAATGGGTAAACGTGGATTTAATCTGCGCTGCTGAGTAATTCAGGGTCCAAACAAATGTAGCCATTAAATTGTGGATTCATTCTCAATATTTGATATTGTGGTGCTCCTGATGAAGAAGTCTTGTACTTTGCAATGCATTGAGAATAAATCCACAATTTAATGGCTACATGGTCGATGATTTTTGTGTGATTTTTTTGTCAGCACATTCAACTCTGTACAGAACAAAGTATTCAATGAGAATATTTCATTCATTCAGATCTAGGATGTGTTATTTGAATGTTCCCTTTATTTTTTTGAGCACTATATATATATATATATATAATATATATATATATATATATATACTGTATGTATATGGTAAATTTTTTTATTTTCTGGTTTGCCCATGATAAACCTGATTACTATGGTATTTTTCAATTCTCTCTCTCCTTTAGAGCGCCAAGTACCATAGTTTTGCTATTTACCGGAGTTGAGCCCTTCTTGAGTACCCTCTACGTATAGAAATGCCATATATCCATAATGTCTACTCTATACTTAAGCACAAATAATACAGAAAGATGCAAGGCAATGTAAGAGAATTTGTCCGAATTTAAGCAAAATGAGCATCACATATATGGGGTCACTGGTTCCCTGGGTTAGCCGACACCAGAATTCCCACTGATTCAGCAATACTTCCCTTGGTCTACCTGTCGTCTACCCTCAGTAATACCTACAATATTTATACATATGCCTGTAATGTGGAATGCTTTCTGGGCATGCAGTGATTGTGCAGGGTACGTTTAGGTGTTTTTCCCATGTGTTATTTCAAAGTCTCTCTTCTTATTTCTCACTCTGTGTTGTGTCTCACTATTGAAATTAATTTTGTGTTGCCTTTTTACATTTTTTTATAACTTAATAGAATGACTGAATTTTTATTCTCTAGATTGCTTTGCATCTTTCTTTATTGATTTTCCAATGGTGGTGCTTATAGTCATGTAGCATGCTATATAACTATGTGTAGATAATTAAACAGTGAATAATCTGTACCCATAAGATCCTTGAATTATTAATTGTTTCATAGCTAAGTGCTCTGTTATCCATGTAAAAATACAGAAAAGTTTAAAAAAGTCTATATTACTTACTTACAGAGTACCCTCTATGAGTCATTTTTAGAGATCATCAATACAATAAACAAGACAATAGTATTTATATTTAAAAATTCTTAAAAATATCATAGCATACAGAACTCGACCTTCATTTCTTTCCATAAACACAGCCATGGACAAAGTCATAGAGAAATCTACTCAGTGAATTAAATACTCTAGCTTTTTTGAACCAAAAGGCCCGCTTTCATTCTCCCGGGTATGATGTCAATCTGGTATTTCATCCAGGCCCCCCATTTTGACATTTGAACCCAGCCTACTAGTCAGTTGATCTCTGCAGGTTTGTTTTCAGAATTCCATGGCAATCAGCTATTATGTCCAAGGAAAGCTTCAATCCATCTATTGTTTTCCATGTAGTGAAAATGTGGAATTTTTCAATGGCCGTCCTTGTAATATGCAGATAGCTCTCTCTCCTAGAGCGAGAGACACTCACAGTAATCAGTGACTCTCCTCTGTTGGTCATAAATGGCGCACTTGTGTGAAATATCATCCTATGTGATGTGAAAGAAGGTGTCTTCATGAGAACACTCTTTTAGGGTATGAGCACATGGAGTATTTGTCAATAAGACTTGTTTTGTATAAGTTTAGTCTCTGTAACTTATTTTACCTGCTTCAGCTCCGAAAAACATAGAGACTAAAAGAAGTGACTTTACCATTCTTCAGACAGCTTCTGCATGGAAGCCACCACTATTTTATACATATACATCGATAATGCCGTCACAAAAAAAATAGTTAAATAAGACTCTTCAGATAAAACACAGTAAGATTTTCCTGAAGCATCTTCCGCTTCAAACTAATGTGGAAAGCTGGAAACAAATGGGTTAAACCTCTGCTGCCATCACAGGATGAGAAGACAGGAATCCAAAGTTTGCGGTTTATTAGTCAATGAGTTTCGAAGTTTCAAACTTCTTCATCAGAAAAATCATGGTGAACCTGATGAAGAAGTTTGAAACTTTGAAACGCGTTGACTAATTAACCACATACTTTGGATTGGACGGCAGTGCAGGTTAACCCATTTGTTTCCAGATTTCCATGATTTCTTCTTTGTGTCTGCAGTACTCTAAGCTTTTTTAGTGGTTGTGGTTCAGTCTTTGCCTGATGAAGGACCTGAGTAGTCTCGAAAGCTTGCAAATTGTTACCATCTTTTCAGTTAGCCATTAAAAGGTATCAACCACTGAGGACTCTCAATTCTAAATATTTCTCTATCTACTGACTAACACGGTACAAAGATATACATCTTTCCTGTATCATCAGTGGTTGTGATCACACAACCTGATCAGATGAACACGGCCGTGCATTTTTGTACAATCTTATTTCCATATAAGACCCTATTGTGCTTTTTGTCCTTCACTACTTACATTAAAACCATATGGGTACGCTTGAGTCTATAATACATTGTGTGCACATACCCTTAGGTAAGAATCACAAATGCAGTTTTTAACAGTTTTTGGTGCAGTTTCAGAACCAAAGCCAGGAGTGGATTCAATTAGAAACGCCATTCTGGATTATGTATTACCGGTAATTAAATATATATTAAGATGTTTATGCGTTATTGCAATTTACTAGCAAGGCAGCCCCAAAGAGGTAATTGACTGCTGAGCTACATTTCTATTAATCCACTTACATTAACAGTAAATGTCTATTGACTTACATATACCCAGCATATCATTGAGCTTCTACTAACACACAGTAGCAACATTGCTTCAGTGCACACCATAGTCTGTAACAGACTGTAAGAAACAATTCTCAGAAAAGAGATTTCCTGTATGAGCAATGCTTAGCAAGGCCTAGTTTCAATAAAAAAAATCCTTTGTCACGTTGCTGGCATCAGAGAGTTTACTGGGTAACCATGCTTACCGGACTCATTTTCATTAAGAAAAGAGGATACAATAAAAAGCTATTCTCTTCTATTTAGCCTTATGCATAATCATGGCTAATCTAATGCATTCTGAGCAGGTAATAGGAGAGTACAACAGAAATTGCAATGCAAAACATTCATCTTGTTTAGGTTCTGAATTAATTTGCTTCAGAATAGAAGCTACAGAATGTTCTGTTCTCAGGGAATTTTACCTGTAAATGAGTAATAGTTTACATTTCATTTCCATGTAGCGGCTCGTCTGTAGACCTTAGACATGTCAGTCACACAGCTTTGTTCCCTCTCAAGCTTGCTTAGTATTCTTCCTAATTAGAATAGGTATGATTCCATTACATGACAGAATGATTCTAACTCAAACAAAATTTGGTATTAAAAGGAATATGTCATCAGAAATGACCTACTATTTAAATCCGGTTTTTGTGTTAAATGTATTTTTCCTTTAATTTTTAGCAATATTTTTTTCTCTATCACAATTTTTCTAAAAATAGAAATTAAAATTCTCGCAATTTTCACGCTGGCTTGTTTTTTTCAGGAAATCATCATGTACATTAGCCACAATGAACTGATTTATAACAATGACCTTATGGATGTATCTGAGGAGCGATGTGTAAAGTTTAAGGTGAAGGGAGAGCTGTGACATCGCGTATTGTGATTGTAGGATCTGTGTTGATGTGTTGTAAGGAAGCTGTAAAAGATGTTTGAAGTCATTTTAATCCTGTCTCTGATGATAAAGAAAGAGCTGAAAACTCTTTCGAAAAGAGCCTCAGTGGCCAGTGTAAAAATAAACTGCAAGATTACTTAATTTCTTTTTTAATACAGATTGTGATATGAAAAAAAAATCAACCAAACTTAAAGCACTGTGTGGATGAGATGGAGATGTCATTCAGGTCTATCAAAAATGAAGAGTTTGTCGGGACTAAGGATGCACCAAGTGCGGTCCAGAGATGCTGCCTAGATATTGCAAAATGTGTGCTGAATAAAACATGAATACCTCTCAGAGGAATGCGGACCACCCATGAGTGCATAAAGGGGAATGAACCCCATTTACAATTTTAAAAGGTGATGGGCATGATTTATAAGGCAGGCATAAGCTATCGGTGTGGCTGCTGGATCGGGGGCCAGAGAATCTTATTACCCATCTTTAATCTATACTTGCAGACACTATTTGTGACTTTTTGGGCTTTTGGGCATGTAAAAACACAGATAATGCATGCCTTTTTCAAAAAAGTTTGTGGGTTTTATTTTTTTTTTCAACCATTTTTTCCTATAAAGAAGCTTATTGAAAAATGGCTACATTGATACCTTGCCATTAGTGATGAAGTATGCTTGGAAAAACCCGAGCAACGAGCATGCTCGCTCATCATTACTTACCATACCTAATGCTTGCTGTCTTTAAAAAAAAATGCATTGGATCCAAAAAATAGTCCAGAAGTAATGATAACACCATAAAAAATACACAAAAATATAAACCACATGTCTTTTGCTAACATCAGGATCCTGCATTTTTCGTGGAAAAATTTGGTGGAAAACACTGCATTTTGTATAAAAAAAGAATGCTGAGCGTGAAGTTTCCCTGACTGTGGGTCGTATAAATGCACTATGGCTGCAATGTGTTGAACGGAGCCTTGGTTGTTTCTCAAACATTTTCAGATCATATAGAATTTCAATTCTTATCCACTTAAATGTTATTCATATCTCTGCCTATCAAGGTTGAGATTAACTGCTTCTATGTCCCAGCCAAAAGAGATAGGGTTACAAAATCAGCCCATTGTAGTTGCACTGCAATGCTTGTGTGACTCCCATAGGATATTTCTACTACTTCAGGGATATGTCAAAAGCTCAACTGGCTTTGTGTTAACTAGCATCTAGAAGCAGTTATTCCCATATCAGTCATTAAAGGCAGAGATGCTATTAAATTCTTTAAGATCCATTGATTGATAGTTTAATGTAGCTTTAAAAATGTTCACCTACTCTGTCCCTAAAAAGGAATGACCAAACAAATAAAAAAGGGACCCGTGAATCAGGACCCATGGATCTCGATAAAGAAAAAAAGAACACTTTTCTTCCATATTATAGAAACATCATGAGATTTTGAATAATGAGACAAATTAATACAAACCAATGAAAATATATCCTTTAAAAGTTTCCAACATTTTACAATGTTATTTTAATTCAACCCCTTCATGACCGGAGCTTTTTTTCGGTTTTGCGTTTTCGTTTTTTGCTACCGTTTTCTCAGAGCCATAACTTTTTTTATTTTTCCATCAATATGGCCTTGTGAGGGCTTGATATTTGCGGGATGAGTTGTACTTTTGAACGACACCATTGGTTTTACCATGTTGTATACTAGCAAACGGGAAAAAAATTCAAAGTGAAATTGCAAAAAAAGTGCAATCCCACACTTGTTTTTTGTTTGGATATTTTACTAGGTTCACTATATGCTAAAGTTGACCTGCCATTATGAGTCTCCAGGCCATAAAGAGTTCATAGACAGCAAACATGTCTAGGTTCTTTTTTATCTAAGTGGTGAAAAAAAAATTCCAAACTTTGATAAAAAAAAAAGTGCCATTTTCCGATACCCGCAGCGTCTCCATTTTTTATGATCTTAGGTTGGTTGAGGGCTTATTTTTTGAGTGCCGAGCTGACGTTTTTAATGATACCAGTTAGATGTAGATACAATCTTTTGATCGTCCGTTATTGCATTTTAATGCAATGTCTCGGCGACCAAAAAAGTAATTCTGGTGTTTTGACTTTTTCTTGCTACGCCACTTAGCAATAAGGTTACCGTATTTTTCGGACCATAGGACGCACTTTTTTACCAAAATTTTTTTGGGGAAAATGGGGGTGTGTCTTATGATTGCAATATACTCGACCATAAGACGCACAAGATCTTGTTGCGGAGATCTGAATCTGAGCATGCGCCGCCTCCAGCGGCCCTCCTTCCGGAGGCCCCTGGTGGCCATCTTTCAGGAGGTCTCCGTGTCGCAGCAACAGAGCTGCGGGGGGCTTTCGGGCTTTGACGAAATGCCGGCGGAGACCCCCACGCAGCACAGAGCCCCGCTGCATCCACACTACAGAGCCCTGACACCACTGCACCACAGAGCACAGGGAGGCTGCATCAGGACCGCCGCCACAGGATTTGTAAGTATATTGCGACCCCACAGAGCACAGCCACTCCACGGACACAGCCACCCCACAGAGCACAGCCACCTCACAGAGCACAGCCACCCCACAGAGCACAACCACCCAACAGTGCACAGCCACCCCACATAGCACAGCCACCCCACAGAGCACAGCCACCCCACAGTACACAGCCACCCCACAGAGCAAAGCCACCCAACAGAGCACAGCCACCCCACAGAGCACTCTGCAACAGAGCACCACTACCGCACCAGCGTGGACCACCGAACGACCCCTGTGACCACTCCTCTGCCTGTGCTGATCCCTTCGCTGGTAAGCTGAATTCGGACTGTAAGACGGACCCCCATTTGACACATTTTTTTCCCCTATTTTCTATCTGAAAATTTGGGGTGTGTCTTATGGTCCGGTGCATCTTATAGTCCGAAAAATATGGTAATCTTTTTTTATTGATAGATCAGGCGATTCTGAACGCGGCAATACTAAATATGTGTATGTCTGATTTTTTTATTGTTTTATTTTGAATGGGGCGAAAGCTGGGTGATTTGATCTTTATTTTTTTTATATTTTTAAAGGCAGTTTTTTTACTTTTGGCATGCTTCAATAGTCTCCATGGGAGACTAGAAGCTGCCATAACCCGGTCGCTCTGCTACATACAGACAATGATCAGATCGCCTCTATATAGTAGAATTACTCACTTGCTATGAGCGCCGACGACCGGGTGACGCTCACAGTAAGCTGGCAGTGACAACTATAGAGGTCTCCAGGAGACCTCTGGTTGTCATGCCTATGAACAGGTCACCGGTGGACAGGTTTCCGGCTCAATAGCCTGAAGCGCAATTTAAATGTCGCTGTCAGCCTTTGTCAGCGGCATTTAACTAGTTAATAGTCACCCGTGGCTATTCCGGGCACATGTCTACTGTTAAAAACAGCTGTCATGCCCCTGGAAATATGTAGACTCAGCATCGGAGCCCACATCAAAGGAAGAGAGTCCGACGTCAGCGTACTATTACGCCTTACGTTGGAAAGGGGTTAAATCCCCTTAAGACTTTTCATTTATTTTTTTCTGTTCAAATGCAATAATGTTGCAGTTTAAGTGATGACTATTTGCTACAATAGTCTGTGAAAAATATATCACACAGCAGCAGTCCAATGTACAGGGAAACAAAGTCAAAAGCATTTTTGTGGAAATATATATATATATACTTTTTTTGCTGTTTCTTTGACGAAGTACAAAACCCTTTTGCAGACAAAGAATCTACTTGTGACAAAAGAATGCTTTTGTTGTGGCGCATCCTCTGATGTTTTTATTTAACCTCGTGCTGTTAATGCTGTTGACTTTTCAAAGGACAACACAAGCCATTTGGGGATTTTATGACAAAAGTGTTATTAGTCTATTTCTCAGCATAATGTATTCTGTATTTAATAGTGCACTGACATAGTCTAATGCAGCACAATGTTTTTTACCATAATATGTGTTCATTAGTGTTGATCGAACCCTGAAATGCTCGAGTGTTCAGTACTCAAATCGAGCCTGTCGGGTGTCCTCGACTTGAGTAGTGAGAATTAGAGATGAGCGACTTTTCCTTTTTTCGGTTCGAGTCGGGTTTCGTGAAACCAGACTATCTCAAAAGTCGAGTCGAACAAAGTCAGACGACTAACGGAAATGGTCGGGTCATAGTCGAAAATCCGACCCCAATGCAAGTGAATGGGGAATAAATTGCCCCCTTATCACAGTCAGGCAGCCTACTAATCAGATGTGATGCTTCACACAAGCAATTTGTACAGTGTCACTGGCAGGCAGCTCTGCTATTCCACCAAATTAATTGCCCCCTTATCACAGGCAGGCAGCCTACTAATCAGATCTGATGCTCCACACAAGCAATTTGTACACTATCATTGGCAGGCAGCTCTGCTACTCCACCAAATTAATTGCCCCCTTATCACAGGCAGGCAGCCTACTAATCAGATGTGATGCTCCATACAAGCAATTTGTACACTATCACTGGCAGGCAGCTCTGCTACTCCACCAAATTAATTGCCCCCTTATCACAGGCAGGCAGCCTACTAATCAGATCTGATGCTCCACACAAGCAATTTCTACAGCGTCACTGGCAGGCAGGCGGCCTAAGAACCAGCGTTGCTGCACACAGCAAAATCCTCCTCTCTCACTGCACAGTCACTGTACAGCTAATCGCTATCAGCAGAAAGTAATTTTTTTTTAGGCCCTGCCTAATGCTCTCCCTGCTCAGACGCACCGCCAGCAACCTTCCCCTACACTGAGTTTGGCAGATGTAAAATGGCAGTCGGCGCTGAGGGATTTTAAATGCACTGTGACGCCACAGAAGGCCAGCCAATCGCTGCAATGCCTTCTCTAAGATGGTGCTGGCCGCTGGCTATGTCATCCCATTGCCCACAGCCTGCGTCCTTGCTCATTGGCCGAGAAAAGGCGCTTGAAGTGTAGGGGAAAACCGACTCCAGCAAAATGGTCGCCTGATCACGTGACCGAACTCACTCCATGGTCGGGTTTCGTTACATGAAACCCGAATTTGGCGAAAATCGGCGACTTTTGAAAATGAATGACCTGTTTCGCTCAACTCTAGTAAGGATAATGGAAGTAAATGACAAACTCAAGCTTTTTTCCTGAAGTGGAAAAAATTCTCTCTATCTCTCTGACAATTCACTTACAGGGAACGCATGGCATGCAGGCCCATCACTAGTGTTCATGTTCTTCATTTCTACAACTTCACATCTCCCTATATTGACTATCAAACCCCAGCGCTATGGTCCAGTGATTTTGTCAAACGTCTTAAAATCAGTAGACTATCAGGCAAAAAAGGTCAAAAAATATACTACTTCTGATTTTGATGAGCTTTCAGAATATCAGAAGTATGGGATTATTCTCCAAATTAAAGCAACTTGAAATATCTAAAATTTAAGATTACAGTAGATTACATAGGAGATTAAAAATATATAACTGTGGTCATTACGTTGCAAAAATATAGGCCCCAAACACCAGTCTTAATGAGGGGACGATGTAGAGTCAGACATCCCTGATTCATGAAGAAGTGCACACTTGTTAATGAATCAGGAGCTTCTGACAAGTTGTGTGTGCCTCAGTGCGCACTCAAAAATCTTACTCCAGTCCAAAAATGGAGCAAGATTTCTGGCATAGGGAACACCACAGCTCATCATGAGTTACACCATAACATGTCATTTTGATGGAAATGGGAAAACTGGTGTGAAAACAACAAAAGCTGCAAATTTTTGACCAACTCAAAGTTGGGCAAAAATTTTGCCACTTTTCAAAACAATATACTCCAGAATTCTGGTGAAATTGCTTTGATGAATCATGGTCATAGACTTTGAATTACCAAAGTGTTTATGACAGAAATTGCATAACGTGCTTTAAACAGTTGTAAAATGTGAAACTTTTGGCGTTTTTACTTTAGTCTTGGGCAGCTACAGTATGTTAAATAAGACAGCGCTAGTGAGCTGGCAAGGCAGGATGGGGTGAGACTGCATCAACCACTCAAATTTATCAATATTGGAAGTGTTTCTTATTCCAGGAACGCATACAAAATACCAGTACTAATGAATCCGGGCATAGTTTCTTTTTATTTGAAGTATTAGATATTAAATTAATTTAATGCTACTCTAAAACAATGTCACTATCCTTTATCATGTAATTCTATAGACTCCTATAAACATTAGAGTAAAACCATCAGGACAGCCTGACTATCTCTAGTATTTGGGTGTTTCACACTTTCCCTTTCGAAATGAAGAGGATAGAAGGATCAGACATTTTGAATTTACATGTACAATCCTTTTGTCCTCCCAGAGTCGCCACTTTTGTCAAGTTTACTCTAACCCTATACAGAGCACATCCACGCTCAAGTTACTTCTTCAGTGTTTTCCTTGGCTTTCTAACTCTTATGAGTATAGTGTGATTGTTAAAACTACAAAAGATGGGAGCAGCAGCTATTACACATTATTATGCATTGCACTTGGATTATATTAGATTGGTAGCTATTATACAAATATAGCCATGTTCCATTCTGCTGATGACACTATTTATTGGAAAGAAAAAGTCACACAAGGACTAATATTGATTGAATAGACAGAAACTCCCTAGGCGGTATAATAAAAGTCTAAATTTATTACTTATCTAATAAAAAACATTAAATGAAAAGACTGGATGATCACAATATGCTGAAGCCTCTCTCAGCGATAGCCAGGGTTACACAAGAATGGTACAATCAAGTAGCACAGACAAATGAACTTATCCGGATCTAGAATCACAGACGTGTCTGATCTAATAACCAAGAAATGATAAGTAAATCAAAACAGATGTGCTTTATTTTATTGTGTAGATTCCACAAACTGAAAAACAAAACTTTTAGGATGGAAAAAATCCTACAAAAAATCCATCTGAATGCAATGTGTGAGTCCATCTTATCGGATAAAGCATGTTTTGTCTTTTTAAGAAGTCCCATTAACAACAATGTAACATTTGGCGGTTACAGCAGCCAAAATAAAACAAAAAAACATATTTGCAAGAAAAGGCAGTATTAAAGAAAACCCCTGTGTCACGTCAAATGTGCTTTGTTTTTTCTGTATTGATACACTTTGGCAACAGTTTATCAAATAGAAATAGGATCTTTCCACTTGTATAAAAGTTGTTAAGGATACAATTATATGAAAAAGTTTGGGCACCCCTATTAATCTTAAGCTTAATGTTTTATAAAAATTGGTGTTTTTGCAACAGCTATTTCAGTTTGATATATCTAATAACTATTGGACACAGTAATGTTTCTGCCTTGAAATGAGGTTTATTGTACTAACAGAAAAATGTGCAATCGGCATCCAAACAAAATTTGACAGGTGCATAAGTATGGGCATCTCACAAGAAAAGTGACATTAATATTTATTAGATCCTCCTTTTGCAAAAATAACAGCCTCTAGTCGCTTCCTGTAGCTTTTAATGAGTTCCTGGATCCTGGATGAAGGTATTTTGACCATTCCTCTTTACAAAACAATTCCAGTTCAGTTAAGTTTGATGGTCGCCGAGCATGGACAGCCCTCTTCAAATGATCCCACAAATGTTCAATGATATTCAGGTCTGGGGACTGGGATGGCCATTCCAGAACATTGTAATTGTTCCTCTGCATGAATGCCTGAGTAGATTTGGAGCGGTGTTTTGGATCATTGTCTTGCTGAAAGATCCATCCCCTGTGTAACTTCAACTTTGTCACTGATTCTTGAACATTATTGTCAAGAATCTGCTGATACTGAGTGAAATCCATGTGTCCCTCAACTTTAACAAGATTCCCGGTGCCGGCATTGGCCACACAGCCCCAAAGCATGATGGAACCTCCACCAAATTTTACTGTGGGTAGCAAGTGTTTTTCTTGGAATGCTGTGTTTTTTTTTACGCCATGCATAACGCCTTTTTGTATGACCAAACAACTCAATCTTGGTTTCAACAGTCCACAGGACCTTCTTCCGAAAAGAAATTGGCTTCTCCAAATGTGCTTTTGCATACCTCAGCCTCAGTTTGTGGCGTGCTTGCAGAACGGCTTCTTTCGCATCACTCTCCCATAAAACTTCTCCTTGTGCAAAATGCGTTGTATAGTTGACCGATGCACAGTGACACCATCTGCAGCAAGTTGATGCTTCAGCTCTCTGGAGGTGGTCTGAGGATTGTCCTTGACTGATCTCACCATTATTCTTCTCTGTCTTTCTGATGTTTTTCTTGGCCTGCCACTTCTGGCCTTAACAAGAACTGTCCCTGTGTTCTTCCATTTCCTTACTATGTTCCTCACAGTGGAAACTGACAGGTTAAATCTCTGAGATGGCTTTTTGTATCCTTCCCCTGAACAACTATGTTGAATAATCTTTGGTTTCAGATCATTTGACAGTTGTTTTGAGGAGCCCATGATGCCACTCTTCAGAAGAGATTCAAACAGGAGAACAACTTGCAAGTGGCCACTTTAAGTAGCTTTTCTCATGATTGCATACACCTGGCTATGAAGTTCAAAGCTCAATGAGGTTACAAAACCAAAAAAAGTGCTTTAGTAAGTCAGTAAAAAGTAGGTAGGAGTATTTAAAGCAAGAAAATGATAAGGGTGCCGATACTTATGCACCTGTCAAATATTGTTTGAAAGCAGATTGCACATATTCTGCTAGTACAATAAACCTCATTTCAAGGCAGAAACATTACTGTGTCCAATAGTTATTAAATATATCAAACTGAAATAGCAGTTACAAAAACACCAATTTTTATATAACATTAAGCTTAAGATTAATAGGGGTGCCCAAACTTTTTCATATAACTGTATATTCCAGCATTACAGCTATAACAATCAATAATCTGCATCAATACAAACCAATAACGCAGTGCAAACTCCAAAATATAAAAGTACTTTTTAAATTAAAATTGTAATTTAGCATTTCTGTGGCTGCTAAGTAAAACATCATTTTTAAAGTGCTCCCTTACTGTGATTGTATTGATTATAGGGGTTATTTTAAGGGAAACTATTATCAGAAAATGACACATTGTTTAACCACTTAAGAACCAGGCAATATTTTGCTTTTGCAATTTTATTTTTTTCCCCTCATTCCAAGAGCCATAACTTTTTTTTATTTTTCTGTCCACATAGCCATATGTAGGCTTGTTTTTTTTTGCTGGACAATTTGTACTTTTGATTAAAACAATCTAAATTATTTCTGAAAATTTCAATTGTGACACCATTTTCTAAGAGTCATAACGACAATTTTCGAGATATGGAGCTGTGTGGGGGCTGGTTTTATGCAGATGTTTTTATTGATATAATTTGGATACAATGTTTTTATCACATGTTTTTATTACTTTTTTGGTATTGTTGCGCTGCTCGAAAAACTGCAATTCAGGCATTTTGTTTTTTGTTATTTTTTGCTACCCCATCTATTCTATTATTTCTAAACACTGTTTTTCGGTGATTACTTTGTATCTCCGTTCATACTGCACCCACACACACACACTATTAGGGTTCGAGTTCCCAATGCTGCATAAGGGGAAGCTCGAGTCATTCCCGCTGCAGTCCCCCATCCATCTCCGTCCGCAGTGGAGCCTGCTCAGCAGAGACGTCGGTCCCAGCGTCTTGCCCATTCCAATACTGTGCAGAGACTTGCTGCTGCCCCTCCTGGATCTTCTATTATAGCCAGTGCTGGAGCAGATGTCTTTAGGACGAAGTCCTGCGTTTCCCCTTCTGAGCATGCCCAGGGTAAGATCTCTCATTGGAGATCAGGGGTCACATGTTCAGGTACTGCAGCAGCTCCTATTGGTCCGCCAGGAAGGTCCTGAAACTACATGTGTTTTGGAACAGTTTCTCATTGGTCCTTTTTCTGGCAGGTCCTGTAGCTGTTACTATAAAAGGGTGGCATGGCTGGGCTGCCATGCGCTAGTATCAAATCTGTTGCGTGCTTGCGCCAGTGAGGTCATGTATGCATGTGGTTAGGTCTGGCTGAAATAAGCCCCTAGAATACCGGCACCTCCGGTGAGGAGATTGTATGCACGTGTTCAGGGCTCGGCTGAAAACGCCATTAGAATACCGGCTACTCCAGTGAGGAGATTGTTGCTTGTGTTCTGACTGCATGACCTCAGACTGCAATCCGCTTAGCAGTCATCTGTGTTCCCTGTGAGTCTAACAGGACACAGTCTTTTTCTCAGAGGCTCTGTGACGCAACAGGGTTCGCTTTATAATGCTGGTTCAGCGCCCTAGCATTTTACTTTGCGGCTCACTGAAGCTAATTGAGTTCGTACTTATCGCCATATAGCGCTGTGGCATTCCCGTTAGCGGCTCTGGGGATTAACAGAGTTCGCACTAACTGCCACAGCGCGCTACGGTGTTTATTTTAGCGACTCTGCGGGTTAACAGAGTTCGCTACTTTCGCCATCTTACTAGCAGCGGGCTTCGCTTGCACGGTGGACCCCAGGCTGCGAATGCACCTCTCTACAATATCTATTTGGTGCGTTCCGCAGACCCTAACACACAGACAAATGATACACCATTTGAAAGGTAAACTTGCCCCCTAAGCAAGAAAATAGCCAAACAAACCACACATCCACAATTTGATCACAAAATACAGTTTAAACATTAATTTTCATAATCCTGCAGTAAGGAAAAATGACCTGCAGGTGGCACCAAAATACCCCAAAGCACACTACCACAAAGCTGTTACAGACATCACAAACAAATCCAAACATTTGCCTTGAGGGCTTTCCAGCTTGCCGAACTGCTTGCCCAGCCTATTTTAGCCAAATTGGAGGATTGAACACTTCACTGCAGGAGAGTCACATATGCAAACACATTTGTAAACATGCACTACTTTTTCGGTGATTACTTCAACCCACACACACAAATGATACACCATTTGAAAGGTAAACTTGCTCCCTTCAGCAAGAAAAGAGGCAAACAAACCACACATTCATGATTTTATCACTAAAGACAGTTTAAATATTTATGTTCCTAAACCTGCAGAAAGACACAATGACCTGCAGGTGGCACCTCAACCAGAAGACATTTTTTGGCCTCTACTTATCAAACCAATTTATTGTATTAACAAGCTACATATATAAGTACCTGTCTGTGTTCATCATCTCATGAAATACATTTACATTTGACCAGTTTGCTTTTTCTGAAATTAACTGTGCCCCCGCCAACCAATGTGCGAAAATTTTGCACGGGCCAAGCTAGCTTAATTTATTTTACAATTTTATAGATTGGACTTTTACAAACGTAGCAATACCAAATATATTTTTTTCTAAATTTTTAAGAGGGAAAAAGGTGGGTGATTTGAACTTTTAGATTTTTTTAAAACTTTTTTTACTTTTAACTCTATCTGTTAGGGGACTTGAACCTGCGATCATTTTATAGCTTGTGTTGTACACAGCAGTGGTACAGTACTGTTGTGTATATCAAAAATCACAGTCACCTATGAGTGACAGGCACAGGGGTTTTCAGCAGAGCCCTGGCTGTCACGGTATCCCGCAGTGAGCAGATAGAACAGTGCACCCCCCTCCCGTGCTCTGTAAATGCCACTCTCACAGATTGACAGCAGCATTTAACAGGTTAACACCAATGTGCATAGCTCCACTAGAAGAGGGGTTATTAGAGGCAGATGATGGCTGCTGAGTCATTTAGAGACAGGAAGATGGCATCATAGTATGTCCTATGTCGTTAAGGGGTTTAATCAGGTTTTTGAATTAGATGTATTTTTAAAACAGTTTTTAACAATAGCTGATTTCACAGCTGACCCTGCTGTGTTAGTAAAAGTTCCATCTTCAGCATCTGATCAGTATTTTACATCAGTAGTTGTAAGCCAAAACCAGGAGTGGAGCAATCAGAGAAAAAGTATAACAGAAACTCGTCACCACTTCTGCATTTATCACCATCTCCTGGTTTTGGCTAACAGATACTGATGTAAACTACTGACCAAATACTGAACATGTCAACGTGGCCTAACTGTATTAATTTCTTTCCCATATCACAATCTGTATTAAAAATAAAATATAGAAATTTTGCAATTTGAACACTCTGAAAGACCCTGTGGAAGCAACACAAATGGTCAAGTACCACTGTAATATCATCATGAACCCTAAAGCACTGGAGGTCATCCAACATATGCTCTGGGTTTCTAGAATGGAGAACAGAGAGTTAAGGCCTCTTTCACACTTCAGTCGTGCGACGTCAGTCAAAATCCGTCAAAATGTGAAAAAAACGGATCCGCCAATTTTTTTTGGCGGATCCGTTTTTTTCCCATAGACTTGCATTAGTGACGGATTTTGACGGATGGTCGTCCGTTAGGTCCGTTTTTGGACGGATCCGCCAAAAAATTGGCGTCCGTCATTTTAAAAAAACGTCCAATGCAACGTTTTTTTTGACCGCCAAAATGGCGGACAACGGCGGATCCGCCGCATCCGCCATTTTTTATAATGGCCACCTATGGGCGGCGGATCCGCCAGCATCCATTTTTGACGGAATCCGCCGGCGGATCCGTCGCCTCTATTGAAAACCATAGTAAAATGCACAAAACAGTGTCCGGGGTCTCTCTCTCTCTCTCTCTCTCTCTCTCTCTCTCTCTCGTCCGGATTTACATTTCCATAACGAAATTTTCACCATTTCCGGGTGAAATCTTCTTGGCGGATCCGTCAGAAAACTGACCAGTTTTGCATCCGTTTTTTTACTTTTCTGACGGATCCGCCATTTTCACGGATGGGCGGACGTCACACAACGGAAGTGTGAAAGAGGCCTAAGGCGACTATCGTAACAGAGTTTTGCACAGTATTGTTATTTTACTGTATGCTGCATTCAAGGTTGATTCTTTATCTGCCTGGAAATCCTGCATGATTGAGATTGTCTTTATTATTACTGAGTTACGCTGCACTGTTCGCTGCTTTTATTATCTCAAAAATTGACCACTGCCGTTTAGCGTTGGCCTGATTTTTTACCTCACTACCAGAGATGTTATTACTGCAAAATACTGTTGCCCAAGGACTCATATTAAATCAAACCATCCCATTACTCCGGCATTTTAGTCTGTTCATTGGCTTCCTCTTAAGGCTCTTATTGATTTTAAATTTTTTCTTTTGACCTGTGCAGCTTAACATGGCCCTTGTCCATCTTAAATTACTCTCCTGTAGTCCCTGGTCACTCTTTAATATCCGTAGGAGGTAGTTTATGCCTCATTATCTATTTTTGAATGAATGTTTTCATTCTGATTAAATAATCCGCTCTAGCAGTAGAAAGCCTTCATAATATTAATTGAAGACTAAGAACCTGGAGCAGTTCATAACAGCCCTGCTGAGTGTGATATACTGTATCATGCAAAAGCCTAATGCAGACTGCTAGAACTTGTGTGTGTCGGTATGTGTATATATATATATATATATATATATATATATATATATATATTATATACATGTATACTGTACCATGCAAAAACCTAATGCAGCTTGCTAGAAGTTGTGTGTGTATGTGTTTGCATATGTACAGTACAGACCAAAAGTTTGGACACACCTTCTCATTCCACGATTTTTCTGTAATTTCACGACTATGAAAATTGTAGAATCACACTGAAGGCATCAAAATTATGAATTAACACATGTGGAATTATACATTGCACTTTACAAAAAAGTGTGAAACAACTGAAAATATGTCTTATATTCTAGGTTCTTCAAAGTAGCCACCTTTTGCTTTGATTACTGCTTTTCACGCAGAAAAGGTGAACGGCTGGACTCTACATGCCTAGTTCCCACCGTGAAGCATGGAGGAGGTGGTGTGATGGTGTGGGGGTGCCACACAGCCCTCCATAAGCAAGCCAGTGGTACCCTGACTGACATTAGGTACTGAGATGAGATCCTCAGACCCATTGTGAGACCATATGCTGGTGTAGTGGTCCCTGATGGGAGTATTCAGCAGCCAGCATCTGCGTTCTAAATAAATAAGTGGTTCTCAGCCTTATTGGCATCTTGGCATCGTCCAGGTTGAAAACTGTTTATCTACAGACATAGATTACGGCGTGGGACAACAAAATACAGTACAGACCAAAAGTTTGGACACACCTTCTCATTCCACGATTTTTCTGTAATTTCACGACTATGAAAATTGTAGAATCACACTGAAGGCATCAAAACTATGAATTAACACATGTGGAATTATAAATGACACTTTACAAAAAAGCCACCTTTTGCTTTAATGACTGTTTAATGGCAGAAAAGGTGAACGGATTGACTCTACATGCCTGGTTCCCACCGTAAAGCATGGAGGAGGTGGTGTGATGGTGTGGGGTGCTTTGATGGTGACGCATGAAAAACTACACAACATCTACCAATAATAGGGAACATTGACTGTTTACCATGTAAGGTCATCTATTCTGTGAGAAAGAGAAAATTGTCTGTTTTTCTTTATCTAGAAACATCATCCATCTTGTTCACTGGTTGTTTCAGGTATTTCAGCTCAAACCCCCATTCAAGTGAATGAAGTATGAGCTTTCGACATAATCAGTATTGAGAAGATTGCTGCAATACTAGAAATGGCCAGTATACAAAAGTGGGTGATCATAGCCTTTATTACCATATCTTTTCATATTATAGTTTGTCATGAAAAAAGAGCTGGCCGCCTAACCATAGCTCAACAGACTAACAAAAAATCATTTGAGCTAATTCAGAAACAATGACATCTATACAAATTTGGACAAAATAAAAGATTTTTATTTTCCCACATCTTCTCTTTAAATACTATTATTTTATATAGCCCACCATGATTTTGTAGCTGAATGTCAGTCCTTACAGAGAGAGCTATGATCCATCTGTTAGAAAGTCCAAACATGTATGGTTTCCAATTAGAGTTTGAGCAAGTATGAAAATGTTCAGATCTGAATAAATCAATAGAAAAAGTAACTGTAGAATGGAGGAAATTATTCATAATATATTGAAAGAAAGGCCTTGTAGCCATTGTATACAAATTAATGCTTTTTTTAAGCAGCTTGCATAGACCGTGATTCATTAAAGCCATTTAGTCATGGCCATTGTTATTTGCAATGTTTTCTACATTGTGCTACATAATACTAAAAGAGATGTAATTAATCTTCCTACTACTGAAGACAATACATATCATAATTAAAAATAAAATAGTGGCTGAATCTTTTTATCCAATCAAGTTGTTTAAGCTATCTCCAAGCACCAATTCATTTTTCTATAAGCTTTGACACTACCTCTGCGTTCAGTGTAATTAACTCAATTGCAGAAATCCTATTGTGATGATGTGGATTTTGTTTTGAAACTTTACATCAATTTAAAAATAAAAATTGGACTACGTGTGGTTACTTCATTAGATAATTGTATGCGGGCAATAGTACTTGGTGAAAATGTTGCTTTATGAGATATTTATAGGAAAATTTACTGAGAATCTAGGCAAATTACCAACATGACTTCAGTTTCCAATGAAGCCAAATAGGCTATAAAGGATTCATTTTCAACCAATCCCATTATAGGGTCGATCAGTTTTGCATTGGTGTATATAACCTTTTGATTAAAGTGGTTGTCTGGGGTAATAATATTGATAGCCTACCCTTAGGATAGGTCATCAATGTCTGATAGATGTGCATGCTACACCGGACACGCTCTCCGGTCAGCTGTTCCCGATGTCGGCCAGAACTGCTTAATTTACAGAGCTGCATAGCTCTGCCAACTGTTTAGTAGCCGCGGCCAGGTAAAAAATATCCACCTCAATTTGCAGTACCCAGTCGCGGCCACTATTCTGTTGGCAGAGCTGTGCTGTGCAGTTGTGTAAAACATCGGGCACAGTTATTCGGCTGCGATGCCGGTTGTCACACCCGCACCGATGAGACATTGATGACGTATCCCTTGACAGGCCATCAATGTTAAAGTCTCAGACAACCTTTTTAAAAGAATAGTGCTGCATATTATGCAAGAAGGGAACACTGTGACGTTAGGGAAAGAAAGTCATCTAACAGAATATGCACCAATAGTTCTCGAGGTACCATCCATATGATTTTGAAGAAACTACGGAGGCAATAGTGCAAATGCGGTGATACTCTTGATACAGGGGGTGTAAGTTCACCTTGAAATTGCAGCAATGAATACATTAGAACAGCTGTTGCACACTTTGGGTGATAGACCATGAGGATAACAGAAGGAAATTGATGGCTTTCCTGCACTGATGTCACTATGCCACAAAGCATTACAGAGAATCACTAAAATAAAAACATTTGTTTATTCTGTAGTGTGGATCTACGCGTTTCGAGGTACTCCAGCCTCATCCTCAGGAAATAACCACGTTGATATTACAAAGGAACTTGAATAGTTGTATAAGCACATTGATATTTGGAAAAAAAAAAGGTTGTGCCAGATAACTACATGGTATGTCAATGTTCAAAAATAAACATGTATTAAGTTACATACAAATTGATAAATTAATTGCATGTATTTATGTCTTTAAAGTGAACCTGTCAGCAGGATTGTGCTGAGTAAACTACAGACACTGTCAGGTTGGCACTGTTATACTGATTAAAATGATACATGGGTTGATGAAATCCGTCTTGTGGTTGTTGTTTAATCTGTATTTGAAGTTTTCAGTTACTGAGATTCTCGTGCTTCGGGGTGGCCTGTGGGGGAGCTGTGGGTGGGGCTTTATGTGGTGCTCTGCTTATAAATGCATCAGCATGGCTTATGACAGGTCCCTGATTCCTCAGTTACCTGCCCCCTATTTTACATACTGCATTGAATATTTTTTTCCATATATCAATCTGCCAACTGTACAAGTTCCTTTGTAATATCAATGTAGTTATATTGTGAGGACAAGGTTGGAGTACCTCGAAACACGTAGATCTACACCACAGAATAAACAAATGTCTTCATTTTATTGATTTTCCGTTATCCTTGTGGGATATTGACAGCAGCGCAGGAAAGCCATCCATCTCTTTCTACTATCCAGATGATTTTGTGATAACCTAGGAAAAGCCAAGATAAGGATTCTTTTGTTGATAAAACATGTGCTAACATATATTAGTTTGGCTTAATTCAAAAATACAAATAAAATCCCTCTAATGCGTTTTTCCATGGCATCCTTCTGTTTATAGTTATATAAAAGTAATAGCAAAGGGCTGTAGTTATGTAAATGATATGTAAATGTGAAAAGGCAACTGCCAAATTCTGGTGGTAATTTTGTGAATCTGATTGGAAAGTTTGAGGACCGAAATATTCATGACTAATGTCCTGTCTTTGGAACAATCTTAGTTTTTGCAAAACTGAAGAAGAATTCAGTATTTCCATTCACTAGATTACCTTTATGTAAAACTGTTACAGCATATGAAATTACCATTTGGGAGAAGCATCAATCACTTTATTGCAATGACTAATCATTATTTTCTCCAAAATAAGCTGGCCACCGATCAACTATGTGGATTAATCTACCTTGTCTGCCTTCTTGTTGTAGCGCTGGCGCCAGCGTCCCTGTCCTCTGCCAGGCAGGGACGCTGTTCCCCTGCGCCAGCGTCCCTGTCCTCTGCCAGGCAGGAACGCTGTTCCCCTGCGCCAGCGTCCTCTGCCAGGCAGGGACGTCGCTCCCCTTACCCTCGCTCGGCGTCCTCCTTCCGCCCTGCTGGGGCTGCGCGCTCCTTCCCTGCCACTGGGCTTAGGTCGCGCGCACGTGCACTCCCCCGCTCTTAAAGGGGCCGCGCGCATCTTTCAAAAAAGGTCCCCGGCCAATGCCGGAGGATTCCACCTTATATAAAGCACCTCCTCCTTAATGGAGGTGCCCGAGCAATGTTGTTGCCCTGTTCACTACTCTGCTTCAGCCCTCAGGTTACGTTACCAGTTACCTGCCTGTTTCCTGCCAGTTTGCTGTCTGCTACCTGTCCGTTAGCCTACCTGGAGGCTCCACCGTCCGACAGTCTGCCCGCCATCATCTGCCAGTCTGTCTATGGATCAGCCTGCCCATGTATCTGCTGATGTTCACCGGTTACCAGTCTGCTAGCCTACCTGGAGGCGTCAACGTCCGACAGTCTGTCCACCATCACCTGTCAGTCTGTCTATGGACCAGTCAGCCCGTTTATCTGAGGACGCACATCTACCATCTGCCTGCTAGCCTACCGGGAGGCTCAACCATCACAGGTCATACCTGCCTGTCTATCCAGAGACTGCCCCGGTCACTTGCCGTGACTACCTGCCTGTCTATCCAGAGACTGCCCCGGTCACTTGCCGTGACCTCCTGCCTGTTTGTCCAGAGACTGCCCCGGTCACTTGCCGTGACTTCCTGTCCGTCTTCCCCGGGCGCCACCCGCTCCTTTACAAGGTAAGCCTCCTTATATAATAGCTCACAGGTTCCGCCTCCCAGACCCGTTACAGTTTGCTCGGGCCATGGAACCCGGTGGCACCCAAACTCCCTCGCTCTCTGACCTGTGTCATGAACTGTCTCATCAGAGGTCTCAACAGGAGTCCATCCTGGGTCACCTGCGGAATGTTAATTCCCGCCTGGACACTCTGACTGCTTCACCAGCAACCACCGCTGGCGCTATGACTCGCAATCCGGCAGTTCCGCTGCTCACCAATTCCGTGGTTTCCGTTCCCGGACCTCAACTTTCAGCACCTCCTCGTTTTGGAGGCGACCCTGCTCTGGCTCGGGGATTCATTAACCAGTGCTCCCTGCACTTTGAACTCCTGTCCCACCAGTTTAACTCCGACCGGGCCAAAATTGCCTTCATCATGTCCCATCTCACCGGAGAGGCTCTGGCCTGGCTTAATCCTCTTTGGGAGAGGGAAGACCCCCTGGTGTCCGACCTGCCTGCCTTTCTCTTGGCCTTCCGGAAGGTATTCGACGAACCCGGACGGAAGACCTCCTCCGCATCATCTCTGCTACGCCTCCGTCAGGGAAGTCTCACCATGGGTCAATATGCCATACGGTTCCGTACCCTTGCCTCGGAGCTGGCTTGGGATAATGACGCTCTGATATCTGTCTTCTGGGAGGGTCTGTCCGGTTGTATTAAAGATGAACTTGCCGGTCGGGACATTCCTACCTCTCTCGATGACCTAATAACTCTTGCCAATCGAATTGATCTACGGTTCCAGGAGCGCGCCAAAGAGGTCACCCGTGAGAGAAGGTTTCCTTGTCTAGCTCCTACTTTTCAGAGACCTGTAACTCCTTCCGTTTCTCCCCAGGTACACACTTCTGAGCCTATGCAGGTCGACCAGACCAAGATGGTCAAAGCCCGTCAGGACTTACGCCGTGCCGAGGGGAGTTGCTTCTACTGTGGCAGTAAGGAGCACCTGATTCGTACCTGTCCGGAGAGGTCGGGAAACGCCAGTGTCTAGGTTCGCTCGGAGTGGTCAATCTAGACAAGAATAAATCCTCTCCATCTCTGCTGCTGTCAGTCTCAATTCTTCTCGGTGAGAACCGTTTTTTCGAACTAGCCCAACTTGATTCTGGAGCAGCCGGGAATCTTGTTTCACAGGCTCTGGTAGAAAAATATTGCATTCCAACCAAACCTCTGGTTGTACCAGTATCTGTCGCTGCTGTGGATGGGGGTCTCCTACCACGTCCCATCCAACTTATCACCGAATCCATAACCCTGCAGGTGGGAATGTTGCATTCTGAGAGCATCTCGTTTCATGTTCTACCTGGACTCTCTCACGCTTTCTTATTAGGTCTACCTTGGCTCCAAAAGCATGCACCCGTGCTCGACTGGCAGACTGGAGAGATCCTTCGCTGGGGACAGGACTGTCATAAAACGTGTTTGGTTCCTGTTCATCCCATCCGTCCTTCTCCTACACCAACTAATCTACCTGGGCTTCCGATTCCATATTGGTCATTCGCTGATGTCTTTAATAAAAAGGAGGCAGAGACATTGCCCCCTCACAGACCTTATGATTGCCCGATCGACCTGCTACCCGGTACTACGCCTCCCCGTGGGCGTATTTACCCATTGTCCGTTGCTGAGACCAGGTCGATGTCCGAATATATCGAGGAGAATTTGGCCAAGGGATTCATCCGGAAATCTACCTCCCCAGCGGGAGCAGGTTTCTTCTTCGTAAAAAAGAAAGACGGCTCTCTCCGTCCCTGTATTGACTACAGAGGTCTAAACCTGATCACGGTGAAGAATAAGTACCCTCTTCCGCTCATTCCAGAATTGTTTGATCGTCTGAGGGGGGCTAGAATCTTCACCAAACTGGATCTTCGTGGGGCATATAACCTAGTCCGTATCCGTCGGGGGGATGAATGGAAGACGGCATTCAACACCCGGGACGGCCACTACGAGTATTTGGTGATGCCCTTTGGTCTCTGTAATGCTCCGGCAGTCTTTCAAGAGTTGGTCAATGACATCTTCCGAGACCTTCTCTACTCCTGCGTTGTGGTGTACCTGGTTGACATCTTGGTCTTCTCTCCGAACTCCAGTCTCACTGGAGGGACGTTCGTCAGGTTCTGCTCAGGCTCAGAGAGAATCACCTCTTCGCTAAATATGAGAAGTGCCTCTTTGAGCAGACCTCGCTTCCGTTTTTGGGCTACATCATTTCTCAGACAGGCCTACGAATGGATCCGGAGAAACTGTCTGCCATTGAGAAATGGCCCCGACCGGAGGGATTGAAGGCCATTCAGCGGTTCCTGGGTTTCGCCAATTATTATCGTCTCTTCATATCCGCACTTCTCTTCCCGGACTGCTCCAATCTCCGCGCTCACCCGCAAGGATGCTAACCCCAAACAGTGGACGCCCGAAGCAGAGGAGGCCTTTCTTTCCTTAAAACAGGCATTCTCTTCCGCTCCAGTGCTGCATCGCCCGGACGGCAACAAGCAGTTCTTCCTGGAGGTTGACGCTTCCTCCTCTGGAGCCGGAGCGGTACTTACTCAAAAGTCTTCTTCCGGGAGGATGGTATCTTGCGGCTTCTTCTCCAAACTCTTCTCCTCTTCTGAGCACAATTACTCCATAGGAGCCCGAGAGCTATTGGCCATCAAATTGGCATTGGAGGAGTGGCGTTACCTACTCGAGGGGGCTCTTCATCCGGTAATCATTTACACTGACCACAAAAATTTGGCTTACCTCCAGCATGCCCAGAGACTTAACCCTCGCCAAGCCCGGTGGTCCTTATTTTTTGCCCGCTTTGACTTTCTTTTACATTTTCGCCCGGCAGACAAGAATATCAAAGCGGATGTCTTGTCCCGGTCCTTCCTGGTGTCGGATCTCGAGGAGGAACCTAAACATATCATCGATCCCGCCAGAGTGATGCAGGTGGCTCCCGTGAGTCTAAATCGTCTCCCTCCTGGTAAGACGTTCGTATCGGTACCCGATCGGGAGAGGATCCTACACTGGGGTCATTCGTCTAAACTAGCTGGCCACGCTGGTCAGAAAAAGACCCTCCAGCTCATTACCCGGCATTACTGGTGGCCTACCCTGCACAAGGACGTAATAGACTTTGTTTCTGCCTGTGCCTCCTGTGCCCGCAACAAAGTTCCGAGACACCTGCCTGCCGGCCGCCTTCTTCCGCTTCCTGTACCCGCTGCCCCCTGGCAGCATATAGCCATGGACTTCATAACTATCTTCCCGTCTCTGCTGGTTGTACGGTCATTTGGGTGGTCGTAGACCGATTTTCCAAGATGGCTCACTTCATTCCCTTGCCAGGCCTTCCGTCAGCACCCGAGTTGGCTAAGGAGGACTTTATCCGCCACATCTTCCGTCTTCATGGCCTGCCTCGTCACATTGTGTCGGATCGTGGGGTACAGTTTACCTCACGTTTCTGGAGAGCCACTTGTAAGTTGCTAGACGTCTCCCTGGATTTCTCTTCCGCCTACCACCCACAGTCCAATGGTCAAGTGGAGCGGATCAATCAGATTCTGACCAGTTATCTCCGGCACTTCGTTAATGCCCACCATTCTGATTGGGTGGATCTCCTGCCATGGGCCGAATTTTCTTACAACAATCACGAGAGCGAATCTTCCTCCAAATCTCCGTTTTTTGTAGTCTTCGGTCAGCATCCTCGGATCCCTGTTCCCGTCTCCACCACTGTGGACAATCCAGCTGCGGAATCTCTTGTTAACGAATTTTCCTCCATATGGGAGAGTACCCGGTCCGCACTCATTCTGTCATCCGAGCGCATGAAGAAACATGCTGACAAGAAACGTCTGGATCCCCCTCAATTCCGTCCTGGAGATAAGGTCTGGCTCTCGTCCAAGTATGTTCGGCTCAAGATTCCTTCCTACAAATTAGGTCCTCGGTTCATCGGTCCTCTGGAGGTCATCAGTCAGATCAACCCGGTGTCCTATAAATTGAGACTCCCGGCCAATTTGCGGATTCCTAACTCCTTCCATGTATCTCTCCTCAAACCGGTGGTACTTAACTCTTTTGTCAAGCCTACAGGTACACCTCCTGCTCCAGTTTCTGCTGAAAACGAATTTGAGGTAGAGAACATTCTGGCCACCAAAAGGGTAAGGAGAAAGACCTATTTTCTGGTGGATTGGAAGGGGTTTGGTCCTGAGGAGAGAACGTGGGAGCCTCGGGAGAACATCCATGCCCCTCTCATCCTAGCTAAATTTCTTTCTGGCCTAAGAAGGGGGGGGCCTAAAGGGAGGGGTACTGTAGCGCCGGCGCCAGCGTCCCTGTCCTCTGCCAGGCAGGGACGCTGTTCCCCTGCACCAGCGTCCCTGTCCTCTGCCAGGCAGGGACGCTGTTCCCCTGCGCCAGCATCCTCTGCCAGGCAGGGACGTCGCTCCCCTTACCCTCGCTCGGCGTCCTCCTTCCGCCCTGCTGGGGCTGCGCGCTCCTTCCCTGCCACTAGGCTTAGGGCGCGCGCACGTGCACTCCCCCGCTCTTAAAGGGGCCGCGCGCATCTTTCAAAAAAGGTCCCCGGCCAATGCCGGAGGATTCCACCTTATATAAAGCACCTCCTCCTTAATGGAGGTGCCCGAGCAATGTTGTTGCCCTGTTCACTACTCTGCTTCAGCCCTCAGGTTCCGTTACCAGTTACCTGCCTGTTTCCTGCCAGTTTGCTGTCTGCTACCTGTCCGCTAGCCTACCTGGAGGCTCCACCGTCCGACAGTCTGCCCGCCATCATCTGCCAGTCTGTCTATGGACCAGCCTGCCCGTGTATCTGCTGATGTTCACCGGTTACCAGTCTGCTAGCCTACCTGGAGGCGTCAACGTCCGACAGTCTGTCCACCATCACCTGTCAGTCTGTCTATGGACCAATCAGCCCGTTTATCTGAGGACGCACATCTACCATCTGCCTGCTAGCCTACCGGGAGGCTCAACCATCACAGGTCATACCTGCCTGTCTATCCAGAGACTGCCCCGGTCACTTGCCGTGACTACCTGCCTGTCTATCCAGAGACTGCCCCGGTCACTTGCCGTGACCTCCTGCCTGTCTGTCCAGAGACTGCCCCGGTCACTTGCCGTGACTTCCTGTTCGTCTTCCCCGGGCGCCACCGCTCCTTTACAAGGTAAGCCTCCTTGTATAATAGCTCAGAGGTTCCGCCTCCCAGACCCGTTACACTTGTTCTTAGACATGCATGCTTGATGCTTTGGCTTTAATCACCTTGGTTCACAATTCAATGTTATCGACTAGTTTTGCAATACTAGTGTGATTTTTTTTATATTTTTGTTTTCAGGCTAATATAATTTTTTTTATAGAAATCAAGCTATTTTTATGCACAACAATTGTGAGGCCGTGACCGGTGTCAGATGCGAGGGTCGCTATGTGTCTCCCAGAATGTGCACAGTAGCATATTGAGGCTGCGGGAGTGAATTGCAGTCACAGGCATAGCTGTGATTGTAATGCAAAATAAAAGTAAGTGTTGGTCTTAGGCAAGTTATTTGTCCATGGCAAATTTAAGAAAACCTGCTCTGGGCTTTTATTTTTGAAACGGACTAAAGGATGGTAATGGGTGGTCCATTTCCTTCCCATCTGGGTTTTCCATGTCTCCTACGGCCACAGGTTGCTTGCAGATACTCTTGCAGCAGAGGGTTGGGTGTGTCAGTTTTGGTCTTACAAGCGTGCAGAGTAGAAGGCTCTGCAGAGCCAACCTGTGTGAAGCAACACAGGGACAAGCGGAGCCAGGCCTGGCACTCTTCAGCGTACACGGCGGTGCAGTCGGCCACGGCAATCAGTCCCGGTTACGGACTATCTTGTTTCCCAGCTGTGATCCGGAGGATACCGTATGCTGCTTATGTTGTGAGTTTTGGACATTAAACTATGCTTAATTTGAACTTTCCTATAAAAAGTTCTACAAAACAAATGTTATGTCACTGCCTCATCACTGCTCAGTGTGGATACCGCTGCACTACCACACTGACTAACACTATATAGTTCAACTTTATAAGACCATGTTCACACAAGGCAGTATTTTATAAGCACATTTTAGCCAATACATTGAGTTGACGAAAACAAGGATAATAATTTTCTTAATAAATTAACTTACTTTACAATTCCCTTCTGGTTAAAAGGATTCTGTCAGCAGGCTTTTGCTATTTAATCTAAGAACAAAATAATGTAAGGGCAGAAACCCTAATTCCAGTGATGTATAACTTTATGGGCAGCTTGTTGTTCCTTCAATAAAATCAGTATTTTTCAGCAGGAGATTATCTTTAGAGGACTAGTTGTCTCGTGCATTGTAGTCCTCCTCCTCTGTGCAGCCCCACCCACAACACTGCTTATCAGCTTTCTGCCAATGCACAGTGTATACAAACAGATGCCAATCAGCGGTGTGGGTTAGGGTATACAGGGCTCAGCATTCAGAGAACTGTTATATCTGCATCAGAAAAAACAACAGCTATATATCAATGACACCGATCAGATCAGTTAAGAAAGAAATAATATGTAACCAAACTGCATCAAAAAGTGGCTGCGGCCCCATTGTGCATTGACCTAATCCAAGCTTAAATTTGAGGTGACGGAAGGTTTTTTGTTCCCTTCGATTGTGTGACATGGCATGATAATCAATATTATTTATTCAGTGTAAGCTAGGTGGTAGAAAGAAATTTAAATGTACCACCCCCTCACCTACCTAATAGTGCCCTAGGCAGCTGCCTACTCATTAGCATGGTTGACTTGTACTAACAGTTCTTGGATTACAATCCAATTATGTGACAATCTAAAATAAATGAGACACAAAGCAAATTATTTGACTGAAATTGTTCCACTATTTCTGTTGTTATTGCTGTTAAAATTATTTTAGTTCAATGCGTAACAAAAGCGGATGTAGCTTGATAACTTGCCTTTAGCTACAAACTCGGTGCAGTGAAACAAATAAATGCTTGCTCGACATAACATTTGTTTTGTAGAACTTTTTATAGTCCCACTTTGACAAGAGAATTATTTAATAAGTAAAGTATAGGTAATATTTGTGTGATGCAGCGTAGATTCATTCTAGATGCAAATAAAGCATGAAATCTATGCTAATATAAGCAAAAACAGTGATTGATTATTATAACATTTCAATTCCATTCAGTACCATAGTAAAACTTTATCATTCTCTGTTAGTGGAACATCTGTGCTTGCAGACATGCATGCACAAACCCAAACATATACATTACATACTCACCCAAAATCACAGACATACAGTATACACACATACAGTGTATTAATACATACCGAAATTCATCTACATGCAGATTCTGCTTTACTGAAACACAATACAATTAAATAATATCTAAAATGCCATAAAATGAAAATGTACATCAAACATTAACTATTATCACCTACTGTATGTACCGTATACACAGCACACACACATACAAATCAGCTGTAACATGTATTGATCATTTGACAACCTGTGAACAGTCAGTAGCAGTAAAATGGGAAAGCGTAAGTATTTTCACGACAAGTACAAAAGACAATATGATTTGATGCCATAAAAGACATACTGTAGCACAAATTGCTTAAAAAGGTACATCTGGCAATAATAGAAAGGTGTATTTGGGGGAGCTGTGTATGGGGCTGTAGAGTTACAGACCAATCAGGCTGCTCAAGGTGACACCTGTCCACTGTCAAAAGTTGCTGCATGAGCATTCGAACTAGACTATGGAGCACTGGAAGAAGGTGGCCTGATCTAATAAAGTACATGTTCATTTATACCATGTGGATCTATTATGTGTGTGTATATGTGTGAGTGTGTATGTGCGTATGTGTGTATGTATGTGTGTGAATCTGTGTGTATGTGTGTATGTGGGTCTGTGTGTGTATGTGTATGTGTGTATATGTGTGTATGTATGTGTGTGGTAGTGTGTATCTGTGTGTATGTGTGTATATGTGTGTGTATGTGTGTGTGTGTATGGGCATATCACTTATCTGGGGAATAATCTGCTGAAAGTCAAATGTGGCAGATTCATGTGTGTGTGTGTATGTGTGTGTGTATGTGTGTATATGTGTATGTTTGTGTATGTGTGTGTGTATGTGTATATCACTTATCTGGGGAATAATCTGCTGAAAGTCAAATGTGGCAGATTCATGTGTGTGTGTGTGTGTGCGTGTGCATGTGTGTGTATGTTTGTATATGTGTATGTGTGTATGTGTATATCATTTATCTGGGGAAGAATCTGCTGAAAGTCAAATGTGGCAGATTCATGTGTGTGTGTGTGCATGTGTGTGTATGTGTGTGTATGTGTATGTGTGTATGTGTATATCATTTATCTGGGGAAGAATCTGCTGAAAGTCAAATGTGGCAGATTCATGTGTGTGTGTGTGCATGTGTGTGTATGTGTGTGTATGTGTGTATGTGTATATCACTTATCTGGGAAGAATCTGCTGAAAGTCAAATGTGGCAGATTCGTTTGAATTCAGCCAGGAGTTTACATTAAGTTTATATTATGCAAATTGAATGTGTCCTCATTGCCAAAAAAAATGCCTTTTATTATGCTCTGAGTTATCCAAAACCCAAAGAATATTAAATGGATGTGTAAATCCAGCAAAATGCAGCCAATTTGTCCCTCACACCTGTCAATGCTGTCACAGTTTCCTATTGATCCTCCACTCACTCCGCAGCGAGAAGTGAGGGCCATGGTCAGGAGGATTTTGTATTATTTTTTAACCCCTTTTTCATAGAAATCCATAAAAATTATATCAGTCTGGCTATATAAAGTTACATGCAACTTGGTTTATATTCTTCATTTATTATGGTCAGAGCACATTAATACAAACCGACTTGTACCACAATGAAATGGGATAGCATCTAGTGCAGTATAGCATATTTTGTTCCACTAGAAATCTTTACCACAGTACCACGCATGAGGAAAAAATGCATTAGTATCGGAAAACCAAACTATAAGAAAAAAATAGAAAAAGTGGGAGGCGAAAGGGACGACACAGGTCAGCCATTTACTAGACATGAGGACTATAACAGAATTAATAAGCAACAAACAATAAGAAACAAACAGGCCCTGTATTTAACAAAGACAGTGTGGACTGGTGACTACCATTGTGTAGTTTGTTACAACTGTCTATCTCCTGCTTTCCATGCACCTACAAGCCATTGCTCCGAGCATTTGATCATGACACACCATGAGAAGACAAACTCATTTTTATTCATTTAGTTGAAGTTTGCAGAGTGAAATGTCTCATATTTTTCCTACATGGATTAAATTTCAAAAACACACATTTGACTCCTGTCCTGATGTGAACATCTCACATGACTAACGAATATGCAGGGAGACCTTCACAAAACTCCTACATTTTATTCATACTTGTTGAATAACAAAAGGAGCAATATTGCATTAAAATCGGAAAAAAAGAAACTCTCTCCTATTATAAACTTCCCAAGGTTCCCTGGACACATGATTGCATTGTTTGCAGATTCTAGAGTACATTTACGGCCATAAAACTTAGTTTTATGAGGTTTCCTGTTTCATTTCTAAACGATCATGACTTTGAATATATTGATTTGGGAGCTAGAAAGGTTATTGCCCAAAGAGATAAACATGTGCTCCAAAGAAAAAACTGTTGTAACTGAATTATGATAAAATCTTACTTACAAAGTAGAGGGCACAAGGTATGAGTATGTGTTCTGTATCTACAATTAATATCTATGATAATTATCACAGCTCTATGAAAAAAAGTATAGTTAGTATGGTTACTGAAAGTGACAACAGCTGGGTATTTCTTTGTAAGGGAATAAGAAATGTCATCTAATAATGTAACACATCTCTCTATCTACAGTGGGGAAAAAGTATTTAGTCAGCCACCATTTGTGCATGTTCTCCCACTTAAAAAGATGAGAGAGGCCTGTAATTGACATCATAGGTAGACCACAACTATGAAAGGCAAAATGAGGAAACAAATCCAGAAAATCACCTTGTCTGATTTGGCAAGATTTATTTTGCAAATTATGGAGGGAAATAAGTATTTGGTCATTAACAAAAGTTCATCTCAATATTTTGTTATATATCCTTTGTTGGCAATGACAGAGATTAAACGTTTTCTGTAAGTCTTCACAAGGTTGGCACACATTGTTGGTGGAATGTTGGCCCATTCCTCCATGCAGATATCCTCTAGAGCAGTGATGTTTTGAGACTGTCGCTGTGCAACACGTACTTTCAAATCACTCCAAACGTTTTCTATGGGGTTGAGATCTGGCGACTGGCTAGGCCACTCCAGGACCTTCATATGCTTCTTAGGAAGCCACTCATTTATTGCCCTGGCAGTGTGCTTGGGATCATTATCATGCTGAAAGACTCATCCATGTTTCATCTTCAATGCCCTTGCTGATGGAAGGAGGTTTGCACTAAAAATCTCACAATACATGTCCCCATTCATTCTTTCATATACACGGATCAGTCGTTCTGGTCCCTTTGCAGGCAAACAGCCCCAAAGCATGATGTTTTTACCCCAATGCTTCACAGTAGATATGGTGTTCTTTGGATGCAACTCATCATTCTGTCTCATCCAAATATGACGAGTTTTGTTTCTACCAAACAGTTCTACTTTGGTTTGATCAGACCATATGACATTCTCCCAATACTCTTCTGGATAATTCAAATGCTCTCTAGCAAACTTCAGATGGGCCCGGATATGCTTAAGCAGGGGAATACATCTGGCACTGCAGGATCTGAATCTCTGGAGGTGTAGTGTGTTACTATTGTAGCCTTTGTTATGGTGATTCCAGCTCTATGTAGGTCATTCACTAGGTCCCCTCGTGTGGTTCTGGGATTTTTGCTCACTGTTCTTGTGATCATTTTGACCACATGTGGTCAGATCTTGTGTGGAGCCCCAGATCGAGGGAGATTATCAGTGGTCTTATATGTCTTCAATTTTTTTATTATTGCTCCCACAGTTGTATTTCATCACACCAAGCTGCATGCCTATTGCAGATTCAGTCTTCCCAGCCTGGTGCAAGGCTACAATTTTGTTTCTGGTGTCCTTCGGCAGCTCTTTGGTCTTCACCATAGTGGAATTTGGACTGTGACTGTTTGAGGTTATAGATATCTTTTAGGATGTCTTTTATACTTGTAAAAAGTTCAAACAGGTGCCATTACTACAGGTAATGAGTGGAGGACAGAGAGTTACAGGTCTGTGAGAGCCAGAAATCTTGCATGTTTTTAGGTGACCGAATACTTATTTTCCACCCTAATTTTCAAAATAAATCTTTCCAAAACAGACAAGATGATTTTCTGGATTTGTTTTCTCAGTTTGACTCTCATAGTTGTGGTCTACCTATGATGTCAATTACAGGCCTCGCTCATCTTTTTAAGTGGGAGAACTTGCACAATTGGTGGCTGACTAAATACTTTTTTCACACTGTACCTAATCTATCTATTTCTATCTATCTATCTATCTATCGATCTATTATGATCTATTACATAATTGTGCTCAAATATTTACATACCCCGGCAGAATTTTTTGCTTTCTTGGCCTTTTTTCAGAGAATATTAATAACACCAAAACTTTTTCTCCGCTCACGGTTAGTGGTTGGGTGAAGCCATTTATTGTCAAACTACTGTGATTTATCTTTTTAACCCCTTCCTGACCTGTGACACAGCGTATGTGTCATGAAAAGATCGCGTTCCTGCGGGTCGGGTGACCGGGGTCACTGAAAGGTCACCTGACCCGCAGGCACAAGACCCTTTGTGCTTCACCACAGGGGGGTTGGCTTAACCCCACGTGGCTACGATCGCTCTGATTGGCTGTTAAAAGTGAAACAGTGCTCCCTTTATTCCGAGCCCCGACGTGTGCCCAAACAGTGGTTTACCCCCACATATGGGGTATCGGCGTACTCAGGAAAAATTGCACAACAACTTTGGGGGTCTAATTTCTCCTGTTACCCTTGGGGAAAAAAATTGAGGACTAAAAAAATTATTTTTGTGGAAAAAAAATGATTTTTTATTTTCACAGCTCTGCGGTATAAACTTCTGTGAAGAACTTGGAGATTCAAAGTGCTCACTACACATATAGAGGAGTTCCTTGGGGGATCTAGTTTCCAAAATGGGGTCACTTGGGGGGGTTTCTACTGTTTAGGCACATCATGGGCTCTGCAAACGTAACATGACGCCCACAGACCATTCCATCAAGTCGGCATTTCAAAACGTCACTACTTCCCTTCCGAGCCCCGACGTGTGCCCATACAGTAGTTTACTCCCACATATGGGATATCAGCGTACTCAGGACAAATTGGACAACAACTTTTGGGGTCTAATTTCTCCTGTTACCCTTGGGAAAATAAAAAAATTGGGGACTAAAAGATCATGTTTGTGGAAAAAATATGATTTTTTTTTTTTTCATGCCCGGGCGTAATAAACTTCTGTGTAGCGCTTGGGGGTTCAAAGTGCTCACCGCACATCTAGATAAGTTCCGTGCGGTGTCTTGTTTCCAAAATGGGGTCACTTGTTGGGAGTTTCTACTGTTTAGGCACATCAGGGGCTCTGCAAACGTAACATGATGCCCGCAGACCATTCCATCAAAGTCAGCATTTCAAAACGTCACTACTTCCCTTCCGAGCCCCAACGTGTGCCTGAACAGTGGTTCCCCCCCACATATGGGTACCAGTGTACTCAGGACAAACTGTACAACAACTTTTGGGGTCCAATTTCTCCTGTTACCCTTGGGAAAATAAAAAATAGCGGGCTAAAAAATGATTTTGGAGAAACAAAAATGATTTTTTTATTTTCACTGCTCTGCGTTTATAAACTTCTGTGAAGCAATTTGGGGTTAAAAGTGCTCACTACACATCTAGATAAGCTCCTTGGGGGGTCTAGTTTCCAAAATGGGGTCAATTGTGGGTGTTTCTACTGTTTAGGCACATCAGGGCTCTGCAAACGCAACATGACGCCCGCAGAACATTCCATCAAGTCTGCATTCCAAAATGGCGCTCCTTCCCTTCTGAGCCCTACCGTGCGCCCAAACAGTGGTTTATGACCACATATGAGGTATCTGTGTACTCAGGAGAAATTGCCCAACAAATTTTAGGATCCATTTTATCCTCTTGCCCATGCAAAAATGAAAAAAATCGATGCTAAAATAACATTTTTGTTGGAAAAATTAAAATGTCCATTTTTTCCTTCCACGTTGCTTTAGTTCCTGTGAAGCACCTGAAGGGTTAATAATCTTGAATGTAGTTTTGAGTAGCTTGAGGGGTGCAGTTTTTATAATGATGTCACTTTTGGGTTTTTTCTACCATATAGACCCCTCAAAGTGACTTCAAATGTGAGGTGGTCCAAAAAAAAATGGTTTTGTAAATTTTGCTGTAAAAATGAGAAATCGCTGGTCAACTTTTAACCCTTATAACTTCCTAACAAAAAAAATTTGTTTCCAAAATTGTGCTGATGTAAAGTAGACATGTGGGAAATGTTATTTATTAACTATTTTGTGTCACATAACTCTCTGGTTTAACAGAATAAAAATTCAAAATTTGAAAATTGTGAAATTTTCAACATTTTCGCCACATTTCCATTTTTTTCACAAATAAATGCAAAAATTATCGACCGAAATTTACCACTAACATGAAGCCCAATATGTCACGAAAAAACAATGTCAGAATCGCTAGGATCCGTTGAAGCGTTCCTGAGTTATTACCTCATAAAGGGACACTGGTCAGAATTGCAAAAAATGGCAAGGTCATGAAGGGGTTAAATCAAAATGACAACCCAAAATATCTAAATGTCCCTGATCAAAAGTTCACATACCCGGGTGATTTTGGCCTGATAACATACATAGATGACACAAATGGGTTTGAATGGCTACTAAAGGTAACATCCTCACCTGTGACCTGTTTGCTTGTAATCAGTGTTCCCACTACCACTGAACTCTACATTAAGTGCTCTTTAAATTTGTAATCTTTGGGCATTAAAGGGGTATCCCAACTCCAAGATTATATCCCAAAAAAGTATTAGTTGTATTAATAATAATATTAGCAAATACTTCAAATTAGAAATGTAGTATAGCTTTCCTGATTCGCTGTGTCTCTTAGGTATCCATGGTTATGACCACTGGTATAGTGAGTTAGTTAGCTGGTTACTAGTGGTCTTAACCATGGAGAAAGTGCCATCGCGAATCAGAAAAACTACAGTACAATTTTAATTGGAGGTATATGCTAATATTATTATTAAACCTACTACATATTGGGACAGGATTTGGTGATGGGAATATCCCTTTAAATGTTTCAATTTTATAATTATAGTCTATAGTCTAATGTAATTTGCGCATATGCGTTATACTGATGTTTATTTTTGTATTTATGTATGAACGTATCTATAGTATTTATCTACCCATCCATCAAGCTAAGTCTTGATAAACAAGTATCTGAAACTTGAATTGGTAAAAGGTAAAATGTCAAAGAAAAAGTGCTTGTTTGCTATTGCTGTTGTTCACAAATACAGAATGGGATGAGTCGTAAGGTGCACGCACATGATTATCCTATCAAAGCTTGTTTCATGACAAAACAGGCTGCCAGTCAACCAACAAATGAGAAAAATGCTCTTTTCTTGGATGAAGTGATCTTTAGGTTTGCCCAAAAGATCATCATTCTTGGCAGGATATCATCTTGTGTAAACAGGAGTAACAGAGAACAATGGCAGCCTACACACGATATGATCTATTACAGAGCATTTAGTGCACATCTGAAGAGTGGTCTGCCTGTGTAAAACGTGGTTATTCAGCAGCAAATTCTACAGTGTGAATGTACCCATAGACTTAACTTTTATAGTTAAAACAGTAAAACTGTTTATTTGGTATAGAAATATGGACATTAGAACAATAAACAGAATTATTTGGCAACAAATTAGTATCTTGGTGCAGAAGTTTCTAGCACTGTGGCAAGAAATGTCAACATCACTTCACAAATGACAATGCAACTTGATGATTTAAAGGAGGTACACACCTTCTATTAAAATATGTAACATACAGACAATTGTTATGTTCTGTCACAGAAACCCTGACTCCACCTATTATTTTTACCTTAAATCTTCAGATCAATGTCCCATATTGATCTACGTCCCATATTCTGTTACCTGTACCCTCACAAATATTACGTTTGTTCAGCTACGATTCAGTACTAGGGCCTTAGTGGTCATGGTAAGACATTATTAAAGAGTAACTGTTGTTTTAACCCCATCACCACCTATGACATGCTATTTCTGTCATAGCCCCCCCTTTTCAGCACATGACAGCTGATCTAATCAGCTGTCATGTGCCCCTAACAGTCACGGGTGGAGTCGCAATCCACCCACGGCTGTTAACTAGTTAAATGCTGCTGTCAATGTCTGACAGTGGTATTTAACTCGTGCAAACAAGATGCAAGTCTGCAAGGGTCCAAAGGTCTGCAGGAGACGCCTATGGTTGTAATTGCTGAACTGCTATGAGTGCCGCCCGGTGGTTGACACTCATAGCAGATGAGTATTTTTGTTAGACATAGCAAGGCTGAAGCCCTGATGTTTATCATAGGAGATCAGATGATCACAGCTTCTAGTCTCCTATGGAGACTATTGAAGCAAGTAATCAGTAAAAAAAAGTTTTTTAAAATATAAACATACAAATGCCTCATTAAAAAATACACATATTTGGTATTGCCAAATTCAGTATCGCCCAATCTATCAATATATAAAAAGAATTAATCCGATTGGTAAACGACGTAATGAGAAAAAAATCAAATGCCAGAAACAGTATTTGTATGAGGTTATAGGCCCCTCGCAGATTTAACTTAGTGAAAATTTTAGCCCCTCGAAGTCTGTCGAACAATTCAGAGATCAGGGCCAAGGGATATTTGTTTTTGATGGTGATTGTGTTTAATCCCCTGTAATCAATGCATGGACGTAGGTCACCTCCTTTCTTCTGGACGAAGAAGAACCCTGCTCCAGCAGGAGAGACCGATTTCCTGATAAACCCCCGAGCCAGGTTCTCCTTGATGTAATCGGACATGGCCTGGGTCTCGGGGACAGACAGTGGATAAACTCTACCGCGAGGAGGCTCTGATCTGGGGATCAGATCTATGGCGCAGTCATACGGTCGGTGGGCAGGCAAGGTCTCTGCAGCCTTTTAGAGAACACATCGGCATAGCTCCAATATTGCTCTGGAAGTGCATCCAGACCGACCGGCGTTTCTAAGGCCACCTTCCGGGTTGATGCCACCATACACTGGGCAGAACACTTCTCACCCCAGGAATAAACTAACCCGTGTTCCAGTTTATATGTGTATTGTGACACCGTAACCATGGAAGTCCCAATAACACCTCATCCAATCCACCGGGTAGAATAAGGAATGAGATATCCTCCCGGTGACCCTGAGGAAATGACATGGTGAGGGAATAGACTGGTGAATGATCTGTGTATCTAACATGGCGCCGTTGATCACCCTGATGTTTATTGGTCTGGACAGTAACTCCACAGGAATGGCGTGCCTCTGGGCAAAGGTTGACGACTAGGGTTGAGCATTCCGATACTGCAAATATCGGGTATCGATATTGGCTGTATCGGAATTCCGATTCCGAGTTCCGATATTTTCGTCATATCGGATACCGGAATCGGGATTGTCACTGTCACTGTCAGTGTCCGTCGGTCGGGTCTGTCAGGAGTCAGCGGCACTTACTTGGCAGAAGATCTCCGGCGGTCACGTCCTGGACTGCTTCATGGCCGCCATCATCTTTCCCCGGCGGTCACATGCAGTTTCTCGCGATAACTGCAGTGACTGCTGGGTAATCCCGGCCGTAAAGCAGTCAGTCCGATGACGTCACCGCCGGGGAAGCAGGTAATCAGCTGTGCTGCGTCGGGATGACAGGCTCTGCCTGTCATTGCGATGTAGCAGAGCTGGATCGTCGTGGGACAATCGTTACTATGGACTGCGTCGGACAGGTGGTATACTGTTGGTTGTTTTTTTTTTTCTTTTTTTACAGGAGATCGATGGCGTCGCAGGAATGAGTGTATAATAAAATTAATGAAAACTGTGTTGTCTCTTTTATTTCATTAAAATACTTTTTTCTTGCTGTGTCTTTTTTTTATACATTTAATAACTTTGGGATTAATAATGGATCGGTGTCTTATTGACACCTCTCCATTATTAACCGGGCTTATTGTCACCGTGCAATCAACGGTGACATTAACCCCTTATTACCCCACTTGCCACCGCTACAGGGCAGTGGGAAGAGCCGGGTAAAGTGCCACAATTGGCACATCTTTTGATGCGCCAAATGTGGGGCTGCTGTAGCCTGGTATTATCAGGCTGTTGAGGGCCAAAATCCATGGGCCTTGACAGTCTTTTAATACCAGGCCGCAGCAGTCTGCATTTTACTTGGCTGGTTAACAAAAATAGGGGGACCCCTACGCCGTTTTTTTTTCGAGGGGATCCCCTATTTTTGTTAACCAGCCAAGCTAATCAGACTGCTGTGGCCTGGTATTATCAGGCTTGCAAGGTCCATGGATATTGGATCCTTACCAGCCTGAAAAACCAGGCCTCAGCGGTCTGCTTCATCTGGCTGGTTAACAAAAATAGGGGGGACCCCACGCCAATTTTTTTCGAGGGGATCCCCTATTTTTGTTAATCAGCCAAGATATGCAGACTGCTGTGGCCTGGTATTATCAGGCTGGCAAGGTCCATGGATCTTGGCTCCTTAACAGCCTGAAAATCCAGGCCTCAGCGGTCTGCTTCATCTGGCTGGTTAACAAAAATAGGGGGGACGCCACGCCATTTTTTTTTTCGAAGGGAACCCCTATTTTTGTTAATCAGTTCCCTCTGACGTCACTGATGGTGTCCCTGGCTGACCTGAAGTGAAAGTGGAAAGCAATCAATTAAGCTTTCCACTTCCTCTCCTGTCAGCCAGGAGAGGAGCTCATTCATTTGGGGGTTTACTGTGAGGCTGCAGCATTAGCTGCGGTCCCTGCAGTAAACATTAACCCTTTCTGAAGGATTACACCGTGGGACCTGACTGTGCATGGGATAGGTAAGAATAATTTTGCTTTATTATTTTATTTTTATTACAGGAAATGGTTTTAGCAGGTAAATAAAATATGGTCAAAAACTGTGTGATTATTTCATTAAACTTCTTTTTATTAAAGTGTGTGTGTTTGATTTTTTCTTTCATACAATAGGATTAATAATTGATAGTTGTCTAATTGACAGCTCTCAATTATTAACCTGGCTTAAAGTGACCTTTCAATTGCAAGGTCATTTTAACCCCTTATTAACCCATTCGCCACCGCTACAGGGCAATGGGAATAGACGGGCAAAGTGCCAGAAAGGGCAAATCTAATTAGAGATTTGCCCTTTCTGGGGTGTCTGGGGGTAGATTTTAGTAGCCGGGGGGGGGGCAAAAATAATGGTCCCTCTCTGGGCTATTATTATCTGCCCCCACTCACTGGCTTTGTCTGTCTGGTTGCGAAAATAGGGCGGGAGCCCACACATTTTTTTTCAGCAATTTTACACCTCATATATATATATACATGTCATTGAGTTTATGACACATATATATATATATATATATATATTTATAGTTCATACACTTCTACATAGTATAATAGCCGCTAATTCAATTGCCGGCTTTTGTGAAAATGCAGAACCCGACATGAAATGACACTTGGTTTACATAGAGTTAACCATGTCTTTTCATGTAGTTTGATATCTGATTTGCACAAACAATTACATGAGTGTAAAGGTACTGCCACACTTAGTGATCTCGTTAGCGATCTCAATAACGACGCAAGCTAATGAGATCGTTTTTGTGATCGTTTTAATGTCTCTAGTAGCTGCCACACTTAGTGATCTCGTTAACGACTCAAAAACGGTTAGCGATCTCATTAACGACTTTAACGGTCATTGCGATGTAAAAAACAGCGCACATCGCTCACAAAAGGTGCCAGACAGCGATATAGGCTCACCAGCGGGACGCCAACGATCTAAATACGGTCCAGAACTCTAGTGAACGATCAGCGAGATCACAGCAGGGGCCACGTCGTTGCTACATGCCACACACGTTAGCGTCACGAACGAGATCGCTAAATAGTGACGTATTTTAGCGATCTCGTTAGCGACGCTGTTTAGTGTGGCATACCCTTAAGTGTGCAAAATTTCACACCTGTAGGGGTTAATTAAAGGTGTAAATTCGTAGCAAAAAAGTCAGTTTTTTTTACAACGAATTTACACCTTTAATTAACCCCTACAGGTGTGAAATTTTGCACACTTACACTCATGTAATTGTTTGTGCAAATCAGATATCAAAGTACATGAAAAGACATGATTAACTCTATGTAAACCAAGTGTCATTTCATGTCGGGTGCTTCTGTCTTTTCACAAAAGCCGACTTTACCCGGCAATTGAATCAGAGGCTATTTTACTATGTAGAAGTGTATAAACTATAAATATATGTATAAATATATGTCACAATGACATGTATATATATATATATGTATTCTATGTGTGTATATTTAGTGTTTACAAGGAAAGAAAGAGGTTTTTTTAGTTACGATATTTTGTTCCCATAGACTTACATGGGACTTCCGGTATCGGTATCGGGTATCGCCGATATTTTTAATGGTATCGGCGATACCATTCCGATTCCGATACTTTTGGATATCGGAAAGTATCGCTCAACTCTATTGACGACAAAAAATTGCCATCGGCCCCAGAATCCACCACCGCCTTGGCAGAAACCGTGGTTGTTCCGAAGAGCAAAGTCACCTTATAGGCTAGTCTGGAGGAAGAAGTCTCTGAATCTAACACACCTCCTCCAATGGTGGTTAGACACTCTCGTTCTCCCACCCTTTTGGAACCCTTATTATTGGGGTACTCCAAGAGATGTGTTGGACGGAACGAGAGGACTATTTCCTAGTCCGGGATATATCCATAGGCTCCGGTCCGTGTCAGGAACCGCGGGTTCGGAAATAGGTCTAGTAAATGACGGTGCCAACGGAAACCGAGGTTTAGACACCTCCAGCTCCAACTTGCTCTCTGCATGACGTAAATCTATTCGGTTGGCAAGGGTCATTAACTGTTCCAGAGAGGTTGGAATCTCCCTGGTGGCCAGAGCATTTTTATATGCCCAGCCAGACCCTTCCAGAACACCGGGATTAGCGACGGTTCAGACCAATCCAGTTCTGCCGCTAATGTCCCGAACTGGACGGCATAGTGACTGGCGGTGGTCGAACCCTGCACTAATGTGAGCAGCTTAAGAGCCGTATCATGTGTAACCTGAGGACCGAGGAATACACTTTTTAGGGTTCTAAGAAAGATACCCACATTGGCCACTACCGGGTCACTCCGCTCCCACAGAGGAATAGCCCACTCCAAGACCTTGTGGGTAAGTAATAAGATAACAAAACCCACTTTAGCCCTTTCAGAGGGGAACCATGCCTCCATCATCTCTAGCTGAATGGATCATTGATTAATAAACCCTCTGCAGGATCTGCTGTCACCAGAAAATTTTCCCGGGAGAGCAAAATGGGGTAATGAAATTTTAGCAGCTATCGCAGCATTATTTACGAGACTTGCTGCTTGTGCGGCTGCCTGAGTAGCTACTGCAGTGAGATCAGCAACCGGAGTGGCCTGCTCCAAAGACCTAAGTCTGCCTTCTAGTTGCTGAACATAGCGCTGCAGCTGCTGGTTGTCAGCCATGGTCGGCTAGACCCTGGCGGTCGAATACTGTTATGAGCTCGGTTGCAACAACTTTATTATATATAATGGATCGCAACCGAACCCGGGGTCCGTGATGCAGTTTATGTCACTGCTGCCGAACACCCTTTGGGTATCAGGGTAACAACTGACACCTAAAGGATTATATTAGATCTTGCCTGTGTTACTTCACACAAGAGAGATATTGTATTGGCACTATCTCCGTTAACTTCACAGGAGATGTGCTGAAGACTGGCGTAGACGTAGCCCTGTTCACAGCACAGAAGCTACTTGCCAGATATTAGCTCTGCACCATGTGCTGCAGGCTGGCGTAGTTGTAGCCCAGTTAATAGCAGAGAAACCACTTGCCAGATATTAGATCTGCACCATGTGCTGCAGGATGGCACAGAAGTAGCCCTGTTAATAGCACAGAAGCCACTTGCCAGATATTAGGAAGAGCGTGCGACTCACGCCAAGCGTACATGCTGCTTGCCGGTGTGCCACCGGACTGAGCAACTCTCATTTCGTTAGCAGGCGATGCACAGGATACGCGCCCCACAGTCTGCTCAGGGTGTATAGCTACCCCTTTGACAGAGACAGACTGCACTACGATCGCTACCTGCATAGCATTCATTAACCTGCCTGAAGGACCTGGGCTAATTAGCCGAGCGTACTCTGGCATCGGCAGGTCCCGGAGAGCGAAAGCTAGAGAGCACGTGGAGCCCAGATTCTGGTACATCACACATGAGCACTACCTATAGTATGATCTGACCGCGCTGCGCCTCGGACAGACAAGCTATTTAAGGGCTAATCTCTGCCCTCAGCCATCTCGTCAATAGCGTCACCAATGACGTCATCCGTGACCAATCAGGCAATGCCACATCAGAGGATCAGCTGACATTAACCACCAATCTTGGTTCGCCATGTCACGGACATGCTCAGTGCAGGAATTTCAGGACTTAGGCTTATAACAGCCTTTTCCTGTTCTGTAACCTAGGTTTAAGGCTACTATGAACAAAGACTTGAGTAACTACTTGTGCCTCTCGGGTATTGGCTAGGCATTGGGATTGATGGTGAAGCTGAGCAGCATCTGGGTCTGGATGGGAGACCACAGACTCTTATCTAGGTTCGGATCCTGCCGTTGCCTAACATATTATTTAATAAGAAAGCCAGAAAATAGCTAAATTTTGGAGCAAATATATGCCTACTAAAATTTAGATAGTCCCAAATCTGTATGTGCCTCTTAAGAAATTTACCGCAAACACATTTTTTTTCTAGTTTGTGCAAGAAACTCCAGTTTTAATAAGCTCATAGTTTACATTTTATGGGTGAGATCATTGCTTATTTTTCTTTGTGTTTACCTGAGGTGATGATTGACGCATTTGGCAATAGCACATTTTAACTTAGTAAGCAGGTTTACACTTATCTGGGGCTGTCAAACTAATACAGACTTTTTGTATAAGACAAAACTATCTCTTTTACCTTGTCTTTTATTTTTTTCTTTATTTTTTATTTATAATCTGACACACATTTACGCTACATACACGCAGTAAAGTTAAGTTTTCTGCATGAAATAAATAACCTTTACGTAGGAATTGACTTTCGGTAGCACAGCACTTGCCCAATACAAAGGAGGTAAGAGAAGCATATAAAGCAATCATACAATGCAGCAAATGTTTTATGCCTTTATGTTTTAGATATATTTAAAGCAACCTAAATAACGTAACAATTATGAGTGAACATGATTTGTATAACTATGAATTCAAGTCTCGTATATGGATATTCACCTGCATCTTGGTAGAAAAACTACACAGATGTTTCATAAATGGAGAGAAGTAATTTAAATGTGTTTTCCTCTTGCAGTATTTGCTGATGGGTGATTTTTATACAGCACAGAAACCTGTTATGAGCATGTGTTTAGGGAAGGAAATAGTTGTCTAATGCTTACGTTGTAACTGGGTCAACAAGAAAGGGAAAAAAAGCAATTTTTCAAGTCTCAAAAGCACTGATGGAGAATCAATTGGGAGGTGATGCTAATGAATGGGGAAGTGTTTGTACTAGATGCTGATGAGCTGTTGCTGTCCACAGGATTTAAAATGCTTATCAACTGCTCACTGGGCCACATACTTGTTCAGTTCTTTTCGAGACTTCACATAGCGCGGATAGTGGATTAATCAATGTCTTATATTTGTAAAATGATCTGAACTCATTTGCATAGACAGTATACTTATTTTGCATACATCAAATATGTGCATGTGTTGTAATACTGCTATTGTTGTCTCAGCGTCCAAGATACAATCCCAACTCATTGTTTTCATTAGTTTTTTAAAGGGAACCTGTCAGGTCCCCCGTGCCCCCAGAACCACCAGCATTTGTGTCTCCATATGTAGCCACACTACCTTACAGTCCCTGTGTTATATTACATACATAAACAGATCTTTAGAAAAAGTATTTCTAAAGTCCATTCATGATATGTAAATGAGGGCTTTGACTAGTCAAAGGGGTGTTAGTGTCCCCAGACTAATCGGCCCACTAAGCATGGGCGTGATAACATAACTTACAAGTGCCAGTGACATCACAAGCGCCATATTTAACTTACGCATGCACATGGCTTCTTCCCTGCTCATTATTGATCCTCTGAAGCTGCATGTATGTGCCCCGACTCCAGAGAAGCACATTGTGCATGATCGGAAGTGCAGAGACTTCCAATCATATGCAGTTACAATTAATTCACACCCCCATTATGTAACCTCAAAAACTTTTGAATAAATATTATACCAATGGAAATTGCTTATCTGTGGACATCACCTTTTTGACCTGATCCTTTAGAAAGTAAAATATAAAATTGAATTCATTGGAAAAATCCAGTAGTTTATATACTTGAGCACTAAGAATGGAAAATTAGCAAATGTTAAAAATATAATTTGAATAAATCTCAATTTTGTTATTTTGTAACAATTTTTGGGACCTAATTTCATCACAATAAAAAGTTGCAATGCTTAGTAATATTACCAGCATGGCAAAAGTTTTATCTAAACTAAAAGTTGTAAGTATAACAATCAGGCATTTAATCATGTTTGTAGCTTGCACTGACCTACTTTGCAGTGCAGAGCTAAAGTACCTTTCCTTTTGTATTATTCTATAAAAGATGTGGGAAAATAGCAACTGGCCCCCAACTATACATGAGTGATAGAAGAAATGACCCATATTATATTAAAGAACACTGGGATAACATTAATAGAGACAAGAGTAATTAAATATTGCTGATTTAGTACTTTAATTCTCAACCTGTATAATTGGCATGTACAAAGTATAGAAAAAAGATAGCCTTTAATAGTATCAGCGAGAGAACTTTGCTTTAGGCCCAGCAAATATTGGATGTACATGGTCTGTGATAGAATCATGACTTATCAAGACTGTTGTTCAATCTCATCTCATTATTTCCCTAAAGAGAAAAATTCATGAAACAATGGCTAAAATTACACTATGTAGGAATTGTTTAAATTATCACAAGTTGCCAATAACTTTTTTCCCAAAGGGAAACAATATGATCACATAATGACTGCCAAAACCATGATTTTTCCACAGTCAGACAGCAGTCTTAAAGAAGCATTCTTATAAAAGTTTTTATCCTATTAATATATTGCAGTCATCATATTATATTGCACTGTCTACTTACAATTACTCATTTTGGAAGGATTTGGAAGTGCCGGATGGTGCATCAGAATGTGCAAGGAAAAGTGCATGGTGGGAGGTATCTGTACCAATGTCGTGGACAAGGGACTGGGAAGAACCTAGCACAAGGGAAGAAGCCATGCATGGTGTCAGCCACTAGCAGTGCTGGCCCTAATCATGGACCCAGGCGTTCGGCCCACTGAGTCAGGTGCTTAGATGAAATGTGCCTGATCATGCTGATGGTGGTTAAGGTCTTTGTGGTCAAGCCTCTGCTGATCTTGGCATGGCACAGGTTGAAAATTACAATTTTTTTGTCTCAGAACTCATTTTAAAAAAGTCCCAGGCTGGAGAACACCTAACTCTTTGACAGAAAAGTTCAGAAGTGTCATTGCTCTGAGGAACAGTTGATGGCCTTCTCCCTCTGATGATCCCACTGCCTCTTCAAGCCTGTTTAGGTTCTGCTGATCCCTCTCCCTCAGCGTCATTGGCCTTGCTCTGCATGCTAGATTCCCAGGTTTTATCTGTGACTGTCATCCACCACCTCCTCTTCCACCGCTGCACTCCGGTCCTCCTGACTTGGTGACTACAACTACTTGACTTATCAGCAGCTATGTCTCATCATCATCTATCTCCAAAATTTGCTGTTCCCCACCATCATTTTATTGTGGTCGTGGCTGTTCTAAGTTTTGTGCATCACTAAACAGCATCACATGTATGACAATATGGTCAATTTCTTCACCCAAAAAATACAAAATGCGGTCAACTGCTGCAACTATATATTTAGCAATGGACTGTAAAGCCCTAATCCCTGCCTACAGACTGTATTCAGCCACTTCCCTGCTCCTGCCTATCTCTCTCCCTTCCTATTCAGCTTCAGCACCAGTATCAACACTACAGGACTCTGTTTCATTACACTGTGTACACACACACACCTGGACAAGCACTCTCCCTCCAATAACAACTGTTACAGGGCTGTGAAATGGCATCAGTGTGCTGAGGCTGGCAGAACCAAACTTTTTATAGCCCTGATGATGTTACACCATCAGCAAATCACAGTAATGCCACTACCAAGATGGCTATGGCATTACAATGATGTGCAGGCAATCCGCACATGCTTATTGGCTGGGTAAGAGGTGCCAAACGTGGGGAGAGGATTCAAGTTTAAAATCGAGCATTGGCTAATGCTCGTCTAATAATGAGCATATCTGAGCACCCAGAAAATCAAGTGATATCCGAGTATCACCGAGCATGTTCGCTCATCCCTAATAACGATCCTAAACAAACATCAGAATCCACAATAGACTACCTCAAAAGGCGCAAGCTGAAGGTTTCATAATGGCCTTCCCAGTCCCCTGATCTGAACATCATTGAAAATCTGTGGCTAGTCCTCAAAATAGCAGTGCATACAAGACAACCCAGGAATCTCACAGAACTGGCAGAATTTTCCAAGGTAGAATGGATGAAAATCCCTCAAACTAGAATTGAAAGACTCTTGTTTGGCTGCAAAAAGGATTTACAAGCTGTGGTACTTTCAAAAGTAAAATTTTTAAAATGTAAAAGATGAATATATATTTTTTTTGCGTAAAATAAAAATGAAATATATCATCTTTAACTTTAGGCCTTTTAGAGATCATTTCATCTTCAATTGGCTTAACTGTTCACAAGAACAGTAATTTTAACCAGGAGTGCCCAAACCTTTATATGCAACTGTATCAGGTCAGAAGAATAAATTGGAGATGGGCTAACAAGATTTGTAATTTGAGTGCTATATGCCAGGGTGGATATCAATCAGCCACTTTGGCTTAGATTTAGGAGACTAGCAGTGAACTGAATATTTTCCTTGGTAAAGAAAACTATAGCAATGGATTGGAGTCAGGAACAGGGGTGCCAGGCATGCCATGGAGACCTATTCATCCTAATAATTCTAATAAAAATTATCCTAATAACTAATTATTATTTTACTGAAAACATGCTGGATTTAACACCTATTCTACTAATATCTTTAGATCAGACATGCTCAAGCAATGCTCTTTAGGGGGGAAGTAAATGTAACAAAAAGGTTAAATGTTTAGATTGGGATTCTGCTGGGAGATTGAAGACACATTCAGAAATTAATCTTACTGCATCTGCTGAATCGAAATAATTCGACTCACTGTACTAACCAATCAATCAAAAAAGAGTTCATTAATTGAAGAAACCATTGTTTAAAACATACGTGATCAGCATACCTGTAATGTGCTCGATACCCATGTGCTGTACGTACACAATGTAAAATGTTAACACCGAAAGGAAACAATGACAAAGACCAGCAGCATACATTTATCAAGATATTAACAAGCCAGCAGATATGAGTACTTCAAAGAGATGTATTTATCACATTAATTGACTTACAACAGACACAAGAATGTATGTGTAAGAGAAAGTTATAATGTAACAATGAAATAAGTGAGTAAAACACTGTCATATGCTTTGCGTATCTTGTTGGAAATTTATTACTATTAGGGTAAGGTCATATGACCATTTTCTATACGGTCCGATTATTCTGATCACTCTCATCAAAATTTGATCACAGTTTTATTTCAGTGGCATCAGTTTCTCTCAAATGTGGAGAGAAAAAAAGGTTTTCCACATTTTACATTCTGACAGTCCATAAAAATCGAACTGCACTTAGACGTTATCTGAGTGCAATCCGACTGTTTTCCATGGACCCTTACACCTGTTGTTAGGGTCTGCGGAACGCACCAAATATATGATGTGGAGAGGTGCGTTCGCAGCCTGGGGTCCACCGTGCAGGCGGAGCCTGCTGCTAGTAAAATGGCGCAAGAAGCGAACTCTGTTATCCCGCAGAGTTGCCAAAATAAATGCCGTAACGCGCTGTGGCAATATGTGCGAACTCTGTTATTCCACAGAGCCGCTAGAAGGAGTGCCGCAGCGCTATATGGCGATGTGTGCGAACTCACTTAACACAACTGAGTTGCAAAATAAACACGCTAGGGCGCTGTCTAACGTTGAAAGCGAACCCTGTTACGTCACAGAGCCGCTGAGAAAAAGTTCTGTGTCCTGTCAGGCACCCAGGTACACAGTTAAGTGCTAAGTGAACATAGAACGTGATCATGCGCTAATGTCCTCACGGGAGTTACCCGCAATCTATGGCGTCTGAACGCCAGGCCCTAAATACGGCAATCAAACTCCTCACCGGTTACGCCGGTAATCTAGGGCATCTAGGACACCGACCCTGACCAGCTAGCATACCAAACTCCTCACCGATTAAGTCGGTATTCTAGGGGCTTATTTCAGCCGGGCCCTAACCACACACATGCATGACCACACTGGCGCTAAGCATATAACGATTGATATTAGCGCATGGCGGCCCAGCCACGCCATCCTTTTATAGTAACAGCTACAGGACCTGCCAGAAACAAGGACCAATGAGAAACTGTTCCAACACACATGTAGTTTCAGGGCCTTCCTGGCGTACCAATAGGAGCTGCTGCAGTACCTGAACATGTGACCCCTGATCTCCAATGAGAGATCTTACCCTGAGCATGCTCAGAAGGGGAAACTCAGGACTTTGTCCCAAAGACATCTGCTCCAGTACTGGCTATAATAGCAGATCCAGGAGAGGCAGCAGCAATCCTCTGCACAGTATTGGAATGGGCAAGACGCTGGGACTGATGTCTCAGCTGCGCAGACTCCACTGCGGACGGAGATGGATGGGAGACCGCAGCGGGACTGGTTCTAGACTCCCCTTGTGCAGCAGCAGGAACTCGAACTCCATCACCTGTATTGCCAATTTTGATCCAAAACTCGGAAAATCTATTTTTTCCGCAGACCACTTAGTCCAAAGAAAATTAGGACATGTGAACAGGCCCCCCCAAAATATCATACGTATGAGAGCTATTCATGAAAATCACGGAAAGCACTCGTACGAGAAAATCAGTCACGTATATGATGGATTGGGGCAACTTTCAATTCTGGGAATACCCCTTTATCCATTCCTAAATGAAATTCATTGCCCCTTCTCTACTACCCATAGTTATTTGGGTGTAAAAACAAATTCAAATGATTTAAAAAAGCAAACTCAAATTAAACGACTGTTAGTTAACTATATGTGCAAATGGAAAACACAAAAATGCCACAACGATAAAATACCTAAAGTCTGAAAAATTAGGAATATTTGCCTTTAAATTACATTCCATAAACAGGATATGTTTAATCTGATTCCTGCATTGGGAGTACTAACATTCCTAAAAGGGTCTAGTCTAACAAACTTATAAAGACAATTAAATTACATAAAAGACTTGGAAGTAACATTCTAAGACACCATACACTTTGCAAAATATAATCTACAGTCATGGCCAAAAGTTTTGAGAATGACACAAATATTATATTTTCACATGATCTGCTGCCCTCTGGTTTTTATGTGTGTTTGACAGATGTTTTTATCACAGACAGAAATATAATAATTGCAAACATATGAGTAACAAAAGCTTATATTGACAGTTAGAATGAGTTAATGCAGCAAGTCAATATTTGCAGTGTTGACCCTTCTTCTTCAGGACCTCTGCAATTCTCCCTGGCATGCTCTCAATCAACTTCTGGACCAAATCCTGACTGATAGCAGTCCATTCTTGCACAATTAATGCTTTCATTTTGTCAGAATTTTTAGGTTTTTGTTTGTCCCACCATCTCTTGATGATTGACCACAAGTTCTCAATGGGATTAAGATCTGGGGAGTTTCCAGGCCATGGACCCAAAATCTCTATGTTTTGTTCCCTGAGCCATTTAGTTATCACCTTTACTTTATGGCAAGGTGCTCCATCATGCTGGAAAAGGCATTGTTGATCACCAAACTGCTCTTGGAGGGTTGGGAGAGGTTGCTCTTGGAGGACATTCTGGTACCATTCTTTAATCATGGCTGTGTTTTTAGGCAAGACTGTGAGAGAGCCGATTCCCTTGGCTGAGAAGCAACCCCACACATGAATGGTTTCAGGATACTTAACAGTTGGCATGAGACAAGACTGGTGGTAGCGCTCACCTTGTATTCTCCGAATGAGGCGTTTTCCTGATGTCCCAAACAATCGAAAAGGGATTCATCAGAGAAAATAACTTTACTCCAGTCCTCAGCAGTCCACTGCCTGTACCTTTTGTAGAATATCAGTCTGTCCATGATGTTTTTTTCTGGAGAGAAGTGGCTTCTTTGCTGCCCTCCTTGAGACCAGGCCTTGCTCCAAGAGTCTCCGCCTCACAGTGCGTGCAGATGCACTCACACCTGCCTGCTGCCATTCCTGAGCAAGCTCTGCACTGCTGGTAGCCCGATCCCACACGTGAAACACTTTTAAGAGACGGTCCTGGCACTTGCTGTCTTTCTTGGGCGCCCTGAAGCCTTTTTGGCAACAATGGAACCTCTCTCCTTGAAGTTCTTGATGATGCGATAGATTGTTGACTGATGTGCAATCTTTCTAGCTGCGATACTCTTTCCTGCTAGGCCATTTTTGTGCATTGCAATGATGACTGTTCTTTAGAGATAACCATGGTTAACAGAAGAGAAACAATGATGCCAAGCACCACCTCCTTTTAAAGTGTCCAGTGTGTCATTCTTATTTAATCATGATAGATTGATCTCCAGCCATGTCCTCATCAACACCCACACCTGTGTTAATGGAGCAATCACTGAAAAGAGGTTAGCTGATCCTTTTAAGGCAGGGCTGCAATGATGTTGAAATGTGTTTTGGGGGATAAACTTCATTTTTTAGCCAAATATTGACTTTGCAAGTAATTGCTGTTAAGCTGATCACTCTTTAAACATTCTGGAGCATATGGAAATTGCCATTAGAAAAAGTGAAGCAGTAGACTTTGTAAAAATTAATATTTGTGTTATTCTCAAAACTTTTGGCCATGACTGTACTTCTGCATACTTACTGTACCAATCAGTTTCATTAGTTTGTATTGTACATTCATGTACTTCCATGGAATATAGTCTCTTTGAATTACAGCATGTGAGATTCTAACTGTGTGTAGAACGGTTTTGTACACATACGATTAAGACAGCCATATCAGCCATCTCCCCCATGCACAGAAGCGCCCGCTTGGCCAAGAGCTTCTGTGCTATCTATGAGAAAACCGCCAACAGACATCTCCGGAGAACCAAGGAATTTTCAGTCCAAAATAGGACATGCCCAATCGGCTGGTACCCACATTAGAGTGTCAGCCAAACCCATCAATAATAGCAAGTTCATTGGTTTAATGTACATGGGTCCTGAACCCTTCATGGGCTGTACTTGTGCTTCACATGTCAGATATCTGGGTATGGAGCGAGCTCAGAAGCCAAGCTCTAATCATACACAGTGGGTGACAGGTGTGTTAAACATCAGAACGTAAAAGGAGTTAATGGATAATCTCCGACCTGCCGACCAGATTAAGACATATATCCCAGTGTAGTAAAGTAAGATGATGGCTTATTCCAACATGTTTCAAGTACAAAGTTATTTCTTCTTAAGAAAAAAACATATATATAGGTGTGTTAAACAGACTGCACCTGTTTATAACTCCAGCAATCAAAACTAGCTTCTATGGTGGCAATTTAACTAATTAGATAATATTGCCTCTAATGTGAGCAATTTGGAAAGGAAAGAAATAACACAGCATAATAATGAGGTCAACAACTGTATTACCTCTTTGTTTATTACTCTTAAATGATAGGCCACTCAACACATGCAAAAGAATAGGAAATCAGGAAGGGGCAAACACTATTTCGCACAACTGTAGATTACCAAAATGAGTAATATTGTAATATTTTATGATAAATCAATTTTGGTTTGTATATGTGAAATATCAGTATATGTCTGGTACATTTCTCAAAATGTACAATAATTGTTTTTCTAATATTTAGTTTACAAGAAAATACTTAAAGGAACACTTCAAAGTTTTTTTTGTTTGCTTTTATCCCATTTATTTACCATTAGTAATGTGTGTATAGTGCGTGCATTAGAATGCTTATCCATCGATGACTTCTGCTGTTTCCAGCAATGGTTTTGATCCTCTCCAACATCATAGGACTACAATTGTAATCATCCAGCTCACACGGCATTTCTGTGTAAACCAGAAGTCACTTTCTCAATATAAGTCTATGTGACTCAGAACAAGGCTCTCAGAGACTTACATTAAAAAAATAACTAACGGTTGGTAGAGTTGAGCGATACTTTCCGATATCCTAAAGTATCGGAATCGGAATGGTATCGCCGATATCACTAAAAAATCGGCGATACCCGATACCGATACCGGAAGTCCCATGTAAGTCTATGGGAACAAAATATCGCAACTAAAAAAAACCCATTCTTTCCTTGTAAACACTAAATATACACACATAGAATACATATATATATATATATACATGTCATTGTGACATATATATATACATATATGTATAGTTTATACACTTCTACATAGTAAAATATCCTTTGATTCAATTGCCGGGTAAAGCCGGCTTCAGTGAAAAGACAGAAGCACCCGACATGAAATGACACTTGGTGTACATAGGGTTAACCATGTCTTTTCATGTCGTTTGCTATCTGATTTGCACAAACAATTAAATCAGACTATGTGTGCAAAATTTCACACCTGTAGGGGTTAATTAAAGGTGTAAATTCGTTGTAAAAAAAACGGACTTTTTTGCTACGAATTTACACCTTTAATTAACCCCTACAGGTGTGAAATTTTGCACACATAGTCTGATTTAATTGTTTGTGCAAATTAGATAGCAAAGGACATGAAAAGACATGGTTAACCCTATGTACACCAAGTGTCATTTCATGTCGGGTTCTGCATTTTCACAAAAGCCGGCAATTGAATTAGCGGCTATTATACTATGTAGAAGTGTATGAACTACAAATATAAATATATATATATATGTGTCACAAATTCAATGACATGTATATATATATATATGAGGTGTAAAATTGCTGAAAAAAAATGCGTGGGCTCCCGCCCTATTTTCGCAACCAGACAGACAAAGCCAGTGATGGGGGCAGATAATAATAGCCCAGAGAGGGACCATTATTTTGGCCCCCCCCGGCTACTTAACATCTGCCCCCAGACACCCCAGAAAGGGCAAATCTCTAATTAGATTTGCCCTTTCTGGCACTTTGCCCGTCTATTCCCATTGCCCTGTAGCGGTGGCGAATGGGTTAATAAGGGGTTAAAATGACCTTGCAATTGAAAGGTCACTTTAAGCCAGGTTAATAATTGAGAGCTGTCAATTAGACAACTATCAATTATTAATCCTATTGTATGAAAGAAAAATCAAACACACACACTTTAATAAAAAAAGTTTAATGAAATAATCACACAGTTTTTGACCATATTTTATTTACCTGCTAAAACCATTTCCTGTAATAAAAATAAAATAAAAAAGCAAAATTATTCTTACCTATCCCATGCACAGTCAGGTCCCAAGGTGAAATCCTTCAGAAAGGGTTAATGTTTACTGCAGGGACCGCAGCTAATGCTGCAGCCTCACAGTAAACCCCAAATGAATGAGTTCCTCTCCTGCCTGACAGGAGAGTAAAGGCTGGGTGTCACATAACGATACACCAGCGATCCCGACAACGATATGCACTTGTCAGGATCGCTGGTGTATCGCTACATGATCGCTGCTGAGCTGCCAAACAGGCAGCTCAGGCAGCGATCTGGGACAGCGACACTGCGGGTAACATCGCTTAAGGGCCCGTCTCACATAGCGATATCGCTACCGAGATCGCTGCTGAGTCACTAGTTTTGTGACGCAGCAGCGAGCTCACCAGCGATATCGCTGTGTGTGACATTCAGCGACGATCAGCCCCCCTGCCGGGTATCGCTGATTGTCGCAGAAATGTCAGGACCTTTTTTTGATCGCTGGTTTCCCTCTGACAGGCACGCATCGCTGCGTGTGACAGGCGGGAGACCAGCGATCCGCTGGTAACCAAGGTACACAGCGGGTTTCCAGGCACCGCGCAGCGCTTGGAAACCCGCTGTGTACCTTGGATACCAGCTCCCTGCATCAGGGCGCTGGTATCCAAGGTACACAGCGGGTTTCTAGGCACAGCCCCGCGCCTGGAAACCCGCTGTGTACCTTGGTTACCAGCGGATCGCTGGTCTCCCGCCTGTCACACGCAGCGATGTGTGCCTGTCAGCGGGAAACCAGCGATCAAAAAAAGGTCCTGACATTTCAGCGACGATCAGCGATACCCGGCAGGGGGGCTGATCGTCGCTGAATGTCACACACAGCGATATCGCTGGTGAGCTCGCTGCTGCGTCACAAAACTAGTGACTCAGCAGCGATCTCGGTAGCGATATCGCTATGTGAGACGGGCCCTTAAGTGGAAAGCTTAATTGATTGCTTTCCACTTTCACTTCAGGTCAGCCAGGGACACAATCAGTGACGTCAGAGGGAACTGATTAACAAAAATAGGGGTTCCCTTCGAAAAAAAAATGGCGTGGGGTCCCCCCTATTTTTGTTAACCAGCCAGATGAAGCAGACCGCTGAGGCCTGGATTTTCAGGCTGTTAAGGAGCCAAGATCCATGGACCTTGCCAGCCTGATAATACTAGGCCACAGCAGTCTGCATATCTTGGCTGATTAACAAAAATAGGGGATCCCCTCGAAAAAAATTGGCGTGGGGTCCCCCCTATTTTTGTTAACCAGCCAGATGAAGCAGACCGCTGAGGCCTGGATTTTCAGGCTGTTAAGGAGCCAAGATCCATGGACCTTGCCAGCCTGATAATACCAGGCCACAGCAGTCTGCATATCTTGGCTGATTAACAAAAATAGGGGATCCCCTCGAAAAAAATTGGCGTGGGGTCCCCCCTATTTTTGTTAACCAGCCAGATGAAGCAGACCGCTGAGGCCTGGATTTTCAGGCTGTTAAGGAGCCAAGATCCATGGACCTTGCCAGCCTGATAATACCAGGCCACAGCAGTCTGCATATCTTGGCTGATTAACAAAAATAGGGGATCCCCTCGAAAAAAATTGGCGTGGGGTCCCCCCTATTTTTGTTAACCAGCCAGATGAAGCAGACCCGCTGAGGCCTGGTTTTTCAGGCTGGTAAGGATCCAATATCCATGGACCTTGCAAGTCTGATAATACCAGGCCACAGCAGTCTGCTTAGCTTGGCTGGTTAACAAAAATAGGGGATCCCCTCGAAAAAAAAACGGCGTGGGGATCCCCCCTATTTTTGTTAACCAGCCAGTAAAATGCAGACTGCTGCGGCCTGGTATTAAAAGACTGTCAAGGCCCATGGATTTTGGCCCTCAACAGCCTGATAATACCAGGCTACAGCAGCCCCACATTTGGCGCATCAAAAGATGTGCCAATTGTGGCACTTTACCCGGCTCTTCCCACTTGCCCTGTAGCGGTGGCAAGCGGGGTAATAAGGGGTTATTGTCACCGTTGATTGCACGGTGACAATAAGCCCGGTTAATAATGGAGAGGTGTCAATAAGACACCGATCCATTATTAATCCCAAAGTTATTAAATGTATAAAAAAAAGACACAGCAAGAAAAAAGTATTTTAATGAAATAAAAGAGACAACACAGTTTTCATTTCTTTTATTACACTCTCATTCCTGCGACGCCATCGATCTCCTGTAAAAAAAGAAAAAAAACAAACCAACAGTATACCACCTGTCCGACGCAGTCCAGAACGACAGTCCCACGACGATCCAGCTGTGCTACATCGCAATGACAGGCAGAGCCTGTCATCGCGACGCAGCACAGCTGATTACCTGCTTCCCCGGCGGTGACGTCATCGGACTGACTGCTTTACGGCCGGGATTACCCAGCAGTCACTGCAGTTATCGCGAGAAACTGCATGTGACCGCCGGGGAAAGAAGATGGCGGCCATGAAGCAGTCCGGGATGTGACCGCCGGAGATCTTCTGCCAGGTAAGTGCCGCTGACTCCTGACAGACCCGACCGACGGACACTGACAGTGACAGTGACAATCCCGATTCCGGTATCCGATAAGACGAAAATATCGGAACTCGGAATCGGAATTCCGATACAGCTAATATCGGCCGATACCCGATATTTGCAGTATCGGAATGCTCAACACTAACGGTTGGCTTTGTGAGCTGGCCAATCAGAGAAACAGGATGCAGGAGAGGACCAGAGCAGCGCTGGAAATGACAGAAGAAGTGATGGTTAAGTATTTCGGAGCACACGCGCTACACCCATTAGCGATAGCTAATTAATGGTGCCTCACAGCGTGCAAACTTTATGTTGTCAGGACTCTCCAGTGTCTGTGTCACGTAACCATAAGCATAAGATTTGAATACTTTCAGCCACATTCTGACTAGACATGCGCGGCCTCACTAAATAGAATTGAAGTGAGTCAGCCTGATTACATCATCAAAATGTGTCCGGAAGTATGAAAATTGCATAATTATGATTACTTGACTACTTGCTCTCACCGGTTTCACCAGAGAATCCCGATAGTGTGTGGTGCACATGCATTGAGGATTCAAAAGTCTGCACTCACACAGTGACTGCAGACTTTTAACAAAAGACTAGACAACCATTTTAACATAAAGGGGTTTTTCCAGCTCTGTAAAACATTTTAACAAACTTTATACATAAGAAAATATAAATAAACCTACATACCATTCAGATTTCTTATTGTTTCTACCAAAATGATAGCAGTTCACCTTACTGACTAGTTGATAAAGGCGGAAGGCCAGCTTAATATAAGTTATGCATCACAAATAAAGTGCTCCCAGTCCCCAAAACCCAGTTACATTACTGATTTCATGACTGTCATGGTATGATGAAGCAGTGAAGGCCAAGACTGGCAGAGGTCAAAGGGCTGTTAGCATAGAAGCTGAAGGGAGTTAGAAATTATAGTGACTTGTTGATTTAAAGAACATATTTTTCTAGAACTGAAACCCCCTTTAAATGGTTTATATTGTATTCCGCTGTGACTACATATAATTTGCCGTGATTAAAGCTATCAACCTTCCTTGGTCAACTTGGTAGGTAGTATGCAGATGAGTAAGCTTTAGAACATACAAATTGGTGCTTTGATCTAAGCAATTAAATTAATCCATATCCCTAAATTAAATTGTAAATGGTACAGCCAACAATCTGAGCAAAGAAGCCTTGGCGGATTTAAAACGGAAAAGCAAACAACATTTTTCTATGAAAGCTTTTCGTTAAATAGGTGTCTTGAAAATCACTTAATTATTAAAGTGACTTTTCTGTAAACAAAACAGAATTAATTAATACATGTTTTGAATAAATCATGCTTTTCAGTCTTTCATCAACCTAATAGTTATTATATATAATATCTGGATCCAATACATACATAAACCATTGGAGCAAAGCTATAGACAGTAAGAGGTATCATTGTGCACAGGACTTAGTGCCTGACACAGTGCAAAAACTCCACTGCAACACTAGAAGACAGCTAAACAAAAAAACTGAGCCGGACAAAAATGCAAAAATGAGCATATACCCTACAGCAAGTAAATAGTAACAGTACATATAACTTGTTCATGTCAAACTAAGTGCCCTATGTGATCTACATGTACTATTACTATTTACTGGCTGTAGGGTATAGGCTCATTTCTGTTTTCTTCTTACGCTTTGTGTGAAATGGCCACAATGCTCTTATACTTTTCACATATACCAGCTCATAGTCCAGCTCAGTGTTTTGGTTTTGCTGTAATCTCTTGTAATTTGTACAAACAGTGGGCATAGCTCCCCCTCTCTGAGCTAAGTATTCTATTATAAGGTTAGGACCGTCCCAATGGGTACACCTTGTTATGGTGGGCTTTTATGACTTTTTGATCAACAGCATTAGGTAAGTACCCCATGATATTTACATGTACAATTACTAATTACTCGTTTATTTGCTGTAGGGTATATGCTCATTTTTGCTTTTTTGCTTTTCTTTCTTGTGTTTTAACATTGAAAGACACCAGTATTCTGAGCTGTACCTGAATAGTTCTCTAAAGGAAAGATGAATATTAAGTGGCATTCAGGTGGTTAACTTCATCATGTCTGCTACACCCATGGCTTTTTTTGCTTTTTAACTTAACAAACCTGACCAGCACCTCCTAACAAAATGAAGCAGAAGTGAACCGGTACAAACAGCAGTGACTGCAGTATATACTAGTATATCAAAGTACAGTAGCAGGCTGTGTGTGCCAGGGCATAGGGAAACACTGAATATATGAAAATGTAAACTGCCATATAGATTATACTTATGAAATTGAGGTAATTAGCACACAAATTGGTCAATTTGCATTGGATGAACAGAACTCCGATCAGTCTAAGACCAAATTCACACATGTATGGGTCTCTGACCGTGTACTTACCATACAGCAAGGACTGGCTGCGGGTCTCCTGACCCAATTTTGACAGCCTCATATATGCTTATGAGGCTGCTGAATTTCAGTCAGGAGACCTGCAGCCAGTCCATGCATCATGGATCGTTATACACAGATGTGTGAATGAAGCCTAAAGGGTATGCCACACTAAACAACATCGCTAACGGGATCGCTAAAAAACGTCACTATTTAGCGATCCCGTTAGCGATGTTGTAGTGTGCGGCATCTACCAGCGACGTGGCCCCTGCTGAGATCCTGCTGTGATCTCGCTCGTCGCTGACATCATTCCGGACCCTATTTTATCGTCGGCGCCCCCGCTGGTATCGCTATATCGCTGAGTGTGGCACCTTTTCTTAGCGATTTAGCGGTACTTTTGTACTGCTAAAGTCGTTAAGGAGATCGCTAACCGCGATAGCGTCCTTAACGACATCGCTAAGTTAAGCCGCTATCAGCAATATAGAAACAATCCCGCTAGCGATCGCATTAGTATGCGTCGTTATCGTGATCGCTAGCGGGATTGTTTAGTGTGGCAGTACCTTAAAGCTTTTTGATTTAGTGTTGGAGCTTATCTTCCCTTTAAAGAGGACCAGTCATGAGCACAAAAGTGGACAGTTTAAACTCTTATTGTATTCCCACTGCTTCCCTGAGTACTTTATATTTTAATTTTTTTAACCCAGCATAAGGTTACAGAGATATGGGCCTTTTTATATAGTGTTACTTTTTAAAGTCTTTATTAAGGGAGCATTGCTCACATGATAATTATAGAGCCAAAAGACAACCCCTACCACAGATAGTCCTGTGTGCAATACCCCCTCAGTAAAGACCATGAAGATCAGCACTAATAACAAAAAGGCTCATATAACCCTGGAACATATTGACAATAAAATTGATTAGTTGGGGAAGTAGCAAGAACAGAACAAGAGGAAAAACTGGACACTTTTGACCTGGTAATAGGTCCTTTTTACATTTTTAGGCTTTTGGCCCAGATGAGGTATATCTGATAAAAAAGGTTATGGTACCTCAAAGAAAGGCATGCCATGTCTTGTCATGGCTGATGGACGTGTATTGGCCGATTTATGCCTTATGTACCTTAATTATATAAGTATGGCCTGTAAAGCAGTATTTTAGCTTACATTTTGCATATTCGGTGCTTGCATACATTATATATTGGCACACACAGCTTGTTTCTGCACTTAATGATATGTATAACTTCACTTCTTATTTCACATGTGGAGAATACAATTTCTCTGCAGGTTTTCCAACTGAAATGAGATCTAACCTTTAAACTGCATGGACTGCCCATCATGGTATAAACACTTTTTCCAGTAGTACAGTATGAGTTGAATTTTGTAGATAAAGGGTAAGGAAAGGAAGGGAGCGGGGACTCTTCCAGAAGTGGATTGGAGAAAATAGAAAGAGAGCACTCCTAGTGCAACTCAATTATGTGTGGATTCAATAGAGATGAGCTGTTAGACTCGCCGGTTAGCGTTGTCATACAGGCAAACATGTGAATAAGTGAATGGGCTCCCCCTGTTGGCTGCACCTGAGTACGATGCTCCAGATCAGATTGTGCCAGAACTGGATGAATCAACGTGGAACGGAAAATCGGGGACTGATCAATCGCTGCTAAGAGGATAAGGATCCAAAGGGTGAGCATAAAAACGTTTTATTAAAGTTACAGGTTGCGGAACCGATCTGGCCCCTTCATCGGAATCCTCATCCTCCTAGCAGTGCTTGATGAGTCCGCGATTCTTAGTTCCGCATAGAATAGAACTGGGGCCCAGAACTCTCATGTTGTGCTTTGATCCATAGACTGCGAAAGGCCAATACCATACTCCAGATGCTGCACAAGTACAGATTAAGTTTTTTTTAATACATTGGTAAATGTCAATTGTAGAAATAAATAAAAAAGGAGACAGACACATTCTTTGTTATTTCCCTCTTCTTCTCTTTGGACCACAGGTTACATTGTTTGTCAATTTTTTCCAACTAAAAAAACAAGGTATAAACATTCAGGATGAACATGTCATAACCAATATGTCTTCATTAACCCCTTCACCCCCAAGAGTGGTTTGCACGTTAATGACCGGGCCAATTTTTACAATTCTGACCACTGTCTCTTTATGAGGTTATAACTCTGGAACGCTTCAACGGATCTTCGCGATTCTGAGATTGTTTTCTCGTGACATATTGTACTTCACGTTAGAAGTAAAATTTCTTCGATATAACTTGCGTTTATTTTTGAAAAAAAAGCAAATATGGCGAAAATTTTTACAATTTTGCAATTTTCAAACTTTGAATTTTTATTCCCTTAAAACAGAGAAATATATCACACAAAATAGTTAAGAAATAACATTTCCCACATGTCTACTTTACATCAGCACAATTTTGGAACCAAAATTTTTTTTTGTTAGGAAGTTATAAGGGTTAAAAGTTGACCAGCGATTTCTCATTTTTACAACAAAATTTACAAAGCCATTTTTTTTAGGGACCACCTCTCATTTGAAGTCACTTTGAGGGGTCTATATGGCAGAAAATACCCAAAAGTGACACCATTCTAAAAACTGCACCCCTCAAGGTACTCAAAACCACATTCAATAATATTATTAACCCTTCAGGTGCTTCACAGGAACTAAAGCAACGTGGAAGGAAAAAATGAATATTTAACTTTTTAGCCACAAAAATGATCTTTTACAAACTTTTTTTTATTTTCACAAGGGTAAAAGGAGAAAATGGACAGATAAGGTTGTTATGCAATTTCTCCTGAGTACGCCAATACCCAATATGTGGGGGAAAACCACTGTTTGGGCACACGGCAGAGCTCGTAAGGGAAGGAGCGCCGTTTGACTTTTTCAAACTAAAATTGGCTGGAATTGAGATTGGACGCCATGTCGTGTTTGGAGAGCCCCTGATGCACCTAAACAGTGGAAACCCCCACAAGTGACACCATTTTGGAAACTAGACCCGCTAAGGTACTTATCTAGATCTGTTGTGAGCACTTTGAACCCCCAAGTGTTTCACAAAAGCTTATAATGCCTGGGTGTGAAAAAAAAAAACAATTTTCCACAAAAATGATTTTTTAGTCCCAAATTTTTGAATTTTCCCAAGGAAATTGGACCCCAAAAGTTGTTGTCCAATTTGTCCTGAGTACGCTGATACCCCATATGTGGGGGGGGAACTGTTTGGGTGCACGGCAGGGCTTGGAAAGGAAGTAGTAACGTTTTGGAATGCAGACGTTGATGGGGGTCATGTTCCGTTTGCAGTGCCCCAGATGAGCCTAAACAGTGGAAACCCCCCACAAGTGACCCCATTTTGGAAACTATACCCCCTAAGGAACTTATCTAGATCTTTGGTGAGCACTTTGAACCCCCAAGTGCTTCACACAAGTTTATAATGCCCGGGCATGAAAATAAAAAATCCTATTTTTTTCCCACAAAAATTATCTTTTAGTCACTAATTTTTTATTTTCCCAAGGGTAACAGGAGAAATTGGACCACATAAGTTGTTGTCCAATTTGTCCTGAGTACGCTGATACCCCATATGTGGGTGGGAACCACTGTTTGGGCGCACGGCAGAGCTCGGAATGGAAGGAGCACCATTTGACTTTTTCCAACCAAAATTGGCTGGAATTGAGATTGGATGCCATGTTGCATTTGGAGAGCCCCTGATGTGCCTAAACAGTGGAAACCCCCCACAAATGACCCCATTTTGGAAACTAGACCCCCTAAGGAACTTTTCTAGATCTTTGGTGAGCAATTTGAACCCCCAAGTGCTTCACACAAGTTTATAACGTAGAGCCGTAAAATTTAAAAATCATATTTTTTCCACAAAAATGATCTTTTCACCCCAATTTTTATTTTTCCAAGGGTAACAAGACTCCAAAAGTTATTGTGCAATTTGTCCTGAGTGCGCTGATACCCCATATGTGGGGGTAAACCACTGTTTGGGTGCATGGCAGAGTTTGGAAGGGAAGGAGCGCCGTCTGACTTTTTCAAAGCAGAATTGGCTGGACGCCATGTCGTGTTTGGAGAGCTCCTGATCTGCCTAAACAGTGGAAACCCCCATAAATGACACCATTTTGGAAACTAGACCCCTCAAGGAACTTATCTAGATGTGTGGTGAGAACTTTTAACCCCCAGGTGTTTCACTAAAGTTTATAACGTACAGCCGTAAAATAAAAAATCTTTTATTTTTTTACAAAAATGATTTTTTCGCCCCCAATATTTTATTTTCACAAGGGTAACAGAAGAAATTGGACCCCAAAAGTTGTTGTCCAATTTGTCCTGAGTACGCTGATACCCAATATGTGGGAGAAAACTACTGTATGGGCGCACGTCAGGGCTCGGAAGGGAAGTAGAGACGTTTTGGATTGCAGACTTTGATGGAATGGTCTGGGGCGTCATGTCGCATTTGGAGAGCCCCTGATGCGCCTAAACAGTGGAAACCCCCACAAGTGACCCCATTTTGGAAAATAGACCCCACAAGGAACTTGTCTAGATGTGCGGTGAGCACTTTGAACCCCGAAGTGCTTCACAGAAGTTTATAACGCACAGCCGTAAAAATAAAAAATCCTTTTTTTTTTTGCAAAAATGATTTTTTTGCCCCAATATTTTATTTTTACAAGGGTAACAGGAGAAATTGGACCCCAAAAGTTGTTGTCCAATTTGTCCTGAGTACGCTGATATCCAATATGTGGGAGAAAACTACTGTATGGGTACACGTTGGGGCTCGGAAGGGAAGTAGTGACGTTTTGGATTGCAGACTTTGATGGAATGGTCTGGAGGCGTCATGTCGCATTTGGAGAGCCCCTGATGCGCCTAAACAGTGGAAATCCCCAACAAGTGACCCCATTTTGGAAAATAGACCCCACAAGGAACTTATCTAGATGTGTGGTGAGCGCTATGAAGCCCCAAGTGCTTCACAGAAGTTTATAATGTACAGCCGTAAAAAACAAAAAAATAATTTTTTTTGTACAAAAATGATATTTTCGCCCCCAGTTTTTTATTTTCCCAAGGGTAGCAGAAGAAATAGGACAAATTGCACAATAACTCTTGGGGTCCAGAGTATGCTGATACCCCATATGTGGGGATAAACTACTGTTTGGACACATGGCAGAGCTGAGAAGTGAAGGAGCACCGTTTGACTTTTTCAACGCAGAATTGGCTGGAATTGAGATCAGACGCCATGTCACATTTGGAGAGCCCCTGATGTGCCTAAACAGCGGAAACCCCCCAATTCTAACTCCAACCCTAACCCCAACACACCCCTAACCCTAGTCCCAACCCTAACCACAAACCTAACCCTAACACACCCCTAATCCCAACCCCAACCCTAATCCTAACTTTAGCGCCAACCCTAACCCTAACTTTAGCCGCAACCCTAACCCTAATGGGAAAATGGAAATAAATACTTTTTTTTAATTTTATTATTTTTCCCTTACTAAGGGGGTGATAAAGGGGGGTTTGATTTACTATTTATAGCGGGTTTTTATGATTGGCAGCTGTCACGCTAAAAGACGCTTTTTATTGCAAAAATAGTTTTTGCATCATCACATTTTGAGAGCTATAATTTTTGCATATTTTGGCCCACAGAGTCATGTGAGGTCTTACTTTTTGCGGGACGAGTTGACGTTTTTATTGGTACCATTTCTGAGCACGTGACGTTTTTTGATCGCTTTTTATTTCGATTTTTGGGAGGTTAGAATGAACAAAAATCAGCAATTCATGAATTTCTTTTGGGGGAGGCGTTTATACCGTTCCGCGTGTGGTAAAATTGATAAAGCAGTTTTATTCTTCGGGTCAGTACGATTATGGCGATACCTCATTTATATCATTTTTTCATGTTTTGGCGCTTTTATAGAATAAAAACAATTTTATATAAAAAATAATTATTTTTGCATCGCTTTATTCTGCGAGCTATAACTTTTTATTTTTTTGCTAATGATGCTGTATCATGGCTCGTTTTTTGCGGGACAAGATGACGTTTTCAGCAGTACCATGTTTTTTTATATCGGTCTTTTTGATCGCGTGTTATTCCACTTTTTGTTCGGCGGTATGATGATAAAGCATTGATTTTTTGCTTCTTTTTTTTTTTTTTAAGGGGTTCACTAAAGGGGTTAACTAGTGGGACAATTTTATAGGGGGGGTCGTTACGGACGCGGTGATACCAAATATGTGTACTTTTATTGCTTTGTTTTTTTTATTTACAGGAAGAAGTGAATTTATTGGGGAATATATATATTTTTTTTTATTTATTTTGGATTTTTTTTTAAAACATGTTTATTTTTATTTTTTTAACTTTTTTACTTTGTCCCAGGGTGGGACATCACTGTATTTTATCAGATCGCTGGTGTGACAGTGTGCACAGCTCTCTGTCACACCAGCGATCGCTCATGCAGTGCAGCAGGCTTCTCAGTGCCTGCTCTCGGCAGGCACTGAGGTAGCCGCCTCCCTCCAGGACCCCGGCGCCATCTTGGATCCGGGTCCTGGGAGGGAGGAAGCCCTCAGAACAGCGCGATCACATCGCGCTGCTCTGAGGGTCTCAGGGGGGCGCGCAGGGAGCCCCCACCCTGCGCGATCCTCCCCTGTGCCCCCAGTACACCGCAATCATGTTTGATCGCGGTGTGCAAGGGGTTAATGTGCCGGGAGCGGTCCATGACCGCTCCTGACACACAGTCATGGGTGTCAGCTGTGATAATCAGCTGACACCCGGGCGCGATCGGTTGCGCTCCCCCCGGGAGCGCGTCCGATCGCATGAGACGTACTATCCCGTCCATGGTCATACGGGCCCAGGTACCATGGACGGGATAGTACGTCCGATGGCAGTAAGGGGTTAAAGGGGTTGTCCATTATTGGTCAGAATTGCAATGTTCTTATAAAGACAAGCAATGTTGCAATTTACTTCTTATAAAAATCCACACATTTCTCTAGAATGGAGGAATTTTTAGTTTATTGCCTATTGCCTTTTCAAGCACAACACACAGTTGCTAAAATTTTGTTTACATGAAAACATTGTTAATAATGAACGAGAGGAAATCAGGGCTCTGTGTCTATTAGAACATACATATATAAACACAATATAAACATAAAATATAATTAGGCTAGGGTCATACGACCGTATTTTCTCTCATCTGAGAGACTTGGGCTCAATATGCTAATTACACTCTGATCAGACTCTGATCAGGAGTGTGATCATAGTGTGATCCGATTTTGTCTGTTGGGGAGAAGATGGAAAAAAAAAATTTCCGTCTTCTTCATTCTGTCAGTTCGTGAAAACGTCATCTGAGTGCAGTCCGGATGATCCTGACTTGAATGGCAGAGTGGGATTCAAACGTGATGCAAATCATGCATGCTGCAATTTTTGGGGGAATATGCACAGCCAATATGCACGGCCCCATAGACTAACATTGGTGCGAGCGTGATCTGATGTTTTGTCGGATCGCACTTGGACCAACAATATATTCGTCTGCACGAGTCCTTAGACATATGTGTATATTGACTACAGAAGCTTCAGTGAGACGAACAGCTATAAGGCATAAGTGCAGGTCTTTACCAAGTCAGCATGAAGAATAGCTTTGCCTGAACTAGGAACATTGTTAAAGGTTAGCATTTTATAGTTTTGCTTCTACATTGACCTTGGTTTAGTGGTCAGATGTCTCCATTTTTTGGAAGAGCCCTTTCGATTACCTGCAGCATTACCAAGTGAATGAATAACATAAAGCCGGGTTAACAGCATACGTGTATTTAATTACACATCTGGGACATGTAAATTGGAGAAATAGGCATGCATTTATTCCTGACTTATTTCAATCCTTTCTCTACAAGGTTACTGTACCAAACTCACAAGGCCGCACTATACTTTGAACTTTCATATGGAATTGATTTCACTTGGAGCAAGTTGTAAATGGTTTCTTTTACACACAGGGTGTCTTCTGATATCAGGATCAAATACATATTTTCCTTTCATTCTTGTTCGCAAAAACCTATTTCAGCTCATGAAATGTAACCTTGATGTTATTCAGAAAAGTGTTAATTTCTTATTAGAATTGTGTATATTTTGCAATGGCCTCACATTTTCATAAAGAATGAAAATAATATGAAAAAAAAATCAGTTCTTTGCTTTGTAGCAATCCTGTTTGTGTACTGTGGACACCTTCTAAATAACAATTAAAAGATCTGTTTTACAAAAACAACCTACAGTGGGTACGGAAAGTATTCAGACTCCTATAAAGTTTTCACTCTTTGTTTCATTGCAGCCGTTTGGTAAATTCAAAATTCATTTTTTTTCTCATTAATGTATACTCTGTACCCCATCTTTACTGAAAAAAACAGAAATGTAGAAATTTTTGTAAATTTATTAAAAAAAAAAAACTGAAATTACACATGGTCATAAGTATTCAGACCCTTTGCTCAGTATTGAGTAGAAGCACCCTTTTGAGGGCATAATACTGTGTTTGGGGGCACTGTGAAGGCCTCATACTGTTTGTTGAGCGGCATTGTGAAGGCATGATGTGTGTAAGAGCAGAGGAGCTGTAGTAAAGATTTAGGTCCCTGTGTTCATCCTGAGAGCCACTTTAAAAGTGACTGCATCACATTTATCACTGGAATAACCTATACAGGTACATAAGGCACTAAACCCTTCCCAGAGTACCTTCGCCCTTAGGGCTCATGTACATGATCGTATTTTCAGGTCTGAGTGCGATCCGACAAAACATCTGATATTTTGTCGGATCGCATTCGGACCAATGTTAAACTATGGGGCCGTTCACATATTACATTTTTTTCCTCAGGCAGAGATTGTCAGGAGAAAAAATTGCAGCATGCTCAAGTTTATCCAATATTTGGATCGCACTCGGCCATGCAAGTGAATGAGTGCATTGAAAACATCGGAAAGTACTTGGATGACATTTGATGCACTCCGATTTCTAATGATTTTTTTCTCAATCTTCTCCTCATCCAAGAGAATCGGATCACACTATGCTCACACTCCGATCAGGCTCTAATCAAAGTTTGGTCAGACTGTGATTGACCTAATTTTCTCGGATGAGATAACATACAGTTGTGTGACCCTACCCTTACAGTGTCATTCAAATCAAAGGTTAAACCATGTAACTGTGGCACCGCAGAGTCCAGTTGCCATGGTAACATTGCCTCCCTCTACAGGGTGGTGATGTCATGCCTGGAAGCAGGAAGAGGTCCCCATGTGAGGTAGTACACAGCATTCAACACTTGTTCTAACTCCAGACCAAAAGGGCAGAGCTTAAGAGAGTGACAGTTGATGGGAGGAGTTAGTGCTGAGGTATGGAGATTGTTCTGGAAAGAGTCAGTTGGTCTGAGGTGAGGGAGGAGAGAGGAGCTGAGACAAGGGCTCTGAGGAATTACAGCTGCGTCAGAGCTGATCCCGGAGTGGAGTGCTGATAAACAGGACGCCAGAATACTAGGCTGTGTGGGTACTGTACGCCCCGACAGCCAAATCTGGAGGGCAAGGGACTGCAAGCTCCATGACCACACCGAACACCTGGAGGCACCGCAGTCAACCAAGAGCCCAGGGCTGCCAGTGAGCAGACAGTGCCTGTGATAGGCTCACGCTGTTTGCCATACAGGCTAAAGCTAACATGCAAGAGAAGGTTGCAGTTTAGCTACAGGCAGCAGGGACCAGAAAAGAGAGCGCAAGCAGGAAGGCCTCGAACACCACCTAGCAAGGTAGATCCCCTGAATCTTCCAGGCGAGCCGGACTCCTGCTATCATCTGTAACTAGTACCCCGGATTGCATTTTCACTTACCAAGAAGTAAAAGGTAAAGAAAACTGCACTCTTCTGTGTCCGTGGTTATTCTCTGCACCTTAACGTTCAACACCACCTGGAACAGACTGTCATATCCGCCATGGGGCCCCGCTCTACCCGTGGGGAGCAGTAACATCTCTGCTGTGTCACCATCTCCCACGGGTGGTGTCACAAATTAATTCCCCTACAAGCTACCCCCACCATCATCTTTGACAATTTTATTGGACGCCCAGGGCCACAGACCGGGCCACTGCTGCGTGTACTTTAAACTGCCCGGCCCGGGACCAAGTACCCCACGGCCCTGGTGGGACGCTCCATAACACTTTGGCTTATGTATTGTAATATGTCAAATGGCAATCACATGGACAGGAATCATGTGCATGCCGCTAGTATATGTTGCTTGCAGTTATTGTTATATAGCGAACTTATCCTTTATACTGTGTGCCTAAGCTCAGTTGCTATTTCTTACTCGGCTTCCATACAGTTTGAGTACTACACATGCTGACACTACTAAGCGAGATATGCTAACAGAATGAATACTTTTTATTACATTTCAGAGAAAAACGAGATTCAACTATTTCTAAATTATACCTGTTTTTTTATCCTTTTCAAAAGAGACATCAGAAAAGGACAGTTATGGATAGTCATAAGGTGGTTGTCAATAATTTCTCCTTCATATCTGTCATACAACAAATGTCCCAATGCATAAGCAAGCAGATTGCTCTATAAGGTATCTGGAAAATCAGTGGCAACCGCTGTCGGAGCTGTGATTTCTGCCATTTCCTGTGGTCACTTAGAGACGCCCTGACAGCTCTCCTGATATGACTGTTTTACTATATAGCTGTATTTTCCAGGAAATAACAATTCCGGAACATCTTTTCTCAGAACACTATGTTGTGTTGTTTCTCTGTTATTACTCCTAGAAATGTATGAATAAACTGACAGCTAGCTGTTACCACCTCCATTGTCAAAGGGACGTGCCCCTACATCTGCTAACATGCAATTGTCAATTTATTAAGACATTTCTAGAAGGAAGGGCTCTAAGAAAATGTAAGGGAATGCAAGAATTCAGACAAGACTATTGTAAGACCATTGTTGGTGGTTTTATATCTGTCCTTATTAGGAAAATGCTTTTTTTATCTGGATCTTTGCCAAAAAAAGCTTTAAAAATTGTGCACCTAATTGTGTACAACAATGTATATCATGCAGCATTTTTTCACCATAATTTGAATTAACTGTGCAGGGAATAATGCTGACACACAGCATCTTCAACATGTATGGTAGATGAGAACAGTGCACAAACAGCATTAGCTGCAGTGTATGTAAAGCAATATGGAGTTGATATTATTGTTATGCTTTAGAACATAAATAAATCAAAAACTCGGCACTCAATTTAACGTGATCAAGCAAATTTTTAATGGTGTCCACAAAGTAACAAACGGAAATGTTCCGGTCCTAATAGTGGACCTTCATCAGTCACCGTTAAATATACACAAGGTTGTGGGTGGAACCATGAAATCACTTCATGACTTAAATGGACCAAATGTCAAATTACTGTCTGCATACAAAGAGATAAAGCCCGAGTCAGGACAAAGAAGTTCTTAGAAGAGCCGGAAGCTGTGTGTCATGTCGGGCAGCATGGGGAGTGTTTTTGATTTATTGATATTACGGTGTGGGAACCTACACTGGCACCTTCCTACGGCTGTGCACAAGCCTATTTTCTACTATGCTTTAGAACATAAACCTGTATAGAAAGAGACTTTAAGTGTGGTAAGCATGGATGTAAGAAAGTCACTTTTGGTGACACAATCTTTTTTATTTGTGATCTTGCAGTTATCTGTTCTACACAATGTCATTCAACATTACCCTATGGTCAGTGTCGTGCCACCAATGGCAGCAGACCACAATTTCTCTATGGAGCTTGTGAGTTGGGGTCACTGGTAGCAAACTTGAGGTCCTGATTTAAACAATATATATGTCCTCAACCCGTTAAACTATGTGCACACGTTGCGGATTGTTAGCGTTTTTGCAGCGGCAAAAACGCTTACCCAACGCAACTCATTATATTCTATGGGATTCCGCAATCCTGTGCACATGCTGTGTGTTTTTCCACAGTGGAATCCCATCGTGGAAAAATACACAGCATGCACATTCTTTTTGCGGAATAGCGGCGATTCCGCTACCGTAGGAATGCATTGAACCGCTTACTTTCTGCATGTGGCTATGCCCACCATGTGCAAAGTAAGCGGTTCATGTGCGGATGGTACCCAGGGTCTGGAGGAGAGGAGACTCTCCTCCAGGCCCTGAGTACCATATCCCCGTTAAAATAATAATTCAATAAAAAATAGAGATATTCTCACCTTCCGGCGGCCCCCGCAGCTTTCCCGCCTCTCAGCAACGCTCCCGGTCAATCCCGTTCCCAGGCGTCCTTAGCGACAATGACCCCAGATGACGTAGCATCACATGAGACCGCTATGTCATCTGGGGTCACTGTCTCTAAGGATGCCTGGGAACGGGATTGATCGGGAGCGTTGCTGAGGACCAGGAAGGCTGCGTGGGATGCCGGAAGGTGAGAATAGCACAATTTTTTATTTTTGTTATTATTTTTAACATTAGGTCTTTTTACTATTGATGAGGCATAGGCGGCATCAATAGTAAAAAGTTGCTCACACTTGTCAAACACTTGTTTCACTAGTGTGACCATCCTGTCAATCAGTTTTCCAAGCGACGCTACAGATTGCTTGGAAAATGCTAGCATTATGCAAGCTAATTACGCCTGAAAAATGCTAGTTTCTGGCAGGAATACGCATACCAATAAAAATGGTATTTCCCGTGGCAATTCCGCAACATGTGCACATAGCCTTACTCGGTGTTTTGGCACTCAGCACAGCATGAGCAATGACAATGTCACTAGACTAAGACTCATCGAGGGAAAGGAAGCTTGGTGAGTGGTTTCTTTTTGGGGGCATAATACTTTGCTAAGGTATATTGGGGAGGGGGCATAATAGTGTGTGTGAAGCAACTGTGATGGCACTGTACTGTGTTTGGGGCACTTTGAGGGCAGCGCAATGTTTGGAAGGGTCATCCTAATGCATGGAAGTACTGTACTTTATTAAGGGGCACTTTTATGCATCTTAATGGGTGAGGAGCACTGTGGAGGCATCATAATGTGCTGGAAATTAATATAAGGGCATAATACTGTGTTTGAGAGCACTGTGAAGGCCTCATACTGTTTGCTGAGTGGCAATGTGAAGGCATAATGTGTGGGGGAAATTGGAGGCAACATAAAGTGCGAAGGGCACTGCTGTGGTTAATTTTTTGAGCAATTCACTTGGGGAATCACACTGTGTGCAGCAACTTATTTGGGAACATCATAGTGTGTGGAGAAACATCTTTGGGTCATCATAATGCATGAGAAGGCATCATAATACACGGAGGCCATGAAAGAGGTATCAATGTGAGTGGGAACACTATAGGGCAGTGATGGCGAACCTTGGCACTCCAGCTGTTGGAGAACTACAACTCCCAGCATGCCTCAACTGCTGCAGGTTGCAAGGGCATGCTGGGAGTTGTAGTTTTACAACAGCTGGAGTGCCAAGGTTAGCCATCACTGCTATAGGGCTTAATTAGAGGCACTATTTCTCTATGATTGACACAATGCATGTCCTTCTGCCATGTCATTGACAGCTGGGGCATATGGCCGTCTGTGACCTCACCTATGTGCCATGCTCGCCTGACTCTACTGAATAATTATATTATTTTGAGGAACTGGTGTGGTTGGGACTAAATTCAGACTTTTGGGGCCCCATTATTTACATGTACACCTAGCCTATGGTGTATGCAGTGCAGTAATATAGTCTTCACTACACTGAATTCTAGGTTAACTACTCAGCTGGTACACAGCTGGGCTTCTGAAATTTGGGAGGACACACCAGAGAGGCAACGGGAGATTAGGGAGGTAAATAAGTGGCTCAAGAATTGGTGTAGGAAGGAGGGGTTTGGGTTCCTGGAGAACTGGGCCAACTTCTCAGTTGGCTACAGGTTCTATGCTAGGGATGGGCTGCACCTCAATGGGGAGGGTGCAGCTGTGCTGGGGGAGAAAATGGCTAGAAGGTTGGAGGAGTCTTTAAACTAGGGACTGGGGGGGAGGGTATTCATTTTATAGGAGGGGAAGGCAGTACAGATAGAGACCTGGGCACAAATAATGAAATTGGGGGTGGGGGTGGCATGGGGGGTGGGGTTAGAACAGTTAATAATTTAAGAAAGAATAGAGGTTCAGAGAGATACATAAAGTGCATGTATACTAATGCTAGAAGCCTCACCAACAAAATGGCGGAATTAGAATTAATTTTGTTGGAACATAATTATGACATGGTGGGGATATCTGAGACTTGGCTGGATGAGAGCCACGACTGGGCGGTTAATTTACAGGGCTATAGTCTGTTTAGAAATGACCGTAAAAATAAGCGAGGTGGGGGTGTGTGTTTATATGTAAAATCATCCTTAAAACCCATCCTGTGTGATATCTGTGAATCTAATGAAGATGTAGAGTCTCTGTGGGTGGAGATTAGGGGAGGGGGGAAAAATAATAAATTATTCATAGGGGTTTGTTATAAGTCTCCTAAAATAATGGAAGCAACAGAGAATATCCTCGTAAAGCAAATAGATGAAGCAGCAACTCAAGGAGAAGTCATTATTATGGGGGACTTCAACTACCCTGAAATACATTGGGGAACAGAAACCTGCAGTTCCAGCAAAGGTAATAAGTTTTTGGCAACTATGAGAGACAATTACCTTTCACAACTAGTTCAGGACCCAACAAGAGGGGGGGCACTGCTAGACCTAATATTATCCAACAGGCCAGACCGCATATCAAATATAAGGGTTGGGGGTCACTTGGGTAATAGTGATCACAAAATAATAAGCTTTCATGTATCCTTTAATAAGATGTGTAGTCGAGGGGTTACAAGGACACTAAACTTCAGGAAGGCAAATTTCCAACGGATGAGAGATGATCTTGGTGCAATAAACTGGGACGATATCCTGAGACATAAAAATACACAAAGAAAATGGGAGACGTTTATTAGTATCCTGAATAGGACCTGTGCACAGTATATACCCTATGGGAATAAACATGCTAGAATTAGGAGGAAACCACTATGGCTAAATAGAGCTGTAAGGGGCGCAATAAGGGACAAAAAGAAAGCGTTTAGGGAATTAAAGCAAGTAGGTAGTGAAGAGGCATTAAATAAATACAGAAGACTGAATAAATTCTGTAAAAAGCAAATCAAGACAGCAAAGATTGAGGCAGAGAGACTCATTGCCAGAGAAAGTAAAAATAATCCCAAAATATTCTTTAACTACATAAATAGCAAGAAACTAAAAAATGATAGTGTTGGTCCCCTTAAAAATAGTCTGGGTGAAATGGTGGATGAGGATGAGGAAAAAGCCAATATGCTAAATGACTTTTTTTCAACTGTATTTACACAAGAAAATCCCATGACAGATAACATGATCAGAGATAAAAAAATTTCTCCATTAAATGTCACATGCTTAACCCAGCAGGAAGTACGGCGGCATCTAAAAATCACTAAAGTTGACAAATCCCCGGGTCCGGATGGGATACACCCCCGAGTACTGCAGGAATTAAGTACAGTTATAGATAGACCATTATTTTTAATCTTTAAAGATTCCATAATAACTGGGTCTGTACCACAGGACTGGCGTATAGCAAATGTGGTGCCAATATTCAAAAAGGGGGCAAAAACTGAACCTGGAAATTATAGGCCAGTGAGCTTAACATCTACTGTGGGTAAAATCCTGGAGGGTTTTTTAAGGGATACTATTTTGGAGTATCTGAAGCTGAATAACCTCATGACACAGTATCAGCATGGGTTTACGAGGGACCGTTCTTGTCAGACTAATCTGATAAGCTTTTATGAAGGGGTAAGTTCAGGACTGGACCAAGGGAATGCAGTGGACGTGGTGTTCATGGACTTCTCAAAAGCTTTTGATACAGTGCCACACAAAAGGTTGATACATAAAATGAGAACAATGGGGATAGGGGAAAATATGTGTAAGTGGGTTAAGAACTGGCTCATGGATAGGAAACAAAGGGTGGTTATTAATGGAGCACACTCGGACTGGGTCACGGTTAGCAGTGGGGTACCACAGGGGTCAGTATTGGGGCCGCTTCTCTTTAACATATTTATTAATGACCTTGTAGGGGGCATACAGAGTAGTATTTCAATATTTGCAGATGACACTAAACTCTGCAGGGTAATAAATACAGAGGAGGATAATTTTATATTACAGGAGGATTTATGTAAACTAGAAGCTTGGGCTGATAAATGGCAAATGAGCTTTAATGGGGATAAATGTAAGGTCATGCACTTGGGTAGAACAAATAAGATGTATAATTATGTGCTTAATTGTAAAACACTGGGCAAAACTGTCACTGAAAAAGACTTGGGTGTATGGGTGGACGACAAACTCAAATTTAGTGGCCAATGTCAGGCAGCTGCTGCCAAGGCAAATAAAATAATGGGATGCATTAGACGAGGCATAGATGCTCATGAGGAGAACATAATTTTACCTCTATACAAGTCACTGGTGCGACCACACTTAGAATACTGTGTGCAGTTCTGGTCTCCGGTGTTATAAGAAGACATAGCTGAACTGGAGCGGGTGCAGAGAAGAGCGACCAAGGTTATTAGAGAACTGGGGGGTCTGCAATACCAAGACAGGTTATTACACTTGGGGTTATTTAGTTTGGAAAAACGAAGGCTTAGGGGTGATCTTATTACAATGTACAAATATATGAGGGGACAGTACAAAGACCTTTCTAATGATCTTTTTACTCTTAGACCTGTGACGGGGACGAGGGGGCATCCTCTACGTCTGGAGGAAAGAAGGTTTAGCCATAATCACAGATGCAGATTCTTTACTGTAAGAGCAGTGAGACTATGGAACTCTCTGCCGTCTAATGTTGTAATGAGTGATTCCTTACTAAAATTTAAGAGGGGACTGGATGCCTTTCTTGAAAAGTATAATATTACAGGCTATATTCACTAGTTTCCTAGATACAGCGTTGATCCAGGGAGCTAGTCTGATTGCCGTATGTGGAGTCGGGAAGGAATTTTTTTCCCCAATGTGAAGCTTACTGTTTGCCACTTGGGTTTTTTTTGCCTTCCTCTGGATCAACATGTTAGGGCAGGTTAGGATAGGATATGGGTTGAACTAGATGGACTTAAAGTCTTCCTTCAACCTTAATAACTATGTTACTATGTTACTATGTTACTTAAAAAAAATTGTGCCCAATCCAATATAGGATTCAAAAATGTTATATATTTTACTTCATGTCTTATAAAAACCAAATTGGCATTACACAAAGCTTACATGTTGCATGCCATTTTGGCTCTTTCACTAAGCCTTCTACCTAAAAGGAAGAGTCACATGGCTTGAAAAACGTATTTTCTATGCAATACTGACGTGTTTTTAATGTGAAGAAAAAGGCCATCACATTTTAACTTTTCATTGCTGAATCTTCTGTTCTTCATTGGTCTGTGTTCCACAGATTTCATTCCCTCCGGCAGTGTGTTCACTTTCTCTGTATGGCTGAATACCGATATGTTTGGTGCTACCAGCAAAGTGAATGAATGGTATCGGTATTTGGAGTGGGAAAACAAATACTGTAAAGTTCTGCACAATTTTGCTACAATACTGGATGCAATTTGTTATCCGATGCAATTTTTGAAAAAAAAACAAGCATGAAATGAATACTAATATCAAAAAGTAGAAAAAAGTCAGCTCACCAGACTCAGTCTTAGACCTCCTGCTTACATACCAATGCCGCACACGGATGAGGGTGAGGAAGCCACAGCAGAATCCAAGCAGGGAAAAAAATCCAACGAATGGCAGAGGTGACTAAAATTTAACTTTTATTCCTGGTAAATAAAATAAACCAACATATTGCATCCAGAGCTTGTACACAATAACAGGGAGAATCAGCGATCAATGCGTTTCAACATTTCATCTTAGTCATGACCTAAAATGAGTAAGAAGAAATGTCGAAACACATTGATCGCTGATTCTCCCTGCTAATGTGTACAAACTCTGGATGCAATATGTGTTAGGGTTCGAGTTCCCACTGCTGCACAAGGGGAGTCTCGAACCGGTCCCACATTCATCTCCGGCCGCACTGGAGCCTGCTCAGCAGAGACGTCGGTCCCAGCGTCTTTCCCATTCCAGTACTGTGCAGAGACTTGCTTCTGCCTCTCCTGGATCTGCTATTATAGCCAGTACTGGAGCAGACGTCTTTGGGACGAAGTCCTGCGTTTCCCCTTCTGAGCATGCCCAGGGTAAGATCTCTCATTGGAGATCAGGGGTCACATGTTCAGATACTGCAGCAGCTCCTATTGGTTCGCCAGGAAGGTCATGAAACTACATGTGTTTGGAACAGTTTCTCATTGGTCCTTGTTTCTGGCAGGTCCTGTAGCTGTTGCTATAAAAGGGTGGCATGACTGGGCCGCCATGCGCTAATATCAATCATTATATGCTTAGCGCCAGTGTGGTCATGCGTGTGTGTGGTTAGGGCCCGGCTGAAATAAGCCCCTAGAATACCGACTTAATCGGTGAGGAGTTTGGTATGCTAGCTGGTCAGGGTCGGTGTCCTAGATGCCCTAGATTGCCGGCATAACCGGTGAGGAGTTTGATTGCCGTATTCAGGGTCTGGCGTTCAGACGCCATAGATTGCGGGTGACTCCCGCGAGGACATTAGCGCATGATCACGTTCTATGTTCGCTTAGCTGTTCACTGTGTACCTGGGTGCCTGACAGGACACAGAAGTTTGTCTCAGCGGCTCTGTGACGTAACAGGGTTCGCTTTCAACGCTAGACAGCGCCCTAGCGTGTTTATTTTGCGACTCAGTTGTGTTAAGTGAGTTCACACACATTGCCATATAGCGCTGCGGCACTCCTTCTAGCGACTCTGTGGATTAACAGAGTTTGCACATATTGCCACAGCGCGTTACGGCGTTTATTTTGGCAACTCTGCGGGATAACAGAGTTCGCTTCTTGCGCCATTTTACTAGCAGCAGGCTCCGCCTGCACGGTGGACCCGGGCTGCGAACGCACCTCTCCACATCTTATATTTGGTGCGTTCCGCATACCCTAACAATATGTTGGTTCAATTTATTTACCAGGAAGAGTAGTTAAATTATACTAACCTTTGCCATCACAGGATTTTTCTCCCTGCTTGAATACTAAATATGGCCTAAAGTGGATAATATTTCTTACCAACCGTTACACCAATGCCTCTACCCTGTGCCAGTCATTTCACTGGTTACCCATCCACTCCAAAATTCAATATAAACTTATCACTCTCACCCACAAAGCGCTACACAGTTCAGTATCACCCTAACATTTCTCTTAACTATCCCTGTGTTGCCCATTCAACATTTTCTTCATAACCAGGTTCCTCGCATCATGTTCTCACACGCTTTATGCATTTAATAGCCATCTGTGTCTGTACTTTTATACATTCTGGCTGATAACCAGTTCATGCAGCATTACATGAACACCCGATTTCTTACATTATGGCTGGTCAGAACAATAAAAGCAATCCACCTTTATTGTCTCCGCTATTTCCTCATAGATTGTCAGATTGCGAGAAGGACCCTAATTCCTCTTGGTATCTTTTGATTTATGTGATTATTATTATTATTATTATTATTATTATTACTGTAATGTATTTTATTGTCTGTACATGTCTCCTCTAAAATGTAAAGTGATGCGGAATATGTTGGCGCTATAGAAATAAAATTATTATTATAAGTGTTGCGTGTATGCTTATATGTTGCTCAGGATGATCATATAGACATGAATATAGTTTGTTTGTATGTCATAGTGCCACGTGTTTCTATAAAAAATACAATTTAAATGCAGTTACTGTTGATTACACAGCTAGATTTACTTACATGAGAGGTTTTCTCTGACTCATTTGGCAATTTACTCTTAAAATAGACTGAATTTATTTGCCTTTTACAAAGTGAGTTATTTGTTGAGATACTAGCTTGACTTTTATTATTTGGCATCTACTATATCTTTCAATCTTCCTATCTAAAAAAAAATAAAAAGAAAACAAGCAAAACTAGTTTCCAAGTAGTTGTTGGTGCATGCCCATTTTAATCTTTCTTTTGACAGTATCTTTAGGCGTATATATTTCGTAGATTACAATAAACACCTTTATCTCTAAAATATTTTAGTAGTTGCAATAAAGTTGATCTTGAAACCCAAGTAAGAATAATATTCCAAGTATTCAGGTAACATCTATGCAATTATTATGTTAAAGCCCCCCTTTTAAAGAGCATAAATCTCCCTCTCTGGAGGGCACTTAAGAAATCTTCATAGAAGAAATTGCGAACTGATAAGTTGCTTTGTTTTTTAACAAACTCCATTACAGGATTCTATTAAATGCCTGCGCCTCCGGATACAATTGGGAAGATAATAGTTTCATAGCATATATTTCATTGGAAAGACAATTTTTTTTTTATTTGTACTATTTTAATCATTTCAATACTATAAAGAACTTTAAGAAGTATATAGAAAGCACTAATATATTATGCAAGAATATTCCAAGTCTACAGAAAAAGGTCATATATGGTGGGATGACTTATCTGCACACAGTATGCAATCAGTCAGAAAATCCCTTTGAAGATGCTCTCAGTTGCCCCATAGCTAAATATTACAAACTGATGATAACAGTAAAATCGCCTGTTGGCAGCATTTCCAATGGAAGAATTTTCTGGAAAGGGGAGCTATAATTGAATCCCTTCCTGATGTGATAACATGCCTATAACATGCTGGGTGGAGGTTTATGGAGCAGGCTCAGAAGCTGAGCTCACGCCGTATCTGGCTGAGCCCATACAATACCTGCACCATCCTATAACCTCTTAAACTTCCCTGTCAATTTCGGACAATCCACTTAAGGTCCACAATCCCAGGGGCTTGCTGTTTCGAGTATCCATAGGCTTCCTGCAAGACAATTGCAGGGTTTTGATGGGTTGCCCTGACAGCTGAGGACCTACTGAAGGCCCCTTTGGCTTCCATGTTGGTAGGACTGTGAAAATTATGGAGGAAATGCAGCACTCTTGTAGATATTAAAAAATCTGAAAAATCCAGTACATGGAAAAAGAACCATTGTGACATGTTTCGTGCAGCACAGTGTGTGCTCTTAATCATTGCAAAAAGAGCGTTCCCCAAACAACACATAAATAGTATAGACAAACCAATTAAAATCGAACATGATGCATAGGCAAGAGAAACAAGAACAAGCTGATTCAGGTGGAGATGTAACTCATACAGGTGTGGAGCAAATTGTATAATAAACGTAGTACCAAATGCTGGTATATAATGAATCAAATAAAACCTTTAAAGAAAAAAAAACAGGTTCATAATTAATTGAAAAAAATGCATTAATATATACATATGAAAAAACTTGGAGACCCTCCTAGTAATGTAGGAACAGGTCTTGCTTCCTATTCAGTACAGATGGAGCCCTTGTATTCATTTAAGAGATCCAATATGTCTCCCGACTGAATAGTTTGCGATGGTGATCACCGCATTTAGTTGGGGGGTTCACTCTCTCAATCCCCTGCATAGAAACATCCATGGGATGAGAATTGTGGACAACTGTAAAGTGGAGCAAAATAGCAGACACATTGCGAGCTTTGCTACCAATATCTGATAAATGACGTCTCGTTCAAATTTAAGAGGTCCAGTAGTACATCCTATATATTGTAACCTACTAATATTACAAGAAGCTAAATATGTGACAAAGGTAGTGTTACAAATTATGTATTGGTGCATGATATAGTTTTTATGTCCGCAGTAAGAACACTTTGATTTTACAGCACGGAATCGCAAATTATTATTTCTTTGAAGTAAAACATTGTTTGAAAGCAGGCAGTGAAATGTTTTACCTCACAAAAAAAAAATCAGCTGTGATCCCATTGTCCTGTCTGTATACTCTCTTTTGCTCCCCCCCTGCCCAGGAGCTGTGGTATGATCAGACATTTTCCTGTATGGTCAGACACAGCCATTACACAATACACAGCAGGGGCACATTTATAATATCATCTTAGCACAGGGACATTTTATCTAAGCACATCCAATTGTGGAAGCTATTATTATTCCAAGATCTGTTGATTAAAATCAACTTTTTTTTGCTTGGAAAACCCCTTTACTGCACCACAAAATGGTGTCTTGAAAACAAAGACAAGCTTGGTACCACCATAATCATAATGACATAAATAATCATGTTGGAACGATGTTATTTCTGCTCAATAGATGCAATGAAAAAATAAAAAATAAAACAAAGATGGAATTGCGTTTTTTTCCCATTTAACCACACTTTAGTTTTTTTTCTAACTGTTTAACAATACATTGTATTATTAAATGAATAGCGTCATTCAAAATTGCAACTCCTGCAAAAAGCAAGAATTTATATGGTATGTCAATGGAAATATAAAAAAGCTCTTGTAAGACGATGAGGAAAAAAATTAAGGAAAACACAAAGAAGATAATTGTCCGCAAAGGGATTAAGACGTTTAGAATAAATAGATGTGAATATTCCTTGTGCACAAAATTACTTTAAGGTCGGGGTCACATGGCCATCGACTATCTCATGTGAGAGAATCGGGCTGATTATACTAATGACACTCTGTCAGAGTATGAGCCGAGTGTCATCTTACTGTACTGCGATTCTCTCGCATGAGAGCAGCCCAGGTGCAGAAGACGGAGAACTTAGCTTCTCCATAATTTCCATTGTCTGTGTCCACGGATGTTGGTCTGCTCTCGGAGCACATCCAAGTGCAGTCCGTTGTTTCACACACACCCATAGGGTTCTATGGTTGAGTGTGATCGGATATATTTGCAGCATGATGCGATTATTTTCTCAATTGGCATGAGAAAAAAAACGCTGGTCGGCACTGCACCATGGCATAAGAATCCATTTGTTCCTACTCTCCAGTCAAAAAATCTTTATTTGTCATATAACTTGTTTATTAAGTTATTTCCTTTAGTTTTAGGAAAGTCATAAACATGTTATCTCTAATTTGTTTTAGCTGAAAAACAAGAGTGGCCATCTACAAAGTACATACGATGTATCTGTATTTGTGTAAGGAGGTAAAATTCAGCATATCTCATTGTTCTTCAACAGAAAGCAAAAATTGGAGACAGACAAGTTTTCCCAGCATATATTTATAATATGTATATAACCTATATTTGGTATAGCATAGCAGCAGCTCCAAGAGTTGAGTTATTTTCTGTGAAAGGAGATGAAAGAATATATGACAATAGTGAAATGTCAGCTACATAGGGTGGGACACAATCTGGAGGATAACTTGGAGAGAACAAAATAAAATAAATTTAAGTGAAATTGAATTCTACTTGAATTTTACAAAAATTCACATTCACCAAAATGCAAAACTTAAGTCATTGGCACGGATTCGACAAGGTTGCATCTGCTAGTTGTCATTTTTCTGAACCATTAAGAGCCATCAAAAGGTTAAAAGAAATCCTTATATTCACCTTATCGCGCATTTCTCTGGCTCCTCTGCTCATCACCTGTCCAGTCCTTGTCATATCTTTTCATCGGTGAAAGAGCTGAACGTGGATTCTGCACATGGGCGCTTAAGATCCTGGGACACGTCATGCGATCATGAAGTTTCAAGCACTTGCACAGAATCCCCCCGAGTCTCATCAAAGCCAGAGGTCCCAGCTCAGGGTCAGAGAACAGAGGATTTTTGCACGAGTGGCAGGGGTCAGGTGATGCAATGAGAAATGATAGTGATAGTGAGGGATGGAGGGGCTTGAGAGGTAAGTGGTAAGGTGTGCACAAGTTTGGGCTTTTTTTTACATATTACGGTACATTTATTATGCTCTTGGATCTGTAGAGACCCAGAGGTTATTAAATTTCTTAAGGATTTCTCCGCAAATCAAATTTTCTGAGAAAAACCAATGCGAACAGACAAATTAAAATTTAGCTTGATCCACTCATCTGTAATACCAATTGCTGATCACACAGGACGATAGGGATCTGCTATTTTCCCCAATGTATGTGTACATTGCTTTTGCTAAGGATTCGTTAAGCAACGTATCATCTTTTCTTGCTAAAAGCCAGAAAAAGCAGCATTGCTTTCTTTAAATGCTTAAAAGTGATCGTGAACTTTTAAAATGTAAATATCAAAGTCTGCCTCAGATCTACTCTCCTTACCGAGCGCCTCACTAACTCCTCCATATGAAAAAAGCATGAATTCCATGGCTACCATTTCCGCTAACATGTCTAACATTTAGTACAAGATACAAGCCACACCATGCAAACAATTATGTAATAATAGCACTTCTATTAATGCAGCTGATTACTCTCGGAGGAGGCTGCACAGTCGTCATTCCGTTATAATAAATGTAAATATTGAAATTTATTCTAATGGAATAATCTCACAGATGTTTCGGCTGTGGTTCTCTGTGATTAGGCTAGGTTGTGGCACCAGTTATTTTAATGAAAACTGTGACTGACACTTCTGTTGATTCCTGTCCCATGAGTTTTACTGCAGTTTCCATCACAGATGTGACTGAGAAGTATAAATGAGTTGGGCAGAACAGGCAATTCTGACCATATAACTGCAAGGTACAGAACTTGTCTTTGTCTATAACGCTCTGCATCATATGCTAAATGCCCAGGCAGCAACTGGTTTCTCAGGACACCTAGGGCGCTACATGGATTTATATGCTGGAAGTTCATTATTTTTGCAAGTATCCTTCAGTAATATCCACACGGGGATCATATGGAGCAGGCCTAGCATAACAAAGGAAACTAGTGGAAATTTCACACCTACATCAACTGCAGCTTCTTTCATAAAATGTATTCATAATGATAAAGAGACAAGGCCACCTTGTATGAGACCAAAATTAAGAATAAGGCCTCCCCTTCTTGTGCAATACTACTAACAGATCAAAAAAATTATATATAGTATATACTTCATACCTAGATGAGCCACAGCTGTTGGACCTTTGTCTTTATGCTCCAGCCCTCCTGACTATAAAGCTGCATTAAGGCGTAACAGAGAGTTGGGCTTCAAGTTTTATGACAGTCCAGGATCAATGAGTGCTGGGAAATTGAGGAAAAAAGTTCCAGCTCTTATAATGCTGGCAAAGTGCTATCAAAAGTGAACCACGTACTCAAGAGAGTGGATGGCAATTTACAGGGCATGAGAATCGGGAGAGTTCTTGGACATTTTAGACTTTTATCTGCACATAAAGCAGTTTTAAATTGTTGTGGATGATAAGAGTAGCAAGGCCATGACATCCTACAGGGTTTGTATGAATAGATAAACCTTATTTCCATGTCATCTTTTTTCACAGTATGTTTTTCAATGATGGCTGGAAGACATACTTCTCAAACAGTTTGTAGCAGAGAAATGAATCCGTAAACTTAATAATATGTAATTATAGAGAAAACAACAACAACAACAACAGGGCTCACCACCTTCTTTGTGTATCAGCTGGATAGATGAATGAACTGCCATGGGTGCCAGGAATTTTGCTGGTGTGCTCAGCAGTAGAAGACAAATGCAATAAAATGCAATAAGAGGCGATCAAAACATTATATCTACCCCAATATGGTATCAATAAAAACATCAGCTCGGCGCACAACAAATAAGCCCAGATCATGAAAAATGTAGATGCTACAGATCTTGGAAAATGGTGACTTTTTTTTTCTTAAAAATTTTGGATTTCTATTCCCCACTTAAATAAAAAAGAGCTCATACATGTTTGGTATCTGTGTACTTGTACTGACCTGGAGAATCATATTGGCTGGTCAGTTTTAGCATTTAGTGAACATTGTAAATAATAAAAACCCAAAGAGAATTGTAAAATTGCACTTTTTTTTGCAATTTCACAGTGCTTGGAAATTATTTTCCTGTTTTCCAGTATGCTATATGGTAAAATCAATGTTGTCATTCAAAAGTACAAATCATCCTGCAAAAAACAAGCCCTCATATGGCTTATTGACAGAAAAATAAAAAAGTTACGGCTCTGGGAAGAAGGAGAGCAAAAAGAACGGAAAATCGCAAGGTCGTCAATGGGTTAAAAATGTGATAAAAATTCAATGTATCAATAGACAATGTTTTAGCCTTGTAAGGCATTGACAATGGATTACAAATTGGCCTGTGGAGCCATTGTTTTATTATGCTTGCTTAAAGATTTAGTCTTGTTTATTTATTTATTTCATTTAATCTGTACCTCGGAAATAATTTTTCTCTTTTTTAAACTTCCAAGATTTCAATTACATTACGATAATTTATATACAATGTCTGGAAATTATTATTGGCTGCAGAATAACCCTTTATCAACAAATATATGACAAAAATACATAATAAAATATAAACGATACAATACATAGCCTACACATATGACAGAATCACTCTCTATAGTCTACATATAGTTACAATAAATGAACTAGATTTGTCTTCTCTAGTGCCAGCAGGTTATAATGTACCAGTGAAAAAGCAAAAAAGTTATGAAGTAAAATCAGTGTAGTTGATTGGAAGCCATGGAAGTGCAGAATAGAATTAGAATGCAGTAAATGGTGTCAATGTAGTATACACGTTACAACGCAATAAATAGAAGGAAGTAAAGCCATTTAAGTGCTCTAGATGCAAATTTGTAGAAGTACATAATGTTAGGTCTTACAGGAGACTTGTCAAAGTAATTCACTTTTAAGAATTAACACATTGAAGTGCTATTCTACAACACAAGAAATAATCATGCACAGTTAGACTGGTGCAGCCATAATAAATACTATGACTTCGGCATTGCTGCTACTCATTCATGAGCAATTCAGTGCAAGTAATCCTGCAGGACTCAATAGGATATAATGACATTATGTATTTCCTGCTATAAATCATGTCAGGCCTTAAAGAAAGGTTGCTAAAATTGTACAGTAGACTTTTTTTGGCTACTGTGATATGATGGCCTCAGATGATAGGTTTCGTCACCATGAGAAGATACCATGGTGATACCAATCTTAGGGGTGAAGGAACTGTGATGACTTTTTAGCCCAATCAGTTTCTTATAACTTTATCTGGGTAGAGCTGATAATCAAAAGGAAGAATGATGCTGTGATGATCTATGTCCTCAGACATCATTGTCAAGTAATTGGTTGTGCTCCTGGAACCAAGTTCCTCATTAATACTATATCTTTACTGTCTGCTTTTGGCTTTCAGAGAGTATTCCCGTCTGAGACATGTTTGGCATTACAATGTAAAATACCATTAATGTCTGATGCTTCTGTGTGGGCCTTTAATGTCACCCTTGGTTGCTCTTTATGGCCTCCAATGTCCTACGATCTCATATTTACTATCCTTCTCTATAATAATGCTGCACAACTGGTTCATTAATATCTTTAGAAAACAACGTTTGCCACTTATTTCCTCAATATGAATTAATAAGAATAAAACAGATAAGTCTTCAAAAGTAATAAAAACATCTCTGCTCTAATAAGAATTGTTAAAAAGATATTTCCACATAAAAATGTGATGGCAATTCACTAGTATTACTTTATGATTGAGGGCCCAAATTCTGGGACATCCACCAAAAAGTCTGCAATTCTGATTCAGCACTGCAAACCTTTTTTCCTTACACAGAAGTGACAAGATCATATACTGAGCAACAATTTCCTGCCCAGTCACATGAATAAAAGTGCTAATGTGCAGGAAAATAGTAAAGAAACCTTCCTTCTTAAGATCAATGGGAGTTTCTGTCATCAGTCATAAACGTAGTAGTATCTCATCTCTTTATAAAATGGAAATATCTCTTTAAAGGGAATCTGTCCTCAGGTTTTTGCTACCTCATCTGAGAGCAGCATGATGAAGGCGAAGAGACCCTGAATCCAACGATGTATCACATGCTTTAAGACTAAGGGTGCACTGTGAGCCAGAAACGCGTCAGAGCAGTCTCTGTTACCACAACATTCCCATGTGGATTTTTAATTCTATGCATCTTTCATAAAGTCTGAAGATTTTTTTATATTTGCATATGCCTATCATTTTTTCCTTTTGTTCTATTGGACATTTCTGTTGGTCATCAGTAATGGAATGGCACTCCTGAGGATAAAGACAGGTCATTCTGCAATGTGAGTACGATGACATGTTTTTACCTTTTCTAGGTTTCATTTAGTTTTCTGGGTGCAGCAGTTATGATACAATCACAGTTCTTAAATATAGCATTCAGTGGAGCTGAGAAAGCTGACTACTCCCAATCCAAGGTCTCCATGTATATAGTTTATTGACAGTGAGCGACTTATCACAGGAAGGGGCATATTTGTATGAGTCAGCTTATGCCAGTTAGTCTCAGCAGTGATTATAGGGTAGGGGACAGATTAGGGTTTAACAGGAGCATAATAAGGTTAGAGCCCCAGGCCTCTCTACCATCCAGAGTACCCCTGGGAAAGGGATAGCTAAGGTCCCGATTCCATGGACAGTTTAAGGCCCCTCTCCCTTACTTCAGACCCCACATCGTGACAGCATGCTCTGAATTTGGCCATAGACTTTAATGGTGCCAGCAGAGCACAAATGTGTTCTGTGTGCACCATCTTAGGGTGTGTATGCCCACTGGAGACAGACACCCAGACACGGTCTACTACATCTGCATGTCCACCTCTAGAATGAACACATACTTAAACAGCTATAAAATCTGCTTTAGCTGATACTCACTCTCACCTTTTTTCACTTGGAATACTTTCATGCTACTGCATAATAAGCTTGTCTTTAAAAAGTAAACTTTGGTCATTTTGCAGAGAGAAGCCTGTTGGGGTTTTGACTTTTTACATTCCCACCAACTGTTTTGAAATATGAATTCTGCGGGTATATTGCCCAGCAATATCAAATTAAAATTAGTTGCTGTAATCTTTTCACAGATACTGCGTACACAAGCAAATAAACATTTTGACATTTATGAATGCAAAACCTACTTTCTAATGAAATATTCCAGTTAATTGTTCTTATAAGATGCTGTGATTGTGGAGCTTCACACTGGGGAAATGGTTGATATATTTCACTGGATATGTTGTAAAGAACACAAAATTCCTTTTTAGCAAAATACACTTAAAAAACATTTCCATTAGCAAGTATGAGTAACCTACATTGTGATTATAGGAAGCACAGTATGTATGAGGATTATCTTATGTTCTATCTATTCACTTTGCCACTTTTCTTATTAATTTTTACAGCTAAACTATATATACGGTTGTATATGTCTGCAGGCACTGGATAGGCAATCTGAGATGCTAGCCCTGTGTCCATTGGTCCCCTAAAGAAATTAAACCTCTAATCAAAGTCAGATAAATGAGCAGAGGTGAGAGCAGTGTGTCACTTTCTGTCAAATCTATTCTTGTATCCCAATAAAGTTCCTGCACTCTAGTTACACAATGATTCAATAAAGCCCCGAGGCTTTAAACATTGATGCTACAGCCATCAAACTCTTACTTTGTTAATGCTATAAGTGAAGACGATTCGGTTATATTTGTGTTGTAGAGTTTTGAGGTTTTTCTACAGATCAATTTGTGTAGAAATACTTGCCAAAAGCACTAAATCATTTTAAAGGAATATTGATTTCCTAGGTAATCCCTAACTGCATCTATATTTTTGATTTTAACACATTAAAACTGAAAAAATAGAAGGCAATTTAAATCAAGCTATTATCCTATAGAGTTTGATTCAGAGCAGCAAAATGACACAAATGAGATTGTTTCATCTTGTTAAGAGAGGAAAATTATTTTCCAAATGAAAAGAGGGTCATAAGTAACGAATACGGATGAGCGTATAGCTTCAGATAACTCCTTATCTGAATAGCTATAGCGCTTACCGAATAGCTGCACTGGAAACCCGTATACCTGGGGCACTCCTGATAATCAGCTGTTTGGCACCGCCGCTGTGTGTGTCTCAGCTGCGTGACAGTCACAATACATGTGGGGATTGCCTGTTTTCTGGGCTCTCCATGCATGTGTTGTGACCGTCACACAGCCGCGACACATGCAGTTGTGGCGCCGAACAGCTGATCATTGGGAGGGCTTCAGGTATCCGGGTTCCAGATGCAGCTATTCGATAAGCGCTATAGCTATTCGGATAAGGAGTTATCTGAAGCCATTCGCTCATCCCTAGTAACGATAAACTAATAAATTAGAGTATAATTGAGTTCTACTTAAATTTACAAAAATTAGCATGAGCCAAATTAAAAGGTCATCAAAATGTTAAAAAATCCTTATCCTAATCTCACTGCTTCCCTCCCCAGCTCTCGCTGCTTTATATTACAGCCACTCCTGCTGAAATTCCTAGGCCTCTCAGGGCTGGGACTTCCGTCTTTGATGAGGGAGGATTCTGCACAAATGTGTGAAAGGTCATGGTGTCATAACAATATGGTACACGTGACCTTGCCCACACATGCACACAACCCTCCCAGGCTTTGGCATAGCTAGAAGTCCCAGCCCAGAGTAAGAGGCCACAAGCAGCAGACATGTGAAGATGTTGATAAGACCAAACAGTTGGTGGTGAGGAGCAGAGGGATCAGAGAAGTTTATGTAAAGGTAAATATGAGTATTATATATATATATATATATATATATATATATTATATATATATATTATATTTATTATGATATGGGGTCAGGAGGGATGCCAGAGCTTAATAAGGTACATTAAATTTACGAAGAATAACTACTTCGCAAATCAAATTTCCTGGGAAGATCTATGCGAACAGTCAAATGGTAAATGTGCCTAACCTACTTAGCCATAATGTATCATTTCATCCAGATAACTAGTACTATAAAGTAGTCAAAGTTATTCAGACCAAAAAACAACAAAATATCACACAGTACTGTGACTTAGGGCTTATCCACACATCAGTATTCGGTCAGTATTTTGTATTAGTGTATGTAAGCCAAAATCAGTAGTAGAACTTACAGAGAAAAACTATAATTGAAATATTGACATCTGTTCTGTGTTTTGGAGACACCCCTGGTTTTGGCATACAAATAGTGATGAAATACTGATCAAAAATACTGATGTGTGAATAAAGCCTCAGTCCCATTATTATTATTATTTATTATTTTTATAGAGCCATCTATTCCATGGCGCTTTACATGTGAAAAGGGGTACATATAATATAAAACAAGTACAATAATCTTGAACAAAACGTACAGTAAGAGAGTGAATTCTGCTCGCGAAGGCTCAGTCTACAAGACCCATGTTTGTCTTTCTTCATTTCCATACCGATGTTGAAACTTTTTTTTCGCTTGACAGAAGTTATGTCATCATGGATAAAGGGAGAAGAAATTATCACTGCACCAAATAAAAAATATAAAATGAGCATAAACGGGCAATGTTTTGGACTTTCAAGTAGCTTTTCTCAAGACAGAGTGTAACCATTTGAAGCTAAGATATTCGGTGGTACAGTTAGTTATGTACAGGTGCTACTCACAAAATTAGAATGCGATCAAAAAGTTAATTTATTTCAATTTTTCAATACAAAAAATGAAACTCATATATTATATAGAGTCATTACAAACAGAGTGATCTATTTCACGTGTTTACTTCTGTTAGGCTAAGTGCACACGTTCAGGAATGTTTGCAGAATATGCCTGAGCAAAACCGGACTTATTTTGCGGTAAAAACGTGCGGTTTTTTTTGCGCGGATTTTGCGCATTTTTGGTGCGTTTTTTCCCTGAACTTTCTAGGTCAATAATACAGCAGAAAAAACGCTAGAATTACGCAAAATTAATGAACATGTTGATTCTTTTCCGCGATTCGTTTTTTTTGCGGAAAAAAAACGCACCATGTGCACAAAAATTGCGGAATTCATTCTAAATAATAGGATGCGTTATTCATGCGTTTTTTACGGTTTTTTGCCGCGAAAATAAATGCAAATAATCCTGAACGTGTGCACTTAGCCAGAATGATGATAATTATGGCTTACAGCTAATGAAAACCCAAAAGTCATTATCTCAGTAAATCAGAATACTTTATAGCACCAGCTTGAAAAATTATTTTAAAATCTGAAATGTTGGCCTACTGAAATGTATGTTCAGTAAATGCACTCAATACTTGGTCGGGTCTCCTTTTGCATCAATTACTGCATCAATGCGGCATGGTATGGAGGCGGCCAGCCTGTGCCACTGCTGAAGTGTTATGGAAGCCCATGTTGCTTTGATAGCAGCCTTCACCTTGTCTGCATTGTTGGGTATAGTGTCTCTAATCTTCCTCTTGACAATACCCCATAGTTTCTCTATGGGGTTAAGGTCAGGTGAGTTTGCTGGCCAATCAAGCACAGTGATACTGTTGCTTTTAAACCAGGTATTGTTACTTTTGGCAGTGTGGACAGGTGCCACTGCCAAGTCCTGCTGGAGAATGAAATTTCCATCTCCAAAAAGCTTGTTGGCAGAGGGAAGCATGAAGAGCTCTAAAATTTAATGGTTGACTGCTGCACTGACTTCAGTCTTGATAAAACACAGTGGACCTACAGCAACAGATGAAACTTCACACTAGACCTCGAGCAGCTTGGATTGTATGCCTCTCTACTCTTCCTCCAGACTCTGGGCCCTTGATTTCCATTTGAAATGTAAAATTTACTTTCCCTTGTGGAGTGTGTCAATGACTGCCTTCTGGACATCTGTCAAGTCAGCAGTCTTCCCCATGATTGTGGAGCCTACCGAAACAGACTAAGGGACCTTTTTAAATGCTTAGGAAGCCTTTGAAGGTGTTTTTTGTTAATTATTCTAATTTACTGAGATAATGACTTTTTGGTTTTCATTGAGTGTAAGCCATAATCATCTACATTAACAGAAATAAACACTTGAAATAGATCACTCTGTAATGACTCTATATAATATATGAATTTCACTCTTTTTAATTGAAGAACTGAAATAAATTCACTTTTTGATGATATTCTAATTTTATGAGAACCACTTGTATATGGCTTTAGAAAGGCCATGTTATAGCGTGACTTGAGGAAGGCCATTTGATTGGTTGAAACATCAGCACTTTCTGTTCTTTGTATGTATTTTAACAGGAGATAAACTAAAGAAATGCTTAATTCTACAAGAGTTTATTCAGTACAATAGCAATTTCTTGATCTCTGATATTAGTCTGGTGAAAGTGGAGGCCTGGGCCACTATTCTCACAAACATAACTTTTAGCACCATGGGATATCTTTGTATCGATAAAGGTAAATCTACAAAAGATCATAAGATAAGATCTTAATTATCCAGTTGTAAATAATACTCCATTTCCTTAATTCTTCTAGTGAAAACTTAAGCCAAATGGTTGAAGAGGCGACATTGCTAATAGTGCCTTAAAAAATTATGTATTGTGTAAAAAAAACTGGTAGATGTGAGATATTTGTGTTGTAATTATATTTTACTTCTTCTTTCAGAAGCTATACATACAAATTTTAAAAGTTAATGCTGCTAAAGATAACAGGACAGTTTACTTTCAAATACCAGGAATAAGCAAAGCATTTAGCAATCAAATAATAAAATATCTATTACTATGTATGGAATTTTTGTAATAAAGATACAAGAAATCATACTCAGTCTCATACATTTACGTTTCTGACTATGAAAGCATATGAAGGGGAATATAAATGCCTAAGTACTCATACTTTTAATGGTAAGTTCACATTTCCGCTGACACATTTTGTCTTTCTTTTCCATTTAGAGAAACAAACAGAATGCAAGTTCAAAATCTATCCAATGTATTTTCTATGAAAACAGAAGCAGAGGGACTCTTTTAACTAAATGCACGACACATTTTTCTTCCATTCTAAAAACTGACACAAACAAAGATGAGATGAACCCCATAATAATCAACATCCCTCTGCTTTCATTTGCATCAGCAATACAACAGATCTGTTTTGTACATGTTCCATTTGTCGGATTCTCTAAACGAAGGCTGCAAACAAAAAGAAAAGACTTGTTTGGACCAAGTGACAGCAGGCCTGGACATTAGATCAATGGGCATTTGTACTCTGATTTAATGAGTCAAAATTTGAGATCAAGTCCAGAGATGAGCGAACCCGAACTGTAAAGTCTCGGGTTTGTAAAAGACACCTAGTGTCCCGTGATGAACTCCAAACACTGACGTCTCCAAGAAGTCAATTTTAGTGTTCAGAGTTCGGATGCTAAAAAGAAAGAAAGCCTTTTACAGCCCATCAAAGTTTGTTTCCCCATGGGCTTCGGGTTCAAGTTTGGGTAGAGTTCTAGTACACGAATCGAACTTTGGACTGAAGTTTGCTCAAACTCGAAAAACATGAACATCCAGGAATCTGCTCATCCCTAATCAAGACTATTGGAAACCCAATATTCTGGTTTGTTGCACACATGTTTCTTTACTCTTTGGTTTTATATGTGATCTGTGATTTTGCTGCCTTCATTTTTAATCTACAATGTGCACATTCCAATAAAAAAAAGAAAACCAATATATGTGTTTACTGTTTCATTTACTAAATTACAATCATTTCCTTCATTAAAATACCAAGAAACACATTTCTAAAATAAAAAATGCAACAAATTACTGACTTAGGTTAATGCTGGCATTTCAAGCAGATGCATTTAAGAACATTGCCGGACAATGTAATGCTCACATACACTAAGTGCTAAATACTAAAAGTACATCTCCCTGTGGTATATCCAGATAATCCGCCTACTCTATAGTACCCTTAATTTTGAATTGGAGACTCATTAATACAAAATGCTACATCTTCAGCTTTTTAGCTGGGTGCTGAGAAACAAATCTAGCAAAGCCTCCTGTAGAGAATTACACTTTAAATATTCAACACTGAAACATTACTGTTTTTTTCTATTCATTCTTTTTATGAACTCTAATCTCATGGTAATAAAATTGTAGGTTATTTCATGAATAAAAAACCGTAGTTGTCAAAAGCAGAGTATTTTATTTAAATGGAAAATTGCATTCAAACGTTCTATACCCCAAGGTCGAGAACAGGCGTCATATGGCATGGGCTCTGTTTTCATCAAGTTCAACAGGCTTAGCAAAATTTGTATCATCTGCCACCTATAAATCTAGTCCTTCCATTATTCCTGTAACCAGTTACTAAGGTTCCATTTTTGTTATCCAGAATGGTTGTACATGGTCAAGTGTACAGAAAGGAAATCTATGGTTTCAAGTATATTAGAGGAGTAGAGTTTTATACTTAATCTAGAAGCTACTTATCTTCACTTTAAAAATTATATCTGTAGCCTCAAAACTTTCTTACATGTTATACAGATATATCAGAAGTTTTGATCGTAGGACGTTGAAGTTGTAAAATCCCCACCAATCAATAGAAAGAGGTAAGTATGTTTTCATTGCTCTGCCATGAATAGGCAACAGAAAATATATCGTTCTTCCAAGAGGAGATGAAAAGCATACATACTGCATAGTCCAAAACGTCTGACATGTCTTTGTGCTCTTACGCATTTGATTTTTGAAAGTTTACTATAACTCTTACATTTCTCCTTTTTTTCAAAAATCTACCAAGATGCTAATATTTATATGGAATAAGTGCCTGGTAGAGAACAGCAAACCCGAATTGTAAAGTTTGGGGTTTGTACCGGGCAATGAGGTACACTAGGTACTAACAGAACAAGAGATATGAAATTTGTCTTCTAGCATACACATTTCTGCTTCTCTCAGCTCTGCTGTATTTCAGCAATATTGCAACCCTGTCTGCTTGTGATATGGAAGCTGAAGATGAGAAGAACCTGCAGTTGTGTCAGGTATAATCACACACAGCTCTGCAGTGAGGTCAGGAGAGCAGAGAGCGACCATTACACATCACACTGGTAACACTGGTAACCATTACACATCGCATTGTTAACATCCCTTCACATAAAATAAGCTCTGGAGGCAGAGTCATCTTCCAGGCAACATCCTTCCCAGAGCCTGGAAGAGGTCATTTACATAAAATGATAAAAGATGATTTCTCAACAGGGCATCTGATATGAGGCACACAGGGATCAATCTCCTTACCAGTCTGTAACCTGTTTGCCCATATTAATAGTTTAGATAGCTCAAATGTGGTGACAGATTCCCTTTAAAGGGAATCTGTCAGCAAATGTTTGCCATTTAATCTGAGAGTCTTGTATGTGCAGACTGTATAGCTGCTTTATACTTTGCAATGTATATATATCTACCTCTAAACTTTTGATGTATATGACAGCCTTTCCTCTGAGTTTTCTCCATTTATGTTGAACCCTACATAAATACACAATTGTTTACATCCTATGTTATTTATGGAATAACAGGTCTCCCTATAGACATGTTTTTACAATTTTATCTTATTTAGGTGTGCTTTCTTTTTTTGTACATTCCCCCAAAAATCCAGTCTCTATTGAGTACAGTATTTCATGGACTTTATTTGGTTGGGTTGCAAATTTCTGTAATCCGGTCCCCTCCACTGAGTAGAAGTTTTCACATAATGCACAGTGCATACAGGAAGCTGCCAATCAGTAGCGTGGGTAGTTTAACTCTTAGCTCTGCTACAGCCACATCAGACAATACAGGTATTCTATGAAAAGTTCACCAAGCAGCGCTGTTGTGAGCATGTTGGAAATGACTTCTGAGTTGGGGCTCCCTCTGGTGGTTGCTGAGGGTATTGAACCAGTGTTGAATAGTAGAAGTATATCACCTGCGAGCGATGACTGGCAATCAGGAGAGACTGCCTGGGCAGATATAAGTGAGCTGCCTTCCCATGATCCTCGCCGGTGATCAATTGTTTCCTGGTTCATTTGGAAGTCAGCTGGTGTCTTGCCTTCGTCTGCTACTTTCAGATAAGATATTTTCTGCTTGTTTCTATCGTGTTTGCAATTTCCATTTTTTGTCTGCACTTTTGTGGGAGGTTAGCCAGGTTCCCCTCCAGGGGCCTATGCTACTCTCTGTTTTTCAGTAGCCACTGTTTATTTGTTCCATTGCTCTATCCCTGTTATTTGAGTGGCTGCGGGTTAGCCGCTTGGTCACACCAGAGATCTGATTTGGTGGGTGGTGAGATCGTGTGGTCTCAGCATTTTTTGAAATCAGAAGTGTTGGAATTTTCTAGGGTTTTGCTGGGTTGCAGATAGTATTCTGTCCTGTCCTATCTAGGCAGTATTTGGCCCCAGCGTTGGCTCACTCTATTTTCAGCCTGCGTTTGTGTTTCTTCTTGTCTAACCGCCATTATATGTTTGGGGCTACCTATTCCTTTGGGGCTCTATTCCGGGGCAATTAGCTTTCCTGTTTCTATCTTCAGGTGTAGCTAATCTCTCCAGCTGTGCCGAGGCGTCTAAGTCACCTTAGGTACGTCCCACGACTGCTTCTAGTTGTGCGGTTAGCTTAGGGATCTGCAACCCATTAGTTCACAACCTCTCTGGGTGTTTGGCTGCCTTTGCTGTTTTTTGCTCCTGTCCTCCTCGGCTACCAAATCATAACAGTATCATCGGCCTTACAGAAAATTCTATGGTACTCAACAGAAGGAAAAAATAGTTTACAAAAAAAGTCAGAATTTTTTTTTTGTGTTTATTTTTTCTTCTTTATCTCTGGGGGCTGTAGGAGGAGTTTTTCTGCAATGGAAGTCAAGCATTTGTCTGATCGTGTGGAGCAGCTTGCTGCTGAAGTTCGGAGTATTTTCTATCTTACTCAGTCGTCTGCTGTAGAACCTAAGATCCCTGCTCCGGTTTATTTTTTGGGGATCGGTCTAAATTTTGAATTTAAAAATAACTGTAAGTTGTTTTTTGCCCTGAAGCCTAAGTTCTCAGGAAACGAGGCACAGCAGGTTCAAATTGTCATCTCCCTGTTGCACAGCGACACTCAGGATTGAGCATTTTCCCTGACACCTGGGGATCTTGCTTTGATTGATGTTGATGTGTTTTTTCAGGCTCTGGGTTGTTGTATGACGAACCTAATGTTACTGATCAAGCTGAGAAAACCTTGTTGGCATTGAATCAGGGTCAGGAAGCTGCAGAGCTATATTGTCAGAAATTCTGAAAGTGGTCAGTCCTTACTAAATGGAATGAAGATGCCCTGGCAGCTCTTTTTCGGAAGGGTCTGGCAGAGACTGTAAAGGACATTATGGTGGGATTTTCTGTTCCCTCTGGTCTCAATGACTCTGTCTTTAGCTATTCAAATTGACAGATGTTTACGTGAGCGAAGAAATATGCGAGAGGTGGTGATGCCTTGTGAGCCAGCCCCTGAGCCCATGCAGTGTGATGGAGTGGTTTCTGAGGCTCAGCGTCGAGAGTTTCGGAAGAGTAACAAGTTGTGCTTCTATTGTGGAGATGCTTCTCATACTATTTCCGTCTGCCCTAAATGGGGTAGACGTTTTGCGCGCTCAGTTGTTTTGGGTAATGTTCAGACTAAATTTATTTTGACTGTTACCTTGATTTGCTCCGTGTCCACATTTTTGGCTCAAGCATTTGTTGATTCAGGAGCAGTTCTAGAACTGATGGATTTTGATTTTGCCAAAAGTTGTTGTTTTCCCATGGTAACCCTGCGGAGGTCTATTCCTTTGCTGGGTATTGATTCTACCCCTTTGGCAGAGAATAAACCCCAGTTTTTGACCCAAGTGATAATGCGGGTTGACCCGGACCACCAAGAGAATTGCAAATTTTTGGTGTTACATAATTTACTTGACATCATTGTACTGGGTTTTCCCTGTTTACAGACTCATAATCCTGTTTTGGATTGGAAGTCTGTGTCTGTGGTCAGTTGGGGTTGTCAATGTGTTCGTAGTAACACTCCTGTTTTTTCTACCTATCCCCAATCTCAAAATGTCCCTGACTAATTGATTGATTTTTCTGATGTGTTTAGTGAGAGTAAGTCTGCGTCCTTACCTCCTCATAGGAGTTATGATTGCGCGATTGAGTTGGTACCCGGTTGTAAATTTCCCAAGGGTCGGCTCTTCAATTTATCGGTACTCGAGCATGATGCTATGCGATCTTATATCAAAGAATCTTTGGAGAAGGGTCATATCAGATCATCCTCTTCACCCTTGGGCGCCGACTTTTTATTTTTGGCCAAAAAGGATGGTTCATTGAGGCCATGAATTGACTATCGTCTCCTTAATAAGATCACTGTTAAATATCAGTATCCGTTACCCCTGATTTCTGATTTACTTTCCAGAGTGAAAGGTGCCAGTTGGTTTACCAAGCTTGACCTTAGGGGGGCGTATAATCTTATTCGCATCAAGCACAGAGATGAATGGAAGACGACGTTTAATACCCCTGAGGGGCATTTTGATTACCTAGTGATGCCTTTTGGGCTCCCTAATGCCCCTTCCGTCTTCCAGTCTTTCATGAATTATATTTTCCGGGATTTGGTGGATAAGTTTCTGATCATTTATTTGGACGATATTTTGATATTTTCCAATGACTGGGATTCTCATGTGGAACATGTTCGGATGGTATTCCGGATCTTGAGAGAGAATGCTTTGTATGTTAAGGGATCGAAATGTCTCTTTGGCGTACAGAAGAGATTCATTTTGTATCCGTCTGCTATTGAAATGGACCTGGTCAAGGTTCAGGCCATTTGTGATTTGGTTCAGCCCACTTCACTGAAGGCTCTTCAGAGATTTTTGGGTTTTGCTAATTTCTACCGTAAATTTATAAGTAATTTCTCTGGTATTGTGAAACCACTGACTGATTTGACCAAAAGAGTTCTGATGTGGTGAATTGGTCTCCTGAGGCAGTTTCTGCATTTCAGGAGCTCAAGCGGAGATTCACTTTTGCTCCTGTTCTATCGCAACCTGATGTTTCTCTACCATTTCAGGTGGAGATAGATGCTTCTGAGGTTGGTGCAAGAGCCGTTTAGTCCCAAAGGGATCCTGTAACCTCTAAGATTAACCCTTGTGCCTTCTTCTCCCAAAAGTTTTCCCCAGCTGAACGTAATTATGATGCGGGGAATCGGGAATTATTGGCTATGAAGTGGGCGTTTGAAGAGTGGAGACATTGGTTGGAGGGAGCCAAACATCAAGTTGTGGTCCTCACTGACCACAAAAGCTTGATCTATCTCAAATCAGCCTGGCGATTGAATCCCAGACAGGCCAGGTGGGCCTTGTTTTTCACGCGTTTTAACTTTGTGGTCTCCTTCCTCCCGGGTACTAAGAATGTTAATGTCCTCTCTAGGAGTTTCCTTGCGGATTCTATTGATGTGAATGAGCCTACGGCCATTCTGAAGGAGGGTGTCGTTCTTTCCGCTATCTCACCCGATTTGAGACTGGCCCTGGAACAATTTCAGGAGGATAAACCTGAACGTTGCCCTGCGGGGAAATTGTATGTCCCAGACCAATGGAGAGATAAAGTTATGTCTAAAGTCCATTGCTCTGCGTGGCTAGTCATCTCGGTATTTTTGGTACTAGAGATTTGGTGAGTCGGTCAATTGGTGGCCTACTTTATCTCGTGACGTCAGGAACTTTGTGCAGTCCTGTGGGACTTGTTCTCGGTCCAAACCTTGCTCTCGCTCTAGTGGATTGTTAATGCCATTGCCTGTGCCCAAAAGGCCATGGACCCATATCTCTATGGATTTTATTTCCGACCTCCCTGTCTCTCAGAGAATGACCGTTATTTGGGTGATCTGTGATAGGTTTTCCAAGATGATCCATCTTGTGCCAATGCCGAAGTTGCCATCCTCTTCCGAGTTGGTGCCCTTGTTTTTTCAGCAGGTGATTCGGTTGCATTCCAGAGAACATTGTGTCTGATAGAGGAGTCCAATTTGTTTCCAGATTTTGGAGGACATTTTGTTTTAAACTGGGAGTTCAGCTGTCTTTCTCCTCTGCGTTTCACCCTTAGAACAATGGGCAGACGGAGAGAACAAACCAGACCTTGGATACTTATTTGAGATGTTTTGTGTCTGCTGATCAGGATGACTGGATCTCTTTTTTGCCTTTGGCTGAATTTGCTCTGAATAATAGGGCTAGTTCTGCCACCTTGATGTCTCCTTTTTTCTGCAATTTCGGGTTTTATCCTCGGTTTTCTTCGGGGCAGGTGGAGGCTTCTGTCTGTCCGGGTGTTAACTCTATGGTGGAGAGAATGCAGCAGCAGATTTGGGATCAAGTAGTGGATAAATTGTCTCTCTCTCAGGAGAGGGCCCAGCGGTTTGCCAACCGGCAGAGGACTGATGGTCCTCGGTTTAAAGTGAATGACTTGGTTTAGTTGTCCTCAAAGAATATCCCTATAAAGGTTGCATCTCCAAAGTTTAAGCCAAGGTTCATTGGACCTTATAGGATCTTGGAAGTCCTTAATCCAGTTTATTTTCTCTTGGCTCTTCCTGGGACGTTAAAGATTCATAATGTCTTCCACAAATCTTTATTGAAAAGGTTTGTCGAGCCAGTGGTTCCTATGGCAGCGCCTCCTGAGCCTGTTTTGGTTGAGGGCAATCTGGAGTATGAAGTGGAGAAAATATTGGATTCTCGTTTGGCTAGCTGGAGATTCCAGTACTTGGTTAAGTGGAAAGGTTATGGTCAGGAGGACAATTCTTGGGTATTTGCTTCTGACATTCATGCGGAGAGACTGGCTCGTGCCTCTCACCGAGCTCATCCTGATCGGCCTGGTGGTGCAGGTGAGGGTTTGGTGACCCCTCCTCAATGGGGGGTACTGTTGTGAGCATGTTGGAAATGACTTCTGAGTTGGGGCTCCCTCTGGTGGTTGCTGAGGGTATTGAACCAGTGTTGAATAGAAGAAGTCCATCACCTGCGAGCGATGACTGGCAATCAGGAGTGACTGACTGGGCAGATATAAGTGAGCTGCCTTCCCATGATCCTCGCCGGTGATCAACTTTTGTTTCCTGGTTCATTTGGAAGTCAGCTGGTGTCTTGCCTTCATCTGCTACTTTTAGATAACATATTTTCCGCTTGTTTCTATCGTGTTTGCAATTTCCATTTTTGTCTGCACTTTTGTGGGAGGCTAGCCAGGTTCCCCCCCAGGGGCCTGTGCTACTCTCTGTTTTTCAGTAGCCACTGTTTATTTGTTCCATTGCTCTGTCCCTGCTATTTAAGTGGCTGCGGGTTAGCTGCTTGGTCACACCAGAGATCTGATTTAGCGGGTGGCGACATCGTGTGGTCTCAGCATTTTTTTTAAATCAGAAGTGTTGGAATTTTCTAGGGTTTTGCTGGGTTGCAGATAGTATTTCTGTCCTGTCCTATCTAGGCAGTATTTGGCCCCAGCGTTTGCTCACTCTATTTTCAGCCTGCGTTTGTGTTTCTTCTTGTCTAACCGCCATTATATGTTTGGGGGGCTACCTATTCCTTTGGGGCTCTACTCCGGGGCAGTTAGCTTTCCTTTTTCTATCTTCAGGTGTAGCTAATCTTTCCGACTTTTCCGAGGCATCTAGGTCACCGTAAGTACGTCCCACGACTGCTTCTTGTTGTGCGGTTAGCTTAGGGATCTGCAACCCATTAGTTCCCAACTTCTCTGGATGTTTGGCTGCCTTTGCTGTTTTTTGCTCCTGTCCTCCTCGGCTACCAAATCATAACACAGCGCAGTAAGTGATGCATCCCTGGAATCACGCTTTCTTGCCCTAGATTATGCTGCTGACAGATTTCCTTTAAGACTGGCATGTGCAACGCCAGCCTTAATAAATCGGACTCGATGAATAAAAATAAAAATAGAAAATTAAAAAAAATAACTTTCTAATACGGTAGGGATTCAATTTGTAGTGAAAAATATATTTAAAATATGTTTTACATCAGCAAGGTTTGGATTATTTTATTCTGTGTTTCTTATCGTGTGTACAAAGATAATCTATGCTCACTTATAGTGTTTTTTCATACAGATCTAGTTTTGACACTCAGTCAATATTTCTTTTTCATGAATTGGCACTTCCCATCTAAACAACAGCCAATTATATTTGTATCTGTTGCACAATGTAACATAGCATCATATACAAACATAAAGAAAGTGTGGAAGGATACACATTTATTTCAATAAAATATCATCAAATTTTCTGAATCATAAGAAGGAAAACCCCAATGAAAACTGTTTCAGTATAACCATGGCAACAACATTTCAAATTACCATGGAAATAGAACAATTTCTCTCCTGTAAGACTTTTATTACATACATAAAGCAAATATTTGGCATAGACCGTTAGTAATGTTAAAGTCTATACATTGTTTTTGTGATAAATGCTAAAACAAATCCCTTTGTGTGACTACTACTTTCTATGTTATTGACCTTTGCAAATCGATGCATCAAAACAGTATTGAGCCGTGATGCTTAGTTTTATTTTCTATAGTAGTGTATTAATATTAGCTCTGGATTATGATTGTCATCTGTAGGAGGACAATATCTCATATACCACATATACAATAAATATCATATATACCAAATATATCCAGACCAAATTTACCAGCAGGGTGGCTGTTAGCACTGTTACTTTGCAGAACTGGAGTTCTGGTTTCAAATACTCCCATATTTCTCCCACATAGCAAAGATTGATTTTTAGTGTAGTATAACACTCTATCAGCAAGTATAAAATAGAAATACAAACAGTAGCCCCTGTTATGGGTGACAGTGACCATGGCTGCCATTGGAGACTTTAATTACTTATCCAAATAGTGACCTATCTGGATTCATTGTACAGTTAACGTATATATTATCTCTACACATACATTTTGATATGTATATATATATATATATAATATATATATATATTATATATATGCAAGCCATGTTTCAAATGACAATTACATTATTTTTTGCTCATAACGATAGAATTCCTTTAAACCAGTGGTGCACAACCTTTTTCTGCCAAAGGGCCACACGGTTAAGCTGAACCAATCTGGGTGCTGGGCTAAAATGAAAGAGGTATTACCTTATGTGACATTTATGGCATATAGAAAATATATACCGTAAATGTCTTATATAGGGAAAGGAATCCTCCAGTGATGAAAGAAGTATAAAACATCACATTTATTCTGATAACTTAAAAACTGAATGGAGGTATGGACAATTCCTCTAGAAACTGGTGAAACCTATAAGTTTCGCAGTATAACCTTAGTCATACAATGAAAGGCATAGGTTTTCGCCAGTTTCTATGTAGATTTGCCCGTATCTCCATACAGCTTTTTAAGTTATCAGAATAAATGTGATGTTTTATAGTTCTCCTTTCCTGACCAGGGAAGTTCAGCTCTCTCACTTTCCTATCCCGTTCCCCCCCATTTTGTTATAAATGTCTGATAGATACAAATTCCACTCCACCAATCAGCATTCTCACGTAGTGTGGCCATGATGAGTTTTTGGTGAGCTTTCGATGCTGCGTGTTCTTACAGTTCCAACAAAGTGGATGGAATTCATAGAAATCTCATGTCCAATGTGTTTTTTTTCACTCTGCGTAAACTGATATGCGGTGGGTGTTTCACATCCCAACATGTAATTTTCTCTTTCAAGTAAGTTGAGTTTTATGTGCAGATTTTCCACATAAACTTGCATTAGATGCAGAAAATCCACTGGTAATAAACACATTTAATCTTCTTGTGCATCATTAGTTTTGTTAAAGTAAAATACCAGAAAGTATCAAAAACAAAACAGCTTTATTTAAAGCATGACACACCAAAAAATTACAAAAAGCACAAGGTCAAAAACATGATAAAAATATATTAAAAAAACGCACTCAAAAACATAATAAAAAAAACAAAAGTAACCTAATTTACATAACTGGTGCAGAAATGCAGCAGAAAATCTGCAGCACCAAAAACTCACCAAATACTCATTGTGGGAATGTAGCCTCATGATACGTTCAAACAACTTTTTTTTACGAGGGTTTAGAAATCGATTGTGCTCCAAAATTAATATCAAAAACTGTGTCAAATATTCTTTGAATAAGTTTCCGAATTAATTGAATTTCTCTTTTAGTGCAGATAATGCTGTTTTGAGCATTTCCCAGTAAAACTAATAGTAAGATTATTCAAAGAGTATTTGAAGCATTTTTTAAATGTGGATTTGTAGTAAATTCCTCTTCTAAATCTTTGTGAAAAAAACCTGTGTGAATAAGCCTTTAAAAGAAGGAGGTCATACATGCACATGGCTCTCTACAATAGATTATGGATTATTTGCTTGCAGCCTAATGTTCCAAAACTCCAATAAACTACAATGTAGTGACCCACAGACACGGAAGACCATTGTATAATTCACATGCTCATTTCTGGAGTGCCAAACAGGTTAAGTAGACCCCATTCTCCAGATGTATGAGGCATCAGAGATGTCTACACAGGACGCCATTAGTACTTGCTCCTCAGCTGCTGCCATTGGTGGTGGTGGCTCACATATAGATAACATGTCAGTCAAGCCTTTTTCTGTCCATCTGGTTGGGGGCCTAACAAAATGGCATTATGGGAGATGTGTGACCACTGGCCCGCATATTATGCACCACTCCTTTAAAGTGACCCCCCCACCCATGCACTGAAAAGGGACAATTCATTTTTTATTTATAGTCACCCTACCAGGTGCCCTCCATTTGGCTCTAGTTGCCCCCACTGCTTAGACCTGCATTCTTTTCCTCCTGCCTCCAAGATGGCCAAAGTGCACTGGTAAATCTAAACCATATCTCCTCTGCCTATCCAAGAGTTCTAGGACAGATAGGGAGGGCATGGTTTAGATCTACTACTTCACATCACATGCAAATGCGGTAGTCATCTTGGAAGCAGCATAAAGGAGACAATGGAGGGTATTAGATGACTATTCATGTGAAATGTACATTTACTTATCAGTCCCTGTGTGGGGAATTGTTTTAAGCCTACCTCCAGTTTCACAAGAAAACAATTATAGTGCAAGTATAGTGATTTTTAAATCACTATATGAGGATTTTACAGATAACATGCAGCACGGACCCCCTGACGTCTGTTCTGCAAAATATATTAAAATATGTGGCTCATTGTTTTAGCAACTATCTTCAGTGCTGAAACGAGGGCTGTAAAATTATGTGACGCTTGCTCCTGCACTAAAGATGGCAGCCTGACAGAAGAAGGATGCTGCTTAGTTTAGTGCAGCCCACAGGACTGCAGCAGAGATGTAGGGTAGTCCGTGCTGTAGTGTATAAGCAATAAATGCTAATAGACTATAATCATTTTCTCATGAAACTAAAGGTACGCTTTCAAGATACAGTATGTAGATGCACTCTGGCTTGGATTTAGATTATGATCAAAGAAATTATATGTGTATATATACAGTACAGACTAAAAGTTTGGACACACCTTCTCATTCAAAGATTTTTCTGTATGACTATGGAAATTGTACATTCACACTGAAGGCATCAAAACTATGAATTAACACATGTGGAATTATATACTTAACAAAAAAGTGTGACATAACTGAAATTATGTCTTATATTCTAGGTTCTTCAAAGTAGCACCTTTTGCTTTGATGACTGCTTTGCACACTCTTGGCATTCTCTTGATGAGCTTCAAGAGGTAGTCACCGGAAATGGTTTTCACTTCACAGATGTGCCCTGTCAGGTTTAATAAGTGGGATTTCTGGCCTTATAAATGGAGTTGGGATCATCAGTTGTGTTGTGCAGAAGTCTGGTGGATACACAGCTGATAGTCCTACTGAATAGACTGTTAGAATGTGTATTATGGCAAGAAAAAAGCAGCTAAGTAAAGAAAAACGAGTGAACATCATTATTTTAAGAAATGAAGGTCAGTGTTAGGGTTCAAGTTCCCGCTGCTGCACAAGGGGAGTCTCGAACCTGACCCGCTGCGGTCTCCCATTCATCTCCGGCGCAGTGGAGCCTGCTCCGCAGAGACATCAGTCCAGGCATCTTGCCCACTCCTCTACTGTGCAGTGACTTGCTGCTGCCTTTCCTGGATCTGCTATTATAGCCAGTGCTGGAGCAGCCGTCTTTGAGACAAAGTCCTGCGTTTTCCCATCTGAGCATGCCCAGAGTGAGATCTCTCATTGGAGATTAGGGGTCACATGTTCAGGTGCTGCAGCGGCTCCTATTGGTCCGCCAGGAAGGTCATGTAGCTATGTGTGTTTGTAACAGCTTCTCATTGGTCCTTGTTCCTGGAAGGTCCTGTAGCTGTTGCTATAAAAGGGTAGCATGGCTGGGCCGCCATGCGCTAATATCAACCATTGTATGCTATGCGCCAGTGTGATCATGCGTATGTGTGGTTAGGGACCCGGCTGAAATAAGCCACTAGAATACCGACTTAATCGGTGAGGAGTTTGGTATGGTAGCTGGCCAGGGTCGGTGTCCTAGATGCCCTAGATTACCGGCGTAACCGGTGAGGAGTTTTGATTGCCGTATTCAGGGTCTGGCGTTCAGACGCCATAGATTGCGGGTGACTCCCGCGAGGACATTAGCACATGATCACGCGTTATGTACGCTTAGCACTTAACTGTGTACCTGAGAGCCTGACAGGACACAGCACTTTTCCTCAGCGGCCCTGTGACGTAACAGGGTTTGCTTTCGACGCTAGACAGCGCCCTAGCGTTTTACTTTGCGGCTCACTGAAGCTAAGTGAGTTCGCACCTATCGCCATATAGCGCTGTGGCATTTCCGTTAGCGGCTCTGGGTATTAACAGAGTTCGCACTTACTGCCACAACGCGCTACGGCGTTTATTTTAGCGACTCTGCGGGATAACAGAGTTCGCTACTTTCGCCATTTTACTAGCAGCAGGTTCCGCCTGCACGGTGGACCCCGGGCTGCGAACGCACCTCTCTACCTCATATATTTGGTGCGTTCCGCAGACCCTAACATAATATTAGCGCCAGGGTCTGGCTGGTAAAATGGCAGATGACCAGCGTCTACTACGGGACATCCAGCAGCTGGAGGGTAGGTTGGCGGCTCTTGAGTGCACAACCTCAGCTGTGTATGTTACAGCAGTCGCTGTTCAGGCTGCTAGCGTGGCTGCAGCCAGTGTGTCCACTGCCACCTCTGCCCCCACAATATCCTACCTCCCGCTTCCAGACAAGTTTGCTGGTGACAGCAAGCAATGTCGGGGATTCGTGAGTCAGTGCTCTATACAACTCGAGCTTCTGGCTGCACGTTTCCCCACGGATCGGACACAAGTGGGCTTTATAATTTCGCTTCTGTCAGGCAGAGCGTTGGAGTGGGCCACCCCGCTGTGGGAGCGTGGCGACCGTGTGGTGCGGAGTGCTCCTCGTTTTCTGGAGGCTCTAAAAAAGTTCTTTTTAGGACCTCAGGTCACCCACGATACGGCACTACAACTGCTGGCATTGGCACAGGGTTCGTCTTTGGTCAGTCTGTTTTCCGTCCAGTTTTGGACTCTGGCCTCAGAGCTAGACTGGTCGGATAAAGTACTCATTCCAGTCTACTGGCGAGGACTGGCTGATCATGTTAAAGATGCTTTGGCTACCAGGGAGATTCCCACCACACTGGAGAAGCTTATCGCCATATCTACCCGCATCGACCTCCGTTTTCACGAGCGGAGGTTGGAGCGGTCCCAGTGTAGGCAGAGGTTCCGGCTGGCTCCCACCTTCGCCAGACCTCTGGAATCTTCCAGCCAGGCGCCCGACTCCCATGAGGCCATGGAGGTTTCTCGAGCGGGACCTAAGTCCCGGGCCGCTAGAGTACCCGTGGTCTGTAACATCTGCCAGCAGTTAGGACACTATGCCAATAAATGTCCACAGCGGTCGGGAAAACGGTCACGTCTAGTGACCTTGGGAGGAGGTTCACTAGACACTGCGGCATTTTCCACCAAGTTGTCCTTTAAAGGGACAATTACGGTAGGTCCATCCACGCTCTCCGCTGAGCTCTGTGTGGATTCCGGAGCCGAGGGGAATTTCATGTCCTCTGCATTTGCTCTCCGCCACACTATACCTCTAGTGATGCTCGCCCAACCGGTGACTGTGCGAGTAGTGAATGGATCAACTCTGCCCTCCCAAATCACCCACCAGACGATCCCTCTCACTTTATCTATGTCCCCGTCCCATCAGGAGAGTATTTATTTTCTTGTCCTGCCCGAGGAAATAGACGAGGTGTTGCTGGGAGTATCTTGGCTCCGTTACCACTCTTCCCATATTGAGTGGTCCTCTGGGAGGATACTGGGTTGGGGTGATTCATGTAGAGGCAGGTGTATCAGGGAGTGCGTTCAGGTCACCACCACAGAGATACCCGTAGATCTCACTTCTCTTCCTCAGTGTTATTGGGCATATGCAGACGTTTTCTCCAAGAAGGCGGCGGATGACTCTTCCACCTCATCGCCCCTACGACTGTCCTATTGATCTCTTGCCTGGAGCAGAACCTCCTCGGGGGAGAGTATACCCCCTCTCGCTCCCTGAGACGGAGGCCATGTCCCAGTACATTCAGGAGAATCTGGCAAGAGGGTTCATTAGGAAGTCGGTGTCACCAGCAGGGGCAGGGTTCTTCTTTGTGCAAAAGAAGAACGGAGAATTACGTCCATGCATTGACTACAGGGGTCTTAACGCCATCACCGTCAAGAATAAGTACCCGTTGCCCCTAATCTCTGAGCTCTTTGATAGGCTCCGAGGAGCAAGAGTATTTACCAAGCTTGATCTACGTGGTGCCTATAACCTAATTCGCATCCGTGAGGGGGACGAGTGGAAGACAGCTTTTAATACCAGGGATGGGCATTATGAATACCTGGTGATGCCCTTCGGGCTCTGTAATGCTCCCGCTGTTTTCCAAGACTTTGTCAATGATATCTTCCGGGATATGCTCTCCACCTCTGTGGTAGTCTATCTGGATGATATTCTCATCTTTTCACCAGATATAGACTCTCACCGGAGGGATGTCAACAAAGTCTTCGACCTCTTACGGGCAAACTCCCTCTATGCCAAGCTGGAGAAATGTGTGTTTGAGCAGGAGTCCTTACCTTTTCTGGGCTATATCATCTCTGCCCAGGGATTGGCTATGGATCCTGCCAAACTACAGGCTGTAATGGACTGGCAAGAATGCCATTCTCTTAAAGCGGTGCAGCGCTTTATGGGGTTCATTAATTATTATCGCCAGTTCATTCCCCATTTCTCGACTTTGGTAGCTCCCTTGGTAGCCCTCACCAAGAAGGGAGCAAATCCCAAGTTGTGGTCTGAGGAGGTCTCCAAGGCGTTCTCTTCCATCAAGTCGCATTTTGCCAGTGCTCCCATATTACATTGCCCTGATGTTGATAAACCGTTTGTTTTAGAGGTGGACGCCTCTTCTGTTGGTGCTGGAGCAGTCCTATATCAAAAGGATGCTCAAGGTCGGAAGCATCCCTTCTTCTTCTTTTCTAAGACCTTTACACCAGCAGAGAGGAATTATTCCATCGGGGACAGGGAGTTGCTGGCTATGAAATTGGCCTTCTCAGAGTGGAGACATCTTCTGGAGGGAGCTCGTTTTCCCTTCCAAGTCTTCACCGACCACAAGAACTTGGCATATTTGCAAACGGCTCAGCGGCTAAATTCTGCCAGGCCAGATGGTCCCTATTCTTCTCTCGGTTCCATTTCACCCTCCATTTTCTCTCCGGTGAGAAGAATGTTCGGGCCGACGCTCTCTCTCGCTCCTTAGTGTCATCAGAGGAGGAGGATGAGGAGCCTCTTCTTATTGTCCCTGAAGAAAGCCTGAGAACTGTAGCCCCGGTTTCGCTAGAGTCTGTGCCTCCGGGCAAGACTTTTGTGCCCACTAATTTGCGACCGGAGGTACTCTCTTGGGCACACTCGTCAGGGTGGGTGGACACTTTGGGGCAAAGAGGACAACTGAGCTATTGGCGAGGACATACTGGTGGCCACATATGGTCCGTGACGTCAGGGAGTATGTTCAGGCGTGTGTCTCCTGCGCCAGGAACAAGTCCCCTCGACAACGGCCAGCTGGGTTACTTTTTCCTTTGCCGGTGGCAGACAGGCCCTGGGAGATGGTCGGGATGGACTTTGTGGTGGGCTTACCCAAGTCTCGGGGTTGCACTATCATTTGGGTGATCACCGACCACTTCTCCAAAATGGTGCACTTAGTGCCGCTACCACGGTTACCTTCCGCACGGGCCTTGGCAGCATTATTTATTAGACACATCTTCCGTCTACACGGTATGCCAGACAAGATTGTCAGCGATCGAGGTCCCCAATTTGCGTCTCGGTTCTGGAGAGAGTTGTGTCATCTACTCTGCATTGAATTGAACCTCTCCTCTGCATATCATCCCGAGACGAATGGGTTGGTAGAGAGGGCCAACCAGACCTTGGTCACCTACTTGCGACATTTTGTCTCTGCCAGGCAGGATGACTGGGCATCTCTGATTCCGTGGGCGGAGTTTGCGCTAAACAATGCTGTGGCTGACTCCACCGGACAGACCCCATTCCTCTTAAATTACGGCCAGCATCCGCGGGTACCGGTGCCCATGCCCGTTGCTTCCGCTGACTCCAGGGTGGCAGACTGGGCTGTGGAAGCACGGGACATATGGGACCGCACCCAGGATGCCATTCATGCTTCCAAGGAAAGGATGAGGTCTTCTGCCGATGCTCATCGGCGTCCCGCTCCGACATTTTCTCCTGGCGACCTAGTGTGGCTCTCCGCCCGAAACATCAGGCTACGGGTGGAATCCACTAAATTGGCACCCCGCTATTTGGGTCCCTTCAAGGTTCTCGAGCAGGTGAACCCTGTGGTTTACCGTTTGGCCCTTCCGCCTCGCCTTGGTATCTCCGACACCTTCCATGTATCCCTCCTAAAACCCGTGGTCATCTCCCGGTTGCCTGAGTCATCTGCCGAGACGTCGGGTTCGTCTTCGGACGACTACGAGGTGAATGCCATTGTTGGGTGCAAGGTGGTACGAGGCAAAAAAATTTTATTGGTGGATTGGAGGGGTTATGGGCCTGAGGATAGGTCCTGGGAGCCTGCCAAGCATGTTCACGCTCCTTTGAACGCAGTGAGGCCCAGAGAAGGGGGTCCCTAGGAGGGGGGGTAATGTTAGGGTTCGAGTTCCTGCTGCTGCACAAGGGGAGTCTCGAACCCGTCCCACTGCGGTCTCCCATTCATCTCCTGCCGCAGTGGAGCCTGCTCAGCAGAGACGTCGGTCCAGGTGTCTTGCCCACTCCTCTACTGTGCAGTGACTTGCTGCTGCCTTTCCTGGATCTGCTATTATAGCCAGTGCTGGAGCAGCCGTCTTTGAGACAAAATCCTGCGTTTTCCCATCTGAGCATGCCCAGAGTGATATCTCTCATTGGAGATCAGGGGTCACATGTTCAGGTGCTGCAGCGGCTCCTATTGGTCTGCCAGGAAGGTCATGTAGCTACGTGTGTTTGTAACAGCTTCTCATTGGTCCTTGTTCCTGGAAGGTCCTGTAGCTGTTGCTATAAAAAGGTAGCATGGCTGGGCCGCCATGCGCTAATATCAACCATTGTATGCTATGCGCCAGTGTGATCATGCGTATGTGTGGTTAGGGACCCGGCTGAAATAAGCCACTAGAATACCGACTTAATCGGTGAGGAGTTTGGTATGGTAGCTGGCCAGGGTCTGGTGTCCTAGATGCCCTAGATTACCGGCGTAACCGGTGAGGAGTTTTGATTGCCGTATTCAGGGTCTGGCGTTCAGACGCCATAGATTGCGGGTGACTCCCGCGAGGACATTAGCACATGATCACACGTTATGTACGCTTAGCACTTAACTGTGTACCTGAGAGCCTGACAGGACACAGCACTTTTCCTCAGTGGCCCTGTGACGTAACAGGGTTTGCTTTCGACGCTAGACAGTGCCCTAGCGTTTTACTTTGCGGCTCACTGAAGCTAAGTGAGTTTGCACCTATCGCCATATAGCGCTGTGGCATTTCCGTTAGCGGCTCTGGGTATTAACAGAGTTCGCATTTACTGCCACAACGTGCTACGGCATTTATTTTAGCGACTCTGCGGGATAACAGAGTTCGCTACTTTCGCCATTTTACTAGCAGCAGGTTCCGCCTGCACGGTGGACCCCGGGCTGCGAACGCACCTCTCTACCTCATATATTTGGTGCATTCCGCAGACCCTAACAGTCAGTCAGTCCGAAAAATTGGGAAAACTTTTAAAGTGTCCCCAAGTGCAGTTGCAAAAACCATCAAGCGCTACAGAGAAACTGGTTCACGTGAGGACCGCCGCAGGAAAGGAAGACCGAGAGTCACCTCTGCTTCTGAGGTTAAGTTTATTCGATTCACCAGCCTCCGAAATTGCAGGTTAACAGCAGCTCAGATTAGAGACCATGTCAATGCCACACAGAGTTCTAACAGCAGACACATCTCTACAACAACTGTTAAGAGGAGACTTTGTGCAGCAGGCCTTCATGGTAAAATAGCTGCTAGGAAACCACTGCTAAGGACAGGCAACAAGCAGAAGAGACTTGTTTGGGCTAAAGAACAAAAGGAATGGACATTAGACCAGTGGAAATCTGTGCTATGGTCTGATGAGTCCAAATTTGAGATCTTTGGTTCCAACCACCGTGTCTTTGTGCGACGCACAAAAGGTGAACGGATGGACTCTACATGCCTGGTTCCCACCGTGAAGCATGGAGGAGGAGGTGTGATGGTGTGGGGGTGCTTTGCTGGTGACACTGTTGTGGATTTATTCAAAATTAAAGGCATACTGAACCAGCATGGCTACCACAGCATTTTGCAGCGGCATGCTATTCCATCCGGTTTGCGTTTAGTTGAACCATCATTTATTTTTCAACAGGACAATGACCTCAAACACACCTCCAGGCTGTGTAAGCGCTATTTGACCAAGAAGGAGAGTGATGGGGTGCTACGCCAGATGACCTGGACTCTACAGTCACCAGACTGAACCCAATCGAGATGGTTTGGGGTGAGCAGGACCGCAGAGTGAAGGCAAAAGGGCGAACAAGTGCTAAGCATCTCTGGGAACTCCTTCAAAACTGTTGGAAGACCATTTCCGGTGACTACCTCTTGAAGCTCATCAAGAGAATGCCAAGAGTGTGCAAAGCAGTAATCAAAGCAAAAAGTGGATACTTTGAAGAACCTAGAATATAAGACATATTTTCAGTTGTTTCACACTTTTTTGTTAAGTATATAATTCCACATGTGTTAATTCATAGTTTTGATGCCTTCAGTGTGAACGTACAATTTTCATAGTCATGAAAATACAGAAAAATCTTTGAATGAGAAGGTGTGTCCAAACTTTTAGTCTGTACTGTATATATATATTTTTTTTCAGAATATAAAATGCCCTTTTTTTCATCCAAATTTGGGAGGAAAATGGGGGTGCATCTTATAATCTGAAATATGGCTTATTGGGGAGGTCGGCAGCGGAAGAGCGGGGTAATAGGAGGCAGGGTCTCTGCTTCAGGAGGCTGGCTGTCGGAGTGGTGCGATGCTGCTTTGCCTGGGGACTCATTCGATATCGGTGCAAGTGATCGACTTCTGTTTTCCCATTCAGTTCCCTGCAGTGGGTTTTGTGAAAATACCTGCTGCATGTGCAGATTGAGATCTCAGGAGACAAGATCTCGCCCCACGCCTGCCGCCGGCCTTCTGAAGCAGCCACCTGGCACCCTGAAGCAGCGACGCTACATCATGTGACCCCGATACTCTGCTGCCGACCACCTGGTAAGCTACCGTAAAAAGGAATTATAAAACTGTATCCAAAGGAAACAATGGCTGTCACTTGATGTGACATCCATGTGATCAGCTGTACATGACTGCACCACCTCTGTCATTGTGCAGTAGATGTGATGAGCCAGTGATAATATAGGCATTTTTATGTCATGTGACTGCACAGACGTAATGTCATAAAAACAGCATGTCACACGTGATGTCATTAGCACCGCGTTTTATACTGTGTTTAGTATTTTGACAGCAAAGACTTGAGAATTGCAGTGAATTACACTAGAAATTGCTTTTGAGTTCACATCAGAGCTATAAATTCAGTTATCTAGAAGGAAATACATAAAAATTGCTGTCCGCATAATACATAGCAATAAATGAAGGACAATAGTGCATAAAATAATAAAAGCACATATTTTGTACTGGCTTGCCTCCACTGTTGTAATATAGATTCCGGATTTAGGGACATTTCATGAGATTTTTAATAGCGTTTTTTCTTTGCTAGAAATATTGTAGACAAATGGTTCTTTATAGTTTGGATTGCAATGCACTATATACATTAATAATAAGCTGGGGCAATGGTTCAATCAGATTAAAGTATGTCAAAGCAGATTGATCAAAATCATATATTAAAACTTAGCTTTTACTAGATATTTTAAACTAAAAAACACAAATATGAAAGTGTTCAGTGATATAAAGTGCATGTGCAAAACCACAAACAACAAAAAAATGTGTGCAGGTAAAATGTAGTTACAAATGCCTCTAGTTCATCATGTGAAAAAAATTATCCAATTCCCATGGGAAGTTAATATAAGGGGTGTATGACCATCCAGCCGATGAGTGGCTGTAGAAGGTCCCCCTTAAATAAGAATCATAGCGCCAAGAATGAACGCCTATGACCGGTGGCCGTAGATAAGTATACATATTATTTTATGAACCCATCGTGAGTGCAAATAATCTTGAGCGTTTTCCTTAAGGCACCATGGATGGGATAGTAATCATTATTTAATAACGGCACACCATTCAACTATGAGACATTGACATATTTAACATTGCCACTACATATCAATTAATAAGAATTTAGGGATTATTCTCTAGCACCATCAGCAGAGAAATGACATATATTGTTCTTCTTGTCATTGAAAATTAATCTCTCATTTTTTGATATGTAATCACCTGATAGAGTTTATTGAGAATAATAGAACCACTTCCTATCAGATCTTTAAGGAGTAACAAAAAAGGATCAAGGTATCCATATTACCTGAAAATTGGACAGTGTCTTGTACTCCAGATAAGCAATAATTTGGCATCATATTGATACATAATCCAGTTATATATATATATATTTTCCAAAAATTGGATAATTTTTTTCATATGATGAACTAGTGGCATTTGTAACTACATTTTACCTGCACACATTTTTTTGTTGTTTGTGGTTTTGCACGTGCACTTTATATCACTGGACACTTTCGTATTTGTGCACTATATACATTACATGCATTTTTTGGTGGCATTTTGTGACATGTTTAAGATCAGTGCCTTATTTTTATTCAAAAAACACCATGCTTTTAGTGGGATTTTGTAACATTTTACCATTTTTCCTATAGATCTCATTTAGATTTTTTTTTCTATGTTAACATTTTTTGTGTATGATATTTTTCAGTGGCATCTTCCATCTTACAAATTAAGTGATTCAAAGAAGATGCTAAGAAAAGCATGACCTCATTTGCAATTTGAGTAATAATATGAAAATTGTAAAAATATATAAAAAACGCATGGTAACCTGACAATAAAACGGCATATTAGTACAAGAACTCAACACCTGAGCTATTACACAGACAGGACTCAATCGCTGCAACTAATAAAGAGTTTCTTTAAAACTAGGCTACAGAAATAATGCATCTGAGAATAATCAGTATGTATGTCACTACCTTTATGTTGTCATCAGAAATAGGGATGACTGGACTTGTTCAAGTTCAGGTTCATCAGGTTCAACACAGCTTTAGTCCAAACTTCATTTGGGGAACAGAACTCAAACCCCATAGAAACCTGACCATTGGAACTAGAAAATCTTGCTCTCTCGCTCCGGACTCCCAAACTGTAAATCGGACTTTCGAGAGAAGTCTGTGTTCGGAGTTCAGCCCCGGACACTCCGATATGAACCTATAACTTCACAGTTCAGGTTCGCTCACCTATACTCATATAGGATTGATTTGTGGGACACTGGTCCATCAAATGGGTCAGTAGACTCAGGAGGCTCATGTATCTTTTACCTGACATCATCATTGCAGTGTGATGCATAGATGACGATGCTGCAGAAGGGAAGAGATTTATGAGCTTCCTGTCCAGCGGTCAAAGACTACTCTTTTGCCCGATTGCCCAGTGTCTCGTGAATCGATACTTTATGAAAGCAACATAAAGGTAGTGACAGATATTGATTTTTGTCTAATGTGTATATTCTGCTGGGTGTATATAACGCATAATATCTGTACACTCCAGTTATGTGAGATGTAGGGATATGGAAAACATTAATAGTTAAAGATTATACCCAGAGAGAGAAAAATTAATGATTGCAATATTCTTATTCATTTGGTTGGTAATTAATTAAATTCAGCATTTTATTGTATTCATTAGTGATGAGCGAACGTGCTCGTCATTACTTGTTACTCGCCCGAGTATCACGGTACTCGGTGTAGTTGGTGAGCACCGAGCATTTCCTGGATTACTCAGCGGGAACTCGGATCTCCACCCAGCTTTTTTGGTGGACTTTACAGACCCAATCATGATGCAGGGATTGTGTGCCAGGCAATGAAATGCCGCAGCCATCTTTGTTGTGGTCGTGCAGTGATTGGCTGGCCGCACACCATCATCAGGGGTATAAGAGACCGGACACCGCCCTGCTCGGCGCATTCAGCTCCGGATTTAGATAGTGTAGGGAGAGCTGCTGCCGAGATAGGGTCAGAATTGGGGATTTATTAGTTAGTATGTGGTCTACCATTGTAAACTACTCATATCCAGCTAAACCAACAGTCCTTCTAAGGACTAATTCCGAAGTATATAGGTTCCAGTGTTAGATAGGCAGAGTAGTGTACATCGCTCTATACACATCAGTGCAAGGTCTGCAGGCACTGTATGTGTGTACATAGATCATTGCATACATCAAGAGGGTCCATTCCCTTCCTGTGTTCAGGTGCTGCTGCTGCTACCTGTAAGACATATTGGCCGTATATACCAAGCCCCAGGTGTAATTGGCTTTGAAAAAATTTTGGCCAGGGCTAATGGAGCTTTTTTTTATTGCAAAGCAATCCAGAGCCATTTTTTTTACTCCATTTGCTTTTTGACAGTGCACAATACAGCCAGATCCTTTTCCTAGCACAGCGTGAAAATCCAGCAATTTTAAAAGGGTCCCAAACATCCCTTCTGAGTGCGCAGAGAAATATTTAATTTTTATGTGGTATGGTTGAGTATATATATATTTTTAAGGGTCTTACACAATTTCTTGACACTAGTTTGCTGAACCCCCCCAAAAAACATACAGGCCACATATTTAACAGTGTGGTATATCTGTGACACGCCTCATCCATCCGTCTGCTGAAAATTTTGGTCTTTTTCGTCCTAAATCAATTTTGTTTTGCTGTCTGGCACTGTACTTATATACAGCACTATTTAGCCCAAAAAAAAGGCCACACATTTGTTGTAGTGGTATCTCCATGCCAGCTGATATCTGTGCGTGCTCAAAGTTTGGCCAGTTTACGGCAGTTTTCTTTTTTTGTCCTGGGTGTCACTGTACTTATATACAGCAGTATTTAGCAAAAAAAAAAAGGCCACACATTTATCGGTGTGGTATCTCTGTGCCAACTAATATTTGTGCGTGCTCAAAGTTTGGCCAGTTAACGGCGCTTTTCTTTTTTTGTCCTGGGTGTCACTGTATTTATATACAGAACTATTTTGCCAAAGAATTAAAAAAAGGACAGGCCACACATTTGTCATAATGGTATCTCTGTGCTAACTCATATCTGTGCATTCTCAAAGTTTGGCCAAAGTTTGGCTCAAAGTTTGCTTTTCTTTTTTCTCCTGGGTGTCACTGTACTTATATACATCAGTAGTTAGCAAAAAAAAAAAAGAAAAAAACCCACACATTTGTCATAGTGGTATCTCTGTGCCAGCTCATATCTGTGCGTGCTCAAAGTTTGGCCAGTTTACGGCGGTTTTCTTTTTTGTTCTGGGTGTCACAGTACTTATATACAGCAGTATTTAGCCAAAAAATTAAAAAAAGGACAGGCCATACATTTTTAGTGTGGTATCTCCGTGCCAGCTAATACCTGTGTGTGCTCTAAGTTTGGCCAGCTTACGGTGGTTTTCTTTTTCTGTCCTGGGTGTCACTGTAATTATATACAGCAGTAATTAGCAAAAAATTAAAAAAAGGATAGGCCACACATTTTTCGGTGTGCTATTGTCACGATTCACTTTTGGATCAGTAGCAGATCTCTCTTTGCATATTAAAACCTTTTTCCTTTCAGGCCATCGGGGGTTAATGTCAGTCTTTTCCCCCGGTGGCCGCTGGTGTAATTACATTGCTGCTGACTTGTCATTGGAAGGTGGTGACCACTCCCACCATCCTTTATAAGGTCATCTGAGGTGTCAGCTGACTGTTGGTGATAGTGCTACCTTTTGGAGACCAACCAAGCTGAAGTCAGGAGCTTGCTGAGCGCAGTGGTACTTCTGCCATGGGGGAAAAGACTGACATTAACCCCCGATGGCCTGAAGGGAAAAAGGTTTTAATATGCTAATAGAGATCTGCCACAGATCCAAAAGTGGATCGTGATAGGTATCTCCATGCCAGCTGCTATCTGGACGTGCTCAAAGTTTGGCCAGTTTAGGCTGGTTTTCCTTTGTTTGTCCTGGGTTTCACAGTACTTATATACAGCACTAGTTAGCCCCCCCAAAAAAAAACATTTGTCTTTGTGGTAACTCCCTAACAGGCCTCATTTATCATTGTCAAAAATGTGGCCATTTTAGGCTTACACATTGCATTTGTTTTGCAGTCTGTTAACGTACTTATTAAATCTGATAAGGCAAAACACATTTTTACTTAAAGTCCAGATAGGTAAAATTTTGTTTTACCAGCACATATATTGCATACAAGTTGCCTCCCAAATCACCCTTTTGTAATGAACGTGTAAAATATTCTAGTCATTTACAATGGGCAAGGCGCGTGGTAAGGGACGGGGAAGTGGACGTGATGGTGATGGTGGAGGCCGAGGCCATGGGCAAGCTGAAGTTGGCCCACCAAAAACACCCACATCTTCTCGCTGGACCTTAGTGTCTGAAGTCCTAGGGGACCGCTGCAAGACAGCATTATTGAACCCCGAGAAGTGTGAAAAGGTTGTTGGTTGGATAGCGGATAACACTTCCAGTTACTTATCCACCACAACCACCACCCTGTCTTCAACACGGTCAAGTCACATTAGCCGTGATTCTGGGCAGCATATTCCTTACCGTGATCCTCCTTCCTCCCACCATGCTGAGTGCCCTGAGACAACTGATCCCACACTCGGACACTCCGAAGAGCTGTTCAGTTTTCCATTTGGAAATTTGTTCCTCTTGCCCGGTCCACTTGAAGCGGGTCAAGATGATATTCCATGTAGCGATGCACCAATCTTTGAGCAGCCACGGTCACTTAAGATGGATGACGATGAGACACAATTGCTGGAAAGTCAGGAGGAGGACCAGGGTGGGGAAGTGATCCTCCTTTCTACCACCATGCTGAGTGCCCTGAGACAACTGTTCCCACACTCGGACACCCCGAAGAGCTGTTCGGTTTTCCATTTATAGATTCGGGCCTCTCGCCCGGTCCACTTGAAGCGGGGCAAGATGAGATCGCATGTAGCGATGTCCAAATATTTGAGCAGCCATGGTCACATGAAGGCGATGGTGGGAACGTGTCACAAGAGGTGGAGGATGATGAGACACAATTTCCAGAAAGTCAGGAGGAGGACCAGTGTGTGGAAGTGGAAGATGAGGTGGTAGATGATGTAGTAACAGACCCAACCTGGCAGGACATGCAGAGCGAGGACAGCAGCACACAGGGGGCGGTAGGCGTGGCACCATTTCAGGCAGGTAGAAGCAGTGTGGTGGCTGCAGACAGAAGGCATGCAATGTTCCCTGTAACACCAACCTGAGGGAAGTTGCCAGTACAACTGTTAGGTCTTCTTGAGTCTGGCTATTTTTTAAAGACTCTGCTGATAACCCTAAACAGGCCATTTGCAACACCTGTCATGCCAGCATCAGCAGGGGTAGCAAAACTACCAGCCTTACCACCACCAGAATGATCAGGCACATGGCAGCAAAGCACCCAACTTTGTAGGCCCAACCCCATGCTGCAGGAACAGTGCCTGCGGGTGACACCACAACTTCTTCCAGTGTTGTGTGTGCATGCCAATCCCCTGTCCACGGTGCATGTGAAGATGCCTCCTGCCCTGCAGTTGCCCAGTCAAATAGCACCATCATCAAGCACATCCACGTTCTTGCCCCAGCGAAGCCTTCAGTTGTCCATACCCGTCATTGGAACGTAAGTGGAAATACGCAGCCAACGCCCCACAGGCCACAGTACTCAATTCTCATATTTCTCGTCTTCTTGCGGTCGAAATGTTGCCTTTCAGGCTCATGGAGACGGAAGCATTCCGCAACCTGATGGTGTAGGCCGTCCCAAGGTACTCTGTCTTCAGCCACCGGGGACCCAGTCAGACCTTGGGATGGAACACATCCTCCCAATGCCAAGGATTGCGGGCCCTACGTCAAACAGGGATGCCCCACTTGGGTACAGCTCCTGTACCTCCTCTTACTTCTCCTCCTCTTCAGTCTCCATGTCCGAAATGAGCACATCATTCACAAGCTGGAAGCACTGCAGCACAGCCAAAGCTAAGCGTCAACAGGCTGTGCTGAAACTGATTTGCTTATGTGACAAACCGCACAATGCTGAAGAGTTGTTGACAGCTCTGAAAGAACAGGCAGATGTGTGGCTGACACCGCTGAATCTCCAGCCAGGCATGGTTGTGTGTGACAATGGCAGGAACCTGGTGGCGGCTTCGAGGCGAGGCAAACTAACACACATACCATGCATGGCCCATGAGCTGAACCTCGTTGTTCAACGTTTTCTAAAAAGCTATCCGGATCTGCTGGTTAAAGTACGCCGTCTGTGTGCACCTTTTAGAAAGTCAGCTACAGCTTTAGCCGCCCTTGCTGTGCTTCATCAGCGATTGCAGATTCTGGCTCACCGACTGGTGTGTGATGTTCCCACGCATTTGAACTCTACACTGCATATGTTAGAAAGGATTTGTGAGCAGAAGCAGGAAATTGTTGAATACCAGCATCAACAAGGCATTCGTTTGTCAAGTTTGATTCCACACATAAGACCTCATGAGTGGACATGGATGTCAGACATATGTCGCATCCTTCAAAACTTTAAGGAGTCCATCAAGATGGTGAGCGGTGATGATGCCATGATTAGCATAACCATCTCACTCATCTGCATTCTGAAAAGCTCTCTGCTCACAATGAAAGAGGAGGCATTGCAGGCGGAGCATGAGGACATGGATCAAGGAACCGTAAAGGGTTATTATACACAGCCCAGCCTCGTGTCATCCCAATGTGGATTGGTTGAAAATGATGAAGAGGCGGAGGAAGAAGAACAGGAGCTACTTTCATGGGCTATAGACGGGACTACAACCACAACTGTCATACCGTCTGTTCAGCATGAATGGCCTGAGGATAGGGAAGAAGAGGAAGAAGAGAAGGAGGACACCTTGGTCAGTCGTCCTGTTGGTGAGGACACGGAAGGCTTGCCTGTTACAAGTCTGGCATGCATGGCTGACTTTATGTTGCCTGCCTTTCCCGTGACCGTTGTTTGGTCAAAATATTGGGTACCAGTCATTACTGGTTAGTGACACTTTTAGACTCACGGTACAAGGATAACTTTCAATCTCTTGTTCCAAAAGCAGACAGGTGTACCAAATTGGTGCAGTACCATAGGGCCATAGTTGCAGAATTATTAAAAAAAATCCCATCTCAAAATGCTGGCGGCATAGATAACAGTTTGTTGGCCAACCAAGCAGGACAGGCGGGACAGACACAAGTCCACTCCAGCAGAGGCAGGAGAGCACTGGCAAAGTTCTGAGACATTTTCTAAGACCCTTCCAACGCCCATGCACTGAGGCGTGGGTAATCTTACAAGGAATGCAATCTTTTCTAAGATGCTGAGGGAGAACCTTGCTGACCGTACCGACGTCCTCTGTGATTCCTCTGTGCCTTTTAATTATTGGGTATCCAAGCTGGACACATGGCATGAGCTGGCTCTCTACGTCTTGGAGGTCCTGGCCTGCCCTGCCGCTAGCGTTTTGTCCGAGCAAGTTTTTAGTGCTGCTGGTGGCATTATCACAGATAAGCGCATTCGCCTTTCTATGGAAAATGCAGACAGGCTGACTCTTATAAAAATGAACAAGGGATGGATTGGGCCTGACTTCTTGACACCACCAAATGATGACAACAAAGCCTAAACTCCAATGTAGTGTTTTTTTAAGAAGTGTATTCCCATGCACCTCTTCACAACCATATATGGAAATACGCTACCTGATTTTGGCTAGTTGGTGTCCTCTTCCTCCTTCTCCTCATTCTCACCATCCATTACCACTTGAACACCAGGGTGAATGTATTCAGTCATGCTTCGGCCACTCTATGTTATGGCAAGGGTGTTATGACGCCCGTCACCAAAATACAAAAAATATGTACACCCCCAAGGGGAAATGTTTGCCAGCCCATACACTAAGTGTATGGGAATTCCAAGTCTAGGAGACCCGCTCATAGAAATTAGCCCTATTTTTTAATCAGGCCTTCCTCCAAGTCTCATCATCCACCACCACTAGATCAAAAGGGTTTACGTGTTCCATGCAGCTACAGCCAGTGTCGAATTATTAACAAGGGTGGGTGGTTATGCTGTGCGTAAAATACTTGTTGTGAAAACGGTTGAGGTGTACCCCACAGGGGAAAATGTTTTCCAGCCCACACACTTAGTGTATGGGCATTCCAAGTCTAGGAGAACAGCTTCTTTAAATTGGGCACAATTTTTTATCAGGCCTTCCTCCAGGGCTCATCATCCACCGCCACTAGATAACCAGGGTTAACGTGTTTCGTGTTGCTACAGCTAGTGTTGAATTCCTAACAAGGGTGGGTGGATATGCAGGGTGTAAAATACTTGTTATGGCAAAGGTTGAGGTGTACCCACAGGGGAAAATTTTGCATTCCAAGTCTAGGAGACCCGTTCCTTTTTAATAGGACATTTTTTATGAGGCCCTCCTCAATGTTTCTTCCAAGGGGGAATTGGGGTTATTGGGGTGCTTACGACTTGGTAGCAGGGCAGGCCTTGCAGTCAATGCAAAAGAAAACAGAATGGGAGTACAAAATTAATTATGTGAGGTAGATTTTACTGGGCCCATCCAGTACCTGGGTTCAAAGGCATATTAGGGTGCATATGACTAGGCAGCAGGGCAGGCCTTGCTGTCAATGCATAAGAAAAGGGCATGGGAGTACAAAATGAATAATGAGAATTGTATTTTCCTGTGCCCATCCAGTACCTGGGTTCAAAGGCTTATTGGGGTGCATATGACTTGGTAGCAGGGCAGGCCTTGCAATCAATGCATAAGAAAAGAGTTTGGGAGTACAAAATTAATAATGTGAAGTGGATTTTCCGGTGGCCATCCAGTACGTGGTTTGAAAAGCTTATTGGGGTGCATGTAACTTTGGGGCAAGCCAGGCCTTGCATTCAATGCAACATTTTTTTCAGGAAGCCCTCCTGTACCTCTCATGAAAGGGGTATTTGGGTGCATCGTAATTCTTGGCAGTCTATCTACTCACTGCATAGGCAATAACAGCATAGGAGACCCACTGTTTAATAGTGGCTCTTTAAGAAGATTATTGCTGCCTGATGCCCCTGTAAAAATAGGTTCTGTGACATTAAGAGTCCCTCCTTCATAAATGAAACAAGATGTATCTGCTTATGTGTCACACACCACATGGCCAGCTAGGGTTGTTAAATGTTACAATGACATTTCCCAGTGAATGCATTTGTATTGGTTGAAAGCAATGCTAAAGTTGCAAAATGCCTCAAAAACGCTGTGTGTGAACATAGCCCAAGTGGTGGAGGAACATTTTTGTTTTTGGGCTAATTATTGTGGCTTAGATAAAAATCATTAACCTGGAAAGGATGTTCCTTAACATATTTGAGGAAAATCCATTTTGGTTTCGTTTTTGTGGGTTTTTGGTGCGGTTGTAAAAAGGGCATGAAACTGACAACATTGTTTAGAGCTGTGACCTAGGAGTCAGAAATACTTCCAGGGGCAGTTGCCATGATTCCCCGTGTCATTTGAGCAGTGTTTCCATCATTTTCAGATGTTTTTAGACCTTAAAAGGACCCCCGGGGGGTCGCAGTAAAAATGCTCGGGTCTCCCATAGACTTACACTGGGCTCGTTGTTCTGTGCGAGTACTCAAGTATTCCAATTTGCTCGACCCGAGCAATGAGCATCCGAGCATTTTAGTGCTTGCCCATCACTAGTATTCATTAAAATTTAGCCCGACAATATTATTTGGTGAATTCCACTATTATAGTTTAGAGTTTTAAATTTCATGAAATCTACAAAATTTGATACTTTAAATCTAGTGAACTGTAAGATCGGAGCAGGTGTTATTGTATCCTGTCCTTCCTGGTTATCAAAGCTAGAAATGATTCATAACATTTATTCTTTCAGCTTATTTCATATGAATAAAAGGATCTGAATTGTACACAATGCAAACATTCAGTTTTCCATCTAGAAGTACTTGATGGTCTGCCCAGAGTACATTTATGTTCACACATTCTTGTGCACAGCTAAAACCTCATCCCATGAAATATCTTCGAAAAGAAAGTGTGAGTAGGTGTTAGCGAAAAAAAAATCAGAACAGACATATTGTGCAAAGCTGAAAATCTCACTCACAGATCCATCTTTCTATTACTTTATTACACCCACTCCTGATAAAATCACATTTTCTTCTTAATTCTTTCACATACAACTTAATTTATGACTGAAACCCTTCAGACAAGACTCATTTTATGATGTATGGAGCAGTTTGTATATTTAGTGAGATGTCTTTGTACATAGTAGATTGAATTTCAGTGATTGCTTGCTTTCAGAATCAGATTATTATATAAGGGAAATGTACAATGCCCCTTCCCAATACACACGCTCTAAGCTACTGTAATGCCCAGCACATGGGGTAAGTGACATAGCTTATTAGAACAACTATACTACATTTATAATTTGATGTGTTTGCTAATATTATTATTATTACACCTACTACATATTGGGATAGAATCTAGGAGATGGTAATACCCTTTTAAGAATATGTTATCTGATTATAAATTAAGCACTTTAATTTGAGAAGTGCATGTTGCTTCTATTAGGGCATTGTATGGTATTATATTTCCGTCACCATATGTTTGCATTATTACACCATCGTAGTGGCATCGTGGTATAGCGCATGATTTCTCTGGTGCAAATTGCCTCTTCAAAAAAAGAGGACTTGTACTCTATAGCGCCACCTATTGGAAGTAGCGATCCTACAAGTCACAATCAACCCTTTAATGAGTCTTGTAATATGACTTAGGATAAAAGCCAAATCAGTATCTCCATTTGCAGACACGGTGTTTTGGACTATTGGTCCTCGTCAGTGCAAAGTAGGAGAGATCTGATTTGGCTGTGTGAGAGGCTCTGGACTAGGGTCTAAGGGGTAAGGTTTCTCCTTGTGGAAAGTGACATACCAGCTCTGGCGTGTCGATGTAAGGAGGCTTATGATTTCTCTGGGACATCAAAAGAATTTAAGCAAACGTCGATCTTTGCTGCAAGATTGTCATAGATAAACCTCACAATCAAGGAAAATGCTTGTTCATTGGGTGAAATGATCTTTTGGTTTGCACAAGATATCATTGCTCTTGGTAGGACATGATCTTATGTAAACAGAACCTGCTCCGCTGAAAACAATGACATCATATGATTACTGACCGATCTATTATAGATCATTCAGTGCTAACCTGAAGCGGGGTCTGCCTGTGTAATCAGGTTACTAAACAACTACTGACCGGCAAACATGCCATGTAATGGACCCCGAGGCTAGGTTCACGCAGTATTTTGGAGATTCCAATAACGAAACAACAAATTGGCAGAACTAGCAATGGGGCCTCCAGTACAGGCCCTGTTGCGAGTGTGAACCTAGCTTTACTTTTGGAGCAATTTGAACAGTATTTTTCTATCATTCTCATGTAGTAAAATTAATAGAATAAGAAGAGCAGTATTTTTTGCAGTTTTGTTTAGTATTTCAAAATCCAACTTTTTTTTGCCATAGGTTGTAAAAATCTGATGTGCCGGATCTGGTTTTTAGCCGGATCCGTTGTGAACTTTTGAACCCGGAAAATGTATTGTACGTATGTCTGGCACGGAGGAGAGAGAGAGACCATGGTTCGGCTTCCAGGCAGGCGTAGATGAAAACGGAGTCTGGTGGCCGGATCAGTCCTATGCCTGATCCGCCACCCATAGACTTGTATTGTATGACCAAGCCTGACGTGCCGCTTCAGGCGCTGTCCGTTGTTTCCGGCAGAAAAAAAAAATGTTACATGATGCGTCCTGTCGGCCGCCGGAATTAAAATCTATGACGGATCCGGCAAAAAACGGACTAAACACAATGACATGCGGCGCGATCCGGCGCTAATGCATGTAAATGAGAAAAAAAAAACGGATCCGGCGGTGAAAAAAACTATAAGGCTGTGGTTCCACGTCCGGAACCACAGCGCTTTGGACGGAGCGGAAATTCCGCTCGTCTAAGCCCGCCCCCTTTCTGACGCGCGCTCTTTCCGGAGGTGTTCAGGACACCTCCGGAACACCTCCGGAAAGAACGCAGGGCTACATAGCCCTGTGTCAAATTCTGTTGCGGCGACGCACCGTCGCCGCAACACGCGAGGACATGCTGCGGTCTGAAAAGACGCGCCGCATGTCCGTTTACGCAGGTCTGCCACCTGCGTGTTGTTACGCATAGTGGAGTCGGGATTTCTTAAAATCCCCTACACTATGCTGTAACATCTGGACGCTGCGTGTTTGGCCTACGCCAGCGCACAGCGCCAAACACGCAGCGTTTACTGATCGTGGAAACTCACCCTAAGTTTTTTCCAAAACTGTCGGATCGCGCCTGACGGCAAAAAACTGATGTGTGAAAGAGGCCATAGACAGACTTTTGTAAACCAATTTTAATAGAATTAGGCAATCGAAGGTTAAGATTACACATGCATCGTTTTGCAGCACAGATAATAATGATGGATCCGATGAAGGATCCTATTAATTTTTATGGGACTCAAACTGATGCCAAAGAGCATCAGTTGTAATCAGTTCTCTCATGATCTGTTAATTGGAAATGGAATTGAAAAACTTTTTCAAACTGACATCAATTTGTCATCAGTTTTCAATCAGTTTAGATCAGTTGCTGAGAAAAAAACACCCAGCCTAATGTCTTCGGAGCCTTAAAGAATGTTGATCATATTTCCCAGAAAGAAATATTTGCCAGATGCATACAGCAGCTGCTTCTTCGCCCTGTAATAGTCTGTACATTCAGCGGAGGCAAACATTACAGTGTTGTACGATAAGTCTCTGCTCACATCATATTTACAGCAGAGAAAGAATACAATTGGAGGATCTGCTGGCATTTGCAATGTATTCCTCTGTATAGGTGTTTAGTGGGATACATCATCCTTAGACTTCCATCAAAACCTAAAAATAAATTGTAAGCCAATTATACTCTGTTGGCTTCCATCAGGGAAATGAAGCTCTATGGATCTTTAAGCATGATGTGACATACTGTAGTCTTTCCTGAAGTCAAGAACCTTAGTTTTGTTATAGATTGTATTCATTAGAAATTGCAAACATTACTTGTACAGTCTTTCAATCTTTGAGGCTGTTCCTTATGAATTAAAGGAAATGATCTAAACGCTCAAAAAAAACCTATTTTCAATCTATTCATTAGTAAATAAAAATGTATCTTACAACTACAAGCTCCGCATAGTGACCCATAGTCCTTCTACAGTATGTTGGGCCTCACATAGTTATCCATGCAGAATAATGACCCCACATTAAAAAAAAAAATACTCACCTCTCCCTGGTCCCCCACTGATCCAGTCTCCTCAGCGTGTCTTCTGCAGCTCTGCACTGCTCAGCACAGTGGATGCAAAATAGTGACATTATCGTGACTGCTACACTGAGCCCTCAGATGCAGAGGGAGAATGATGGAGGAGCAAACGTCACCTGACGCTCCCTCCTCCATCATTGCCTTCAACTGTACCGGCATACAGGATGCTGATACATTTAAAAGTGCAATGCAGGATGTGAAGGGGCCGAAGCAGGCCAGATATAATTACCTGCGGGCCATATTTGGCCCACAGGTCAAAGTTTGTCATAGAGCCTAGTGGAAGGATTGCAGGCATTAAAGTATTTGCCAGAGTGTTTCAAAGAAAACATACTATAGTTTGAAGAGCCAGCACTACTACAAGCAATTGACAGTAGTGTAGGTATACTTAGTGAGAGTCTTGGGAGCAGTGAAGGGGGAATCCAACCATGGGTGGCACTAGTCTAGCCTTATTTCTGCTTATGGTCCACTGCCGGATCTTCAAATGTAGTTTCTATATCTTCTTTGCTCCCTCCTCGTCAATCATCCCTGGTGATTATACACTACTTAACAGCTATATGGCTCTTTATATATTGGGTACATTGTATCTGCCTCTGTTGTTTTAGTGGATTATTCTGCTGTTCGGCAATTACCAAAGCTCGCTTACACAGCTGAAACTCGAAACAACGTTAACACATTTCCCTGTCTGTGCACGTTCAATTATTTATATATTTCTATAAATTTGTTTTAGAAGTTAGGAAATGAATAATATGAACTTGTTATAAAACATGTTCGTATTCCTTTACTATTAAACCATAGCGAACCTAGGCAACAACTGAAAGCCTGTGCCTTTAATGTTCATGTAACAAACACTTTTCATAATTATGTCAGTAACAAATAGAGATGTGAACTGAATTACTTCCCTACTTCAAACTCCACATTCGCTGCTTGTCATGTTGGAGAATTTCTCACCTGGAGCTCTGCATTATTTTATACTTGCTGAGCAAACGACATGAGAAACAACTTAGTACTTATTGTTTAGGCTGTTTTTCGACAGATTACTGCGAGTGCGTGTTTTCTTAGCCTGAGATCCGCTCCTAATATACAGTAGTACCAAGGGTTGGCTGGCAAATTTTAGCCTGGGGGGGCAAGCACAAAGCTATGGCCCATGAGTGGCACGTCTCAACTTTAGACTTGGGGCACATGTAGCGCTCGGTGTGCGTAGTCCGTGACCAAGGAACGACTACTAACAACTCAATTCAGAAAATTCACAGCCTCTTTCTGATGTATCATTAGAAATTAATCACAAATGGTTTACTTATTGCTATTCCCTGCATATTTTCTGCAAAGCCATGCTGCCATTAACAATAAGAAAGCAATTTGCAATTAATTTCTAATTATATAGAAAAAAGATGCTTTGATTTGAATGACCCCCTGTGTGATCACAATTACTTACAACCTCGCATTTATAATCCACCATACTATAACAATAAATTATCCCTACCCTTATGGATAATGCTATCATATCTCCTAGCAGTGATCACCCATGGTATAATAATTACCGTATTTTTCGGACTATAAGACGCACCGGACCATAAGACACACCCCAAATTTTCAGAAGGAAAATAGGGAAAAAAAATAATGTGTCAAATTGGGGTCCGTCTTACAGTCCGAATTCAGCTTACCAGCGAAGGGATCAGCACAGGTAGAGGAGTGGTCACTGGGGTCGTTCGGTGGTCAAGGCTGGTGCGGTGGCTGTGTTCTGTGGGGTGGCTGTGTTCTGTGGGGTGGCTGTGTTCTATGGGGTGGTTGTGCACTGTGGGGTGGTTGTGCACTGTGGGGTGGCTGTGTACTGTGGGGTGGTTGTGCACTGTGGGGTGGCTGTGTTCTGTGGGGTGGCAATATACCATTACTCACAAATCCAGCGGCGGTCCCAATGCAGCCTCCCTGTGGTGCGGTGGTGGTGTCGAGGCAGCAGTGGGCTCTTGCTGCGTGGGGGCTCTGTCGGCATTTTGTCCTAGCCGGAAAGCCCCCGCAGCTGCGACGCGGTGGCCTCCTGAAAGATCATGGCCGCCAGAGGCCTCCGGTGGCGGTCCCGATCAGCCTGCGGGCGGTGGTGGTGTCGGGGCAGCAACGGGTCTCTGTGCTGCGTGGGGGGCTCCGCCGGCATTTTGCTGTTAGCCGGAAAGCCCCCGCAGCTCCGCTGCTGCGATGCCGTGCCGTCCTGAAAGCTGGTCTCCGGAAACATGGCCACCTGCTGAAATTCAAATCTCGGCAACGAGAAGAGAAGTCTGCTTGCCTCCTGCTTTGTCCTGCAGCTTTCACATAAGTTATTTGTCTGTTTTTATTTGTGGCATTTTTCCCTTTTTGCTGTTCTTTGATTTCTGCCTTGCTTGTTGAGTTCAGCCGGGTTCCCTGCTGGGACCTGTGCTAGACTCTGTTTCATTTGCCACAGCTTGTCAGTCTTTTCAGTATTTCTAGTCCCCTGTGTTTTCAGTATCTGTTGTTTTGCATCCAGTTCACACCAGAGTTCTGATATAGTGGGAGAGAGGTCGTGTGGCCTCAGTATTTTTGCATATCAGACGTATCTTTTCCTGTTCTGTTCTATCCAGATAGTTTGGGCCCCATCATTTGCTTTTTCTATTTTCTGCCTGTGTTTTGTGCCTCATCTTGTTTCATCGGCAATATTTGTTTGGGGGCTATCTATTCCTTTGGGTCTCTACTCCGGGGCAGTTAAGCTTTCCCCTTTCTCTCTTTAAGCTTAGTTAACTCTTTGGCTGTGTCGAGACATCTAGGGCATCATAGGTATGTCCCACGGCTAATTCTAGTTGTGTTGTAAGTTTAGGGGTCTGCAATCCGCTAAGTTACCAACCTCTCTGGGTATCTGGTTGCCTAGGCTTTTTCCCTATTATCGTCCTCGGCTACCGAATCATAACACCTCCCCCTCCAGTTACTTCCCCCGGGCAGCTTCTCCCTAGGAACTTATGTGACAACCCCAATGGTTCCGGCCTGGGCACACAGCGGGGGCCCACTCCCCTACATTAGCATTACAATAGGAGCCTACATAGTGCTCTTCATTCTCTACAGTTCCACTATACTTACAGCAGTCGGACTGATGAAGGTCCATGATGGACCGAAATGTTTACAAGACAGCCATAATAAAATTCATTTGTAAACGGAATCTAGAAGTTGAGTGCCAAATTCTTTTTTGATTCACATTGGTTTGGGTTACCTACTTGCGCACCCTACCTGTATATACAGTAACATCATTCAGTATATAATTTCTTTCAGACCCCTCTACACAGCTTCTTACTGAAATATATTACTTCTCGCAGTGCTCCTATGTAAATCCACATCTTGCAGATTATCACGCCTCAACTATATACAACATTCAATAGCACATTACTCCTCCCATCTATGTACAGCCTCGTCCTTCAGTACATCACGCTTATCATCTATATACAGCCTATTCCTTCAGTACTGCAGTGCATTGCTTCTCAGCTCATGTACATACAGCTCCATCATACAACTCCACTTCTGCAATACTTCACATCTCTCAGTTCTGTGCTCCTCTTTATCGGAAAATAAGAGATGTGTCTTCGAAAGACATGTACATTATGTAGCTTCATGTGTATGTATTACTGATCCTGATGCGGCCACAGATTTAAAGGTACAGTGCCGCTATTTATTTATTTATCGGCCAGGTGATCACTAAACAGTTGCTAGCCTAGTAACTGAAAAGAATAGCCCAGCTTTTGGATGTTATAGTGACACAGTCCCTTGCTTTAAATAATCTGTGGCCACTTTACAATCTATGAGATGCTCTGCAGCTTTTACAGATTAAGATGATGCCACTAATTAGCGCAGGTGTCACTGTCCCCACCATACGACAAATCGAACATGAAAAGGAAGTCAGTAATCAGCTGAAGCCCGGATTTCCTCTTCGTGATCGATTTGTCCGAAGGCAGAGACAGTGACGCTGGCGCTGATAGACACCAGTGTCTGGTGTCACAACACTGCATGAGAGCCCAGGAGAGTTCAAGTACAGACACCGTGGGAACGGCGCCGGCACAGGAGGTGAGTATAAGCATTATTATTTTATGGGGGCCCAACATTTTGATCCATAAGGGGTTGTCCACTACTAGAACATAATATTATTCTGCAGCTAAATTCCTAAAGCAGCATAACAGTAACACAATATGTATAAAAATCTCTCCATAAAGGTTTTATCTTAATTTTCATATATTTTTTATTCAGTTTTAAATTCAATATCAGTCATTATATACCTCAATATAGAGCAAATGATGAATTGGTAGCTCCAATAAACAGTCCAACAGGTTTAGCATTGACCATTTCACTGGGAAAACAGAAAGAATGGCTGAACTAAGGTATATCAAGTCCTTATAGTTATAAGCACTTAATATCACTCAAGTGTAAATATGATTAAAGTCACAACTGCAAACTCTCCTTAGAGCATTGACATATGATGCCATGTTAAAATGAACCTCTTGATCATAATGAAAGTTTTACAAAAAATGCATAATGCAGAGTTAAAATATAGTGTGCCCCCTTTTCAATGACTCTGGGGATGTTAATCTAAATCCCAGTTCCCTTTTTATTTCTATAAAATACTGGCAACTCTCGGGCTAGCCTATGTACACTGGGCCCTGATAGTCTGAGACACTCCTCTATGCCCTTGGCTGGACGATATTAAACTAGGAGTCATTTTCTCAGGTTAGCTTATGCCCAGCTTAATTTTGTAACCTTAAAACCTCTCCTCTGCTCTTCAGTGGATCAGCCAAGAGTAGGAAGAGCGTCTTAGACTACCAAAGCACACTGTGCTTAGTCTAACCTATTAAAAGGAAATGTTTGGTAATGTTTGACCACATATGTGGGAAGGAACATCTGCATCATGATATGTTGGTACCAAAATCAAAAATCTTGATGTAGACTCTTATGCTCTCCTTAGAAGGCTTATAAAATTTTATGTAGTCCAAAGCATGGGGCCTGAATAATTTAATTAAGTATAGTTTGAGCTCCTATAGCTTTATAATAAGGACTTGCCCTAGGAATTTTTGTTAGAAACTCAAGTAACTCGCAATTACCAGTCTAATTTATCAGCGTAGTCTATGCAGTTCCTATCTGTATTTCTGGACAGTTATGTGTTGAATTAATGGAATTTTAATGCATATGCAATTTGGTTGAAAAGTAATGCCTTAAAAATTGACTCTCCCGTCATGTAAAGCCTCAAAAACCACATTCCAGTATCCAAATGCTCAATGACAAGCATAACTTACTGTACTGAGAAAGAAAAAGATCCAGAAACAAAAAGAACAAGCCACAGAGAGCGAGAAAAACAAAAAGAGACAAAGAGAGATTGATTTTCCGTTTTCTGTCCCAGCTACAAGGAGTAAAGAAAGGACACTTGCTCTATTAACATACATCCATGTATTCCAACTTAACTAATCAATGTTGAAATAGTGATTATGTTCTTATATGAATTATATTATGCCTTCTGAATAATAATTGTCTCTCGGAGTAAAGGTGTGCTCAGACCATCCAATTCACATTCAGCTCAATTCGCTCCTGTAACCATAGCATGCTTCAGTTTCGATCCCTTCATTAAAACACTAAAATATGACCATTTAAAAAACTTCTCTAATTCAAGGTAAAAATGACCTTCATTACAGCAGCACTGCCGGAGAAAGTATGTTGCATTGAATTAATGCATAGAGCTCTTAGAAAACCTTTTTCTAAAATGGAAAATATCAGAACATTGCGATAAATGGAGAGAGAACAATGGAGAAGAATATGTCAGGAAATGTCTTATGTTCACATTCACATGACATGCAAATATACATTTTGTATGCATTTACTTAGTCTCTGACTACATTTCTGAAGTCACAATTAACCAGCCTACCTCCTGTTGATCGTCAAACAGTGCTTCCCCACATGAGGCTACTTCCATATTCTGTTTCCATTACATTTGTAAAAAATGAGAATATTCTTCTCTTGATTGTAGCATCAAGCTCCAGTGGATGTTTTTAAGCTTCATTTCAACTGACAATTCTGTATTGAAGTCCATATTAAGAATGCAGTGAGAAATGTATCGGATCAAAGGATGACTTATTGTAGCAACAGCGGGCAAAGGAAGAAACATCTTTAGTATTGTCTTTATAAGAATTCTTGAAAAAAAATAGTCATAAAAATATAATTTAAGTGTCAAGCGAAACCATTAAGATTATTAAATTAAATATTGGTGTAATAATAATATCATTATAATAGGTACAATTTCTGTTATTATTATTTTATCAATATTTATCAGTTTTGAACAAATTTCCCAAAAGTTGACTGCTCGAATTTGAATGGGAACATCGATAAGCAGTGAATTTATTATCAGGGTCTTCCAGAATGTTTTACATTTCCTGAGCTGTCTAGGCTGTAAAGTTATGATGTCACATAATACACATCACGATGTCGCGTGGCGTGTTGCCCACACTAATCGGTGCAGAAAATGCCAAAAATGTCCGGCAGAGAAGATACTAAAAATGGCCAAGTGAAGACCGCACCAGTGACCAATGAAGACTGATTGTGATCAGGTGTGTTTTTTTTTCTCTTTTTTAATTCCTTAACGTCCCTTTTGAAATCAACAAAATTGTAGCCAAAATGTAACGGATTCACTTAAACTGAATTTGGCGAATCAAAAGTTTTTGTGAAATTCGAGGTGAATCAAAATGACTCAGTTGTTATTTTTTGTTTTGTGATTACTCGGTGTGACTTAATCACCTGCTTTGTAGTTGTGCGTATTCTGAATAATTATTTTTTTTACATATTTTGCATTACTTCCTATGATTATTAGAAGAAATTTACGGAAGAAGACTTAATTGATGAGAAACACGCCTTTGGTATGTAAAAATGAACTGTTGAACCTATATTTATTCATGTATAGAGCACTGGTTCAATTTATTGATACCACCTTGCATTTGAATTTCTGTTGATTAGTAAAGCATGAGAAGAAAAGTAAATTATAGCCCTTTCATGTAATTAAAATCAATAGTCTGTTTACTGATACAAAGTGGCATGAGCATAGGAGAATCTATGTGGTACGGGTTACGCAAATTAGGTCAGCCGAATAATATATATGGTATATCTCACATGGTAAATAAAACAGTTTTCACATGACTTTTTGGAAAATGCACCTTTTGTAAGCAGAGACCTAATAAATTATTATTATAATGTTATAAAAAATTCAAAGAGCTGATAGAAATTGTGAGCCTTTTGTTGTGCTGTACTTTGGAGTGTACATTGTCCATCTGTTCCTGGGTGCAAACATTGAGTACATTTATAGACCGCTGTTCAGCAAGTGTTGGGCAATTTGCCCTTCATTCAGATATGTCACAACTTATGGTTTTTTTTGCTATATGGATTAGTTTAGCAGGTTGCATTACTAGATTTAGCTGCATATAGTTGCACCTAGTAAAAAAAGTATACTTTTATTTTTACAGTGACATCCTATAGATTAAATATGTACAGTATAGTTAATGGGATATCCCACTACACTGATCCTGATGATTTATCCATAAGATAGGTGATAAATATCAGATTGGTGAGGGTTTGACACCTGGCACCCCCACCATTCAGCCCTTACTAGCTATGGGAAGGCCAAACTAAAAATTCTGACACTGAACAATGGGAATAGAAAGCAATGGTCATGTGACTTGCCTACCAGAAATAAAAGTAGAGTAGAGGAAGGAAGGGCAACGCTGCTCCATAGGGTGAGTGTATTTTTTTTTCTTAGAACACCAGGAGCCCTTCAATATTTACAGTTAGGTCCATAAATATTTGGACAGAGACAACATTTATCTAATTTTGGTTCTAGACATTACCACAATGAATTTGAAACAAAACAAATCAGATGCTGTTGAAGTTCAGACTTTCAGCTTTCATTTGAGGGTATCCACATTAAAATTGGATGAAGGGTTTAGGAGTTTCAGCTCCTTAATATGTGCCACCCTGTTTTTAAAGGGACCAAAAGTAATTGGACAATTGACTCCAAGGCTATTTCATGGACAGGTGTGGGCAATCCCTTCATTATATCATTCTCAATTAAGCAGATAAAAGGGCTGGTGTTGATTTGAGGTGTGGTGTTTGCATTTGGAAGGTTTAGCTGTGAAGGAAACATGCGGTCAAAGGAGCTCTCCATGCAGGTGAAACAAGCTATCCTTAAGCTGCAAAAAACAGAAAAAACCCATCCGAGAAATTGCTACAACTTTAGGAGTGGCAAAATCTACAGTTTGGTACATTCTGAGAAAGAAAGAAAGCACTGGTGAACTCATCAATGCAAAAAGACCTGGGCGCCCACGGAAGACAACAGTGGTGGATGATCGCAGAATACTCTCCATGGTGAAGAGAAACCCCTTCACAACAGCCAACCAAGTGAACAACACTCTCCAGGAGGTAGGCGTATCAATATCCAAATCTACCATAAAGAGAAGACTGCATGAAATTAAATACAGGGTTCACTGCACGGTGCAAGCCACTCATAAGAATCAAGAATAAAAAGGCTAGGCTGGACTTTGCTAAAAAACATCTAAAAAAGCCAGCACAGTTCTGGAAGAACATTCTTTGGACAGATGAAACCAAGATCAACCTCTACTAGAATGATGGAAAGAGAAAAGTATGGCGAAGGCGTGGTACAGCTCATGATCCAAAACATACCACATCATCTGTAAAACATGGCGGAAGCAGTGTGATGGCTTGGGCATGCATGGCTGCCAGTGGCACTGGTCACAAGTGTTTATTGATGATGTGACACAGGACAGAAACAGCCGAATGAATTCTGAGGTATTCAGAGCCATACCGTGTGCTCAGATCCAGCCAAATGCAGCCAAACTGATTGGTCGTCGTTTCATACTACAGATGGACAATGACCCAAAACATAAAGCCAAAGCAACCCAGGAGTTTATTAAAGCAAAGAAGTGGAATATTCTTGAATGGCCAAGTCAGTCACCTGATCTCAACCCAATTGAACATGCATTTCACTTGTTAAAGACTAAACTTCAGACAGAAAGGCCCACAAACAAACAACAACTGAAAACCACCGCGGTGAAGGCCTGGCAGAGCATCAAAAAGAAGGAAACACAGTGTCTGGTGATGTCCATGAGTTCAAGACTTCAGGCAGTCATTGCTAACAAAGGGTTTTCAACCAAGTACTAGAAATTAACATTTTATTTACAATTATTTAATCTGTCCAATTACTTTTGGTCCCTTTAAAAACAGGGCGGCACATGTTAAGGAGCTGAAACTCCTAAACCCTTCATCCAATTTTAATGTGGATACCCTCAAATGAAAGCTGAAAGTCTAAACTTCAACTGCATCTGATTTGTTTTGTTTCAAATTCATTGTGGTAATGTCTAGAACCAAAATTAGATAAACGTTGTCTCTGTCCAAATATTATGGACCTAACTGTATCATAATAGTAGTGTAAAACTACTATTGTCTATATCTATATACAGTCATGGCCAAAAGTGTTGGCACTCTTGAATTTGTTCCAGAAAATGAAGTATTTCTCCCAGAAAATGATTGCACTTACACATGATGTTTCGTTATACACAAGTTTATTTCCTTATTGTGTATTGGAATGACACAAAAAACAGAAAAAAACGGCAAATTGGACATAATTCTACACAATACCCCCAAATTGTTAGCATCTTTCCAAAATTGTTTGTGGGTAAAAAACTATGTTTAAAGCATGAGATGCTCATTCAAACTCCCCTGTGGCAAGTAACAGATGTAGGCAATATGGAAATCATGCCTGAAACCAGGTAAAAAGGGTAGAAGCTGACTCAATCTTTGGATTATGTGTCTGTGTTTACCACACTAAGGATGGAGAACAGAAACAGGAAAAGAGAACTGTCTGAGTACTTGAGAATCAAAATTGTGGAAGAATATCAACAATCTCAAGGTTACAAGTTTATTTCCAGAAATCTTGATGTTCCTTTGTCCATGGTGCGCAACATAATCAAGAAGTTTACTACCCATGGCATTGCAGCCAATTTTCCTGGATGTGGACAGAGAAAAATTAATGAAAGGCTGCAAATCAGGATAGTCCGGATGATGGATAAGCAGCCCTCAATCAAATTCCAGAGAAAGCTGTCTTTTAGGTTTAGGGTTCATCAGTGTCAGTGCTAACTATCTGTCAACATTTGAATGAAATGAAACGCTATGGCAAGAGACCCAGGAGGACCTCACTGCTGACACGAAGACATGAAAAAGCTAGACTGCAGTTTGCCAAAATGTACATAAGCCAAAATCTTTCTGAGAAAGCATCTTGTGGAGAGATGAGACCAAGATAGAGCCTTTTGGTAAAGCATATTCTACTGTTTACCGAAAATGGAATAAGACATACAAAGAAAAGAACCAGTTCCAGCAGTCAAATATGTGGAGGTGCAAATATGCTTTGAGGTTTTTTTGCTGCCTCTGGCACTGGGTGCCTTGACTGTGTGCAAGACATCATGAAATCTGAAGATTACCAACAGATTTTAGGTCGCAATATAGTGCCCAGTGTCAGACAGCTGGGTTTGCATCCCAGTTCATTGGTTTTCCAGCAGGACAATGAACCCAAACATATTTCAAGAAGCCCCCATAAATGAATGAAAACAAAGCGCTGGAGAGTTCTGAAGTGCTGACAATAAGTCAGGATCTGAATCTCATTGAACATCTGTGATCTTAAAATTGCTGTTGGGAGAAGGTGCCTTCAAATAGGAGGGACCTGGAGCAGTTTGCAAAAGAAGAGTGGTCCTAAATTCCAGTTCAGAGATGATTTGGGGGGTTTTGTGTGAAATTATGTCCAATTTACCTTTTTTTTTGCGGTTTGTCGTGTTATTCCAATACATACTAAGGAAATAAACATGTGCATAACAAACCAAGTGCAACTGCAACATTTTTCTGGGTGATCTACTGTATTTTTCGGACCATAAGACACACTTTTTCCCCAAAAAATTTTGGGGGAAAATGGGGTGCGTCTTATGGTCACAACATACTCACAAATTCCTGTGGCTGCGGTCCAGTGGTGGCGGTCCCAATGAGCCTCCCTGTGCACTGTGGTGCGGTGGTGTCGGGGCTCTGTAGTGTGGCTGCAGCGGAGCTCTGTGCTGCGTGGGGGGCTCAACCGGCATTTCGTTTTAGCCAGAAATCCCCCCCGCAGCTCCGTTGCACTTGCTGGCAGGCAGAGGCTGCATTGGGACCACCGCCACGGGACTTGTAAGTATATTGCCACCCCAAAGAGCACAGCCACCCCACAGAGCACAGAGACCCCACAGAGCACAACCACCCAACAGAGCACAGCCACCTCACAGAGCACAGACACCCCACAGAGCACAGCCACCCCACAGAGCACCCCTGCAACACAGAGCACCACCACCGCACCAGCCTGGACCACCGAACGACCCCTGTGACTACTCCTCTCCCTGTGCTGATCCCTTAGCCGGTAAGCTGAATTCGGACTCTAAGATAGACCCCATTTGACACATTTTTTTCCCTATTTTCCTTCTGAAAATTTGGGGTGCGTCTAATGGTCCAGTGCATCTTATAGTTTGAAAAATACGATACTGCACTTTCTGGAACAATTTTAAGGGTGTCAACACTTTTGGGCATAAGTGTATACATATATTCTGAAATTTTGCAAAGATAGGAATCAACTGTATGGTATTTCTCTCATATGCAAAACTGCCAGAGCAGTATTTAATGATTCAATGGGGAAGAGTAAGCTGCAATTAATTACATATTATATAATGGTATAGGGCTTGTAGATATACCCCTACATATTCTAATTATTTCTGTGTGGATTTAAGAATCAGTGATGGAATTATAATATTCACATATAAATATAAATGAGGAATAGAAATTCCAGAGTTACTAGCTGTGCAGCTATTCTTTAAGAAACAATGTGGAGAAATATTGGGCTTAAAACAAGAGATCCATGAAAAGCGGTGGGATAATAAATGTAATGACTCTTTTTTCATCTTTCTGATGTTTTCATCTTCTGCTCCACATGAGGTTTTTGTCCACCCAGAGTGCACTCTAAGATTCTTTAATAAGAAGAATGACAAGTACACCTCCCTTCTCAGGCTTCCTACCAGCCATTGTCCTTATGCCAGGTTAAAAATGTATCTCATAAACCTTGATTTCTGCTGCTTCCTTTTTGTCCTCTCATTTTTACATTCTGAATATTGAAATCTCTTTTTTATTATAATTCAACAGATTGTTCTGCATTACAAGTTATATTACACTTTAAATGTCAAGTAAAGCTATAGATTGGAGAAACTGAAATGTAAGAGAACTACATTAATAGCGACTCATTATGTTAATAATTCAGTTGCTTGGAGCATTGTGAGCCCTAAGAGATCCCTATTCGTAGAGTGAAGGAGGTCATATGGGACACCTGAATTTTGGTGAGAAAAGCAGTATGGAATTTGGACTGGGTCTACATTTACATTGTTTCAGTTTGTATTTTGTACATTTTAGGATTTTTCAGTGTTGTCATCTCATTTTTCTAGCGTTTAAAATCTATAATTTCACGTCTATTTTTACCTATGTTTTCTCCCATACTGAATATATACAAATAAAGAATCCTAATATAATGGCATGTCAATGTAAATGAAGAATCCATATTACAGACCCCTTTGTTCCAGACTGTTGACTTTTGGGGGGGGGTTACACTGATGTGATATCTAAAGAACCATGTTATTACATTATACAGGTACTTCCTAAGAAAAGGCATATTCCAATAACTAAGACATGACACTTGGTTCTGCATCCTGGAGCATACAAGTGGTATGATTATCATTTATGTAGATAAATTCATTATAATTATTCGTAAATAAGTGCAGCTAGGTTCACATTAGTGCTCCAAATTTCCTCCATTTCGTTATACCACTCCTTGCAATCTGAAAGTTATATTATTGGAAACCTTGCCAGTTCTAAAGAGAAATTCTGATAAATCTTTAAAGTGAATCTGTCACCAGGATTTTGACATCTGAGTAGCCACCACCAATGATTGGCAGCTTTCTGCCTATGCACATTGTACACAGAAAGCTTCCAATCGGTGGTGGGGACGGGGTTACACAGAGCTCAGCATTCAGAGAACTGGAAGACATGAAGCATAAAGGTCAGTGATTTCATCAAAACTACAGCAGTCAGCCCAGTAAGTTATACATACTTAGGCCTGGGAGGTATATCCGGTGGGCCACGGAATTGTTTTTGGGTATATCACTGGAATCAGGGTCTCTGCCTTAAAATTTGCTGATAATGACAGATTCCCTTTTAATAAAATACAATAAAGTTTCTATTTCTGTGATATGAGAATTAGGACATTGCTGGTGCCCAATAGGGTGTTACATAGTAGGTAGAACATTGTTTTTAATGCAGTTCCCTTATTTGATATTTTTCAGCTTCCTCTTTACTTTGTGAGCACTATACACGGGCCTATATTTGTACACAGTAATATGCATATTCATACATATTCATATGCATGTTTACAAAAGGCAGATTTATCTTGAAACAACACGTTACAATATGTGACTTCTCTGTAATGCTTTAGTGCTAGCTGTGCACTTTCCTTTCTGCATATTTTGTATTTTCTAGCTAAGTGCAGGCAGGCTTTTTTCTCTCTTTTGTATAGAAACCTTCACAGGCCTGAGGAATTCTGTCATTCTCCAGAAATGAAATCTCCGCTCCAATGGCCGGCTAGTGGCTCCTTTGAGAAATGTGCTGTAGTATAATGTAGAGTTCGGGGCTGCATCATAGCCGCAATCTCAAGGACACAAATGGCTAGCTTTTCTCAGATTCTGTGGATAATGCTAATAGTCTGATTTATTCATTTGTGTTACATCTGTTATTTATTTCAGACCGTAAGCAGCTTAGTCCTGTTATGTGTTTATGTTGCTCGCGCCTATAAAATATGACAAGCCGTGACTTTATTATTGGAGTCAGAGCGTATTTTGTCAAACTGTGGCAGCAATGTTTTAGCGAGAATGGAAAGAATACGGCCCTTTTTTAGGGTACGTCCATACAAGCAGATTTTGCTCTTTGCTTTACTGTGTATATGTTCTGCAATTGATCCATACTGGTAGAAAGATAAAATAAGTGTTTTTTGGCATCCATTTTATTAGATTTGATTTTTAGGATCTAAACGATAGGACATAATTCATATCTTATGTATTTCACAGTTGTAAGACCATTTTTATTTCAATTTTTTGTTTAAAAAATGCTTATAAAAGGAAAAGCTCCTAACTTTTGCGTTTAATGGATACATGTGTTGGATGCCATGTAGTGATATCTATCACCCATAGGAATAAAAGAGCTGTATACTTTTCTCTAGAGACGTCTGGTGAGATATTCCATTGAGCAAAAACCATGTAAAATCTGAATGGGTGACTGTAGAAGTTTGCGGATGCATTTAACATATATTCTTGTAGCTTTCCAGGTGGATATAGAAAACGTGCTAACAATGCTGTGTAAAAGCGTTCTAAATATAAAATGTTACCGAATATACAGTAGAAAGGGGACGTACAGGAACCATGAAAAGCTGAGACTGAGATTGGGTGAAATCAATGTTTATTTTCTAGTTACCTAGTGCCAACCAGTAGGTTATTTCTCACATGACTGGCTGACCTTCTATGTCATTAATTTTAAACCATAAAAGGATAGTCTTCCTTTATAACAGAATGATATTGAAGTATCCCAAGTGTCCTGATTTCTTGCAGCCTGCTTAGAAACACTAATAACGTGGTTGGACTGAAGTTAGGGATTAGGTCTTTTCCGCTTGTTAAATTTACATTTTCTTTTAGGTTGAATCATTACAATTTCATTTAAAAATACAAGGTCTTAGTATTAACTTTTTTTTATGTAGGTCTCATGGCCCCAGAGAATGTAGGGCTAATTAAATATAAAGGTGTAACAATAAAACAGTAATTCGGTCCTGAAGATATACACCAAATGATGATGACATCTGACAGGAACAGTAAAATCCCCTAAGTCAGCTTGTAAAATATTAAAGAGATTTGTGTAGGAACTATTCACCACCTGATTACAAATATGAAATATTCTGGTTTCTTAGTTACATTTATCCTTTAATCCATATGTTCCTAAGGATATTTATAATAAATTCTGTAGGAATCTTTCCAGCAAGCTCATGGATATATTTTACTGTAGTAGAAGATAAAGGCTACACATATTCATGCCTTTAAATTTTAGAGTAGGGCCACCATCTGAAACTGAAATGCAAAGAGTCTCGCTTCAGTTCGGATTCTATGTACACTTCCTTGTGCAATATATCTGGAATTAGGTGTTTTTTTAAGAACGTTTGTAAGTATTCACAAACCAGACGAAACATAAAAATGAGCATGTGAATGTTCATGCGTGGTCACTTATGAGCTAGTTTACCTGTTGCATTAAGAATCTGCATAGCAAATAAAATTATTGCTTAAAGGGATTGTCCACAGCTCAGGAAACTCCTTCTTAATCACGATTCTTACGCCATGTAAAATAGTAACAGACATAATCACCTGCAGTACCAGCACCAAGTCTCTCGGGGCTTGCGTGACATTGTTATGTCATGTGAGCCCTGCAGCCAATTAGCAGCCTCTTATCTCTCACTTCCTTTGAACAAAACTTTAATTCGGAATGTCATAAAGCAGCTCTCACTTATTCAGGTGTCAGTTTGATTTGAAGGAAGCGGGAGTGAAGCGGATGTTGATTGACTGCAGAGCTCACATGACATAACAATGTCACATGAGCCCCAGGAGACTTGGTGCCGTTACAGCTGTTGAGGTATCTGTTATTATTTTTCATGGGAAAGTGTACTGAATAAGAAGGGGTTGATTGAGTAGTGAACTACCCCCATTAATATTGCTATCATGCTAGTTTAAACAGCAAAATGCAGTAGCCTGTATTCTGAGATTGACTGGGGATGTTACAATATTGCTTAGCTCATCAGGAAATAGGTAAAATACACTACATTTCTAGCAAAATTCGAACCAAAAGTGTATAACTGAAAAAAAATGTGTGGTGTGTGCCAATTTGTGTTTTCACAACCGCTTCAACATGTTTCAAAATGTCTATGAAAAAGAGACATAACTAAAAAGATATTGCAAAACATGGCAAATGTAATAAAAACATGAAAAATTATGACCACAAAACTAATCTAAAGAAGGATTTGAAGCAAGAAAATCAAGATAGCTAACAGATTTATCATTCCATGTGTTCTGGCCCAACTTTTACTCACTTGTAAATTTTATGTGTCTCACAACACTATTGGTCAATCTTGCCCAAATTGACAGCCCTTTTGGAATATCCATTCAAGAGTACAAACTGCCATGAAATTCAGCTGTACTAAGCCACCATCACCTGTAGGGTGCAGGCAGATAGTTTTTTATTTGTCAAAATGCAAAGTCTTTTTTAATTTTTTTTTAAATTTCTGAAATATACAAGGTCTATGTAACTAAGGGTATGTTTCCAAAGAGGTTTTTTTTAAAAACCCCCAAAATAAAACACGTTTCAAAGGGGAAATCAATTAAAAAAAAAAAATGAATTTTTTTTATTTTTCATGTTTTTTTCTTAAAATGATTTTTTTAAGTAGTTTTGAAAAGGGGAAAAAAGCAATTTTTTAAGATCATGTATATAAAGCAGATTTTACAAGAAACACCTCAAAGAAGCTTCTTTCTTTTCAGGCTTGTCAAACCTTACGGAAAAAAAAAATCCAAAAAATAGCCAAATGGCATCAAATGGATTTTTTATTAAAATCAATTTGGGAGTATTTAAAAAATTTTCAAAAGGGTTGAGTGGTTTTTTTAAAGAGACAATCCAAAATCTCGGTACAAAGGGATGCCACACACGAGATGCTAAGAATCGCTACTGCATCACCCTTTTTGACCATAGCGATCTCGTTTTGGACAGTGTGTGTGACTTTTGCAGCGAAAGTGGCCCCTCGGAAAGTCCTTTATCGTTATAACTTTTGAGCCCTTTTTTTTTGGCGTTGGGTCCCGGGGTGCCTGAATCGCTGGTTTGGGGCACCCTTTTTTCAACGTTTTCCCGCGTGCAGGTGGGATAGGTTTTCCCAAAGACGCAGAGGCTTATAAGACGTGTGAATGTGTTTGGAAACACAGACGCTGATGATTGTGTTTTAATCTAACTACGATCACATAGCGATGCACCAAATGACTCGCCGGTTAATCTTTGTCGTGATCGCAGTGCGATCGCAATGTGGCAGTGCTTTAACCCTCTACTATCCTAGTAAAACCCTCTTAAATTTAAATTCAGTCTAAAAAGTAAAAGTTTTAAAATAATTGGATATGAACCCCAATTTTTTGCTTATTTTAAGCAAAAGGGAGAGATACATATTTCTAGATTAAAAAACAAAAATTTTTAAATTCTTTTTGCAAAAACATATTTTTTTAAAAACCCAAAAATCAAAAAAACACTTTCAAATAAACAAAATGTGAAAAAAAAATTAGACAAAGTCCCCAAACGTAAAAAAACAATTCTCAAACTTTATTTTTAATTTTACAATTACATTTGGGAAAAGATCCTATACTTCATATAATTAAACACATATCGAAAAAAAAACCAATTTTAAAGCAAAAGACAGAACAGGTTTTAAAAAAGTCACAAAAAATAATGAAGAGTGCAATTTGTTTCAACTCAAAAAAAATCCCTTGTAAAAAAAAAAATGCATCATTTTAAAGGAAAAAGAAACAGGAAAAGGACACAGAACATTTGCAACATCAAGCTTTTTTTTTGCTCCATTACTTTATAAAGATGTTTACAAAGGGGCCCCCTTTTATTACTGACATTTCAAATTTTTTATTTCCATTTAATGCTTAGCAAATACAGGTTTTAAGAGCATATTTTTTAAATAGTGATGCTAACACACGCTAAAGGCAAGAAAATAAATGGAAAAATCTATTTCATTTTCCTTAGAGCTACTCCAAAGCAACAATCACAATTCTAAAGCAGTTCAAATTTTTTTTTTGATTTTACGGAAAAAATTTCTTTTTTTTTTTCAGAACAATAACACCATTTTTTCAAATTAAAAAAAATGGATTTGGGATTAAAAAAGAAAAAAAAACAACCAAAAAAATTACATTTTAATAGGGAAAAAAAATTTACATTTAAACACTTTGTAAAATTTCATTTATTAAAAAATACCTTTATTTCAATTGAGGAGGGGAAATGAAAACCC
>JARQOD010000002.1:175287831-175311230 GCA_033576555.1 Oophaga sylvatica
AGTGTATCTGTGTATGTGCCTCTGTGTGTATATTGTGTGTATATGTGGGTGTATGTGTGTGAGTGTATCTGTGTATGTGCCTCTGTGTGTATCTGTGTGTGTATATTGGTGTGTATGTGGGTTATGGTGGTGTAGTGTATTGTGTATAGCCTCTGTGTGTAATTGTGTGTATATGTGGGTGTATGTGTGTGAGTGTATCTGTGTATGGCCTCTGTGTGTATATTGTGTGTATATGTGGGTGTATGTGTGTGAGTGTATCTGTGTATGAGCCTCTGTGTGTATATTGTGTGTATATGTGGGTGTATGTGTGTGAGTGTATCTGTGTTTGTGCCTCTGTGTGTATATTGTGTGATATGTGGGTGTATGTGTGTGATGTGTATATGTGTATGTGACCTCTGTGTGTGTATATTGTGTGTATATGTGGGTGTATGTGTGTGAGTGTATCTGTGTATGAGCCTCTGTGTGTATATTGTGTGTATATGTGGGTGTATGTGTGTGAGTGTATCTGTGTTTGTGCCTCTGTGTGTATATTGTGTGCATATGTGGGTGTATGTGTGTATCTGTGTGTATATGAGGTGTATGTGTGTATCTGTGTGTGTATATTGTGTGTATATGTGGGTGTATGTGGTGAGTGTATCTGTGTATGAGCCTCTGTGTGTATATTGTGTGTATATGTGGGTGTATGTGTGTGAGTGTATCTGTGTTTGTGCCTCTGTGTGTATATTGTGTGCATATGTGGGTGTATGTGTGTATCTGTGTGTATATGAGGGTGTATGGTGTATCTGTGTGTGTATATTGTGTGTATATGTGGGTGTATGTGTGTGAGTGTATCTGTGTATGTGCTTGTGTGTATCTGTGTGTATATTGTGTGCATATGTGGGTGTATATGTGGGTGTATATTGTGTGCATATGTGGGTGTATATGTAGGTGTAATTGTGTGCATATGTGGGTGTATATGTGGGTGTATATGTAGGTGTATATTGTGTGCATATGTGGGTGTATATGTAGGTGTATATTGTGTGCATATGTGGGTGTATATGTAGGTGATATTGTGTGCATATGTGGGTGTATATGTGGGTGTATATGTAGGTGTATATTGTGTGTATCTGTGTGTAAATGTGGGTGTATGTGTGTATCTGTGTGTGTATATGTGGGTGTATGTGTGTGAGTGTATCTGTCTATGTTTGTATGTGTCTATGTCTGCATTGTGTGCAGGCACATTTTTGACATATATCCTTTTCTCAGTCATGCCTTGTAATTTCAAGCCTTATTACCTGCCAATATCTGACTTCGGGTCTCATTACATAACATACGCAGACTACTCACTGCATGTTCAGATGTATTTAATTCATTTTTTTCTGTGATACCGCATGCAGAATCCTTACCAGACAGTACTGTGAAATAACAAGGCTTTGAGTTTAGTATTTATATGCATTGTTACTCCAAAAAAGTATATGTTTAAGACAATGTAAATAATATTTATTTATAACTAATCCATAATAATAATAATAATAATCTATGTTTCAAAACACACATGTAGCAGTGCTGAAATTACCGTCTATCGCTTCAGCCACAACTCCTTGTGCTAAGCCCCAATTACTTTTTGGAAAAATGACAGTGACAATGCAAAATGGCAAAAAAAAAATCTATATTTCTGAGCAAATATCTCCAGTGCCAAATTGTGTTAAATTTCACGTTTGTGTTGACAACCCCTTAAGCGAACATACACACATTGTGCCAATTGACAGGACGTATTCATCTGGCACTGTTACATTTCCATGCTGTCGCTGACACAGTCTTTACTGCTTTCTTTAATGCTACAGAAAAAGGACATTATGCAGCAAAAAAGGCGCCACTTATTATGGAAGTCTTTTCAATGAAAAAATCTGTGCTACTTGTTTAAATAAGTGCCTACATATGTTTTATAGTAAAGACAATAGTTGGTATAGTAACAGCCTAGCACATATTACCAAAAGGAACTTAACCACAACTATGGTTTTATGAAAATAGTGACTTCCATCTTTTCCTCTACCTGAAGCCTTGGGTGCACCGCAAGACACCTTGCTCAAGTATTACTGTCACCATATAGTTTTCCCTTTATATTATGTTTATTTTCTTCCTTTATTGCTATTAATTCATTTTTTTCATTTGCAGTAAAGACAAAGACAATCGGTGATCGACCTACAAAGTTAGTACACCTCCCGCTGTGATCTGATTGCTCGTCTTGACCTTGCACATTGCATTATTATCCATTATTATTGTCTTTATTCACTATGGCATCTTCTTTTTATTTGAGAAGTTAAAGAAAAGACATTTACACAAATATACTAATATATTGTATCTAGTCTGCGGCACTTGGAATTGATCACCGTGCTCGGAATTACCATGGAAAATGTTCCCTTTTCTTTTAATAGCTAGAAAACATCTCAGTGTTAGATATTGCAGCTCACAAACGACCTATATAGCAGAATCCATCACCCAAGTTTTCTGCTGTGCTCCGATGTTCACAGTCACTTTCTTCTGCAGCTGTTTGGCTATGTTCCTTGTCAAACATTAGGTCATCTGGAATGATGACTGCAAATTCTCTTTCCTCTGTACCAGTGTCAGTGTAACATTAATCCTCAGCATCTCGTAGATTTTTCTAGGCCCATGTGGGCCATCTAACATTTTGTGGCACAGAACTGCAGGCAGAACACTTTAAACAACCCTACTAATCTACCTAATTCATTAATCATAAGTTTACCCAGAGGAATGACAACTTTTTCTTTGCAGTAAACCCTTCTGCCATTTCTTAAGAAGTATACCTTTCCTTCTAGACTGTGTCTTTTTATAACTAATGAATATCTTAAATAGAACATTTTCTAGGAGAAATCCCTGGCGTTTCACATAGTTAACCTGTCCTTATCCTGCGTATACTCTGGTTACCATATATCTCTGCCAACTATCCATCAGCCATTCCAAAGTCGAGTCAATTGACCTTGAGACATACAGCAGTTTGGAAAATCAATCATTTTTATGTTAGGTTTATAAAAAAAGAGACACTCTAAATGGTGCAGCGTTTTCAGAAAATGATACATATTGCTTAAGTGTAAAACATCTGCCAAAGTATCAGACATATATCAGAAATTCATAGACAGACACATACAGTTCTCTACATCGACTATCAACCGGGGCTGCCGAATACTTATGGAGTGGCTGACATCTAACTTGTGTGCGTTGAAAGTCTTTTGTATTTTAATGTATAGATATGACATATTGTATTAGCGTGGTGATATAGTTTAGATTTCTTTTCCACATTTTGTAATGCTGATGACTTAAAGAAGCAGTCCCACTAACATTCTTATTGATTCAATGAGTGTATATATGAATGAAATGTAGTGTGAATGCAATAATATATTCACCTACCGCCGCTCTCTCCGGTGTCCTGCGCTGGTCTTCTGCTCTTCTGAATGACATCACCGCTCTGTGCCCCGAAGTGACTGTTACAATGTGATTCTATGGAACATTAGAACAAGGCTCCATAGACTTCCACTGTAAAAGAGACTTACAGCTCATACACAGAGTATATAGTGAGGCAACAGGTCTCATTTGTGGTGATGTCACTCAGAAGAGCAGAAGATCGGTGCTGGACACCGGAGAAAGCGGCGGTAGGTGAGTACAGTAATGCACTCACACTACATTACACGCAAATAAACACTCATTTAATCAATAAAAATATTAGTGGGAGTGCTTCCCTTAACCTCAGGAGCTTTTTTCAGTTTTGCGTTTTCGTTTTTCGCTCTCCTTCTTTCTAGAGCCATAACTTTTTTATTTTTATGTCAATATGGCCATGTGAGGGCTTATTTTTTGCAGGACAAGTTGTACTTTTGAACAACACCATTGGTTTTACCATATAGGGTACTCGAAAACGGGAATAAAATACCAAGTGCGGTGAAATTGCAAAAAAAAGTGCAATCCCACACTTGTTTTTTGTTTGGCTTTTTTGCTAGGTTCACTAAATGCTAAAACTGACCTGCTGTTATGATTCTCCAGGTCTTAACAAGTTCATAGACACCAAACATGTATATGTTCTCTTTTATATAAGTGGTGAAAAAAAATTCCAAAGTTTGCTAAAAATAAGAAAAATGCGCAATTTTCCGAGACCTGTAGCGTCTCCATTTTTTGTGATCTCGGGCTTATTTTTTGCGCTGAGCTGACATTTTTAATGATACCACTTTTTGTGCAAATCCGTTCTTTTGATCGCCCGTTATTGCATTTTAATGCAATGTCACGGTGACCAAAAAAACGTAATTCTGGCGTTTTCATTTTTTTTCTCACTATGCCGTTTAGTGATCAGGTTAATCCATTTTTTATTGATCGGGCGATTCTGAACACAGTGATACCAAATATGTGTGGGTTGGATTTTTTTTTAGTTTTATTTTGATTGGGGCGAAAGCGGGGTGATTTACACTTTATTTTTTTTTAAATTTTGAAACACTTTTTTCTTTTATTTTTTGCATGTTTCAATAGTCTCTATAGGAGGCTAGAAGCTGCCATACCACGATCGCCTCTGCTACATAGAGGTGATGCATAGATCAACTCTATATAGTAGAATTACAGCATTGCTATGAGCACCGACCACAGGGTGGCGCTCATAGCAATCTGCGATCAACAACAACTGAGGTCTCGAGGAGGCCTCAGGTTGTTATGACAACGCGTCACTGACCCCCGATCACGTGACGGGGGTCGGCGATGAGTTCATTTCCGGCAGCGCCGGACGCTCTAGTTAAATGTCCGCTGTCAGCGTTTGACAGCGGGATTTTACAAGTTAACAGGCACGGGTGGATCGCGATTCTGCTTGCGCCTATTGTGGGCACATGTCAGCTGTTTATAACAGCTGACATGTCGCGGCTTTGAGGTGGGCTCACCACCGGAGCCCACCTCAAAGCGGGGGATACTGCCAGATGACATACTATTCCGTCAGCTGGCAGTAAGGGGTTAATGACATATACATTACAGGAGCTGGGAACTGTATGTCAAATTTTTTAAATATCTGGAAAACTACAATATAGCTATGTTACTGGTATATACTGCTTAACATTTCTGCACAGTTGATCCATTTAGTAAATCCATGCCCCCTGGTTAGCAAAGCCTAACCACTACAATCCCATGTAGAAAACTGTCGGGCCTGTAATGGACACATTCATCAGCACCACTCCATTGAAACAGACTGCACAGGCTCTAGTTCTCTAGACGTTCACTAACCGCACAAGAGCAGATGGAAGTATTCTGTCATCTTAGTACATTCAGATGTCTACCTGATGTAGATGAGCAACAGTCTTAAATAATTGATGATAATAATAATACATACAGCATAGATTCATTAATTACCTTAAAATTGGATAAAAAATGGCAAATATGAAAATCTCCCTCTTTGGAATGTATTTCTGTTTTTCTTCCTGTGGGAAAAATGTGGAGAAATCCAGGAACCAGGGCACCAGATAACATTATTTTAGTAACTTTATCGGTACAGAAAACTCACAATGTTTCGGCCACCCAAAAAATTTATCAAGGCTTGATAAAGGTCCTGAGTGGCTGAAACTTGTTATTTTTCTGTACTAATAAAGTTACAAAAGGAATGATATCTGGTGCCCTGGTTCCTGGATTTCTTTGTATTGCTACAACTTTGTGAAGGATTGCATCAAGAGTGCACGGACAACAGGGTGGTGCATGGGACTTATCTACTGCAAATGTCGGAAAAAATATTCTGCGACTACTTTGAAGCCGTCTACAGAACGCTGTTTGTGGTCCTGCTCTTCAGTCCCTGTATTCAATACTTGCATTACTGCTTATTATAGGACTTATTGACTTATAAACCTTAGTATTCCCTACAGTCAGGTAATAAACATTGGTCCACAAGTTGAAGGGGTATTCCCACCCCACTCACTGCCATATTGGAGATTAGCGCTGCCGATGATGTCACATCTACTGATAACTTCGGGGTACACACGCATGAGGCATCATGTACTGATCTTTTTGATTTGATCAGAAGAGGGCACATGCACGATTCCTGCACTTATACATAGATATGACATCTTTAGAGCCATTCCCCTCCAGACGTGAAGGCGATTGACACTGGAATACCAATTCACAGCATGAGGAATTAAAGCGCATTGACATTATTTTTGACACTCCAAACTGCATATATTAATAAATTGATCTCTTATATCTATGAGACTGATGTGTTCAAGCTACAGTTTAACTTAAGAAAACTTCAATCAAGATAAAGGACATTCTAACAAGGATTTTCAAAGTAAATACACCAGTCACCTCAGGCACAAGAGGTCTATTTATTAATGTTTTGATTTTGAAATATAATGAGGAATCCCCAAAAATTTTATATATAAGCAAAAATATTCCTTGAAATGACGTTATTAACACAGCATGAAAACCTTTGTAACAGTTTCTGAGAAACATGTTGTCCTCATAAACAAGGTGTTCTACATAATCCCCACATATGTTTCTGTAAAATTGACTAAAACCTACATGCCCCAATTAAAAAAAATTTCAATTGTAATTAGAAATTAGCGAGAAAGAACACTCAGAACCTGCAATTATTATTCCCATTTGAAATAGTAATAATAAAAAAATCTTCCTATCCAACCCATTTGCAGTTACCAAGTGACCTCTTACAAGACTGAACCACTGACTAATTAGCTGCACAAGTATCTGTGTTAAGTGACATGCTGAACAACAGTGTTTAATTAGAGCAATAAACCCTTTCTTCATGTAGGAGGTTTAAAAAACTGAAAGCCACATTAAAACACACAGCGGTGACAAATATACAAGAATAAGCCATATTTCCAATTGGTAACGTTCTAATAAAAGTTCATTAATAGTGTTTCTGCTGAGAGGCAAACTATGAAAAACAGCTTTTTGTAATAATTGTAGATTAATTCTAACACTAATGCCAACGCTAGGGCTATCTGTTGACTACTTGTCTTTTTTTTCCCCAATGGTTCACAGGGCGCTGTCACTTGTATCCCATATAGTAGTAATGCCATGATTTTACCCCATCTCATATGTGACCAAAAGTAGTCTCTTTGTTCTCAGAAAATATTAATATATAATAATAACAATAATTACAGTTAGGTCCATATATATTTGGACAGAGACAACATTTATCTAATTTTGGTTCTAGACATTACCACAATGAATTTTCAACAAAACAATTCAGATGCAGTTGAAGTCCAGACTTTCAGCTTTCATTTGAGGGTATCCACATTAAAATTGGATGAAGGGTTTATGAGTTTCAGCTCCTTAACATGTGCCACCCTGTTTTTAAAGGGACCAAAAGTAATTGGACAAATGACTCCAAGGCTATTTCATGGACAGGTGGGGCAATCCCTTTGTTATGTCATTCTCAATTAAGAGATGAAAGGGCCGGAGTTGATTTGAGGTGTGGTGTTTGCATTTGGAAGGTTTTGCTGTGAAGGAAACATGCGGTCACAGGAGCTCTCCATGCAGGTGAAACAAGCCATCCTTAAGCTGCAAGAACAGAAAAAAACCCATCCAAGAAATTGCTACAACATTAGAAGTGGCAAAATCTACAATTTGGTACATCCTGAGAAAGAAAGAAAGCACTGGTGAACTCATCAATCCAAAAAGACCTGGGAGCCCACGGAAGACAACAGTGGTGGATGATCGCCGCATACTTTCTTTGGTGAAGAAGAACCCGTTCACAACATCAACTGAAGTCCAGAACACTCTCAGTGAAGTAGGTGTATCTGTCTCTAAGTCAACAGTAAAGAGAAGACTCCATGAAAGTAAATACTAAGGGTTCACATCTAGATGCAAACCATTCATCAATTCCAAAAATAGACAGGCCACAGTTAAATTTGCTGAAAAACACCTCCAGAAGCCAGCTCAGTTCTGGAAAAGTATTCTATGGACAGATGAGACAAAGATCAACCTGTACCAGAATGATGGGAAGCCAAAAGTTTGGAGAAGAAAGAGAACGGCACATGATCCAAGGCACACCACATCCTCTGTAAAACATGGTGGAGGCAACGTGATGGCATGGGCATGCATGGCTTTCAATGGCACTGGGTCACTTGTGTTTATTGATGACATAACAGCAGACAAGAGTAGCCGGATGAATTCTGAAGTGTACCGGGATATACTTTCAGCCCAGATTCAGCCAAATGCTGCAAACTTGATTGGACGGCGCTTCATAGTACAGATGGATAATGACCCCAAGCATACAGCCAAAGCTACACAGGAGTTCATGAGTGCAAAAAAGTGGAACATTCTTCAATGGCCAAGTCAATCACCAGATCTTAACCCAATTGAGCATGCATTTCACTTGCTCAAATCCAGACTTAAGAGGGAAAGACCCACAAACAAGCAAGACCTGAAGGCTGCGGCTGTAAAGGCCTGGCAAAGCATTAAGAAGGAGGAAACCCAGCGTTTGGTGATGTCCATGGGTTCCAGACTTAAGGCAGTGATTGCCTCCAAAGGATTCGCCACAAAATATTGAAAATAAAAATATTTTGTTTGGGTTATGTTTATTTGTCCAATTACTTTTGACCTCCTAAAATGTGGAGTGTTTGTAAAGAAATGTGTACAATTCCTACATTTTCTAACACATATTTTTGTTCAACCCTTCAAATTAAACGTTACAATCTGCACTTGAATTCTGTTGTAGAGGTTTCATTTCAAATCCAATGTGGTGGCATGCAGAGCCCAACTCGCGAAAATTGTGTCACTGTCCAAATATTTCTGGCCCTGACTGTATATAGGTCAAAATACAATAATAAATAAATTATATTGTATTGGTCAAAAAAGCTGAAATGGCAGGAAATATATATACAGTATATATATACTGTATATGTACAGTATATATATATATATATATATATATATATATATATATATTTACTATTAAGTTTCCGTTCCCATTAAGAGTTTTGTCCTTTTTGGTAAAAACCAGAGCATTTACTTAAATAATTGCTACTATTTTATAATTACAATGTTCTGGTCTTTGTCAATCAAAGGGATGTGTTTTTGAATATATGGCAGATGTAATACTTATATGGCCTTTTCAAATACTAGGCATAATATTTACATCTATTAATATATTATCTATATTTATTATTACATGTCATATACTACAATGATCACTGTGTATGAATACACCTGCTATATGGAAATTACACATTAATTCTGTCTGTCATCAATGGCCGACAAAATGGCAAAAATGAGTATGGAAGGACAAAAGTCATAGAGTGACACATATACAAACTATAAGATGGATAATCCACAAAATGTACTTTGCTCCTTGTTGTGGGTTACGTCGTTCAGTTTGACTTTCTATTTTACAGACAGAGAGAGAATTAAACCAGAGTTTGAAGCATGCTCCACTTACAAAAGTCTGCATATGCCATGGTATTGTGCTATGGTTATATGTTTGTGGTCTATACATTACAAATCCTTCATTAGTGTGCCTGAACCCTAACAATCAGGGCAGGAGAACCAAAAGGTCAAGATGTGGGATGAGGCAACATGTACAATAGTGTCAAACCACCAAACCAAAAATATTTCATTTATTGATCAATACATGTAGTACGGCGCAGCATCAATACCATTAGCAAAATACCATCAGAGCAGTGTGATTACCCAGCTCTTAATCAGAATCGCTCCATATCTTTAAGGGAATGTGTCATCAGAAAATGACCTTTTTTAAATCAGGTTTATAATTTAAATGTATATTTTCTGTATGATTAAGTATGTAGAATTTTTTATGATTTTTTTTAATTATATCACTAGTATCTCTCTAAAAAAACTGACAAAAATCTTGAAATTTTCACATTGGCCTCTAGGGCTTAAATTAGACTCATTTCTGTTCTCTATAGAACACTTTACAGTAGTCTCATTATCATCACAGACAAGAATGCAAGGAAAGGTAACACTTCATACAGCCTATAATACAGGAGCCACCATTCACAATAGATGGTGTCACAGCTCACCACCATATTCTCTCTATCTATGGCCAGTTTAGACTATGCTTAGTTTAGAAGCTGAGAAGGCTTCTATGCAAAGGATTTGGTCGGAGTGATATAAAAAAGGTTATCAAAAACACTTTTTAAAATAAATGTAATATAAAAACCTGTGTAAAACAATAGGTTATTTTCTCATGGTGCGATCCTGAGAAAAGTAATTTAGATAACAGAAATATATAAAAGAATAAGTTCCAGCAGCTCTGACATGCCGTGTTATGCCTAGTACATGGACTAAGTAGGTTGTGCAAAATTTCGGTGCCGTCCACCGCCACAACAGGCTCAGCATGAGGTATAGTCTCATTTGCCAATTTGCCTGACATGTTCCTTAAGTTTTTTCTGATGATCTAATTTCCTGCCATCAAGGAATGCACAGAAGGAATCCTTCTAAAATAGAAAACATCAAAATTTACATTTTCATTGACATCTACAGGTATTTGGTTACCATTGATCAACAAATGTTATTTAGAAAGAATAATTTTCTAACCATAGATTTGTATTTTATCACTCACGCCATCGGAATCATCTGTGTGCCGATATCCACAATAAATGGCTGAAGAAAATAAACATGAGGAATTCTTACGCAAAGTATCGGAGGCATTGGAGGCTATCCAACTATGACTGATGGCTTAATGCTCAGGAGTCAAACTATTCCCCTTCATCTGTAGGACTCTAATGCCTTTTTATTTTCTGTTTTAGCAGCCCAGAAGTGCTATTCCAGCTTTCTAGACTGTTTGTAGATGGCTACACAAGATTCCTTATCCAGTTATGGCTCTGGGCAAAAGGCTTAATCTGTGAATGCAACACTGTGTGATAAATATTTCTTAATATAGGCCTCGGGAAGGTCGTTGGCTGAGCTACAGCATTTTGCATTCCATATAGATTTGTATATCAGGAAGAAGTCTATATACAAGAGTCATCACAGTGATATTTTCCTACAGGTGGAATAATGGATAGTGATGCATTTGGTAATAAACCATTAAAGAAAGATTACTTCAAGGAGCTGTTTGAGGTTATACCGCTCCACTCTTGTCTACTGGCTGTTTTGGCACAGCCTTATTCAAGCTATTATACCACAGTTCATGAACAAGAGAGAACAAATATAAAATCAATGTTTTCAAACCTCAGACTACAATTGTAAGCTGATAAAATCTTGAGTCCCTAGAAAAATTTGTTTCTGTTCTCAGGGAATGGGATTTTACAAGGTTATTTCCAACTGGGAAGGTTATCTGACCACTTGGACTCCCAATGATCCCGAGAATTATGCTCTATAATGACTCATTAAAATGGAAAAGTGGATATTCATTATCTAAAAGTATTCAAAAAGATACACAGCTCAAATAAAAATTGGAGTGGTGGCTACCATGAAGGGACAATGTTCCATTCTAATAGGGAATTTTTAGAAATTTAGAATCTTATTCTTGAGATTGGTCGCTGGATCTCCTGCAATTACTAAGTTATTATACAGTATATCCTGTGGCCAGGTAATAACAAGACTAGTTGTGAATAACTGTTTAACTCGGTTTGGAAAAACACATTGTTACTGGTCTCACACCATCCTTAATCCAAAAAATGAAACAAAGAACCCTGGCCTAAATCTTCAAACATCTAGTTAAGGACAACCCAGTTGGCATTTACTTTTGAACCAATCACTTGCCAGATGGGTCTCCTTCTTATGGGTAATGTTTAAAAATAGTCCTTCTAATCTGCTGAAGGTTCCTCAATCCAACATAGTACCTTGTATGCAATAATCGAGATGAAGAGATAGCTTCACGCAACCCTGGTCCATGGTCCAGGTCAGTGCTGGACAGAAGCTGTGTAAATTTCCCAAGCATCTGTGCACAGTATTTGTTTTGCCACCCTGGTGTGGCATCATCTGTGCAGTGTGTGGCACACAGGTGACGTCTCACTAGCCCGGCTAATCAGAAGGCAAGCCTATGATCCCAGAAACTAAGGAAATGCGCACTGCTTCTGTCCACGGCTGTAAACTATAGCTCTTCACACATACTGTAGTTTCTTTAAAATAAGTTTATATTTACTACACAGAGAATATATGATTCCTTCTTTTTCAGTATTTCTTTTCATACCGCGGATTTATCTGATCCTACAGCAGCTTCAGTTTAATCCTTCACAACCAAATTATTCCTTGCTTTGTATTTCTAGAACATATTTAAATTGCTCTTTCGCAAACAATATACACAGTATTTGTCTGGTGGACTGGGCCATTTGATTTTTACATTTTATGCAATGTAATTATTTTACACAGGCATATTTAACTGTTTTTTTTGCTATTTTTATTGGTAAAGTATTTTTAGTACTTATCCATCCTTGAAATTTCTACATTTCTGTCTGCTAATCCCTAATGAGCACCAAACATTAATGAAACTTCTTGACAAAGAGAACAAACAACGCAAGTTATTACATTTATCATAAAACAATGCTGTGTGATATGGATTTTTATTCAGTGTCTCAAGCTGCACAATGATATATGACACCGAGCAATTGTCTGAATGCTAGAATGAAATTGAATACTCTGCTTATCCATATGTGGTCTGCTTATTGCTTAAATTTCACAGTTATAGATATAATCCAATGTATTACATTTACGTTGTCTCATAAGAGATATGTACATGGTTGAAAATGCAAAATTTAATGAACGTGACTCCTTCGGGTTACTATACTTATACGTGTAGCGATATATTTTTGCAGAACTAATAGTTTTTATAGAAAGTGTTTTGGGGTACATACATTCAGCTAAATTATTATTGTTGAGGGGTGAGTAAAAAAACAGCGCTCCCGCCAGTGTCTTTTTCGATTTATTACTTCACCATACAGTTTACATGACATGTGAACTTTACTCTATGGGTCGCTAAAATTACTGTGATAAAATGAAATTGTTTTTATCTTTTTCTAACTGTTCACAAGGTGTGTTTTTTTTTAATAAACAAATTGTGTCGCTGCATTCCATGATGCATGATTGTGCATTTATCTATGGGGACAAGATTTCATTTATGACTTTTTTGTTAACTTTTTATGGCTGTTTTTTTCAGGTGAGGACAAAGCTATTCTAGCATTACTACTTATTTATGGCGTTTAACATTAAGGGTTGTTGTAGAAGAAGTGATAAATTTAGTGCCATTCCCATTTTATTTTTAAATGTAGCATTTTATCAAAGTAAATACATTTGCTAAGTTTTTTTCTGTAATTCCACATATATCCCGCGATCAGTTATTGTCACTTTGTTCCCGCAGATTAACCATTAATAGATTAATTAGATGAGTTATTAGCAAGTTTACATATTCTCCTTTTCTTTAAAAAAAAATACAGCGTCATGTGTGACAATCAGATATGCTTCCCCATCCCCTGGGATCATCCTCAGCTGGTAACGTGAGGAAGATCACAGTCTGCCAGCTAATTCCCAGCAGATCTCTCATTTCCTCATCCACAATATTGATAATAAAACTTAAAATGCAGTGCCCCAACCTGTTCTAGGTCAGGCATGAAAAGTAATCCTGATCTTAAACTTAAAAAGTAACCTTAAGGTATGTGCACACGATCACTAAATGCTGCTGGTTGGACTCTGCGCACTTGTGCAGCATCCAACCCGCAGCGTCCAGATGTTACAGCATAGTGGATGGGATTTCAAGAATTCCTATGCCCATATGCTTCCACAGACCCCTGTGGATGAGCCATGGAGTTGGACATGCAGTGCGTCTCTCTAGACAGCAGCATGTCAATTTCTCATGTGGAGACATGAGTCTCAGCAAGAGAAATTTCACCCATACAATGAATCATCACGGTTCAGTGAACACATGCGGATTCAACTGCATTCAATAGACGGCGCTTTGAACACAGCAAACATGCGCTGCGTCCAAAGCGCTGCCAGTTCCAGATCGTTGGCACATAGCCTAAGTCTTTACTAGGAGCCAGGGCAGGACTGGCCATCTGGCAATTCTGGCAAATGCCAGAAGGGCCTGTCTGGTGGTGGGCTGCCTTGTCTGCTATGTTGTTAACAGAATCGGTGTTCTCAAGACACCCATACTGTTAAGAGCTGTGACGAAGCACAAAGTCGATGACTCCATCGCTTACCCCAGGAGGTATCATTAGAAATATTGGTCTTGTAGTAAATCTTGCTTTACTCCATCCAGGGTAATATTTGTAATATATCCCATCTGGTGCTTGGGGACAGCGACAGCATGGGCAGGTGTGATTTCAAATGCCAGGTCTGAATTTCAGTCCCAGTCCGTATCTGGTAGGAGCTCTCCTGTGTAGTCACACCATAACCTGTCCAGCTTAAGCCATTCTTGTATTATCTGGAGAGACATACATCGGAATGGCTGCTTTATAATGCTACACACACAATTTCAGCTATTCTTTCAAAATTCTGCAGTGTGTTTAATCCTTGAAAACTTACTTTAATCCATGGAAACATCTCTATGTAACACAGAAATTTTCTCTATGTCTCATTCCATTTTACACAAAAGAGGTGAAAGATAAAGGAGATGATTCATCAAGACTGGTGATTTTCTCACCGGTCTTGATGAGGGGGCATTTTGGAGCAGACTCTCCTGATTCATTAAGAGACGCATGCCTCTTAAAGAATAAGTCACGGTGTGTAGTGGCATGCAATACAATGTGCAACTCGCCATAAATCTTAATCAAGCCTCAACTGGAGTAAGATTTGTGGTGAAGCGAGTACCGCGGCTCATCATGAATTTGGGAGCAGTGGTTGTCGCACCCCGGTCCTGCCCCAGCTCTGATGACAATGTTGCCGAAAATAGCATTTTGTTTGTACAAACTTGAACAAAAAAGTGAGTTTTCAAAGCTTTTTTTTACAGAAATCTGTCTAAAATGCTTAGATGACTCACTCCCAATGTGTTTTTTTTGTCAAGATTTCATTTCCCAGCGTATATGCGCCTGTAAATTTACCTTCATTTGGTGAACTTAGTTGTGTCAATACTACTGGAGCCCCGGGAATAGGGACTGGCAAGGGACCAAGGAAACATCAATGATAGGGGATATGAAAACTGAGTATTATTCATTTTGATGGTTAGACCATTTAAAAAATAAATCATGGGGTAGGACAAGTCCTTTAAACACTAGAGGCTTAGTTATGAGTATTACAGAAATGGACAACCACCATTTGTCCTTATAGGAATCATCCTTGTACTAGATATACATGATCTCTATAATTGTCATTGGATCATATAAGAAGTAGCATAAAAAGTATAGAAGTAGACAGGAGGTCTGAACTTGAAAATAATGTAAGTAGCATCATTTTTGACAGCTACAAGAGTACAGCAGAGGACTGACATCATTTTCGGTTAACAAACCAGAATACTCAAATACCCTGGAAATCCTTCATGAATAAAATGCACTCCCACTTAGAAACCACATGATGTAAAACATTTATAACAAATGATTGCTAGCAGCCTGCTAATTTGTGTATGTCAGGGATATGGACTATAGGCGAGTAAGCAAGATTTCAGAATATAGGGCATCACTCAGCTGGGTGACCACCATTGTTGCATTATTTAATAGGAATTGTATTGTATGTGAGTATAAAAATAACCCAAGCATTAGACTGATTTATTGTTAATTCATAGTCACTAAAACAAAATGCAGAAAAGTTTATAGGACGTGAAGTCATTCGTGTGAGATAAACTCAAATGTTACTTGAAAGTAAATAATTTCTTATTCTTTATGAACTTATCATTCTTATGTGATTCTGTCCTTTTAAAGATAGACATTTTTTATGATAAATTCTCTTTAAAGGTTGGACTTCTGTCAAGTGTGAAAAATGCATTGATGCATTTGTGCAAGATGGGCACATCTAATACATATTAAGTAACTGAAATACCTTTCCTCGTCTACTAAAAAATGAATTCAAAGGAATTTAATATTTTGAGAGTAGACATTCTAGATTTCTTGCACATATAATTGGGAAGAGGTCTGAGTCGGAATAATCTTGGCATAACATGCAGAGCGCTGACCTTGGGGTTGAAATGTTAGCTGGGTCTGTAGTGTTTTAGAAGCTATTGCATTAGATCAACGTGCTGGAGTATTTATTAAAGTCCTGATGAAAGCTAATCCATGAAATAGAGATTTAATATTACACTGGAACTCAAATTGCTTCTGGAATCATTGCAACTTAAACTACTAAGCCCTTAAGTTCCAATACTTTAAGTGGAGACGATTATTGCCTAGAGTGAAGTGGAAAGTGTTTTATTGACTTCCAACAGCAGATACATTTATACTCAACCCCCCAAAATGAAGCCATAAATTAACAGTAGTGAGTCTTAAACAATTTTGGAGAGTCCTTTAAATATATCAACGAGGACCAAGACAAGAATTGAAGCATTGCTACAAGAACATACATGGCACATCTTAAGCAAGCATATGTATATTTGATTACCACTGTGATTATAGCTATAGATTTGACACAAAAAGAGTAAAGATTGTTAAATTTAAAAGTAGGGTTGAGCATTCCGATACCGAAACCCGGTGTAAGGTTCTATGTATATATTCCTGAAACTCAGTTTGTTCGTCAGCCATTTTACTTTCTGTCTTGCTGCAGCTATCTTGCCCTCAGTCAAAATGGAGTTTCCAGCTTGCATGTTCCCGCCCTGATTCTCTCCTTTGCTTCTTAAGCAGCCACAGCTGAGCAATCAGTGCTTCAGAATCTAGCCTGCAGTGAACCTGTGACTTGACTCCTGTAAGCCTTGGACCTTGTACTCCAGCTATTCCTACTGAGAAACTATGAAGCACTTGTGGACTCTGAACCCTGCTCTTTGAAAGACCCACGTTTGCATGGACTTACGGTAACAGAGAAGAAGATCCTGAATCTGTATTGGAGAGTGATTGCTGAGCTTGGATTACTCTGGCCTGCTGTGTCTCCTGTTTCTGTGTCTGCAAACTGTGTGACTATTTCTGCCAACTTGTATGAAGTAATACAGGACTTTTCTATATCAAACCTGTGTCTCATGTATGTTCATCGCACCCAAGCACAAGACGCTATATGAACTGTACTACATACATTACAAGATTCTGAAGACAAAACGTTAGTGTCTGCTGGGTCTGGAAGGCTGTGTCTGCTGTACTGTGGATATCAGACGTCCGGTTGTACTTTCTGTGATGACAGTGGTTGTGACTTCTCACAACCATTCCAGGTGAGCAATTCCCTTAAGTTTTTTTCTTTTTTGCAGTGTTACCACAGGTAAACACTATTGTTTTTTTTTTCTCCTTTCTTTTCTCTTTTTGTCTGCTGTAACTCTGGATATCAGATGTCTGGTTGAAACTTTCTGTGATGATAGTGGTTGTGACTTCTCACAACCATTCCAGGTGAGCAGTTCCCTTAATTTTTTTTTCTCTCTGCAGTGTTGCTACAGGTGAACACTATTGTTTTTTTTTCTCTCCTCTTCTTCCAGTAATCCTGTCTTAAAAGATCTGGAAAATGGAGGCCCGCATAAAGGAACTTTGCGGAGTGACTGATAATATCCTTGCAGATTTGCAGAATATAAAGACCCATTTTACAAATCTACAGGACCTCAATAATCACAATTTGCAAGTGGTTGGACAGACTACCCAGGATTTGCGAGCCAGGATTGAGGTTCTAGAGGGGCGAGTCCAGGCTCCTGCCGTAGCCCCGAGTGCTGGGATTCCCAAGTTGCCCCCTTTTCGTTTTGGCGGTGAACGTGAGAAATTCAGGGGATTTATTAATCAATGCAATCTTTTTTTTTCTGCACATGCTTCACAATTTCCCACTGAACGATCTAAGGTGCTTACTATAATTATGTTGCTTACCAACAAGGCTTTAATGTGGGCAAACCCTCTGATTGAGACTGAGGATGATTGTTTGAATCACCTTGATGATTTTATTTCAGCCATGGGGCAGGTTTGATGACCCCAATCGAGGTGCAACAGCTGAAGCAGCCATGTTAGCTTTGCGCCAAGGTAAGCACTCGGTAGCTGAATATGCCTTGGATTTCAGGAGATGGGCCCTTGATACCACCTGGGACAGTTCCGCCAAAAAATCTATTTTTCGAAAGGGGTTATCTCCACTGATTAAGGATGAACTTGCTCGTGCGACCCTCCCACTGCGTTAGGTGACTTTATTAACTACTGCATCCGTATTGATACTCGTCTGACTGAATGCAGGCAAGAGAGATGGTTCGAAAGCAATCGTACTAACCTTTTCCTACCTTCCTCTCCAGCTAAGGAACCTTTGAGTAGGATTACACGGGAACCTGAACCTGAACCCATGCAGGTAGACTCTTTACAACGACGGGTTAGTGATGCACGCAAGGAACATCATTTTAAGGAGAATCTATGTTTCTATTGTGTAAGTCAGGGCACTTCATTATAAAACTGCCCCAGCCGTTCTCGTAAGACTACTGCAGCACTCATTCATTGTGAGTGTTGCGAGAGGGGATCTGTCAGGTCCGAGCCTCAGGCTCCAGAGAGATCTGCAGCAACAGATCTTGATTTCTCGGACTTAAACTCCGTTTACCTCTGAGGACGTTGACTGTGTAAACGCTGCCGTTTTTCAAGTTTCCTCAGCGGTGTCCCAGCTGAGTTGTAAGAAAAACAATTCTCATTGCTTTCTTTCCATCAAACTCTGGGTTGACTCAGCTTGGGTGTCTAGCTCTGCTATGATCGACTCAGGGGCAAGTGGAAATTTTTATGGATGTCTCCTTTGCTCTGAAACAGGGAATACGTTCAGTGAAGAAGGCTACTCCAGTACAGATGGAAACTGTGGATGGCTCCCTGCTGACCTCTGGACCATGGATCAGGAAACAGAGCCTTTGAGGGTTCTTATGGGTAAAGATCATCAAGAGAAACTGTCCTTTATGCTTATCTCTTCTCCCCACTTTCCCATTATTCTAGGGCTACCATGGCTGCAGGCTCAGAATCCTACCATTAACTGGGAGACCAAGGAATTACACTTTCCAGAGAAACAGATGAGTCCAAAAGTTTCAGCTTGCTCTGTTCCTAAAGGAATCATGTCAGTCCCTGAACTACCAGCTGTATACCAGGACTATGTGGATTTATGTGACAAGAAAACGCTGACCAGCTTCCTCCTCACCGTCCATATGATTGTCCAATTGAATTATTGCCTGGAGCAGAGATACCTTTTGGTAAGATCTAACCCCTGGCGGGGCCCGAGCTAAAGGCTTTAAAGGATTACATAGATGAAAATCTAGCCAAGGCTTCATACGCCCCTCTTCATCTCCTGCAAGGTGCACCCATCTTCTTTGTAAAGAAGAAAGATGGGTCTCTGAGACCATGCGTAGACTATAGGGAACTCAATAAGGTTACTATTAGAAACCGTTATCCATTGCCTTTAATCCCTGAGTTATTGGAGAGAGTGCGACATGCCAAAATTTTTTCTAAACTAGATCTTCGTGGGGCCTATAACTTAAGTCCGTATTAGACCTGGGGATGAATGGAAGACTGCATTCAGGTCACGCTATGGACACTTTGAATATCTAGTTATGCCTTTTTGGTCTGAGTACCGCCCCAGCCACTTCCAACACTTGGTGAATGACATCTTCAGGGATCTCCAGATACATTCGTGGTAATTTATTTGGATGATATTCTAATTTTTTTCTAACTCCACAGAGGAACATCATGGACATGTGAGAATGGTCTTGGGAATGTCTAAGACAAAATCATCTTTACATCAAACTTGAAAAGTGTGAATTCCATAGGACCGAAATTCAATTTCTGGGGTATGTACTGTCTACACAAGGAATTAGTATGGATGGAAGCAAAACCCAAGCCATCAAGGATTGGGCCAAGTCCTAGAAAGTGAAGGAGGTACAGCCTTCATCGGGTTTGCCAACTTCTATAGACGTTTCATTAGAATTTCTCTGGAGGTAGTGTCCACCTATCACTCAACTTACCCGAAAGAGTCTAGGTTTTCCTGACTCCCCAAGCCCAGGAAGCATTTTCCCGTCTAAAAAAAATTTACCACTGCACCTATCCTAGTACATCCCAACCCCGAGCTTGCTTCATAATAGAGGTGGATGCTTCAGACTGTGCCGTTGGACTATACTCTCTCAAGAACAGGTGAGAAGAATGTCTGCATCCCTGTGCCTTCTTTTCCCACAGTTGTCTTCGGCTGAGAGAACTACGATGTGGGCAATAGAGAGTGTTGGCCATTATTGCCGCCTTCAAAGAATGGAGACACCTTCTTCAGGAGCTGCACAGCAAATAGTCGTCCTGACAGACCATCGTAACCTTGAGTTATCAGGTCGGCTAAGTGCCTGACTCCTCGCCAGGCTCGCTGGAATCTTTCTTAAACCAATTTAATTTTATCAATTCTTATAGACCAGATCGCGCAAAATGGAAAGGCTGATGCACTCTCTAGATTTACTCAGCAGAGACACTCCCAATATACACCTCCTAAAGACTATTCTTCCTGACTCTAAGATTTCCTAGGAGTAATTCATAATCAAGACCTACTTAAGGACACAAGGAAGCATACCATGCGGATTCCTTTTTTGGCACAACCCCCAAGGGACGTAAGTCTTGTCTTTAAGAATGGTGTGGTGGATTCAGGGACAACGCCTGTATATTCCTGAAACATCAGATTGAGAGTATTGCAACTCATTCACGATTCCAAGATAGCTGGGCATAGAGGAATTCTAAAGACACGAATTTTTTCTCGTTTCTTTTGGTGGCCCACTTGCAGAAGGTGTTTTGAATTATGTCACTTCATGTGAGGTCCTGTGCAAGATGCAAAACACCTCGCTCCTCACCAACTGGTCTGTTACAGCCTCTTCCCACCCCGTCCCGCCCGTGGGGATCCATTCTATGGACTTCATTGTGGAGTTACCAACCTCTCAGGGGAAGAACACCATTCTAGTGGTGGTTTGACCGTCTAACAAAGGCAGCTCATTTTATCCCTTGTGTCGGCTTACCCACTGCAAAACAGACATCAGATTTGATGATTAAAGATGTGTTTTCGCTTACTGGAGTACCGGATGAGGTTATTTCGGTCGAGGGGTGCAATTCACTTCTAGGTTTTGGCAAAATTTCTGTGCAGCATTGGACATTAAAGTAAACCTTTCTTCTGCTTTTCATCCCCAACTAATGGACAGACCGAACGAACCAATCAAACCCTGGAGCAGTATCTCCGCTGCTTTATCTGCCACCTACAGGATGATTGGGTGGATCTACTTCCATTAGCTGAGTTCTCTATAACAACTCTCAGAGTGCCTCCACTAAACATCCTCCTTTTTACTCTAATTGGTTACATCCAACATTCTACCAACGATTTCCATAGAAACGCCTTTAACCAGCATTGGCTTGAAAGAATCACGTCTTTACAGAAAATAATGGATCTTTCTAAAGGAGAATCTGGAATCGGCTCAGGAAAGGTACAAGAAAGCAGCAGATAATTTCGTAAACCTGCACCAGCTTTCAAGGTAGAGACCTGGTCTGGCTGTCAACCAGAAATCTTAATTTAAGGATTCCATCGTCTAAGTTGGGACATAAGTACATTGGACCCTATAAAATCAGTAAAATATAAGTGCCGTTGCTTGTCGTCTTCAACTGCCCAGAACTATGAATCCACCCTGTCTTTCATGTATCCCTAACTAAAGGCTGCGACACCCAATACGTTTTCCTGGACGTTCTTCTCCTTGCCCTGACCCAGTGCTAGTCGATGGTCCAGGAAGAATTTGTGGTGGAAAGGATTTTAGATTCTAGGTTGTATAGAAATCAGTTACAATATCTGATTAAATGGCAGGGCTACCCAGTGGAGGACAACTCATGGAACCGGTCAATAACGTTAATGCCCCGCTGCTCCGTCAGTTTCATCAGAGGTACCCACACAAGCCTGGTCGAGGTCATCCGGAGTTGTCCTTAAGGGGGAGTAATGTAAGGTTCTATGTAATATTCCTGAAACTCGTTTGGTTCGTCAGCCATTTTACTTTCTGTCTTGCTGCAGCATTTGCCCTCAGTCAAAATGGATTTCCAGCTTGCATGTTCCCGCCCTGATTCTCTCCTTTGCTTCTTAAGCAGCCACAGCTGAGCAATCAGTGCTTCAGAATCTAGCCTGCAGTGAACCTGACTTGACTCCTGTAAGCCTTGGACCTTGTACTCCAGCTATTCCTACTGAGGAACTCTGAAGCACTTTGTGGACTCTGAACCCTGCTCTTTGAAAGACCCACGTTTGCATGGACTTACGGTAAACAGAGAAGAAGATCCTGAATCTGTATTGGAGAGTGATTGCTGAGCTTGGATTACTCTGGCCTGCTGGTCCTCCTGTTTCGTGTCTGCAAACTGTGTGACTATTTCTGCCAACTTGTATGAAGTAAACAGGACTTTTCTATATCAAACCGTGTCTCATGTATGTTCATCGCACCCAAGCACAAGACGCTATATGAACTGTACTACATACATTACACCCGTTTCCGATACTTGAAAATCCAATGTAAGTCTATGGGAACAAAATACGGAAGTAAAAATTCCGATATTTTTGTTCCCATAGACTTACATTGAATTTCAGTATCGAACCGTTTCGGTATCGGAATGCTCAACCCTATTTAAAAGGAACCTAATATCTCCAAAAACACTATTTACCTCAGAAATAGAGTTAATCTGCAGTACTGTAAATGAGATAAAACGTAAAAGCTGTTTTACAGAGCAGCAGCCAAAAGGAGAAAGTGTGGGCGCATTGGTGGATAGCATAATCTACATACACATGTTGTGGAACAAGCTGTTAATCAAAGTGCCAAGGAGTGATTACAGCCACACTCACTGTGTAGAAAGCAGTGAGTATAACACTCCTGTACTGCCCCAAATGGCTGGAAGTGAGAAGAAATATGGTTTTTACATTCTTTGCCAGCACAATAACCCTATATATATTGTATGAAGCAGGAGGTAAAGTCCTGGATGGCAGTATGTGTCACCACGGTGGCTGGCCTCGGTGATGTAAGTCTCGGAAAAGATACACCAGTAATGGTAGGTTTACTGAGAGAAATGTTTATGGGATAAGATTTTGGATCAGGGCTTTAGGAATGACCAAAAGAGCCTGGGTGGGAAGGTCTCTTCCATACTTACAGTCGTGGGCTTGCAGGTCTTATAAATGGCAGCTGGGTTGGCTCAAATCTGACATGTTAGAGTTGGAGAGAAACCATTAATGGGATCACACGAGCCCAGCAGCGCATGTATTGTTTGTATGAGTGATACCTTTTTGCTTTCTTTGGCTATCCTGAGAAAGCACTGGTTTTGTTTGGTATTCAGTTTGGATGAAGAAAAGTATTTATTTTTGGAAGTTTATGAAGAAAAAAAACTTTACTCTGGTGGATATTAAATGTCCGATGCTACCCTAGCACCTACCAGAAGTGTGAA
>JARQOD010000002.1:175311330-175356330 GCA_033576555.1 Oophaga sylvatica
GGCCAAGTACAGAGATTTCCTGGATGAAAACCTCTTCCAGAGAGCTCTGGACTTCAGACTTTGACGAAGGTTCACCTTCCAACAAGACAATGACCTTAAGCACAGTTAAAAAAACAAAGAAATGGCTTCAGAACCACTCTGTGACAATTCTTGACCGGCCCAGCTAGAGCCCTGACCTAAACCCAATTGAGCATCTCTAGAGAGACCTGAAAATGGCTGTCCACCAACGTTCACCATCCAACCTGACGGAAATGGAGAGGATCTGCAAGGAAGAATGGCAGAGAATCCCCAAATCCTGGTGTGAAAAACATGTTGCAAGACTCATGGCTGTGATAGCTCAAAAGGGTGCTTCTACTCAAAACTGAACAAAGAGTCTGAATACTTAAGACCACGTAATAGTTCAGTTTTTCTTTTTTAATAAATTTGCTAAAATTTCTACATTTTGTCTTTTTTCAGTCAAGATGTGGTGCAGAGTGTACATTAATGAGAAAAAAATGAACTTTTTTGAATTTGCCAAATGGCTTCAATGAAACAAAGCGTGAAAAATTTAAAGGGGTCTGAATTCTTTCCGTACCCACTGTACGTGCATTTTTTCTTTATTTTACTGGAGTAAAAGGGGATAAATCAAATTTTTATGCGTTATCAATATTTTTGTATTTTTAAAAACTTTATGGGTGACCAATGGGCATGAAGAATGATGCGCCCCCATGCCGGTGCACTGTAAATGTCCCATCAGAGATATACAATGGCATTTAACAGGTTAACAGTCGTAGCAGAGCTCGACTCTCCCCGTGGCTGTCAGAAGCAAACCCTGGCTGTGACACTTAGACTGTGTGCCCGATCCATACACCCACTCCCAACTTGCGCCACACATTTACGGCGGATGTCGGAAAGGAGCTAATTCTGGTGCATTTAACTTATCAAAAGAATCCCATTTCATTGGTATTTAGATCGATCTGTGAAATAATGACGATTATAATTATTAGTGATGCGCGAGTATACTCGTTGCTCGAGTTTTCCCGAGCACGCTCGGGTGGTCTCCGAGTATTTGGGTGTTCTTGGAGATTTAGTTTCTGTTGCCGTGGCTACATGATTTGCGACTACTAGACAGCCTGAATACATATAGGGATTGCCGGTTTGTTAGGGAATTCCCACATGTATTCAGGCTGTCAAATAGCCGCAAATCATGCAGCTACAGCAACAGAAACTAAATCTCCGAGCACTTCCAAATATTCGGAGATCACCCGAGCGTACTCAGGAAAACCTGAGCAAGGAGTATACTCGCTCATCACTAATAATTAGATAAGAGTGAACCAGAACATGGACTTCCCTAGAAGTCCATTTTAAAGTTCAAGGAGGAGAGAGAGATTTTCCTTTTCCAAAGTTCGGTTCCCTATTGATTTCTATGAGGTTCAGGTTCACGTTTGGTTACAGTTCTGATACATGAACTGAACTTTGGACTAAAGTTTCATTGAACCCGACAAACCCGAACTTCCACGGGTCCGTTCATCCCTAATTATAATCACAATAATAATTACAAGCCCCCCCACTTAATTAAATATCTGATGTATGTTTCTTACTTGCGGACACTGAAAAAAGTTTCCTATATCTATGGCCAATTATGGCGATTAGCAACCATGAGCACATTACATCACATGTACTGAAATCACTGAAGCGCAGATTTAGTGATTTCAGCTCATAGCCATTTACTCTTAACTAAGCTTTCTCAGGTAATTTTTTTCTACAAATTGTATTGCTGATGGTACAGTGTACTATTTCTGTGCATATGCTAAGGGTGAAGCTTAATCTATTTTCTATGGAGTGCTCTTATTCTAAGCAAAACAGGAGCTAAATGATAATGTGTTTTCACGTAAGAGAAGAAAATTCTCTCCAGATTACAAATCCAGCACATTTCTTGCGGAGCAGTGTAAAAGTAGCTGGGGCTAATATCACCGCTCTTATCTGCCCGGATTCTGGTACAGTTTTGTTCTATATATTCTCCTGCAAAAAAAAACTATAGCAAGACTTTACATTGTAGTGAAAGAAAGGACGATTCGCAACAATGCGTAGAGGAACTGAATCCTATTTAGGGCATAACGTTTTAACCACACATCTTTTTTCCATTTTTTGCTCCATCTTCAAGCTCTGATTTTGCTGGGTAAATGTGGAGAAAAACTGTGCTTGTGGCTTTTCAAAGAAACTGTACAAAAATGCTGTTTACAATAATTGTGCCATTATGCTTGAACATAGGTGTGGAGATCCATGACGCCCTTCAGTTTCATATAGCTGGGTTATTCTCGATGTACCAATAATTTGGTCTATTGCACAGGGCGTAAGCTCACACCATATTTCTACTGTAACACATCTCCAGAGCAACATAATGATGCACATAGGGTTCCTGCAGCCTATTTTATGGCATTTTACATTACTGCATTTCTTTCTGCACAAACCCAGGGCATATGGCTTTGCCATTTGAAATGCAGTAAGCTAAAAAGCCATAAAATAGGCTGCAGGAACACTATGTGTACAGTAGAAAAGTGCAGAAAATGTGCAGAAAAGTCTAATGTAATTTAAAGATTTTTAAATTAAGAACATTAATGGCTAAAATTGCAAAATGCCTTTAAAACCAAGTGATTTTGAAAGAACGGATAACGTTTTAATTTCATTGTTTACAGCTTGTTGCCTACCTTATTGGCCATTGCAGCAATTTTTTTAGTCATGGTCAGTCTCCTCAATAAAATGTGCAGCTCTTACAAGTTCTTTTCTATTGAGCTTGTAAGTGCTGCTTAAAAGCTGGATAGATCTCTGGATGTCCTCTTATGCTGCAGAGGCAAATCTGCCTTTGCTTGCAGCATCGGAGATTGCACAGTTCAGACCAATGATGCAATCATGCTGCTGATCCAAACTGTCAAGCGATCAGGAGCACACCACCCCTGGGAAACTAAAAGATGGCAGATTAGTGATTGGTGAACTCCTGGAGATTAAAGTTAAAACAAACCTTTAAAAGAGTTATTTAGGACTACATAATTTTTTTACTACGGAACTAAGCACTAGCAGGCAGGTAGTTGCTATTTACCGGTATATTGTGTCCGGTGCCGATCTCTGCCACTACGATGTGGTCACAGACAGCTTCTACCGGTGATTCAGTGGCTTCTAATGATGTCATGTCGATAGAGTAGCGGATTCTTTTCCGTTCTGCTCTGTTGACGGGGCATGATTGCTGATGTAATGCTGATTGACAGCTGACCCCCACTGCATAACTGTGAGAAGCTGGATGTCAATCAGCATGACGGCAGCAGTCATGCCTCATTGACAGAGCTGTTGAACTGCCTGCAGGAACTGTTAGTGACTACTCCGAGCTGCTGTTGGGTAGAACAGGCAAGTAGTTGCCTGTTATCAGCTCTCTGCTTGTTAGTTTTTAGACTCACAGTAAAAAAATATAATAATCCAGGACAACCCCTTTTAGAAAAGTGCATATTGCCAATGGACCTAGGGAATCTGATTTTAAGTCTCGTGATACAATGTAAAATATTGTAACTGCAGAAACATATTCTGAAATGTATGAAGTGATGCTTACTGTAAACATAGGTTTTTATATTCTCTCATACTTATTTAATAGTAAAGGTCTGAAACCCCAATTCTTGGTCTAAGTTATGCATTCTTCTTTTGGGTGTAATAATAAATAGCAAAAGGAAACCACACACCTAAAACAAAGAAGCCAGAAGTTGTAAAACATAAAATAAAAGGCTCTGTTACAAAGTAGGATCTATGTACAAGTATAAAATCATATAAAGCTTTTATTACGGAAAACCCTTTAAGCACATTGTTTACAAGCCTTTCGTGGCCTCTCGGTTATGGGAGCACATTTTGACTCCCGTGTATCTATTGCTTTACAGCTTGTGCTTTAACATGATACTTTGGCTTAAATGTATTTTTGTAGCTGCTCTATAGTTCTTGGCAGTGTATACTGTTTTTATTGTTTTTAATTCATATAAAACAATTTATTGCAAAATGTGTCAGTCAAAGTTATTGATATGGTTGTATATTTATTATATCTTATGACATTAGATCATACCAACTATCTATACATGTAGAATATAATTATATTAGTGACATCTGTATATAATAAAGTTACATATTCCAGATGTGGCAGGCACACAAAGTGAGGATCTACTGATCAGACACAGATCACCACAGAACACAATGCTGATCTACATTCACTTCTTTAGAACCACATGGGAGGGCGTCTACGTGTCACAGCGCTAATATTGATGTTTAATTTCACACATATTACTGCTTTTTTATTCAATTTATTTTATAGTTTTACAGCAATTTAGTGAATTTTTATATTTCAGACTAATTCAGAGTTGGACAATCTATGTTGATGTCTCCCACAGTGGCCTGTTTACAGAGGCTATAGAGTTCCTTTAGTTCATCATCGGTTGGCTTGGTTTTCAAGTACTTTACATCCTCTGCTGCCTTGTCAAAATTTGCCTGGGGGACATGGTGGATGCAGGACTCGGCACAGCAGCAGCACAATCAGCAGGCAGCAGCAATGATTCAAGGTTTAGTTGTACAACCTTTATGTGGCTCAAGGACCATATTGTCATACTGAACCTATCCCGAGGGCCGCACTTTGTGTGAGATTTATAGGATATTGAAAGCATATATCATAAGGGTATGTTCACACTAGGTGTTTTGGTAGTTAAGCTGCAGAAAAAAGCAGGTTTTTCTTGCATTTTTTGCTGCTTTTCTTGTGTGTTTTTGCTGCATTTTTGTCATGCTTTATTTGTTTCTTGCGCATGCTGAAAAAGTTTAGTGCAAAAAATAAAGAATCTGATTCTATTTCATCAGGTTTTGGCACCAAAAATGCAGCAAAACCTGATAACTGCATTTCTTCAGCGTTTTTTCACCACCCATTACTTTCATTGGGTGAAAAAAGCTGAAAAAACACTGAAAGAAGTGACATGCTCAATTCTGCAAAAACCAAGCAAAGGCAAAATAAATACTGAGGAAAAAAAAATGATGTGTGCAGATTTCTGAAATCTAATAGACTTTGCTTGTACCGTAAAATTCTGCTGAAAATTTGCATAAAAAATGCAGAAAAAATGCCTAGTGTGAACATAGCCTTATGGTGCAATTTTTACTTACAGGTTTCTTGACTTCATCAATCAGCTCTCAAATAGTACGTTAACACAGAAGTTTTTGATTTAGAAATAGATTTTTCTGGTAAATCCACATCAACAACCGCATCAAATACTCTTTGAATAAGATTCCGATTGATTTTAATGGAAAAAAAAAACTTCTATAGTGTTCACAGTACTGCTTTTTTGTGTGTTGTTTTGAGCATTTCACTGTAAAACTATCAGGAAGTTTATTAAAAGAGAATTTGAAGCAATTTTTTATTGAACATTTTGCTTCTAAACCTTTGTAAAAAAAAACCTATGTGAATATACCGTAAAGAGGAAGCGGCCATGCATGCACACGGCTACCTAACATAGGCTATGGGTTCTGTGCTGCCTAATGTTTCATTGCTCCGATAAACTAAAATGGAGTGACCCGCAGGCACAGAAGGCTACTTGACAAACTCACATACTTTTTTCTGAAGTGCCAAACGGGCAACTGTACCCCATTCTTCTGAGGTATGAGGCCTCAGAGGGCACCACTAGCACTTGCCAGTCCCTGCCCCTCAGCTGCTTGTCACTGATCTTCTGTTGGTGGCTGCTCACATGTAGTTAACCTGACAGATATGCATTTTTCTGTCCATATAGTTGAGGGCCATCCCGGACCACATGTGGCCCCCGGGATGCAGGCTGTGCACTCCTACAATATTTGACTAGAATCTGACAACATTTTCTCTATGTATTAAATACTAAGTAGCTAGTAGTTCTTCTAAATGATTATTATGGTGTAGGGGACCTAGTCTCATCATGTCTATTTTATATAGGAGAATGTTTTGGTCAGTCTTCTGTCAGTGATGCCTCAGTAGCACTCTCCATTCAGTATAAGAGGAGAGCTGCTTTTGTAATTAAGGAATCCAATAACAATTTTCACGGTTTGTGTACTTTCGCACTCATTCTTTAATATCAATTAATTAGAGATGAATGAATGTTTGAGTGAAATGGAACTCAAATTTTACAAAAATATGCATTTGTAACTGAAACAAATGACCTAGAGTATACGGTAAGATGGTATGCATGAAAAATAGGAGCATGTTCACACTGGCCATAAACAAACAAGACATAAGACAGAGACAAAATGAACATGTGCCAAGTAAATCAGAATAAGCAATAGTCCAAATAAAGGACATAGGGTACTTAGTAAATTAAGTTTTTGATTAACCCTTTCCAATGTTGGGCTTAAATTAATGCCGATATCAGACTCCCTCCCTTTGATGTGGGCTCCGATGGTGAGCCCACATCTTTCCGGGCAAATGTAAGCTGTTTTGTACAGCTGACATGTGACCGGAATAGCTGTAGGTGGAATTGCGATCCACTCGCGGCTATTAACCCGTTAAATGCCGCTGTCAAATCCTGAAAGCGGCATTTAACTCACGCTTCCGGCCATCAGGCTGGAAATTCGCCCACCGGTGACCATGTTACGTGATCACCGGTGGGTTGGCATGACAACCAGAGGTCTCCTAGAGATCTCTATGGTTGTCACTGCTGGCTTTCTGTGAGCGCAACCCGGTGGTCGGCACTCATATCAAATGAGTAATTCACACTACATAGAGGTGATCTGCTCATCACCTGTATGTAGCAGAGCCGATCGGGTTATGGCAGCTTCTAGTCTCCCTTGGAGACTATTGAAGCATGCCAAAAGTAAAAAAAAAATGTTTTAAAAAATAAAAAAATATAAAAAATAAAAGTTCAAATCACCTCCCCTTTCGCCCCAATCAAAATAAAACAATAAAAAAAAAACATACACATATCAGGTATTGCCGAGTTCAGAATCGCCCAAACTATCAAAAAAAAGGATTAACACTAGAACTACTGATGGAGTCATTTTGACTCCTTTCGTTTTTTATTTCTCTTCTGTGACTACATTTTTCAGAATTCCGGCTTGAAACTCGGTGACTTTTCCTCAAATATGATGTGAAAAAAGATTTTGTGAGAATAAATAATTTTGGTGAAAAATTTGCGCGTTTTTTTCAAAATTTACCAAGAACTACTGAAGGGAGTCATTTTGACTCCCTACTATATTTTGAGGTCCTTTTGTCACTAAATGTTGCTATAAAGTTTTGTGCATAATTTTTTCACTCTGTCTTATTTACCCTGATGTTCATATAGATGTAGTTCAATTTACATGTCAACTTTTCACATTTTCCTTGTGTTTTACCTGCTTGTATTACTGTGTAATGCTGAACAAAATAGCTTGTTTACTCTAGGCTCTTATCTTATGCTAATTTTTGATTCATATATATTGACACATATAAAGAACTGTACGCTTGCAGAAGCATGCAGGAACAATAATTTACAGTTTACTCTATCTGATGAGGAGCTAGATGCATTCATTGCGATATTCTATGCTCGTGGAATATCTGGCACGAACCGTCACTCGATTAGCAGTATTTGGTGTAATGACTGGGGAATACCGTTTTGCAAAGCGACAATGTCTAGGGACCGCTTTGTTGAAATTATGAGGTTTCTCAGATTTGATGAGAAATCTACTCGATCGGAGAGACTGCAAACGGACAAGTTTGCTCTATTTTCTACTGTGTGGGACAGGTTTATTGAAAATTGTATTGCGTGTTACAAACCTGGCCCATACATAACGGTGGATGAGCAACTTTTCCCAAGCAAAACTAGGTGTCCATTCACGCAGTACATGCCTTCCAAACCAGATAAATATGGCCACAAATATTGGCTAGCTGTTGATAAGGAGAGCAAATATCTGGCAAATGGCTTCCCTTATCTAGGCAAAGATGACACACGCCGTGCTGAGGACCGTTTAGCTGACCATGTGGTAATGAAGTTATTGGACCCGTTTTTGAAAAAAGGTCGCAATGTTACAACCGATAATTATTTTACTTCAGTAAAATTAGCTAAACAGCTAAAAAGCAAAGGAACAACCATCGTGGGAACACTGAACAAGATAAGGCGAGAAGTGCCTAAAGAAATAAAATCCATGAAAGAGGAATTGTACAACACTAAAGTGTTTAGAAATGAAGACAATTTTACACTTACAGTATATCAAGGAAAGCCCAACAAAAATGTTGTCATTTTGAGTTCCGTCCATCCAGATGTTGTTGTTGCGTCTGATTCCGCTAAAATAACTCCAGAAACGGTAAAGTTTTACAATGAAACAAAATATGGAGTAGATGTAGTGGATCAGATGGCACGAAAATATACCACACGAACATGCACAAGGAGATGGCCTGTTCATGCATTTGAAAATGCCTTAGACTTTGCGGGTATAAATGCATGGATAATATTCAATGAGATAACCCACCAAAAAATGTCACGCAAGGCATTTTTGCAAACGCTTGTGAGAGAGTTGAGTGGTCCTTATGTCACAGATAGGGAAAAGGGTTCCACGTCCCAAGTTTCTACATGCTCAGAAGTGATGGTTCAAACAAAATTTTGCCAGATCAAAGAAAAGTGCAAGAAAAATAGATCTGTCGGCAATTGTAAGACTTGTGGTAAGTCTTTGTGTGGGCAATGTACTGCCATAAATCAAAGGCAATGCCTAAAATGCGAAACACCAAATGTTTAGAAGGTGAATTCTGCGCCATATTTTCATTTTTATGCTCCTCCACCTACATTTTCTCTGCTTTTTGTTCTTCAGTTGTTGTTTATATGTGTGCACTTGAATAAAAAAAAATGTTTGAAAAACGTCTATTATAATTATTGTTATTTTCTGTAGAAAAATAAGAAAAGCAGAAAAAAAACAATCAAAAGCATTACTGTTGGATCTCACAATAATAATACATTACAAAAAATATAATTATTAATAAATAACCACAAATGAAACTCTAACAATAAACGAAAACAAGCAAGGAGTCAAAATGACTCCTTTCAGTAGTTCTAGGCGGGGTCACGAGTCCAGTAGTCCTAGTGTTAATCTGATCGCTAAACGGCGTAGAGAGGAAAAAAAGGCAAAACGCCAGAATTATGTTTTTTTTGTCGCCACAACATTGCATTAAAAGTGCAATAATAGGTGAGATAAAAAGATCGTATCTGCACCAAAATGGTATCATTAAAAACATCAGCTCGGTGCAAAAATAATAAGTCCTCATCCAACCTGAGGTCATGAAAAATGGAGACGCTACAGGTATTGGAAAATGGTGCAATTTTTTTTTAACAAAGTTTGGAAGTTTTTTTCACCACTTAGATTAAAAAGAACCTAGACATCTTTGGTGTTTATGAACTCGTAATGACCTGGAGAATAATAATGGCAGGTCAGTTTTAGCATTTATTGAACCTAGTAAAAAAGCCAAACAAAAAAAACAGTGTGGGATTGCACTGTTTCTGCAATTTCACCGCACTTGGAATTTTTTTCTGGTTTTCTAGTACATGACATGGTGAAACAAATGGTGTCGTTCAAAAGTACAAATCGTCCCGCAAAAAACAAGCCCTCAATCGGACATATTGATGTAAAAATAAAAAACGTTATGGTTATGGGAAGAAGGGGAGCAAAAAACAAAAACGCAAAATTGAAAATACCTCAGGTCATGAAGTGGTTAAAAAAAGCATAAAAGCCATCTCACCAGCATCAAGGTGCTCCACAATGGACCATCTGGATTGTACACCTTGACGCTGGTGAGATGGCTTTTATGCTTTTTTTTTTTGTCAAAAACGGTGTTTACTAAGTACCCTATGTTATTTATATGCACTATTGCTTTTGCTTGTTTACGTACAGCAGGGTATATGTTCATTTTGTTTTTGTCTTTTTTTTAACCATGCATTCATCAAAATGCAGAATTTTCTGAAATTTGCTGCTCTCAAATCTGCACCATAATGGTCCATGAAAAGATAAAAAAAAAAAATTATACTCACTGCCACCAGTTCCTGCATTTTCTGATCAACCACCGCTCACATTTGAATCTTCGGTCATTATACAATGTGCCAGGGTTCTTGTCATGGCACCTGGGAGGGTTCTGTGCATGCATGCAGAAGGTCATGGTCAACATCATGATGTCATGAGTCACCATTGACCTCCAGTGCGCCTGTACAGAACTTTCTAGGATGCCACGATACCTGTTAGTCTGGCAAAGTGCAAAACAACAGAAGATTCCAACTGGATTAGTTGGGGTTCACAAGATGTGAGTAGGACCATACAAGAGGCAGTGAGTGCAGAGGGGCTGGAGAAGTGAGCGGAGGGTGAGCAGAATGATTTTTTTTTTACATATCATGTTTATTATGCTCTGGTCCCTGACGAGAAACCAGACCATAACTTGAGACCTTTGCAGAGAATAACTTCTCCATAAATCAAATTTACCAGAAAAAGAAATGCACAAACAGGTTAATTAAAATTCTGCCTGATCTGCTCATCTCTAAACATTAGGTAAATTTGGATGAAAGTGAACACTATAGCATGTCTTTACGACTGCAGAAATGGCGCAGTGGAAGTATAAAATGTTATTGATCACAAACCATTCAAGCATATTGATATAGCCTGGAATTTCATTGATGTATTTTCTGTCGAAAAGGCAGCTTTCATGCATGCTGACGACAATGTGACCTGAGACTGACAACCTGATAACGAAATTCACTGACGTTTCACTTGTAAATCTTTTGCTGCTTCCTTAAAAATAATCAGCAAATTGTGTACAATAGTCTGGGACTTACCAACATTACAGAAGACTCCACAGAGTGTAGTCACATCTGATATTGGTGCATTCCTGCTGCTCATTTACTCACTGAATGGTCAAATGTAATGAAGGTTGCCAACGGTATGGGAATATTATCTATGTGTATATTGTTTTATGTTATCACATCTCAAATCAATAAGGAGTACATTTAAGGTTGTGAGACACTTAGAGGTTTTCTGGGCTAAAAATTTGCCATATAGCACTGCAGGTAGCCAAATCCTGACAGCGTGCAGTATGCCCACTGTCTGGATTCTGCTTTGTTGCTTATTTGAATGGTCATCACTTGGCCGCAAGTATGTGATTTGCATACTGGCCTTCATGCGCTGACTAGCTTCGTATCCATTTCTCTCAGTAGAATATTGGGATTTAATGGCAATAGCTTCACATCCATTACTCTCAATAGCTTTTTGGCATGAGACCACCAGTATGCAAATCATATACTTGCAGTCACATTACAACTGCTAGAACAGGCAGCAGAATGTAATCCGGAGTGTGCATATATGTGCACTGTAAAGATTCTGCTTTGTAGCCTGTTTGAGCAGTCATCATATGACCATAAGTAATTTGCATACTGGTGGTCACATATAAACTCGCTTTTCAGCCGCATCTCTCAATACAACATTGGCATTAACTTCTCATCTGTTGATCACGTGACGACCGCTCAAAGAAATGATCATATCGGGACCCTGACATTGTGCACGTTGCACATCGTCAGAATTCAGCTACTTGCAGTGCCATATAACAACTGCAGAATTTTACTTTTAGTATATGTGCACATGTTGAGTATTTGCAGTAGATATTTCTGGGGCAAAAACAAGAGGGAAAACACTGTGAAATATGATAGGTTTTTTACGCGTTTTTACATTTGATATATTTTCACTTTTTTTTTATTTATTGACATGCTGCAGATATTAAAAAATGGTTCAAATTCTCAAGGAAAAAATAAGCAGCATGTCCACGAGATTCACATTCACTTTTCTGGTACAACAAAATGCTCCGATTTATCAGCGAAAAAAAAAAAGCACGGAAAAAATGAGGCACAATCAAAAGCGTTAGAACAAACACTAAGTATGGAAAACCCCTTTAATACTGGAACGCCCTACTTTTGTTCACTAACTTTTAAAGAAAATAATAAAAAAGGTTAAACACTTACATTTGCATATCTTAATGTAATGAAAACATATTTGCCTCTGAGATCTAAGTACTTTTTAAGTGTTGTAATTTCAGCTGGTGTACGCTGTTACTAATGCTATCTCTGCATGATGTCGTCTCATTTATGTTATGCCTCTTAACTACTCGGTCCTTTTATATATTCAGTGTGAAGAGTTGTGACATTTGCAGTGTTAATATTGAAATCAAATGTTTAAAAATCTTGTATTTCTATGCTTTAAACAGTTCATTAAAATAATTTTTGTATACAACCAAAACATTATTACCAAGACCAATGTTTACAGCGATCCTACTCTGTAAAAGCGTTGTGTTAATGCGCGAATGTTCTGCTGCTCTACTAAGAAATGTTAAACATTGTGAGTGCTTTAAAACTTTAACTAAAAAAGTGTTGAAATATTTATTCTTTTATTTTGTATAAGGCTAGTTTCACACTAGCGTTTGACCAACCTGCGTCGGTCTGCGCACAGCCGCCACTAAGCTCCGCCCCTGGCCGTGCTCTGGCCGTGCCTCTTCCCGATAGCTCCGTCTATGGGCGCATGACGCTGCATGCGACCTGCACACCCAATCTTTAGCAGGCCGTACGCAGGTCATGCGCAGGTATGCGTTTGCCGGCGCCTGTGTCCTTTTGAAGATGCACCGAGTGCACCAAAATGCAAAACAGTGCGTTGGGCACAGGTCGGAGCACTGTCAAAAGGACGAAGGCGCCGGTAAACGCATACCTGCGCATGACCTGCGAACCCAATGCTAAAGATAGGTGGAGCTATCGGGAGGCGGCGCGGCTGGGGGCAGAGCTTAGCGGCGGCCGTGCGCAAACCGAAAACGCTAGTGTGAAACTAGCCTTAAGAAGACAAAACTTCTTTCTGTGTAAAAATGAAAAATTAGAATAAAAAAATAATTAAAAAGTCTTGTGCGCCCAAATGTGACACTAGTAATGCAATGCACTACTAATGTAATGCAGTGTAATGTCTCGGTTTATCAGTAAAAGGCTACATCAACACAACCCAATTTTCTCACACAGAAATCACTAAGACCAATGTTATATAATTGGGCAAGTTGTTCGGATGACAATCATCCAAACTGAAAAAAAAAATCAACTCAGCATGAAATAGTCTCTTACATATTTTGGATAACTCTTGCCTATTCAATTCTCGGGTGTTTAAAAAAAAAAATTCCCCAGTAGGTCATCCACATTACATTTGATTTTTGCAAATACATTGCAATTATTGACATAGGAAACTTCATTTGGCCTTTTAAATGTATTCAGTGTTGGGTGCATGCATGCCATCAGCAAAGCATCCCGGAAACTAAGCATCTGGAAAAAGCATTTAATCCATGGCAAAGAATTAACATCCATCTTCTCTCTTCACACAGGTACAACTCCTGTCTGCTGTCTCATCTGCTGCAATATATTCTATTGTACAACTCCATACTTCTGCTTGCTGTCTTACCTGCTGCAATATATTGTAATGGTACAACGGATACTATACGGATTGCATATGGGTGACAATACAGATGAAAAATTGTCTGTTTTTTGTCTGAAAATCTGAAGATGTTTTAAATGCTTTTTAGAACTTAGCCTATTATCATAGCCATAGCAACTCAACGGCAGACTACATATGCATTGCAAGAGCCGATGGTTTGACAGAGGCAGCTCCCTCCTTCCGTCAAACTCTATACATGCCACAGTCACTATCGCATGTACTCAGTTAACAGAGACATTGACTAATGGCAGATTGTGCTCACTTGTGGCTGCTGCGTCCTTACATGAGAGTGGGCAGGGTGAGATAGTGGAAGTCGAACTCTGTAAGGCTACGTTCCCACGATGAGCTTTAGGTGAGTTTTTGATGTTGTAGATTTTCTGCACCATTTCTGCACCCGTTAAGTAAAATATAGGTTACTTGCATTTTGTTCAAAAATACGCATGAAAAACTCACCAAAAGTTCATGGTGGGAAAGTAGCCTGAAGGCTGATGAAGAATGAAGTTCACTCTCTGAATCCAAGATTCAAGTTTTACCTTCTTTCTATGTGAAATATACAATTTATGTAAAAATGATAAAGAGATCGACCCGTAAGAGGTTGGACAATTTTACTACAATAATTTTCCATCCTTCATAGACAAGCAACAAAATAACTGTTAATCTAAGACCATTTTCTTATGTATGAGTAATTTCTACCAGTCGACGATGTATGTAAATGTTTCGTGTACATGTGTAAACACTGCAAAATATTATTTTTCATTTTGTCTGCATTACTGAGTGAAATAAATCTTTCTTCAGATTCTTATCTCAGGTCTCCCCACAGACTTTAATCACATTTTTCAAGCTAAATCCTTCTGGTAAATTTATCTCAATAAAATCAAATCCTTTGTGTTTTATCTTGAATTTTCATTTCACTATATAAACATTTATGGAGAGGTTTCTTTTCATTGCCTACTGTTCTGCTAGATAAATAATATATTTAACTATGTTTATGTGGGTTTTTCTGCTTGGCCTATTCTATAGGATTATTTCAAATGCATGGTGAGATTCTGATCCATATAAAGACATAGTGACATCAGAAAACTCTGTGACTACCTAGGTGACATCACTATATACACATCTGCATATATCACATATTACTGTATGTACAATATTGTATCACTGTATGTACAATAACATTTATAAAAAAAAGTGTGTAAAAAATATCAATACTTTTACAATGTATTTATTAGACCGGTCTGACATCCACAGCCTGGATGTCCGGAAGGGCCACGAATCTCTTGACTCAACCTCAGCATCCTTATATATGACTATGAGGCTGCTGACTACAGGTAAGGATGCCATGGCCAGTAAAGATTGTGAAAATCAAACTAAGCCTTAAGCCCGCATACAGTATTAGATGGCTTTTGGACAAACGATGATTCGGCTGATCGTTTAGCTGGCAGCCATCTTGGCCGGCTCTCCTATATGCAAAAGTGCTCATTCGGCCAAGCACTCCTGTGTTCTCCGTAAGAAACACGCCACCAAATATGTCTTATTTCTGGGGGTTGAAAACAATCTGCCATCCAAAATTAGACAAGCCAGATCGCATCGATCTGGCATGTCCGATTTTGGATTCTTTCCCTTCACAACTCCCTCAGCAGATTGTTTCCCTAGACAATAAATTGTCCTTAACCCCTTAGTGACAGAGCCATTTTGCAGCTTAATGACAGGGCCAATTTTTACAATTCTGACCACTGTCATTTTATGAGGTTATAACTCTGGAACGCTTTAACGAATCCAGCTGATTCTGAGATTGTTTTTTCGTGACATATTGTACTTCACGTTAGTGGTAAAAATTCTTTGATATGACTTGTGTTTATTTATGAAAAAAACTGAAATATGGCAAAAATTTTGAAAATTTAACAATTTTCAAACTTTAAATTTTTATGCCCTTAAATCAGAGAGATATGTCACACAAATTTCTTAATAAATAACATTTCCCACATGTCTACTTTACATCAGCACAATTTTGGGACCAAAATTTTTTTTTGTTATGAAGTTATAAGGGTTAAAAGTTGACCAGCGATTTCTCATTTTTACAACACCATTATTATTTTAGGGACCAGATCACATTTGAAGTCACTTTGAGGGGTCTATACGATAGAAAATACCCAAAAGTGACACCATTCTAAAAACTGCACCCCTCAAGGTGCTCAAAACCACATTCAAGAAGTTTATTAACCCTTTACGTGCTTCACAGGAACTGAAGCAATGTGGAAGGAAAAAATTAACATTTAACTTTTTTTGCAAAAACTTTACTTCGGAACCTATTTTTTTATTTTCACAACTGTTAAAAGAAAAAATGAACCACAAAATTTGTTGTGCAATTTCTCCTGAATAAGCCGATACCCCATATGTGGGGGTAAACCACTTTTTGGGCGCACGGCAGAGGTCGCAAGGGAAAGAGCGACATTTGACTTTTTCAACGCAGAATTGGCTGGACGCCATGTCGCGTTTGTAGAGGCCCTGATGTGTCTAAACAGTGGAAACCCATCACAAGTGATCCCATTTTGGAAACTAGACCCCCTAAGGAACTTATCTAGATGTGTGGTGAGCACTTTGAACCTCCAAGTGCTTCACAGAAGTTTATAACATAGAACAGTGAAAATAAAAAATCATATTTTTTCCACAAAAACAATCTTTTCACCCCAATTTTTATTTTCCCAAGGGTAACAAAACCCCAAAAGTTTTTGTGCAATTTGTCCTGAGCATGCTGATACCCCATATGTGGGGGTAAACCACTGTTTGGGTGCATGGCAGAGCTTGGAAGGGAAGGAGCGCCGTTTGACTTTTTCAGCGCAGAATTGGCTGGACGTCATGTCGTGTTTGTAGAGGCTCTGATGTGTCTAAACAGTGGAAACCCCCCACAAGTGACCCATTTTGGAAATTAGACCCCCTAAGGAACTTATCTAGATGTGTGGTGAGCACTTTGAACCTCCAAGTGCTTCACAGAAGTTTATAACATAGAACCGTGAAAATAAAAAATCATATTTTTTCCACAAAAACGATCTGTTCACCCCAATTTTTATTTTCCCAAGGGTAACAAGACCCCAAAAGTTTTTGTGCAATTTGTCCTGAGCATGCTGATACCCCATATGTGGGGGTAAACCACTGTTTGGGTGCATGGCAGAGTTTGGAAGGGAAGGAGCGCCGTTTGACTTTTTCAACTCAGAATTGGCTGGACGCCATGTCGCGTTTGTAGAGGCCCTAATGTGTCTAAACAGTGGAAACCCCCCACAAGTGACACCATTTTGGAAACTAGACCCCCTATGGAACTTATATAGATGTGTGGTGAGCACTTTGAACCCCCAAGTGCTTCACAGAAGTTTATAATTCCCGGGCATGAAAATAAAAAGTCCTATTTTTTCCACAAACCTGATCGTTTAGTCCCCAATTTTTTATTTTCCCAAGGGTAAAAGGAGAAATTAGACCACAAAAGTTGTTGTCCAATTTGTCCTGAGTACGCTGATACCCCATATGTGGGGTGGGACCACTGTTTGGGCGCACGGCAGGGCTTGGAAGGGAAGGAGGGCCGTTTGACTTTTTCAAACCAAAATTGGCTGGAATTGAAATTGGACGCCATGTCGCGTTTGGAGAGCCCCTGATACGCCTAAACAGTCGAAACCCCCACAAATCACACCATTTTGGAAACTAGACCCCTTAAGGAACTTATCTAGATGTGTGGTGAGCACTTTGAACCCCCAAGTGCATCACAGAAGTTAATAAACGTAGAGCCGTGAAAATAAAAAATCATTTTTTTCCTCAAAAATGATTCTTTAGCTCGCTATTTTTTTATTTTCCCAAGGGTAACAGGAGAAATTGGACCCAAAAAGTTGTTGTGCAATTTTTCCTGTGTACGCTGATACCCCATAGTGGGGTGAAACCACTGGGCGCATGGGAGTGCTTGGAAGGGAAGGAGCGCCATTTTGTAATGCAGACTTTGATGGAATGTTCTGCGGGCGTCATGTTGTGTTTGCAGAGTCCTTGATGTACCTAAACAGTAGAAACCCCCTGAAAGTGACACCATTTTGGAAACTAGACCCCCCAAGGAGCTTATCTAGATGTGTGGTGAGCACTTTGAACCCCCAAGTGCTTCACAGAAATTTATAAACGCAGAGCCGTGAAAATGAAAAATCATTTTTTTTCTCAAAAATGATTTTTTTAGCCAGCTATTTTTTATTTTCCCAAGGGTAACAGGAGAAATTAGAACCCCAAAATTGGTGTGCAATTTGTCCTGAGTACGCTGATACCCCATATGTTGGGGTTAACCACTGTTTGGGCGCACGGCAGGGCTCGGAAGGGAGGGAGCGCCATTTGACTTTTTGAAAGCCACATCGTGTTTGGAGACGACCTGATGTGTCTAAACAGTGGAAATCCCCCACAAGTGACCCCATTTTGGAAACTAGACTAACGGACTGCCATAACGCAGTATGAACCCAGCTTAACCCTAACGCTAATTATAACCCTAACCCTAATGCTAACCCTAACCCTAATTATAACCCTAACCCTAACAGAAAAATGAAAATAAATATAATTTCTATTTTTATTATATGTCCCTAACTAAGGGGGTGATAAATGGGGGGTTATGTACTGTTTTATTTATTTTGATCACTGTGATAGTTTATCACAGTGATCAAAATGCACTTTCTGGAGAATGAATGAAAAAAAAATTGAATCTGCCACCAAGCAGATCAGCGGGCGCACTGCGCCCGCCATTTTTTTTCCAGGAAGAAGACCGGGAGGATCGGAGGCCAGGGGACCTGCCAGAGGACACCGGCAGGTACAGGGGGTTTCAGGGGGACATGGGGACCCTCATTTTCTCCCCTCTGATGTGCGATCACATCAGAGGGGAGAGAAATCTTTTTTTTTTTTTTTTTTTGCGATCGCGTCTATGCTTGCATAGCAGCGATCGCAACACCGGGATCGGTGAATACCGATCCGGATCATGTTCTCTGGGGTCTCGGCTACCGGGGGACACCAGAGAATATTTGCCCATCCCCCCCAACACATAGCGGCACATAGCGGCGGGCGCACTGAGCATGTGCCCGCCATTTTCTTCATAGCGCCGGCACAGGGGACACCGGAGGGCCCTGGAGCCACATGCAGGGGATCGGGGGCCACATGGGGTCCTGGTGACCCTTTTTCTTTGTCCTCTGATGTCCGATGACATCAGAGGACAGAGAAATTAAATGGCACAACTTTTTTTTTTTTTTGTTGCGGTCGCCGTTATAGGGTTAATAACGGCGATCGCAACATCGGTGTCGGTAAAAACCGACCCGATTCATGTTCTCTGGGGTCTCGGCTACCCCCGAGAAAATGCGCCTCTGGGGGCGCTATTCACTTTTTCCACAGCACCGTTAATTAACGGCGCTGTGGTTTAAGTACCCTTAATGACCGCCGTTAAAAGGCGTATCGGCGGTCGTTAAGGGGTTAACTTAGAGTATTGTCTGAATCCGTCAATTTTGGTGGGTTCAGTCGACCATAGTCTAATGTGTATGGGGGGCCTTAATGTTTGAAGCAGTTATGTGCTAGCATCCCCATTACATTTTCAATTTTTGCGACCAGGAACAAGAGCCATTTTACTATGAATGTTGATGTGGATAGTGCTATAAATGCAGTAATTGTAAAGCAATGCTGATATTGTAACCCCCTATGCAATTTGTGTAGGTGGATGTTCATTTAGTTCATTAGAGAAGTTGATGGCTACATCGGTTATAAGATTTAGATCCACATAAAAGTCCTTATGGGAAGGCTGAAATCCAAATTTAAAAGGCAAGAGGTGTTGACATGGAGGCACTGGAGCACATCTTCTACAGATACAGCAGGTGCCAATATGTAGGCTGAGATGTGCTGCACCAAAAGCTTACTGCATTGCTGAAAGTGAAGGAAAATGGCCACTATAGTCATACTGTGTAAGTGCAGCACCTCAACTGTCAGGCAGGCGGCTCACACATCTAGAAACGCATCTCGTCAGAGTAAATAAACAATAAAGGAAAATGGGAATATAACATCAAGAAAAACTTTTCAAAATGCAATAATTGACCATATATACAGTACAGACCAAAAGTTTGGACACACCTTCTCATTCAAAGATTTTTCTGTATTTTCATGGCTATTAAAATTGTAGAAAAACACTGAAGGCATCAAAACTGTGAAATAACACATGTGGAATTATACATTACACTTTACAAAAAAGTGTGAAACAACTGAAAATATGTCTTATATTCTAGGTTCTTCAATGTAGCCACCTTTTGCTTTGATTACTGCTTTGAGCGCAGAAAAGGTGAACGGATGGACTCTACATGCCTGGTTCCCACCGTGAAGCATGGAGGAGATGGTGTGATGGTGTGGGGTGCTTTGCTGGTGACACTGTTGGGGATTTATTCAAAATTGAAGGCATATGAACCAGAATGGCTACCACAGCATCTTGCAGCAGCAGCTATTCCATCCGGTTTGCGTTTAGTTGGACCATCATTTATTTTTCATCAGGCAATGACCCCAAACACACCTCCAGACTGTGTAAGGGCTATTTGACCAAGAAGGAGAGTGTTGGGGTGCTACCCAGATGACCTGGCCTCCACAGTCATCAAACCTGAACCCAATCGAGATGGTTTGGGGTGAGCTGGACCGCTCACCTCTTCAATTTTGAATAAATCTCCAACAGTGTCACCAGCAAAGCACCCCCACACCATCACACCATCTCCTCCATGCTTCACGGTGGGAACCAGGCATGTAGAGTCCAGCCGTTCACCTTTTCTGGTGCAAAGCAGTAATCAAAGCAAAAGGTGGCTACTTTGAAGAACCTAGAATATAAGACATATTTTCAGTTGTTTCACACTTTTTTGTAAAGTGTAATGTATAATTCCACATGTGTTAATTCATAGTTTTGATGCCTTCAGTGTGATTCTACAATTTTCATAGTCATGAAAATACAGAAAAATCTTTGAATGAGAAGGTGTGTCCAAACTTTTGGTCTGTACTGTATGTATATATATATATATATATATATATATAACTCTGCATGAAGTGAGGATGCACTAGATGACCCACTCACTACTTCTGGACCTGGTTTTTGGTCATATTTGATAATGATATCATTGGATAGTTATGTAAAACTGTCATAACTATTTTTTGAAAAATAATCAGCATATCAGTTAGTAGCACTAATGTAACATGTAAGAGCAAGATACAGAACTGATCAGTAGAACTGAGTTTATGACTGAGCACCCTCCTCATGATCACAATGTGACCGTAAATTAGCATTGGATGGCGGTAATTCTAATGTGGTAGCGGACATAATCAGCATATTTATATCTCAATATGCCAGAAATACATGCATCTGCAGTTAACATCATTTCAATAATTACCATAACTGGATTTGCTCTTGGGGATTGAGATCAAATTCTAGATACTATAATACTATTGAAGACATCAAATGCTTTTTTGTTAATAAGCTTTATATATAGTTACTCGCTAAATCCTTTTAGCACTGTTTGCTCAGGATGTCATGAACACTGACAGAAAATGACATCAGTGTAAATCTATTGCTTTATATTCCCGTGAATTACACTGTGACTGTGTCCTCACAAGGCTTTCCACCAAGAGAATGTGTCCACAGTAAACTGGCACCGGAGAAATCGGCATTTAGGACAGCACAGAGAGCACATCCTAATATTGAACCTCTTTTTTCAACATCTGAAATTGTGACTCTTGATCATAAGCTTTAACCACTTACATGATAACCAAATCCCATCAAATCACATTATGCTGGTAATCCAGTGACTTTGGGGTCGGATTTATTCTCCTTTTTAATAAATGTGACCTAAGCTTTATTTTCTAGCAGAAGTGTGGTCAGAAAGAATGGAGAATGGGCTTCAAATGCCCAGATAGTGGCAAGCAAATACCTAATAAAATAAGTCTGCTTAGTGAACTTCTTTTAGGAACTCTGGAAATTTAGACATACCTTTAAAATACCTATGTTAAGACTGTAGTTAGGCTAAATCTTTTTCATAGGTAAAAAAAAATCCTAACATCTAAAGTAAATCTTGAAAAGGGTTGGCCTATAGGAGCGGATCTGCAGTACCTGGCAGCGACTGCTACACATTAAATGAAACTGAGCGGTACAATTCTGCTCAATGTTTCCATCTCACCACCATGGAAGCTAATTACAGCTGATCAGTGGAAAGGCTGGGTGTTGGACATCCATGATCTGATATAGGTCATCAACATCATATTTAACTAATTCCATAAAATGTAAGAAAATAGCTGACAAAAATAGCTACACAAAGTTTTTCCAGACTAAACATACATTTCTGCAGAGCCTCTTGCTCTCTGATGATGTCCGAATTCAGACGACGTGCAATATGCGTGCTGTCAGGATTTTGCTTTCTTTTTTGCCTGCTTAAGCGTTTGTCACATGATGAGACTGCTCATATGCTATTTGCATACTTGTAGTCAAATGCAAACTAGCAACTTTTCCTGCTTCTGTCAATTCTTTTTTGGAAGAAGTGAATGATTGGTTTGTCAGCATGTGACCAAACGTTTACAAATTGCGTATGACCGTGATTACTGCTGGAGCAGGCAGAGTGAAATCTTGACAGTGTGCACATTTCATTTAGCAATCTGCGGTGATATGGAGGCATTATAGAAAGGCATGCTTAGCCACAAAAACCTTTCTACTACATATAAAGCATCGTGTATACCACACACAGAAACTATACCACTATGCCACATACATAGCACTGTTAGTTGTCACATCCCAGCGGTAAAGAGGCAACTGTGGTGAGCCAAGGTCAAGGTTTCTTTCTTTAATTGTTTTTGCACTCTGTCCCCACTCTATCCTGTCTACTCAGTAAGAGCTGCCGCCTTTATTAAAGGGATTATCCAGGACTTTTATTATTTGTTGCTATGGGACTAAGAATTAAAAGGCAGGTAGTTGTTAACCGGCAGTGATCGTCCCGTGCACAACAGGCAGGTAAGTAGTTAGCAACTCCCAGCCTGTTAGTTCTTTGCCCCACACACAAAAATAATAAGTCCTGGATAATTCCTTTATGTTAAGGCACTGCCACACTTAGCAATCACACCAGCGATCACGACAACGACACGACCTGGTGAGATCGCTAGTGCGATCGCTATGTGATCGCTAGTTAGATTCTAAACACAACTCATCAGCGATCTGTATAACGACCTCTGCGGTCGTTGGGAAAACCTAGTCCCACCTGCGACGCTGGTGAAGTCGTTCATAAAGGGTGTCACACTCAGCGATTCAGGCTCACCAGCGGGACACCAACGACCAAAAAACGGCTCAGAACGTTCATAAGCGATCAACGACATCTCAGCAGGGGCCACAACGCTGCTACATGTCACACACAGCTAAGTCGTTAACGAGATCGCTACTGCGTCATAAATGGTGACTCATTAGTGATCTTGTTAGCGATCTCGCTTAGTGTGGCATACCCTTTAGACTGGCTAGCAAGAAGCTCTGGCTATCAGATGATAATTACACAGGAAGAAGATGGAGGGAAGGTTAGATCTTTAAAAATGTTCCTTTTGAGCCTTCATCCATATTCCTATCTAACTACACACCTGGGGACTGTGTCCTGCCGCCCACCTAGATATATATCCAGCTTAACTACAGGTAACATGTATTGCACTGAGTAGCTTTTGTAGAAATATAGATGAAATGGTGCCACTACGGCAATTAATGCATCAGAAACAATCCTCACTAAAGAAGATTTGTCTATTTTGTGTTCCAGCCTTTCGAGAGACTAATTATAGTTTAGAATGAAGGTACTTCTCCATATGTCTGCAATGACAATACAGTGCTTGTGACTTTAAAAATCCTGTGCTCAGAATCAGAGAGACGATGAACAGGACAGACGAATCTTTACAGACATGTAAGGCTTCAGTTGCATCTGCGCTTTGCATTCTTTTGTTCCATTATACCCAAAGCAGAACCCCACCGATGATGGACACCGACACCAGTGGAGCCTGATAGACTTCATGGACTTTACTGTGGTCTGTTGGGCTCCTGCCTCGGTGGCCTTCACTTTACCAGACAAAATAAAAAGAGCATGCTGCACTACTTTGTTATGCATATTGGTCAGAATCCATGGATGAGGCTAAAGTGTCTATTCCCTGTATCTTAATGTTCACTATATACGGTATCTATTAACCCATTAGTTCTGTATTATCAGAATAAAGCACAAGGTTTTATATACAGTACCTGAAATGCAGTTTTATTTTTCTATTGGATCAACCTGTCAGTATAAGAAGTGTCTTGTGGGTTTCTAAATATTAATATATCAATGGGTACCTGGGCATTTCACTTAATCAATCCAGAAAATAAATCTTTTTAGATTTCCTACATCTGCTAACAAACCCAAATTGGTCCGGAGTCTGCATAATATGACACTGCTACCATTCCTAGGGACATACTGGCACCCTACACGCTCTAACGGTTCTCTTTCATGTGCCTTGGAACCACATTAGTGAATTTACAGATTCCTGCGCACAATTGGGGATGAGTCATCTTCTGATACATAGGGCATGATGTTACCGGACATAATGTGTTCAGGCAGCGAGTTATACAATGAAGGCGGCAGAAAGAAGACTATTCTCCTCTACAAAGCGAGTTAGAGGGATCATTGGGGTAATAGAATAGCATTGTTACAATGTGGTCCAGGTTCGCGAGTAGTGGCAATGATTTTAGGAGTCTATTAGGGTATCTCTATAAGCTGCGGCTAGTGACGTCTAGCTACACCCGTCTTTACAGACATAAACATGGACATGTGGGTAATGCAAACATGGGGTTTAATAAAAGGATAAAATGCCTCTTGCTGGTTTTATATTCTATCTACAGAGAGCATTACTGATATTTAACGCTACAACTATTCTTCATATTGATTAAGCTAAGTCTACGGATGACATGAAGAAGGGGAATAGGTCATATAATGCATTGGAGATTCGGCCATTTACTATACTCTACATATGCAGGCTTAAAGGAGTTATCTGGGAGTGAGATATTGATGACCTATCGTTAGAGTAGACCATCAATATTAGCTTAGTGGGGTCTGACACCAAGCGAACCCCCTAATTAGCAGATTCTAGATTATCAATATCCCAGTCCTGGACCATCATATTAAAACATTCCTAGATTAACTTTTATTTTGAAATATTTTGCAAATATAATCTATCTTAGATGTTTAGTAATCAGCTTGCGGTAAATGACAAAGTCAACTACAAGAATCTATGCATACCCGATATGTACACATAACAGAAATATCAATAATCCTTAATAAACTGTAATGAGGAGACTTATAAGAGTGCAGCCACAATGAACAGGCTATCACCTGCAAACAGCTGTTTTTTGGCAAAGAAACATTTTGTTGGCGACTCAATAGCCCTACTGCTAGTGCTAAAGTGGAAAGGTAGGATTAAATGTGTGCATGTGTTTGGAAAAGGATCTAGCTTCAGCAGGTAAAATCACAAAGTCTTTATTGTAGCCATTAAAAAAAGACATTTTTTTAAATAAGCGGAGTCTAAACATACATAGTGTTCAAATGTGTTCAGCTCCAATTCATCAGCACTCCCATATTCTGATTATATTCTATGTTAGACCGGTTACACACTAGCGTCTGTGTCCACAGCGTAGGGCTGCGTACTTCTTTCCTTAAGATCCGCCTACTTCCGCATGCGTCCTATATTTAACATTGTGTACACAGGGACGTGCGTTGTATGCGGATGCGTTCCTGTGCGTCCATTTGAAGTGCCCTCCAAGCGCAACCCTGTGGACACAAACGCTAGTGTGTAACCACCCTTAGCTATTTTCTGTCACAACAAATGCCTTGTTAAATAATGGTTCCAATAAAGACTTTGTGATTTTACCTACTGGATCCTTTTCCAAACACATGCACCTTGCTTCTACGTCCGGCCAGCAGTGACGTGATCTCGTGCTTCATCCCAAGGACATTACCGGGAATCAACCAAGGGTGAGCTGATAATTTCACAAGGACCATATTAGATGAGTTTGCTTGGACTGAAATGGCTGACCACCGGTTTTCATGACCTGAGCTAACTGCCTCATATATGGCTATGATTCAGTTTACTTAGCTTGGTGGGCTCTGAGTAAAGATCATAATGGTCAGAAACGAGCCAACCCGATGCATTGCTTTCCAGCTTTTTGCCTATTTTTCTACCTGCTTGCGATGCACTAATGTATTTTGAATAAAGAGTCAACTTATTATATGGAACTATATTCTGGCATTTTGGGTGGACTTACATATTAAATCCCACACAGGACATCTGCAATAATTTGTATGTTCTCCTCATGTTTGTGTGGGTTTTCTCCCACGCTCTGAAGAGATACCGATAAGGAATTTACATTGTAAGCCCCAATGGGGACAGTGATGATGATGTCTGAAAAGGCTGAGAAATTATGTAGGTAAGCGATATTAATAAATATGTGATAGTTAGTTTAGGTGAGGAGACCCAGCGATCAGGTTGGGTATTCCGATCCCAGCTCGGTCATGTAAAAGCAACCTTAGACAGGGAAATTTTGCCAGTGGCGTTCTTTTTATTTCGATCTTTTCTCTGGTTCCTGATGCGGTTGTCGAGATGAAACTATCCCTTTAACAATGTAAAATAAAAAGTCTAAAATATAATCTTAATCTGATCTATTCAATGATTTGCTACATTCATTTGAAACCAATGTAGATGAAAACCTCGCACAAGCCTCTTTAAAAGAGAGAGAGAAAAAGAAGAAAGTCTGTGAGTCATAACGATGAAAAGAAAATCACATTTATACCCAAGTCACACACACACAAGCGCTGGTTTTTACAGCCTGATGTACACGATGATTTTGCATTACTATGCGCTCATTTACATTTTACAACATTTAGGCAAAATAAAATTATAAATAAATCCCCCAAAAATTCGTTCTTGGTACCATCCTTTCAAATCACATTGAGAAAATATGTAAGCGGCAAGAGACAAATAATATTAATCTGTTCTGAGAATGCAGCCCCGAAATAAATAAATAAGTACAGCACGGGGATGCGATGAATGATTTAAATCCATGCATTTCACTTTGCCAGCATTATGTTGTTTATATTCCGGCGATCTGCCTCAATCACTTTCAATGTGATACCGCATGCAATCTGCTGACATGCATCACTAGTTAAAGAAACAAAAGGAGAGAAGCATTTTCACATCCAATTCACATTATAGTGAAAAATGTTAAAGCCAAAAGTATGATGGATGAACATGATGCAGAAAATGCTACCATTAAATGGGACTTGTGGATTTCTTACAGAGCGGCTTTGCTAGACAGAAGCATTCCCCTTCTGAATTGCTAAAAGCACAATGTCAGGCTCTGCAGCAAGCGCACAAATGTCTTTAACTGGGAGGAGGGTGTAATGTACTGGTAATTATACAGCGGCTATTCATAGCACCTAGTACACAGTCGAGGGTCTTTCCCAGCTATAAAAACACATGATTTTGCATTTTTCATAGCCCCTTTTTTCTATATTGTTATATTTATTACCATAAAGCAATATGAGATTCTCTAGAAGGAAGAGACACTTTCAGATACATATTCTATTGGTATTTGGATTTAACTACATCACACATTTCCAGGTTACTGGATGCTCGCTATTTTCTATTCAATAGGATTATCAATGCTTCATATATAGAAGCGATGATAAAAGTGCAGGAAGAAAAGAAGCACTTTAAGGGGTTTTCCAGGAATCTCTTTACGGTTTCTGGGTAGGGTCATGTGGTATTCACCGCTACTTATCACTGCATACGTGGTCACTGTCTCATCCAGTAGACTGATGAAGGTTGAGTTGTAGACTGAAATGTCTCCTTATTTTTAGTCAATCACTGCATTTCCGAGTTTGATCTGATATTCGGATCGCTCTTTGCCATTCAACTCAATGAGCGTGTGGAAAACATTGGACTGCACTCAGATGACATCTGAGTGCAGTCCGATTTCTACACAGTGACAGAATGGAGAAGTTGGAGACGTTTTTTTCCCCATCTTCTCATCCAAGAGAATCGGTTCACACTATGCTGTCATTCTAATCAAACTCTTCTGAGAGTGCGAATAGTATAATCAACCTGATTCTCTTGGATGAGAGAATCTACAGGCATCTACACCTTATATATAGACACTTCTAAAATATAAGGCGTGCCTGGATGCCTTTTATGATAAATGTATTGCAAGTTATGGGCATTAGATTTTGTGATGGCTGTTCACCCAGGGAACTAGTCTAATTGTTGTATGTGAAGACGGGAAGGAACTTTTCTGTCCAATATGGGGCAATTAGCATCTGTCTCATGGGGTTTTTCCTTCCTTTGGCTCAACATGTTTGCAATAAATAAGACCTGGGAGATATTTCTCAGCACAGACTTTTATTTGGGTCGCTTTTCTGACCAAGCTATACAAATTGTTGTTGACGAATGATGAAACATTTAGTGAACAATCAAGAATGCTCTCAGTGTGAAAAACAAGATAATCTTGTAGTTATGATACCTTTTAGTGGCTAACAAAAATAAAATAAATGATGTTGTTACAAAGCAAGCTTTCAAGACTTCTTAGGCCCCTTTTTCAGGCATGGTATAACAAAGCTTGCTTTGTAACATCATTTCTTTTATTTTTCTTAGCCATTAAAAAGGTATCTTACCTACAAGATTATCTTGTTTTTCAGAGAGCATTCTTTTTTCAACTGGCTAAGGCCCCTTTCACACGTCCTGATATTTCCAGTACCGGAAAAACCGATATCGGAGATATCAGTGTCCATGTGTCCGTGTGTGTACTACGTGCGGCACACGTGTGGCAACCATGTGCCGCATCAGTGCTACACAGACGGCCGCCAGGGAAGTAGTGCTACTGTAAGCCGCTGTCCCCTGTGGTTGGTGCTGAAGCCGGCAGTCATCATTCTCCCCTGCTCGGTCTACGAGCAGAGAACGATGAGCGGTATATTAATATCGTTCGCCTCTGCTCGCAGGCAGAGCAGGAAGAATGACAGCCGGCTCCAGCACCAGCCGCGGAGGGACAGTGGCTTACAGTAGCACTACTTCTTCTCCTGCGGCCGTCCATGCACACGGAGGACATCAAAGTGTGTTCTTCGTGTGCAGGACATTTGTCAGCTTGTTTGCCCACGGACACACAGTCTGTGGAAACACACCGACATGTGCACAGATCCATTCATTTGAATGGGTCTACGTGTGTACGTATCTCCGGTACGTGTGAAAACTGTCACCACACGTACCGGAGACATGGACATGTGAAAGGGGCCTAACATGGTACCAAACCCCTATTTTTCTCTTAAGTGGATAATCAATAATCATCATGCCATTCCGACCTCACACAAATGACCTTTTTCATTATGCCGCATAATAAGTACAATATTGTGCACCAATAGGGGTAAGTACAGTACTTGATATGAGCAAATAGATTTACAAGGTTTCGGGTTTGCTGTGTGTTTGAAGCATTTTATTAAAAAAAATATATAAAAATCAAAAAAGAGAGACATTACAATTCTTTATTTTCCCCAGGTGGTAACTAGCAGAGTTTGTTATTGTAACGGGCCCTTGAGCCAGAGGGGCTTCAACATGTCTTCCTTCTACATAAGGGCAGCATGGTGGCTAAGTGGATAGCACTGTTGCTTTACAGCACTGGGGACCTGGTTTCAAATCCCACCAAAGACAACATCTGCCAGGAGTTTGTATGTTCTCCTCGTGTTTGTGTGGGTTTCCTCCGGTTCTCCGGTTTCCTCCCACACTCCAAAGACATACTGATAGGGAATCTAGATTGTGAGCCCCATTGGCGACAGTGATGATAATGTGTGTAAAGCGCTGTGGAATTAATGGCGCTGTATAAGTGAATAAAATAATTAAAGGAAACCTGTATAATTGATAGTTGAGGAATCCTTCCACAAATGCTTTGCTTTAGAGTTCAGAGCGCCCACGTTATGCCACCGAGAGCCCCTGACTTCTATATAAATCTATTTACCACATAGATCTCAGTGTAGTCTAAAAATACAGGTGCATAATATAAATGATAAATTCATATTTTAGGCACATCTGGAAAAAAAGGCTCTGTAATATTTTTCCAGCTAATTATTCAGCTACAAGAAAACCTTCTGATTTTCGGAAATGCTGAATTGAGAGCTTGTCACCCACCGTAAATGGGAGCAGGTCAGCAGAATTCTGGGTCCTTATTGTCACATGCTAATTGCATTTAGGGTAATAATAATTATATAGATGCAGACTGTGCATCAAGCATCCGCACTTATTTTACATAGACAATATGAGAACATACTTCAGGCTCGTCTCTGTACGTTTTGCCAATCAAATACTAAATGTCATTATCCCTAGAATGCACTGGTTGTGCAAAGGACAATGAAAATGAGCCTGCTGAAATCTCCAATTTCAAGCTAAATCCTATCAAATGCTTGAAAGATTACAGTGCATTTCCAGAGTTCACATTCACTTGCTTAACCAGTGATTTTTTTGAGTGCGGTTGTTAAGAAATATATATATCTAAAGAATTTACTTTGGCCTGAACTTCCCTCCCTGGATATTTATAAATATAAAGTGACAGGCCAATGCTAGCTCCAGTGCTTGTCTGAGAATATAAACCCTAAATCTCGATTGCCATCTTGACCCAAGAAACAAAAGCAGAAATGATAAAATATTGCAGTGTCTGGCGCTGAAAGGACGACAGATCCCTGCGCATTTCACAGACAGGAATAAATCTGACTAGACCTAAGATTTTTGAACCTTTACTTGGGATGAAGCTTCGCTGCTTCACAAATTGTGGCAAGGTGCAAATGGAACATTTATCACACATTTCCTATGTTTTCTCGAGGGGAAATGCTAGAAAATGGAGTCCTAAACATAGTCTAGAATAATACGATTATCCATTTGTAGACTCTGATAGAAAAAAACAATGTCATATAGTAATATTGCCCCTTAGTGACCACCGATACGTCTTTTTACTGACCTGAGATATGAGAACAGCATCTCCCGATAGGTTAAAAAACAGCAGCTATCAGCTGTACGCTATAGCTAAGGCCAGGGTCACACTTGTGTGTGTGATGCGAGAAACTCACACGAGTCTCTCACATCAACACCCGGCACTCAGACTGGAGCGTGCGGCTGCATGTATTTCTATGCAGCCCCACGCTACGGTCCGAGTGCCGGATATTGAGGCGAGAGACTCGTGCGAGTTTCTCGCATCACACACACAAGTGTGACACCGGCCTAACACTACGATTGGTGTTGGCACCAACCATTGTAGTTTTACCCCTAAGATGCTGCTGCCAATAGTGTCTACAGCACCTAGACGGTTAACAGAGTGTGGCGGTTCCATCTTTTACCCATCGGCATGCTGAGATCATGATTGTGTTGTCCCGATGCTTGCCATGGTAATTTATGGCCGAATAACGGACTTAAGAGTCTGTTGGCAATAGTGGCCTGTTTGGTTTGCAACACCGAGGTGATAAAAACACCATTTTTGGCATTCCCGTCATTCCATTTTGCATTAATTCCTGAAAAGTACTTGAAGGGTTAATAAAGTACATGACAGCAGTTTTGAATAAGTTGAACAGTGCTTTAAAAAAAAATATGGTATCACTTTTAGGGGCTTTCACAAAGTCACTTTAGAACTGAATAGGTCCCTAAAAAATAAGTTTTGTAGATTTCCTTGAAAAAATGCTGCAACACTTTTAACCCTTATAACATCCTAAGCAAAAGAGCGGTTTACAGATCGTGCTCATGTAAAGCAGACTTGAGAAACATGTTATGTAGTAACTATTTTGTGTGGTAGGACTATTTGGATTCTGTCAAATATCTGAAGCTTTTATAATTAAATGCAACACATATCAACTTAAATTTATCAATACTACAAGGTATACCGTGTCCCGAAAAAATATTCTCAAAATCGCTGGGATATGTTGAAACATTACAAAGTTATTGCTACGTAAAGTGACACGTCAGACTTCAAACATTGTGCCTGGTCACTGAGGGGATACACAGTGAATTAAATGATAATAGTAATAATAATAATAATAATAATAATAATACAGGGCATCATTAGAGTGGGGAAAATAAATATTTGATACATTGCCGATTTTGCAAGTTTTCCCACCTACAAAGAATAGAGAGGTCTGTAATTTTTTCGTAGGTACACTTCAACTGTGAGACAGAATCTTAAAATAAAACCCAGAAAATCGCATTGTATGATTATTAAATAATTGAATAGCATTTTATTGCTTGAAATAAGTATTTGATCACCTATCAACCAGAGAAATTCTGGCTCTCACAGACCTGTTAGTTTTTCTTCAAGAAGCCCTCCTACTCTGCACTCATTACCTGTATTAATTGTACCTGTTTGAACTTTTTACCTGTATAAAAGACATCTGTCCACATACTAAATCAATCACACTCCAACCTCTCCACCATGGCCAAGACCAAAGAGCTGTGTAAGGACACCAAGGTACAAAATTGTAGACCTGCACAAGGCTGGGCTGGGCTACAGAACAATAGGCAAGCAGCTTGGTGAGAAAGCAAAAACTGTTGGCACAATTATTAGAAAATGGAAGAAACACAAGGTGAATAAAGTCTGCAGTCACTCTATATGACTGAAGACTTCTGAATCTTGACAGTGTGGTGTGCACACTGTAAGGATTCACCAGCATTGCTGGTGAGATCAAGCAGTCACATGACCCCAGCTATACAATTTGCATACATGTGGTCACGTACCCACTAGACGTGTTCGGCTTCTTTCAATTCATTTATATTGAGAAAAGCCAGTCACGTTTAGTCAGCACATGACCATATAATGTCTGCAAATCACCAGCCACTCTCACCGACAATCCCAGTGAATCCTACTTTGCTGGTCTCTTAACATTTGTTTCCTGTAGGAGAGGTTTCTCTACTTTTCTTTTTCACAAATAAAGGTTTGGTCATTTTGTGTATGGCTCGGCTTCAGCCAATGGTAGATTGTTAGTAATTAACAGACAGGTTTAGTTTTTATTATTCGGAAAAGTACACACACTTCCAGTTTTAATCTGTTACATACTGAAAGGAAAACAGCATCTTTCACATTAGCCAGGGTTCTCCCACACAAACCCACACGCAATATATATTTGCTGCTAAGAATTCAGGAAAAACTTAAGAGGAACCTCTCATGTAAAATAATGCTATTAACCTGCAGATATGGGGTTAATCTACAGGTTAGGCTACTTTCACACATCAGGTTTTTTGTTTCAGGCATAATCCATCTAATACCTGAAAGGACGGATCCGGCGCTGATTTTGAAAAAAACTGATGCAACGGATCAGTTTTGTTGCCAGATTCGACCTGAAGTTTTCAACCTGGAAAATGCAGGTACGCATGTCTGGCACGGAGGGGAGAGAGAGAGAGAGAGACCTTGGTTTCCAGAATTCGGATCAGTCTTTTGACGGATTTGACAAAAGTCTGGTCCGGTACCATAGACCTCTATTGTTTCCGGCCGCCTGATGCGTCGCTTCAGGCACTATCAGGCGGGTCCGCTAAGAAAAACCAAACATTGCAGTGACCGTTTTGTCCGGCCGCCGGAATGTACATTTCTGCCGGATCCGGACAAAAACGGATGCAACGCAACGACATCAGGCGCGATCCGGCGCTAATGAAAGTCAATGACAAAAAAACGCATCCGGTACCGGATCCGTTTTTTTAACAACACGCCGGATTGCACCTGACGTCAAAAAACTGATGTGTGAAAGAGGCCTTAATGGTGTTACGATACCATTCGGAGCCAGAACTAAGACCCCCGCTGCCGGGAGGATATTAACATTATTTTCTCTGGTAATGTTCAGCTTCCAGTCATGAGGATGTCACCGGCACGATTTCAGTATCCGCGCTGTGTATAGAGTGCGGCGGCTGTGACCGCGTCGCCGGCACTGACTGCCGGCCGGCCCTAATGATGATCTGGCTGTCAGTCAGTGCAGGGAGCATAGTCAGAGCCGCACTGGTGCCACACCTGTGACTGAACGCTGCCGGGGGGGAAAGTTAATTTATTTCTCATTAGTGGGGCTCTAAATGCTGGCTCTAGATGGTGTCAGAACGCTATTAACCTGTAGATTAACCCCTCATCGGCAGGCTAATAGCATTTTTTACATGACAGATTCCCTTTAAGAAATATAAATTTCATATGTTCTTTGTATTTGGATAACTGCAGCTCATAAGGAGTATTTCACAACAAGGGGTCATTTAGTACATCGCTTCGCTGTTTTAGTTCTTCAGGATTTCAGGCCACACACGTTCATTTCTTTTTATTCCATAAAAAGGTGGTTTTAAATTTTAATACATTCATTTTACATGAAAAATATGACTGATTTCAGAGGCCAAAAGCAGTAGGTCAGTAATGGCTGCAATAAATAATTCATTCCTTGATAATGTAAAAAAACCTATCTTATTAATAGTACAGTGATACCTGAAGGCCGGTGTCACCCGGGCTGCTCTCCTGAGGGGCTTACTCTACATTACAGAGATCAGCAGACAAGTGCCGTCTCATACATGTGGCACTGCGGCAGGCATGGCGTATACGTCACCGACGTGGGGGAATTATAGTCCCGTACAGTATAGGACCTCTAGATATTCATACACAATCATATACATAGGTGCTCCATTGGACTTTTAGAGGTTTTCTTTTCTAGAAGAACATCTCCATAAAATGTGACATCCAGAAAGACCTTATGGTGAAACAAAGAGTGCACAGTACTATGTAGAGACTCGATGTGTGGCCATACTAGCTTTGTGCTCACGGCTCGTCCCTGTCAGGGCACATTTACATTACACTGTAGGACTACCTCATTCTAGCCCTTTGTTACAAGTAGAGATGAGCGAACCAGAACCTGAGAGCTTGGAGTTGTTACCGGACAGTTAGTGTCTAGTGGTGACAAAAAGAGAGAAAAGAGAGAGAGAACATTTCCTAGCTCAAAAGTTCCAGTCATCATTGTTTTCAGTGGAGTTCGGGTTCTGGTTCAAATTTTGTATAAAATTCTGGTACCCGAACTTTGGAATAAAATTTGAGTAGGTAGGGTACCACAATCTGAACTACCACGGATCGCTCATCCCTAAATGTTGAGATGTCAATATATATTTGGATTTATTAAGGTAATTGTTCAGGATAATTCAGTAAGAATAATAATAATACATATGTAGATTAATACCCAATGTCCAATCTGGGCAGCAAAGTGTCAACAGGGCCAGCAGTTTGGGTATATGATAGCCAGACTTGTGGCTTGGTACCTTGCTAGACTCAAAAGCCACAGTATAACAATGGTGCCCATCCTGGAGACAGAAAACAAATCAATATATCTTCAGGTCACACACACCGCGTGGTTCCCAGGAGGGATGACATTTTTATTATATCGTGAATTCTAAATATATGGAGCCAAACTAGGTACAGTTCTCAGGGACAACAGCTAGATGGGAGTGCCGGGATTGGGTTATATGACATGCATCATGTATGGACCAATAAACCAATAAACCAATAAAATGAACCAATAAAATCACCATGCCCATGTTTTATCTGATTTTCGGATCACACTCGGCCATGCAAGTCAATGAGTCCGTGGAAAACATCAGACTGCACTCAGATGACATCTGAGTGCAGTGAGATTTTCACAGACTGACAGAATGGAGAAGGTGGAAATACATACTTTTCCATCTTCTCTTCATCTGAGAAAATCAGATCACACTGTGATCAAACTCAATCAGAGTGTAATTAGCATAATTGGCCATAATCTTTTGGATGAGACAAAATACGGTGAGGTGACCCTAGGATTCGGCATGATAACTGCTTAACATAAGCCATGGCCCTGAAAACCTTTTATTTAGGCTAAATAAATTAGAATAAGAGATACAGTGGATCAATTTAAAAAAATGCTAATTTATTCAGATGAAATTGATGTTATGGCCTGCATCTACTTTGTTAGGATTACTTTCTAGGTTTTTGTACTGTTCCTATGCCAATTAAGGGTCTGTGGATGTAGTTGTGGCTACCCCTTACCCTGCTGTAAAACGCATGCCCCCTGGAGATTCCCTGGCTCCCTGATGTATTACACTGTCAGCCAAGTGTTCTCCACTAGAGCAGGGAAAAGTTTATTTCTCATACAGAAACACAGAAGTAAAAAAGAAGACACTGCCTGCTCCAGTCTAAGATAACAGCTGAGCCAGCTCAGACCTGGGACCCCTTCACTCCCAGAATGGCTTTTAAACGGAGGGGCACAGGACCACCTTTGTTATACTATTTCAATAGATAGATCAAAGGAGAATGGCAAAAAAAGGGACTATTGGAAAACAAAGACCTGAGCACTATTACCCTCTGAATCCCCCACTTTAGACCTGCTGCTCCAGCGGCCCCCAATAATAGTGTACTTCCCAATGATGGCCCCAATACACTACTGACATCCCACCCATGATCACTTGTTCTCTGCAGCCAATTTTTGGCCTAAGTGTTCACGCGCCGTACATACAAACATCCCTGCTGAGGACAGTGATTGGTGGCATCGCCGTGGAATGATGGACGAACATCTTGGCTCGCGGACCACTACAGCGACAGCACTGGAGCGACAGGAACTCAATCGGTAAGGTTGATTTCTTTATGTTATAAGATTCCATACTCTATTCTAACTTTAAAAAAAAAATTCCCAGGGAACTCCTTTAAGGTCAGTGCACCAAAGTGAGATCGGTTTCCATCAGATTTGCTATCCTTTGTTATTAAATTTAGCAAGAAAGAAATGGATCACTACAAATCACGATGGAGCCATTTTTCATCTCATGACCTTCTGTTCTGTTTTCTCATACGGTTTGACAAATGAATTGACAAAATGTAGCTTATCTTTTCAGGCAGTTGTCCAATACGTTTGGATCAGTTGCACTAAAGTGACAAAAATGGCACAGTGAGCCTGGGATAAATCTGTATTTGTGTCCGCCGCGGCTTTAGGCAGAGCACAGCCTGCCATACACAGGAGTCAGCCGACAGATGCACAGCATTCGGATGGGGAATATGACATACCCTGAATCCCTACTTGGGTGTTACAGTACTGCTCCTACTACTGATGGGAGTATTAGTGCTAACATAACGAAAATGGGAGACGTCTCTAAATGTACCTACGTAGTTCTACTGAAATTATCTGTGAAAGGGAACCTGACGGCTGATTCCTGCTGTCCAAGTCACGGGCAGCACGAGTCGGAGCCAAGGCTGCAGGATGGGTGTTTCAGGGAAAATCTAGTTAGAAGATCTGGGAGAGATGAAACTAGTTCAGCGCTCCCCCAGTCCACTTTTCCCAGCTCTTCTAGAGTTGATTAACAGGTTTCTCCCATGGAGCAAGAGACCTGTCACTAGCCTAGAGAGGTGCGGGGAGAAGACAGTTGGGAGGTCAGCTGTATTACTGGCATTTCAGAGAAAATATAGTTAGGAGACTCCCCCAGTTGGCTTTTTGCCTGTATGATTGACAGATCTCTCCCATAGTGAGTCACCTGCCCATCAACTGGAGCAGTGCAGGGAGAACTAGCGGGGCACTGAACTAGCATAGTCTCTCTCTTTGATCCCTGGCCAGACCTAAATCTATATTTTGTCTGAGAATCTGGGACGTTTCAGAGAAAAATATACCTGGTAACAATCGTACAGCCAGGCTTTCATTCATGCTGCTCATGGTTTAGGCAGTAGGAATGAATCTACTGACAGGCTCCCATTAAAAAGGTTTAAAGCGACTTTGATATTGATGACCAATCTTTAGAAAAGGCCATATCAGATAAGTGAGCGAAGACTTTCCGCACCTTCGTCAATCAGCTAATGGTCTGGTTGATATTGATGGCCCTTTCATGATTAACCATGGACATAGTTGTAGTAGCGGGGCCTCACATTGCAGTGGTAGCGGGACCTCGCATTGTAGTAGTAGCGGGGCCTCGCATTGTAGTAGTAGCGGGGCCTCGCATTGTAGTAGTAGCGGGGCCTCGCATTGTAGTAGTAGCGGGGCCTCGCATTTTAGTAGTAGCGGGGCCTCGCATTGTAGTAGTAGCGGGGCCTCGCATTGCAGTAGTAGCGGGGCCTCGCATTGCAGTAGTAGCGGGGCCTCGTATTGTAGTAGTAGCGGGGCCTCACAATGCATTAGCGGGGGCTCGCATTGTAGCAGTAGCGGGGCCTCGCATTGCAGTAGTAGCGGGGTCTCGTATTGCAGTAGTAGCGGGGCCTCGTATTGCAGTAGTAGCGGGGCCTCACATTGCAGTAGCGGGGGCTCGCATTGTAGCAGTAGCGGTGCCTCGCATTGCAGTAGTAGCGGGGCCTCACATTGCAGTAGTAGCGGGGCCTCACATTGCAGTAGCGGGGGCTCGCATTGCAATAGTAGCAGGGCTTCACATTGCAGTAGTAGCAACACCTCAGATTGCAATGGTAGCGGGACCTCACATGGCAGTAGTCGGGTCACAATGGCAATGATTGGGCCCTCAAGGGGGTGCCGATCGGAGGGCATAGGGAGTTCCCTCCCTTTGCCTGCCTTCTAAATGCTGCGATCGATATCAATTTCAGCACTTATGGAGTTGAATTGCCAGCAGTGGTGCTTGTACTGCTCCTGACAGTGAGAAGTGTGTCAGCTGTCATGTAAGGCCTCTTTCACACTTCAGTCATTTGGCGTCGCATTGCAGTAGTAGCGGGACCTCACATTGCAGTAGTAGCAATGCCTCACATTGCAGCAGTAGCAGGACCTCACATTGCAGTAGTAGCGGGACCTCACATTGCAGTAGTAGCGGGACCTCACATTGCAGTAGTAGCGGGACCTCACATTGCAGTAGTAGCGGGACCTCACATTGCAGTAGTAGCGGGACCTCACATTGCAGTACTAGCGGGACCTCGCATTTCAGTAGTAGCGGGACCTCGCATTGCAGTAGTAGCGGGATCTCGCATTGCAGTAGTAGCGGGATCTCGCATTGCAGTAGTAGCGGGGCCTCGCTTTGCAGTAGTAGCGGGAGCTCGCATTGCAGTAGTAGCGGGACCTCACATTGCAGTAGTAGAGGGGCCTCGTATTGTAGTAGTAGAGGGGCCTCGCATTGCATAGTAGAGGGGCCTCGGATTGCAGTACTAGCGGGACCTCGCATTTCAGTAGTAGCGGGGCCTCGCATTGCAGTAGTAGCGGGGCCTCACATTGCAGTAGTAGCGGGGCCTCGCATTGCAGTAGTAGCGGGACCTCACATTGCAGTAGTAGTGGGGCCTCGGTTTGCAGTACTAGTGGGGCCTCGCATTTCAGTAGTAGAGGGCCTCGGATTGCAGTACTAGCGGGGCCTCGCATTGCAGTACTAGCGGGACCTCGCATTTCAGTAGTAGCGGGACCTTGCATTTCAGTACTAGCGGGGCCTCACATTGCAGTAGTAGAGGGGCCTCACATTGCAGTAGTAGCGGGGCCTCGCATTGCAGTAGTAGCGGGAGCTCGCATTGCAGTAGTAGAGGGGCCTCGTATTGTAGTAGTAGTGGGGCCTCGCATTGCAGTAGTAGAGGGGCCTCGGATTGCAGTACTAGCGGAGCCTCACATTGCAGTACTAGCGGGACCTAGCATTTCAGTAGTAGCGGGGCCTCACATTGCAGTAGTAGCGGGGCCTCACATTGCAGTAGTAGCGGGGCCTCGGATTGCAGTAGTAGCGGGGCCTCGCATTGCAGTAGTAGAGGGGCCTCGTATTGTAGTAGTAGTGGGGCCTCGCATTGCAGTAGTAGAGGGGCCTCGGATTGCAGTACTAGCGGGACCTCGCATTTCAGTAGTAGCGGGGCCTCGCATTGCAGTAGTAGCGGGGCCTCACATTGCAGTAGTAGCGGGGCCTCGCATTGCAGTAGTAGCGGGACCTCACATTGCAGTAGTAGTGGGGCCTCGGTTTGCAGTACTAGTGGGGCCTCGCATTGCAGTAGTAGCGGGGCCTCGCATTGCAGTAGTAGCGGGACCTCACATTGCAGTAGTAGTGGGGCCTTGGTTTGTAGTAGTAGCGGGGCCTCGCATTGCAGTAGTAGAGGGGCCTCGGATTGCAGTAGTAGAGGGCCTCGGATTGCAGTACTAGCGGGACCTAGCATTTCAGTAGTAGCGGGGCCTCACATTGCAGTAGTAGCGGGGCCTCACATTGCAGTAGTAGCGGGAGCTCGCATTGCATTGCAGTACTAGCGGGGCCTCACATTTCAGTAGTAGCGGGGCCTCGCATTTCAGTAGTAGCGGGGCCTCACATTGCAGTAGTAGCGGGACCTAGCATTTCAGTAGTAGCGGGGCCTCGCATTGCAGTAGTAGCGGGGCCTCGCATTGCAGTAGTAGCGGGGCCTCGCATTGCAGTAGTAGAGGGGCCTCGGATTGCAGTACTAGCGGGGCCTCACATTGCAGTACTAGCGGGACCTAGCATTTCAGTAGTAGCGGGGCCTCGCATTGCAGTAGTAGCGGGGCCTCGGATTGCAGTACTAGCGGGACCTAGCATTTCAGTAGTAGCGGGGCCTCGCATTGCAGTCCAGTCCTATTCACTTGCATGGGACTGAGCAGCAAGTTGTAGCACCAGACACAGCCACTGCGAAACATATGGTCCTGTGCTGGTAAATAATGAAGGTGATGCAGTGCTCCACTTTATGGGGAATCTTACGGGGGCAATGAGACCCTGACATTCATGTGTAGGTCCTATTGCTACAGATAAGTCATCCATATTTGAGTCCTGGAAACCCCTTTAACTAAAAGCAGCACCTTTATCCTTTCATTTGGTGACAAGGCCTCTTACATGAAGCCGGGTAATGTCACATTGTCTAGTTCCTGACATAAAAGATATGCTAATCAGTTCATACAGTGACCTTGCATTTACCTTCAGAAAATGTTCTTTAAAATAAACTAAAATGGCAAACATTTTTGGAAAATAATGAGCCAGACTGTTTTGCATGCAAAAATAAATTATTATTTGAAACACTTTCATCATTCAATTTACAATGTGTCACCTATGCTTAAAGCAGGACGTTGCGGAGCTGTTACAGATGACATTTTCCTACATTAACAAATAGAATTATAGTATTAAAAAGGCAATTTATTTTAGCTTTGTGAACCTGTGAACTCGCTGGCACTTCCGACTAAAAACAAATAACAATTACTGACAGTTACATATAACTTGCTATTTTTAAGATCAGCAGTAACTGTTAACCTCCTAAATACCAAGGGCCTGACATCCCAGAAGGGATTATGCTAATCCAGTTCCACACATCCAGCTCTACCACACAGACAAGTCTTAAGGCTGGGTCTCACATAACGATACACCAGCGATCCCGAGAACGATATGCACTTGTCAGGATCGCTGGTGTATCGCTACATGATCGCTGCTGAGCTGCCAAACAGGCAGCTCAGGCAGCGATCTGGGACAGCGACACTGCGGGTAACATCGCTTAGTTACCCGCAGTGTACCTTGGATACCAGCGCCCTGATGCAGGGAGCTGGTATCCAAGGTACACAGCGGGTTTCCAAGCGCTGAGCGGTGCCTGGAAACCCGTTGTGTACCTTGGATACCAGCTCCCTGCATCAGGGCGCTGGTATCCAAGGTACACAGCGGGTTTCTAGGCACAGCCCCGCGCCTGGAAACCTTCTGTGTACCTTGGTTACCAGCGGATCGCTGGTCTCCCGCCTGTCACACGCAGCGATGCGTGCCTGTTAGCGGGAGACCAGCGATCAAAAAAATGTCCTGACATTTCAGCGACGATCAGCGATACCCAGCAGGGGGGCTGATCGTCGCTGAATGTCACACACAGCGATATCGCTGGTGAGCTCGCTGCTGCGTCACAAAACTAGTGACTCAGCACCGATCTCGGTAGCGATATCGCTATGTGAGACGGGCCCTTAACTTTACATCTCCTGACATAGTAAAATCCCCCTCATTCACAGCAACAAGAGCATGGGGGGTAAAAAAGTGCATTTTCCATTGCTGGCGTTCTAGAACGCGACTGCAGAATTACAGGAAGTAAAGCAGTTGTAGGTCTTTCGCTTTCTTTTTCTCTTCATGTAATTTAATAAATTGTGCTATATATTCTTTCGATGAGGATCTGATTACGAATATAGAATAGTTTTTTTGTACAGCAGAAATCAATATGAGCATAATTTACAGTATAAATGTAGCAGAGCTGATTAAGTCATGATTCTTATGGGCACATGTAATACCCCATTGAATTAAAACTGTAATCCAGGGATGGAAAATAACTGGCATCATATTAACGTAGAACAATGACTGGTACTGAATGTCGCACTCAGCTCTGCTACACTGGTACAATACTGCCCAATTCATATAAGCAATAAATATTATATATACAATTAAACCTGTTTGAGAAGGTCAACATAATATCCAGAGCCCCCTATATTATATATATTGACCATTTTTAGTTAAATTAATGTTATATCCAGACCCCCTATGTTATGTATACGGACCATCTTTAGTGAGATTACCGTTATATCCAGACCCCCCTATGTTATGTATACTGACCATCTTTAGTGAGACCACCGTTATATCCAGACCCCCCTATATTATGTATTCTGACCATCTTTAGTGAGACCACCGTTATATCCAGACCCCCCTATATTATGTATTCTGACCATCTTTAGTGAGACCACCGTTATATCCAGACCCCCATAATCTGTATACTGAAAATCTTTAGTTAGATCAACATTATATCCAGACCCCCCTATGTTATGTATACTGACCATCTTTAGTGAGACCACCGTTATATCCAGACCCCCCTATGTTATGTATACTGACCATCTTTAGTGAGACCACCGTTATATCCAGACCCCCTATATTATGTATTCTGACCATCTTTAGTGAGACCACCGTTATATCCAGACCCCCCTATATTATGTATTCTGACCATCTTTAGTGAGACCACCGTTATATCCAGACCCCCATACTCTGTATACTGAAAATCTTTAGTTAGATCAACATTATATCCAGACCCCCCTATGTTATGTATACTGACCATCTTTAGTGAGACCACCGTTATATCCAGACCCCCCTATGTTATGTATACTGACCATCTTTAGTGAGACCACCGTTATATCCAGACCCCCCTATGTTATGTATACTGACCATCTTTAGTGAGACCACCGTTATATCCAGACCCCCCTATATTATGTATTCTGACCATCTTTAGTGAGACCACCGTTATATCCAGACCCCCATACTCTGTATACTGAAAATCTTTAGTTAGATCAACATTATATCCAGACCCCCCTATGTTATGTATACTGGCCATCTTTAGTGAGACCACCGTTATATCCATCAACAAAAAGACTCTAGCACAGCCTGTGGGTGAGGTGCCTCTGGTAGATAACCAAACTGTGAGTTATGTAAAGAAAACCGGGCACACTCCAAAAAGTGCAAAACAAATGTATTTATTTGTGCAATACATACAATAGCCACAAACGTTTCGGTCTATGCAAAACCTTCATCAGTGTGCTAAAAGAAAATATATACAAAATTATACATGATAAGTAAAGAAAGTATATACAAACAAAGGTTGGTTGCACAAATATAGTGCTTGGTAGCTGCACAGCGTATATGGGGCTATGGTGAAGGAAATCAAGAAACCAGAGGAATGGTACTAAAATTGCCACTAAGTCAATACTTATGAAACAACGGTATTAAGGTAGTAAAGTGAATGAAATTACCCCTTAAGATGTTATTGCATTGATTGCAATTCAGGCAAGGAAATGTACCATTTCTTGGGGTGCTAAGAGAGCGTTGTAGCCTCGGTGTTTTCTGTGAGCCAATATCCGCCCTAATGAGGGAATCCCGGATATTGTGTGCCCTCTTAAAACAAGGAAGAAATGGAAGTTAAAAAGAGTCCACTTGTGGATAAGCTGCTTGTAAGAGGTGCCAGTGTTTCCGTATAGTTTTGTGGATAGTGTAAGCTGATGGGTGGAAATGATGAACAAATGGGATCCGGTGGATCCTGTTAACCACTTCCAAGTTTCACTATGTTGCTGGATATTTATGCTGCCATACCTGATGTTCTTAATCCCACAGTCTCCCAGGATTGGGATTAGTCTCAGCATATTCAACATTTGGGTATGTGACTATCCTTCTGGCTGAACATATGTCCTTTAATCCATAGAGACAATACCACCTCTCACCATATCCTTTTGCTTGTACATCTGTATACCTTTTATCTATGTGTTATTACCCTTGCAGTCTCTCTACCTATCCGGTGATCACAATCACTGCACTGCTTGCTTATATATGGGTGTATCATTGTGTCGCCTATTACAGCTTATGTTCTTATACATTCTGCTTCATACAATATCTGATTTTTTATACTGCAGTCTATATGTTATGTGGATTCACATTACTTCAGCAACTGCATTACTACTCTAGGTATGGCTACCTTAATACCGTTGTTTCATAAGTATTGACTTAGTGGCAATTTTAGTAGCATTCCTCTGGTTTCTTGAATTCCTTCACCATAGCCCCATATACGCTGTGCAACTACCAAGCACTATATCTGAGCAACCAACCTTTGTTTGTATATACTTTCTTTACTTATCATTTATAATTTTGTATATATTTTCTTTTAGCACACTGATGAAGGTTTTGCATAGACCGAAACGTTTGTGGCTATTGTATGTATTGCACAAATAAATACATTTGTTTTGCACTTTTTGGAGTGTGCCCGGTTTTCTTTACAAAACAAAGTTATATCCAGACCCCCCCACGTTATGTATACTGACCATCTTTAGTGAGACCACCCTCATATCCAGACCCCCCCGTTATGTATACTGACCATCTTTAGTGAGACCACCGTTATTTCCAGACCCCCTATATTACGTATACTGACCATCTTTATTGAGACCACCCTCATATCCAAACCTATGTTATGTATACTGACCATCTTTAGTGAGACCACCCTCATATCCAGACCCCCCGTTATGTATAATGACCATCTTTAGTGAGACCACCGTTATATCCAGACCCCCCTATATTATGTATTCTGACCATCTTTAGTGAGACCACCGTTATATCCAGACCCCCTATATTACGTATACTGACCATCTTTATAGAGACCACCCTCATATCCAGACCTGTTATGTATACTGACCATCTTTAGTGAGACCACCCTCATATCCAGACCCTCTATATTATGTATTCTGACCATCTTTAGTGAGACCACCGCTATATTGAGACCCCTATATTACGTATACTGACCATCTTTAGTGAGACCACCCTCATATCCAGACCCCCTATATTATGTATTCTGACCATCTTTAGTGAGACCACCGTTATATCCAGACCCCCTATATTACGTATACTGACCATCTTTAGTGAGACCACCGTTATATCCAGACCCCCTATATTACGTATACTGACCATCTTTAGTGAGACCACCCTCATATCCAAACCCCCTATGTATACTTACTGACCATCTTTACTGAGAAGACCACCAACCATCCATCTTGAAGACCACTT
>JARQOD010000002.1:175361330-175370540 GCA_033576555.1 Oophaga sylvatica
TCAGGTTTAGATTCCTCAATCGTTACAAAGTTCAGCAGAGAACTTTTAGGAGACTTTCGTTTCTTCCTTTTCTTTTTCTTATTCTGCTTGCTTTCCTGGTTTGGAGACATCCACTCTGCTCCTTGTTTGCTCCTCTGGGCAGCTTTAAACCTTGACGCATGCCGGCATCGAACAAGAACCGTCACGAAGATGACTACAATCACCACCATGGCTCCGGCCACTATGGCAATCATAATTGTCAGGTAATCCTCATTTTGGTAGGGCTGACTGCTATCCCCAATATTTCTGTCTAAAGGAGTTTCCATAGTCCTGCGGATCAAGTCGTAAATGTAGGAGGCATTCCCAGCTGTCTCATTGACGTATAAAAACACAAGTACCAGAGTGTGCAAAGGCCTGGGATATCCTAAGTCACTTATATTGACCACGAGTCGGTGCAGGCCTTTATCCGTTGTAGAAGGCTTCTCTTCCAGGGTAATGTTGCCTGTCACTGGATCTATTCGAAACAGTCCTTTGTTGTTCCCACTGACAATGGTGTATTTTAATTCAGCATTCATTCCAGTGTCAATATCAACGGCAAACACCTCTGCAACCACCGAGCCTGGAATGGCTGATAGAGGCACCAGCTTAAATGATGTATTGGATGGAGGGTAGATAACTACAGGGCTATTATCATTAGCATCCATTATATTGATTGTTACTTTGGCCGTGGAGGAACGTGGAGTCTGTCCTCCATCAACGGCTTTGACATCAAACGTGTAAGAACTTTGTTGCTCTCGGTCAAAGGACACATTAGACTTAATCAAACCAGAATATGGATCCAGGACAAAATTTTCATTGTCATTAAGTATTGAGAGTGTGACGGCTTTGTTTTCTCCTGCATCTGAGTCTGTAGCTGTTATCACACCCACCGTACTGTACTTTGGTAAGTTCTCCGATACAAAGAACTGAAAGTGGTTGTGTGTAAACTTAGGACTGTTGTCATTTTCGTCTAGTACAGTCACAATGACGGCCGCTTGGCTCTGCAGCGGTGGAGTACCATTGTCTCTGGCCGTGACAGTGAAAATGAAACGTTCCTGTTCCTCTCTATCAAAAACTCTGGAGGCTGTCAAAACGCCAGTTTTCCGGTCCAGATCGAAGAAAGAAGCATTGGGGCCAAGCTGATAAACAATGTCGGCGTTCTTCCCACTGTCTTCATCGGTGGCACTGATAGTAGTTAAGTACAGACCTCTGCGGTTGTTTTCAGACACCGATAGCTCAATGACAGGCTGGGTAAAAATTGGAGGATTGTCATTCTCATCCTCTAACTCCACTCTCACCAAGGCTGTCTGGTTGAGACTTGGCTTGCCAGTGTCGGCTGCAACTATTTTAAAACTGTATTCTTTGGTGCCCTCATAGTCCAACAATGAGGAGGTCTCTAGAAGGTACTGGTTATCATACACAGCCTTTAGGTGAAAGGGGACTTCTCTCTCAATGAAGCAGATGACCTTGCTGTTTACATCGGTGTCTTTGTCCGACACTGTGATGAGAGCGATCTTAGTGTTGGTTGGGTCTTTCTCCGATAAATACACTGTTCCATTGATGGGGCTGATAATATACCTGAGATCAATGTTAGGGGGGTTGTCATTCACGTCAGTCACATTAATGGTAACTGTTGCCCTTGCAGGTGTGGAGCTTCCATCTGTAGCTAGGACAGTCAGCTTGTGAACAGCAGTGTCTTCCCTGTCTAATGGTCTCTGAACTGTAATTAATCCAGTAGTATTATTTAAAGCAAACAGTCTTTTGGTAGCAGATGTCACTTGGGCACCATAAATGTATTTGATTTCAGCATTACTACCTATGTCAGCATCTGTTGCATGCAGCTGAATGACAGAGGTCCCTATGGGAGCATTTTCGGGGATGTGCACCTCTATTTGACTCTCTTTAAATACCGGTTTGTTGTCATTCACATCACTTACTGTCACTTGAAGGATAGCGGTGCTGGATTTTTGAGGGTTTCCACCATCCTCAACTTTAATTTTCATGACATAAGTGTCTTTCTGCTCTCTGTCCAGGACCTGCTGCACTATGAGCTGTGGCCACTTCTCCCCCTCTGGTGTCTCCACTATATCCAGTCCAAAGACACTTTGCCCATTCAACAGTCCATAGTGCTGCACTCCATTGAAGCCCGTGTCAGGGTCGACTGCTGACGGAATCGGGAAGCGGCTGTTTATTAGCGTATTCTCAGGGATAGAGATATTAATCACAGTTGAAGGGAACATCGGAGCATTATCATTGGTGTCTATGACGATTATTTTGATCTTGATAAGCCTGAAAAAGTCATTAGGGAGAATGACCACCTCAAGTTCAAAGAAACATTCATTGTCATCAGCCAGAGACGATCCGGCGCAGAGCTTCTCTCGGTCTATCCTGGTGGACGTTGTGAAGATCTCTCCGGTGGAGCTGGACACCTTGACCAGGGGAGAGTCGCCTGCCTTAGAGACCAGTCTGTACACCAGGCTGTTGCTGGTCCCGGTGGCGGCATTGATATGGGAGATATTCAGGTCCTTTGGTATGTTTCCAATCGGCACATTTTCAGGCAGTTCCTCTCTGATGGTGTAAATAAGTTCTTGGGCGATGGCAGAATCCAGCCTTAAGCAGGCAATAAGAGCAGCCAACAGGTAAAAATCCCTTAGGTCCATGATAATGTGCTTCCTTTGTTTTCTTGGATTTTAGGATTTAAGGGCTGTCACTGAAGAATGGTGCCGATTTGCAAGAGGAGGCGTGCGTGGACTGCAAGATGCCTTACATCTCATTTCTAATTGGAGCCAGCAGCTGTCAACACAATCACACAAAACAATCAGATTTGGAGCATTTGGGCAGATCTAAGTACATCAGTCATTAGTATGCATGCACTAGGGGCTGCTCCTCACATCTGCACCCGGACCCCAATGCAGCCCTCTATTCTATAGGCTCTTCCCACACATCTACTCCCCTCTGTCTGCTGTACAATCGCATCCTGCATCTCCCTGTGTGACTGGTGCCAATAAAAGCCCCGGATCCCTGTACCCGGTGCCAATAAAAGCCCCGGATCCCTGCACTCGCAGTCTGGGCTCTGGAGTCCTCCCCCGATCAGGATCCAGGCTGCACCCAGCCCTCCTGACACAGCCCCTGCTAGCTACAGCACAATGCCTGGGCTTATGGCTACTGACCACTCGCAAGAAAGGCTGCACAACTTACAAGGCTTCCGAGTCCAGAGGCAAGTTCTCCTGATGAGCGGGGAGAAGTGTCAGGACATGGATGGAGCTTGTGGAGGAAAGACGCAGTCTGCTGCTAAGCTGCCGTTCACATGTGCGGTTTGTAGGGAGTGATCCTCCTAGGAGAGCCCCGGGCGTCTCTGCATTCGCCTGGGATTAGTTCCGGCACGGTGATCCGGGCAGGTGCAGGCAGTGCTCAGGGACGTGCTCTCACACCGACCGGCACCAAACCAAAGGCGACCATGCTACTGTATCACACTGCCACCCGCAGTCATCCGTGCAGCGGATCAGTCATTCTCTCCGCCGGCTGCAGCACCGACCAGATGATCCATGGCTCGCGGGAGCGCTCGGATGAATGCAGCCACTTGTATTTCCCATCAGCAGCGGCTGAGCGGCCAGCAGGACGGAGGCGAGTCCGCAACTTGGAAGCGTCAGAGTGAAGAACGAGCGTCTGCCGGAGATAGTTGTACAAATTCCCAAACGGCCGTGTGTGGAGGCGGAATCCGCTGCTCCCGCCCGTGCACCGATCACCGCCGCCCGCGCTCCCTTTCCCTCTGAACTGGATTTCTTGGTATAACTCTCAATAAACCCAAAGGGAGGGAGAGACGATGCGCGGAGCCGCCCACTGCGCGCTGATTGGCTGTCCGGAGTATGTGGCTGAGAGGGACACAGGCTTACTGACGTCATGACCATGTGATGCGTCACATGCGTGGGAGGAGCCGGGCCGCGGGGCTGCGCTGCCGGGGAGCGCAATGTAGTCGCTTCATTATAGGAGCGTGTCCTCAGGAGCAGGTGATGGAGAAGTGGCAGCGTGAGCCTGAGCGAGGCGGCGGGTCCGCTCTATGTACGGCTCTGCGTACTATATACTGCTCTGCCTGATATATATACTGCTCTGCATAGTATATACTGCACATACTGCTCTGCCTGATATATACTGCTCACATACTGCTCTGCCTGATATATACTGCTCACATACTGCTCTGCATAGTACATACTGCACATATGGCTCTGCATAGTATATACTGCTCATACAGCTCTGCCTGATACATACTGCTCACATACTGCTCTGCATAGTATATACTGCACATACTGCTCTGCATGATATATACTGCACCCATACAGCTCTGCAATAGTATATACTGCTCTGCATACTATATACTGCTCTGCATACTATATACTGCACATACTGCTCTGCATGATATATACTGCACCCATACAGCTCTGCATAGTATATATACTGCTCTGCATAGTATATACTGCTCATACAGCTCTGCCTGATACATACTGCTCACATACTGCTCTGCCTGATATATACTGCTCACATACTGCTCTGCATAGTACATACTGCACATATGGCTCTGCATAGTATATACTGCACATACAGCTCTGCATAGTATATACTGCTCATACAGCTCTGCATAGTATATACTGCACATACTGCTCTGCCTGATATATACTGCTCACATACTGCTCTGCATAGTACATACTGCACATATGGCTCTGCATAGTATATACTGCACATACTGCTCTGCATAGTATATACTGCTCACATACTGCTCTGCATAGTATATACTGCAAATACTGCTCTGCATACTATATACTGCACATACTGCTCTGCATGATATATACTGCACCCATACAGCTCTGCATAGTATATACTGCACACATACATGGCTCTACATAGTATGTACTACACATAACACTCTGCATGGTATGTACTAAACATACATGATTCTAAAAAGTATGTACTGCACATACAGCTCTACATAGTATATACTAAATATATACCACACACATAAATGCCTATGCATAGTATATACTGCACATATATGGCTCTCCATGGTATATACTGCACACATACAGCTCTACATAGTATATACTGCAGTATATACTGCACATACAGCTCTGCATAGTATAAATTGCACATATACACAGCTCTGCATAGTATATAGTGCACACATACAGCTCTGCATAGTATATACTACACTCATACATGGCTCTGCATAGAATATACTACATACATGAACACTGCATACACGGTATCTGCCACACATACTTGTCACTTATACACATACATAGTATCTGACGTACACACCTATCAAATATACACATACACAGTATCTGATGCACACACCTGTCACATATACACATACATAGTACACCTATCATGATACACATACACAGTATCTGATGCACACACCTGTCACATATACACATACATAGTACACCTATCATGTATACACATACACAGTGTCTGACACACACACCTATCATGTATACACATACACAGTATCTGACGCACACACCTGTCATGTATACACATACACAGTATCTGACACACACACCTTTCACATATATACATATACACAGTATCTGGCGCGCATACCTATCATATATACATACACAGTATCTGACTCGCACACCTGTCACATATACAGTCATGGCCAAAAGTTTTGAGAATGACACAAATATTATATTTTCACATGATCTGCTGCCCTCTGGTTTTTATGTGTGTTTGACAGATGTTTTTATCACAGACAGAAATATAATAATTGCAAACATATGAATAACAAAAGCTTATATTGACAGTTAGAATGAGTTAATGCAGCAAGTCAATATTTGCAGTGTTACCCTTCTTCTTCAGGACCTCTGCAATTCTCCCTGACATGCTCTCAATCAACTTCTGGACCAAATCCTGACTGATAGCAGTCCATTCTTGCACAATGCTTTCATTTTGTCAGAATTTTTAGGTTTTTGTTTGTCCACCCGTCTCTTAATGATTGACCACAAGTTCTCAATGGGATTAAGGTCTGGGGAGTTTCCAGGCCATGGACCCAAAATCTCTATGTTTTGTTCCCTGAGCCATTTAGTTATCACCTTTGCTTTATGGCAAGGTGCTCCATCATGCTGGAAAAGGCATTGTTGATCGCCAAACTGCTCTTGGAGGGTTGGGAGAAGTTGCTCTTGGAGGACATTCTGGTACCATTCTTTATTCATGGCTGTGTTTTTAGGCAAGACTGTGAGAGAGCCGATTCCCTTGGCTGAGAAGCAACCCCACACATGAATGGTTTCAGGATGCTTAACAGTTGGCATGAGACAAGACTGGTGGTAGCGCTCACCTTGTCTTCTCCGAATGAGGCGTTTTCCTGATGTCCCAAACAATCGAAAAGGGGATTCATCAGAGAAAATAACTTTACCCCAGTCCTCAGCAGTCCACTGCCTGTACCTTTTGCAGAATATCAGTCTGTCCATGATGTTTTTTCTGGAGAGAAGTGGCTTCTTTGCTGCCCTCCTTGAGACCAGGCCTTGCTCCAAAAGTCTCCGCCTCACAGTGCGTGCAGATGCACTCACACCTGCCTGCTGCCATTCCTGAGCAAGCTCTGCACTGCTGGTAGCCCAATCCCGCAGCTGAAACACTTTTAAGAGACGATCCTGGCGCTTGCTGGTCTTTCTTGGGCGCCCTGAAGCCTTTTTGGCAACAATGGAACCTCTCTCCTTGAAGTTCTTGATGATGCGATAGATTGTTGACTGAGGTGCAATCTTTCTAGCTGCGATACTCTTCCCTGTTAGGCCATTTTTGTGCATTGCAATGATGACTGCACGTGTTTCTTTAGAGATAACCATGGTTAACAGAAGAGAAACAATGATGCCAAGCACCAGCCTCCTTTTAAAGTGTCCAGTGGTGTCATTCTTACTTAATCATGACAGATTGATCTCCAGCCATGTCCTCATCAACACCCATACCTGTGTTAATGGAGCAATCACTGAAAAGAGGTTAGCTGGTCCTTTTAAGGCAGGGCTGCAATGATGTTGAAATGTGTTTTGGGGGATAAAGTTCATTTTCTAGCCAAATATTGACTTTGCAAGTAATTGCTGTTAAGCTGATCACTCTTTATAACATTCTGGAGTAAATGCAAATTGCCATTAGAAAAAGTGAAGCAGTAGACTTTGTAAAATTAATATTTGTGTCATTCTCAAAACTTTTGGTCATGACTGTACACATATATACATATACACAGTATCTGGCGCGCATACCTATCATATATACATACACAGTATCTGACTCGCACACCTGTCACATATACACATATACAGTATCTGACGCACACGCCGATCATGTATACACATACACAGTATCTGACTCGCACAACTGTCACATATACACATATATACACATACAGAGTATCTGACACCACACACACCTGCCATGTATATACATACACAGTATCTGACGCACACACCTGTCACATATACACATATACAGTATCTGACGCACACACCTATCATGTATACACATACACAGTATCTGACTCGCACAACTGTCACATATACACATATATACATATACACAGTATCTGACACACACACCTGTCACATATACACATATATACATATATACAGTATCTGACGCACACACCTGTCATGTATACACATACACAGTATCTGACGCACACACCTGTCACATATACACATATACAGTATCTGACGCACACACCTATCATATATATACATATACAGTATCTGATGCACACACCTGTCACATATATACATATACACAGTATCTGACACACACACCTGTCACTTATACTGTACATCTGCACTTCTCTCTCCAATACATCCTCGCCCCATTCCTTGCACACTTCTGTCCTTCTAGTTAATCGCACGAGGCAATATCTATAATGCAGCGTGGAAAGATTCCCGATCACTAATCCCTCGCCTTGTCCCTCCTTGCACGCCCCCACTACTAAGACCCCTGGGCCAGTAATCAATCCATAAGGAGGAAAGGGCTGTGAAGGGCAATGAAATCCATTAAAAGGCCAGTGTGCCTTGGGCAAGAAAAATGATTTTCTTTGAGTGTGCTGGCCAGCCAGGATTGTGGCTTTTGCTGAGGAGAGGTGGGTTAGACGCCGGAGAAACAGATGAGTGTTTGTATGGGCTTGAATGGAGCGACCTCATTGTGCGGCCACACACCCTGATGCCATGCACAGTCTGTCAGTGCTGCTCTGCATTACTGATAGGAGGAGGTATTGGTGCTGAAGCCACTGCTGGCACTGTTATATGGTAACTGTCCGAGGTGCTGACACCTGCTCCCGCCACCCTTCCATAGTGTCTCCGGCTAATCAGGAGCTGCATGTCCTATTGTACAGGAGCTGTCTGTGGTGCTGATCTCCGTCCTGCAATCCTCCAATTGATCTGCCCTTGGTGCGGATCACACGCTGCCCTGCACCATTGCATACAAGCTGTTTGCAGTGATAAGAGCTGCCTGCCCGTCACTAATGCAATGGAGCAATCGGATGTACTGAAGCCGGCAATACACGGAGGCTTTATGTAAGAGGAGCTAGGGCCAGAAATGCTGAAACACTTCTGTCATTGTCAGGACCTCAACACATGACTAGCGTTTGTTTCTGTCAAGCAACTAATTAGTTAATTCTCATCCCTTTTCACTTGTTCTTGCATAAATCTCATTATGTCAGTGCCCAACATTTCCTCAATCCTCACAGCTCACAATGTATTACTATAGGGCAACAATACATTTCCCTTCCAGTCCTGTATGAAGTCAACAGTGTAAACTCAGAGCTTGTTTCTCTAGAACAGTGAGCACCATTGATTAATCACATGTTGGGTGAGATAATGCTAGATTCACTGTGTCAACCTGTTTAGGCTTATGTCACAAAGGAGCTACAGTGTTAAATATAGAACAAATTGGCTTGTGTTCTCCTACCTACTGAGTAAGCTGAACATGCATACACCAGAACGACCATGGAAGCAGGGGCACACACCCAGAAATTTGACTTTGTGGAGGGGACTTACATTTGTTGCCGCTCTTCTCCATTGCCTAATAAATTCTCAGTTCCTCTCTTTCAAACTTTCTTGTCAGCGATGGAAAATTTGGCCGATGTTCTTCCACTTTTAATTGCATATATAGGGTCAGAAAGACACACAGATATCCCACTTCTTTATGTACTGCATGCCACGC
>JARQOD010000002.1:175370640-175412604 GCA_033576555.1 Oophaga sylvatica
GCTAGGGAGACACAGAAAAATATATATATCACAACAAGCCCTTAAACATTTTAAGACCTAACAAAGTTGTCAAACTTGTCGGAAGCTTATATTATGTGTCGTAAATTACCTGAAGGCGAGCCTGCATACGCGTCACGGAGTGACGCTGGAGAGAATCCTAGAGGGGATGGGGATGATTACCCCAAAAGTGGAGGGGGGTAGGTGCTGGTGAAGGGGTGCTTGGAAACGGTGATGCCCCTGGTGATGGCGCTGCGGGGGACGGTGGTGCAAGTGAAGGTGGTGCTGCAAATAAAAAATACAATTCAGTGAAATAATCCTTCTACAAACCCCGTCACTGCTGTACTCCCATCACTACTGGTACTCCCGTCACTGCCTGTAACCCCGTCACTGCCAGTACTTCCGTCAATGCCTGTAACCCCCTCACTATTGGTACTCGTCAACACGTCCCTGCTCCACCGCTGTGACATCTTCCGCATTTCCTGACAAGTCCAGAGTAGAGCAGTGCCCAGCGAGGAGAGATCTTTCCTTTGTATTTAATGTTTGGAGCAATATATGGGGAGCATTATACACTGGAGAATTTTTATATGGGGCCCATCATATACTAGAGCATCATATGGGGTTCATTATTTATGGGACGTCACATTTATATATGGAGCATCATATGGAGCACATATGGGCCCATTCTGTATGGCGCACTATGTGGTGCCCATAATACTGTATGGAGGACTATACTGTCCGTCACCCCATCACTAATGGTACTCCCGTCACTGTCCGTAACCCCATCACTGCCAGTACTTCCGTCAATGCCTGTAACCCCATCACTACTGGTAGTCCCGTCACAGCCTTAACCTAGCCTCTCCAGATACCCTCACCAACACTAACCATGATGCCTGTGAAGCTCTACATGGATGCTGGCGACCCTATCGCTCGACGGGTAGCGCAGGTCCACCAACTTCTTCCTTATTTGCTTCGTTGTCCTCTGCACCCCGAACCGCCGAGCAAGGCCCCTCTGGATTCGGCGCAGGACTGCCTTTTTGTGATGCATGGGACGCGCCATCGGGATCCTGCACCCATAGTCCCATGCATCACTTTTTTTTATGAGGTAACGCACCTCTGCGTCCCCCCATGCTGCTGCACGCTGCCTTGCCGCCATAGTCTCTAGATATCAATGCCGCATGAACGACGCCAGCGTCGTGACGTCACGACGTTATGTACGCTATAAACTAATTGCTCTTGCGACGCAAAGACGCTATTGTGATCACAAAGTGACCGCCCCAACAACGCACAGATACGAGATGCTATTGCGATCACAAAGTGACCGCCTCAACAACGCACAGGCACGAGACTCCATTGTGATCGCAAGGTTACAGGTCCCAGCTAGGCGCCCCAGCCACACAGACAAGACACGCCATTGCGATTGCAAAGTGACAGTTTGTGCTGCTATTGCATTTGCCCCGATTTGCCATTTATTATTGCTGAGGTGATGTGGCCAGCAATTGGAGCTGAGGGGCGTTACTAAAGAAAACCTAGTCCCGCATGCGCCGCTGACATATGAGTCGCCAACGAGGTCGCACATCGTTCATAAAAGGGGTCAAACACAGCGATTCAGGCTCACCAGCGGGACGCCAACTATCAAAATATGGCCCAAACCGTTCGTGCACGATCAGCGACATCACAGCGGGGGCCACATCGCTGCTACATGTCACACATAGCGACGTCGCTAACGATGTCGCTGCTGCGTCACAAAATCGCTGTCGCTTGAGCGATCTCGCTAGCTATCTCGCTTAGTGTGGCATACCCTTAAGGAAAGTAAAACCTTCATGCTATGTACCAGACTCGGGCAAAGTGCGGCCTGCGGGCCATATCTGGCCTTCTAGTTGTTTCTGTTTGGCCCATGGATCAAAACACCCAAAGGTCTGAAAACAGAGGCCTACAGGCTAAACCATGAGGCCTCCCCCTCCTGGCATATCGATTTCACCTTTATCTACATCCTCATGATGCAGATAGCAGTGAGTACAATGGTAGAGGAGGGAGCAGCTGAGTCCTTTTTCTACCATTTAACATGTGCTATTACATTACTATATTGCATTGCTGTGTAGAGCCTCAGTCCACACAGCAAAGATTGGCGCATAGCTCCGGGGGAAAAGGAGAAAAGTAATTTTTTCTTTATATGTGTGAATGTGTGTTGGATCATACTGTATGTAAGGGGAGCAATGTATGGGATCATACCATTTGGCAACTGTGTGCGGGCTCATACTATGTATAGGAGGCTGGGTTTTGGCTACTTTATGTAGGGTTAGTTGTATGTGGGCTCAAACTGTATATATGGGGTTTTGTATGGGGTCACATCATTTAGGGAGTTGTGTGGGGGCTCATACTGTATATAGAGGGTTGTGTAGGAACTCATATTTTACATAGTGGTGGCTAATACTTTATATAGGGACTGTATGTGGGCTTAAAATATTTGCAAAGCTGTGTGAGGAATACTGTATATAGGAGCTGTGAGGACCATCATTTTGCATGAGGGCTGTGGTGGTCATCTTACTGTGGGGGCTGTGAGGGATCATACTGCTTGTAGGGGGCCTGTGAAGACCATCATACCATATGTGGGGCCCTGTGAGGACTACCATACCATGTGTGGCAGTGAGGACCATCATGCCTTGTGTTGGGAGGCCTGTGAGAACCATCATTTTGACTGGGGGCCATGTTACTGTCTGTGGGGGACAAGGAATCTGTTACTGTGTGGGGGTACTGTGAGGGATCATACTTTGTGGGGGGTCTGGGAGATCCATCATACTTTGTGCAGAGCTGTGGGGCTGTTATACTATTTTGGGGAGCTGTGGGGCGATTACAATATGTTGGGGAGCTGGGGCTGTGGGGCACCACACTGGAGGCTGTGCAGGCATCACACTGTGTGGTAGGACTGTGGGTACATCATATGGCATGGGTAGAGCTGTTGGTCAAGATAGAAGGAAAGAATAACAGGAGCATATATTTAAAAACTTTATAAGAAGCAGAAAATTATATTTTTTGGATTAGCTGCTAGTGATAAGTATACAAGTTATGACAGGTTCTATAGGAACCTGTATAATCAGTAGCAGTGAGTCACCTGTCCTAATTCTGCTCAATATTAAATGATTCAAATAATATTAACATAAAATAATAATTAGAATTTTATATATTAAAATTGAGCAGAAATACTTTCAGTTTAGTAGTTCGGACCTCCATAACAGTCTTGGTCCCTCATGTATCCCATCGAGAAAATTAATTGGCCACCCCTGCTCTATACAGTTGTTACAATTGTTACAGTTATTGCTCTTTTCGGCATCCCCTGTCTGCGTTTAGTCACAACATACTGCATATTCTCCACATGTTTATTGTACCATAGGACAAAATCACAAAAAATCCCAGGGAAGAATGTGAAATTAGTTATAATTGACTTTTATGTGAACACTGATAAATTGAGAACGGTATTACATTATTAAATGTTTACTTAATAATACGCGTATTAATTGAGCATTGTGGTCGGTCCAGAATAGGGCCGAGACTCTTCTAGCTGTGTCTTTGAAAGCATTACTAATATGAGAGCCAACGTTTTATCTGTCTACAGTTTAGATGATCTCTAGAGGGCTTCATTTATGGTTTTGCATAAAGGACAAGAAAAAGAGAAACGTCAGAATTACAAACATAGAGAGATGGTGCACGTTGTGCTGTGAAGTTACATGTTCTGTTTCTAGATAAATGCAATAAAATACTTGCACAAGGCGAACCACAATTCAATAAAAGTATTCAAAACAATAAAGTTGGCATTTGTTATATTACATGAATGGATTTGTGACTTGAAATATTAATAAAGTCCATAATACGTTGCCAATGCCAATAGCTACAACACACATCAGACAGCGTTTCGGATTGACAGCCTGCTGTGTTCTCTTTTTTAGAACTTGTTTAATCATTAAGAAAAACAAACAGTGGTAATCAATGTTGATTTGGCAACACATTGTATAATAAATATTCACTGTTTAAAAAACAATTATATAGTTCATTTACAATGCTCTAATTGTTTTTCTTTTATGCTACATAAAATACTATTTTGCTTGATTCCACTCGCAGGTTATTCATAGTGATAAATGTGTCTGTTACATCTTTATACAGAACATGTCGCAGCCAATTTGCTTCTGCAGAACAGGATACGTTAAAAGACCTGAACATATCCAGCTTGGCTTATTAAAGCTAATCATTTGCAATAAAATCATGAAGAAAGTAACAACTTTAAGACTCACTGCCAGATGAAGCATGTCATAGAATTTAAGATGATTTCATGTGTATTGTTTATGTCTGATCGCTTTATTTTGCATTGAATGCAAGAGAAATTCTAATATTCTACGTCTCCTTGTACATTAATGCAGCTCCCCATCTATATTGCTGTACAGGCTAAACATATCGCTGTAATGTGCAGCGTTCAATCTTATTCAGAAACATGCTGCAGTGTGATCAGTAATTGATTTTCTTGTCAAATTTCTGGATATTGTAAGAAACACCAACAAAGCAATGTAAAGGAGCAATGCAAACCGGTGCCGAGAGCTGTCTAGACAGAGACAGATGGGATTACCTTCAGCCAATGTCATTCAGACCCGATGTGTAGAAAAGCCTCTCAGTTCAAGCTAAAGTCAAAATCCCAATCAGGATGCTAAAGCCTGTGTAGTTCAGTCCTATTCCCCCGGGATTGTGCAGAGGTAATAAACGATTTATGGCCCAGAACACATTTGAAGCATTCAGGGTTCTAGTTGCTTCAATTGCCGTGGCTATAATTGTATTCATACTGTACAAACAGAATCTAAACTGTAATCAAAATATTCTCCCTACTTTGTTCTGGCAGAATATCTTGTCAGACATCCCACACTCCAAAGTAACCTATAAGCAGTGTTAGAACCGAGTCAGAAAGACATTCATATTTTATTTCTCCTTTCAAGAAAAGATAATTGAATCTATTCCCACTTGTCTCCTACATGTGTTTTTTTTTTTGTCTTCTGGAAAGAGTAACCACATGCAACTTTTAATTTCCTAATGCCGGTGCCTTGTGCAATATACACATGGCACAGATTATTTCTTTCTCAATTCCCTTTCTACTCTCCTGCACAAACCATATCACATCAAATGTTTTATGTAAGTAAGCAGCTGCAGATCAGGGCTCATCGATGTGCACTGTGCATAATATTAAAACCGCTCTGTGCTTACAGTGGATCGGGCTCAATATGTATGCATTAGAACAATTTTAGAGGTGAGCTATTGTCGTGAATCATTGCACTCTGGTTGACTGAGGATATTTCATTACAGAACAATTTAGGCAAATATATGTAACCCATGCCTTTCAGTGTCCTTAAAAAAAAATCAATGGCTAAATTTACGTTCTGCTATGTAAATTTTTCCCTTGCCATGAGCTGAACATTTTACCAGTATATAGTTCATGATCACACCTAAAATTGATAAAATTATGGTCAATAAGTACCGAGTTGAAGATAAAAATGTCACAAAAATATTTAGATAAAAGTCATTTTCTAAATATATATGGTAAATTAAATGTGAATACTCAGTTTTGTGTTATTTCTGATACAGACATATCCGACATGTTATACATTATTTTTTTGTAGAATGGCATTAAATGTTAGGTGTCTCTAAGCCCATTTTATGTCTTAAGAGAGTAAGATGGCTATTTTCGGACTAACTCGGCATTCACGGTTGGTGAGTGATTGTTGATGCTATGAACAACAACACTATAAGTTAAAATGACAAATCATTGATCGATCTCTGTCTTGATCTGTGACCTTGGTTCGGCTTCTATTGATGAAGTGCACATGTGTTGTTTGGCATGAGCAATTTTAAAATTTTCCCAACCAATGAACCTGGCAAATACCAAAAACCCAGCACAACAGATCAAGTTTTACACAGATATTGTCTATCAATTAAGTTTGACATGGTCTTTTGTGTCATTAAAAAGACAATAGCAATAAGTAAATGACATCTGATCTTTCAGTTATTGGAAATACTAGTGCATTACTAGGTTATTATATCACCTTTACTCGTTTACCTGAGGTGGTTTAAATTTCTTGGATTAAAGAAGTAACTTTTCTCTTTGCAGAGAGTGACATGTCAAGCATGCCGAGGTGAGAAGACTTTTAAGCCACAATAATTCTCTGAGAAATATACAAATTGTCTTTTCAGAGAGGAAGTGAACTAGAACTCTAGTGCCACCTATAGGAAGTGGCAATCCTAGAAGTCAAAGTCGAACCTTTAATAAGCCTTGTCACATGACTTACAACAAAAGCCAAACCATTATCTCACAATTTGCGCTGACTAGGGGCATCACCTCGAAACACAATGTCTGCAAATTGAGATTACGCACAAAATCTATTTCATTCGTGGTGTTTCTTTCCTTACCAGCTAAAGTTTTGTTGGGTATTCCCTGATTGGTGAAACAAAACCCAACCACCAATTGAAAGACTCGCAAGATTAAGTCTTGGAGCAATTTTTGTTTTCCAGTTTATCTAAATTCCTGGGATCTATGAGATCACTTCTTACAGATTTTATTCAGGATTTTGAGGATGCTTTTCTGAATCTGAATGTGAAATTCTTTCCCCGCATAGATCATTTTATTGTGCTATCAAATTTATCTGAGGGGCCAAATTTACTAAATCTTGTCTGTTTAATCTACCTCTTCCTGAAAGAGATGCCTTGATAGAGTACATTTAAAAGATTCTCTCCAAGGCCTTCCACCTTACAAATAGCTGTGGGATTTTTCTTTGTTAAGAAAAAAGATGGAGGTTTGCATCCTTGTTTTGATTTTAAAGAGATTAATAAGATTACTGAACATAATCCATACCCATTACCTCTTATTCCTGATCTATTTTGAAATAATTGTTCAACAATAATTAACTTCTCACACTACGATAATAGGGTGTTAGGCGCCTGCGGAACGCACCTAATAGATATTAAGGAGAGGTGCGTTTGCAGTCCGGGGTCCACCGTGCAGGCAGAGCCTGCTGCTAGTAAGATGGCGTAAATAGGCAGTATGAGCGAACTCTGTTATCCCGCAAAGTCGCAGATGTAAACGCCGTAGCACTATATCGCAATATAAGCGGACTCTGTTAAATCACAGAGCCGCTGTAACAAAGTCTGTGTCCTGTTAGACTCACAGGGAACACAGATGACTGCTAAGCGGATTGCTGTCTGTGGTCATGCAATCAGAACCCAAGCAATAATCTCACCAGAGTAGCCGGTATTCTAATGGCATTTTCAGCCGAGCCCTGAACACAGGCATACAATCTCCTCACCGGAGGTGCCGGTATTCTAGGTTCTTATTTCAGCCAGACCTAACCACATGCATACATGACCACACTGGCGCAAGCACGTAACAGATTTGATACTAGCGCACAGCCATGTGGTAAGGACAGCCTTTTATAGCAGCCATGAGAAAAAGACCTTCCAGGAAGGACCAATGGGAAGCTGCCTCAGAACATCAACAGCCACAGGACCTTCCTGAATGACCAATAGGAGTGGCAGCTGTATCTGAGCATGTGACCCTGATCTCCAATGGGAGATCTTGCCCTGGGCATGCTCAGATGAAGCAACAAAGGACTTAGTCCCAAATCTGCCTGCTCCAACACTGGTTGCAGCAGCAAGTATCTGCACAGTACTGGGCCGGGCAAGACGCTGGGACCGACGTCTCTGCTGAGCATGAACCACTGCGGCCAGAGACGGATGGGGGACCACAGCGGGAACAGCTCGAGATTCCCCATGTGCAGGAGTGGGAACTCGAGCCCTAACATGGGGGAAACTGTTAAACTGAACTATAACATGGTTCTTTAACTAAAAAGTATTTTGTTAACAAATTCACTTATCATAGCTCCGCTGTCTGTCACTTTCTGAAGGTCCAGTGGGTAATAGAATGCTGGCAGAGGTCAGTGTAGAGTCTTCGGGCGTCCTTGCCCAACACACGGTCCTGCTTCTGGTGGCAGCGGGCGGTCTCCTCTTCTGTCCTCTGAGCCCCAAGTCCATTTAACTGAGGAGCTGAAGTGTAGAGCTCTCTGCTAGGTTCTGCGTGGCCCGTGTCTCTCTGAGCAGCCCCGTCACTTTAATGGCTGCCCTGCAAAGCTCTGCTCAGCATGCGCTTCTCTGTGTGCCAGCCGACACCTGCGGTACTCTGACTGACACGCGTTACCCTGCGTGCCTGCTGATATAAGTGAGTCTCTCACATAGTCGCCATGTCTGCATGCTGTGGCCTATCATTCCCCTCACTTCGGCCGCGATCCGCACCTGCTCAGCATTCTGACAGGAAGACCCCCTGGTTCCCCCACAACCCCTTTTAACTTACTTCCACTGGCCACGCCCCTTCACTTAGGTTACCAAATTGCTCCATCTGCAATTTCATTCCCTCTAGCAACAGGTTATTCCCCAGCAGTTCCGGACCCTGCGCTTCAGCAGCCCTTGCAGTCTGGTCCTCTCTTCTACACATGTACAGTAAGCGTGAAATCTCAGGAGGCTGCAGTATAGATGTTGAATATATGTTTGTCAAACTGGACAGTGATGCTGTATTGATGTTGTATGTACAGAAGTAAACATGGACAAGTAAACCAGATGTAAAAAATTGCCTGCACTAGCACACTTTGTGAGGTAGACAGTAGCAGTTATATGTCTGGATTTTGGGAAATTTTATTTTCTATTTTTAAAAGCAATTGTTCTGCCCTTCACAAAAAGGATTGCCTAAGAAATTCAATAACTAATTATAGTCACTTGTTACTAGGAAGCACACCGTCACTGACTGACACTGATTTCAGATTTCTTTTTCTGTGACTTGTAGCTGCTTTCTAGTGCATTATGGATGAAAATAATATAATTGTAATTCATACGCAACAGGACAGAGGCATGCCACCTACATTATATCACTTCTAGCAAAGCCAGGTAGGAATGAGTTAAATCCTATCACTGCAGGTGATTAGCTATACCTGCCTAGCTTTTTACTAGAACCAGGGAACAAGGGTCTGTGTTCACTAGGTGTGTCAGTCTGCTGGTTGATTGTGCTACTGGTAAGTGACCAGCCAAAATGTGAGCTATACCTGAGAAAGATGTGTCTGGGTCTCTATCTGAATGGAAACTTCATGGGTCAGGTTGAAAAGCTGAGCAGCCTCGGTGTGCAGAGAACCAAGTAGAAGCTGCAGCCTGTTTAGTGTGAACTCTGCCTGGAGGTGAATACTTATGTTTGGTGCTGGAATCTCCTGGAGCTCACACTGAAGGAGATACCAAGACTGGTGGAATCTTGCCTCTTCTGTGTATAAAGTTTGCTCTAGGGAGATAGAACTGTAATCTGTTCAGGTGAGCCTGCACTGACATATGTATGCCCTGCTAACTGAACTGCTTATTTTCCCTGTGATACTTTTGTGCCCACAAGGGGCTGTTTTTTGTTTTGGAGTTTTATAAAAGCAATAAAATTATACCTGTTTGGAGCAACCCGCATTGTCTTTGTGAATGCTACCTATTGCCTACCTGAGAAAGTGAATCACTACACACTGATCAATCACCCTGGGTCTGGCAAAGCTGCTTGTTTCTTTCCTCTCTCTTTTTTCTTCTATCATTTGAATGAATGTATTATTCACAGAGTACTTTAATCATCTTCACAGCTGCAGTTGTACAACACATTACTGTCTGGGTCATTTGCCCATTACTTTAGGGCTTTGTGAGCTCTAACATCCCCTCATTATCCTTAATCACTATTAAATGGTTGCTGCATTTCCTGACTAGGCTTTTATACATTCTGATAAATCTCATGATTGGCTGTGCTATACCATATGATGTGAAAGCTGTAAGGAATTACAAAGAAGCATGCATAATTGTGCTTGAGGTCAGGGGGCCTTCTGTGGCTGATGTAGACCTTTGAAATATGTACAAAGATTGCAGTTTTTCCAGTATTTTGCATGCAATGGAATGCAATTTGTTAAAAATCTTTGAGACCTGTGAATTTTACAAAACTTGACTTAAATTTGATTTGCACCAAATCAATCCTCTTATCTGTAAATATAACCTATTTTTTATAAGATTGAAACAACATTTTGTAATTTCAATGAATTTCATGGCATTCTCAACCTATAATTTCACATGCTTAACTTTTATTTTGTTTCGTAAATTAGATTGTTGTATAAAACACCTATTAGTCCAAATTGCAAACTTATTTTTTCCATTTCTTTGCTCTAGCATTCCTCCCTTTTGTTTCAGACTGATTGTTACAATTCTTTACTCCTATGGGGTTTCTTTATCAGTCCAAACACTATGACTGCATTTATTTTTCATTGCTCATTGCTTTATTTTCTATAACTTCTTGACTTTTTACTGCTATATGCTGTGTGTTAGGTTAGTCTGGAATTCAGACTACAAATCATATATTACAATGCTTTTTAGACTATTAAACCTGTCTACTTTTCACCATGTGTCTGAAAAAAAGTAAAAATGAAAGTAGAATTATGAGTTACAGTCAACAAAGCTTTTTTTAACTTTGAGAAAGTTTTCATACATGAAGCTTAACAAACATAACTTTTAGATGACTGGCCTATTTGTGGATAGACATTGTTGAATGCATTTTTTTTTGTTAAAAAGTACCTGTCATAAAAATATGACCCTACATTTTTATTTTCATATATTACACATAAAAATTACAAAATTTCTAAACATAGTTAATTAAAAAATCACTAGGTAAAGTTGCTTGCATACCATGTGAAAGGCTCACGCCTGTTATGCAAATGTGACTATCTGCTAAAAGTGACTGCCAGCTCCCAGCAGGCTTAGCGGTACTACATTACTCCACAGCATTGAAGTGATCTATGTGCTCTGAGCAGCATGATCTATTTGCTCTGAGCAGCATACTCTCTCTGCTTAAAGCATAGAGAGCATGTCAAAGGCTTTGGTGTTAGCGATAAAGTATGTGTTACTGTTGAGGACATACTGTTACTTTATTAGAGGAGTTTTTCCTGTCTTTCTGCAGCGCTTCAGTGTGCATGACTGTCACACAGTTCTCTGCTCTGATCGGAGTGTTCTCACACCATGTAGACAAGTATCACAATCATGAACCCATAAGTGCTGTGAAGCCCTGATATAGTAGTTTTTCTTTGATGATCATGGTGATGGACATTAAAGTGGCCTTGAGAAATTCTTTTCAGGGGTAAATGTCTCCATCAGGAGCGCATATAATATCACTCCTGCAGTCTCTCTGTTCTGCTCAGTGAGGTTTCACTACTTAGACTGTAGAGGGAACTGCATTATATACTTCTGTCGGGGATATTGCTTTACTTCATGAGAGGAGATAGCACTTTATGAGTGATCGACAGATCCATGATTGTCCTACTGCTGTGATCTGTGTGGGACCACTCCAATCAGAGCGGAGATGAGTGTGACAGTCATGGACACTGAAGTGCTGCAGCATGGCAAGGAAAACTCTAATAAAGTAACACTATGTCCCCAGCATGGCGCTATATCACATGCACATTAGAAGCATCCGGGATGAGAATCCATGCCATCCACAAAATAGCACTGCACTTTCACTGGAAAATAAATATATAAATCAAAAGTTTTTAAATAGTTACTGACTGCTTTGAATCTATCTAAAACAAATAAACACAGTTACATATAAATATATAATATATTTTTTTATTTTTACATAAGTGTTTTTTTGCTGATAAGTGCTCTTTAACGTATGTTCTTCCATTAAATACACATTAAAATTGGGGCATCACTCTGTATTATTATTTTGAATTGAATTGTAAAGCGCTGCGGAATATGTTGGTGCTATATAAATAAGATTTTTTTTTCTATTTTGTTTTCCTTATTGTACAGGAAGCAGAGCCGAAAGGTATAAAGTATGACGGAGATGGTAGAGATAATAAGTGTTATGATCCAGTCCAGAGTTTGTTTTCAGCGGTCTTCTCTCTGGACTGGTCATGCAGGGGTTAATTCCACAGGGTTCAACTGTGCAGGCTCCTGAGTGCTGCTGATGGTGCTGTGGAATAAAGAGAAAAAAATATAATATATTGATATTGCATGGCCCTGGCTGAAACTCCAAAAATTGTTAGACATGTGAACATTTTTTTTTAAATGTGGTGGGTAATATTTACCTTCTGCTCACCATCATTGACCGGAGGAATGACAGGGCGTTCACATATTTATACTTGCTCCTGCGTCCTCCAGATCCACTCGGGGCCCCCCATCTCTTTGTTGAACTCCTTCTTGAAGCGATCCCTGATTGACCGCCACCACTTGCCAATTCTCTCACCTGAAAAGTGAAAGCACAAATTGGTTAGTATACATCAGTGTTTCCCAAACTCCAGTCCTCACGGCCCCCGCGGGTCATGTTTTCAGGATTCCCATAGTGTTGCACAGTGTTGAGAATTCCTGATGCCTTGATGATGCTTTCACCATCTGCGCAATACAAAGGAAATCCTGAAAACATGACCCGTGGGGGCCACAAGGACTGGAGTTTGGGAAACACTGCTTTGCATATAGCAACATAACTGAACTGTGTATACTTACGCGCTTGAATCTGGGCACGAACATCGAGGTCCTCCCAGTGGTCCACTAGTTGACATATTTGCTCCCAGAGCTGACTGGTCACAATGATATCGGCATGGCGGCGGTCCCCCATGTTCCACAGCGGCTCCCACTCTCGTATCAGATCGATGTGGAGGTCTACATCCAGCCCGGCCTCCTCACCGTCCGAGTCAGGAACACGCTGTGAAGCCTGTTAAAGAAGGCAAAAAACAAAAATTTAGACTCAAAACAACAACAAAAAGAATAAAAATTTTTTTAAAAGGTACTGTACCAGATGGAGACCGCCCTGATGCTGATGACCCTGGGAGGCACTTCGAGGACCTCTTGGCCGAGCACCGGATTCAGAAGACTAATAAAAAAAAATTATGTGCTTGGATGTTGGATGTAGGCATATGTGTTTTGTGCAGTGTGATATCTGTAATGATCTCTTTATGTGATGTACTAAATTGTTTTCTATGTGTTGTGTGTAGTGTGATGATGTGTTTCTGCGATGCATGCAAGAAACTTACCAATTGCAAGCCCACTCCAGGTATCTCTCCACCCCTTCTTTCTTCTTCTGCGAGCACCTCTTCTGCTGCAGCTTCCTGTTATACAAAAATTATCGATTAATATATTTAGATATACAGTACAGACCAAAAGTTTGGACACACCTCATTTAAAGATTTTTCTGTATTTTTCTGTATTTTCATGACAATGAAAACTGTAAATTCACACTGAAGGCATCAAAACTATGAATTAACACATGTGGAATTATATACTTAAAAAAAAAGTGTGTAAACTGAAATTATGTCTTATATTCTTGGTTCTTCAAAGTAGCCACCTTTTGCTTTGATGACTGCTTTGCACACTCTTGGCATTCTCTTGATGAGCTTGAAGAGGTAGTCACCGGAAATGGTTTTCACTTCACAGGTGTGCCCTGTCAGGTTTAATTGGGATTTCTGGCCTTATAAATGGGGTTGGGACCATCAGTTGTGTTGTGCAGAAGTCTGGTGGATACACAGCTGAATAGACTGTTAGAATTTGTATTATGGCAAGAAAAAAACAGCTAAGTAAAGAAAAACGAGTGGCCATCAATACTTTAAGAAATGAAGGTCAGTCAGTCAGAAAAATTGGGAATACTTTGAAAGTGTCCCCAAGTGCAGTTGCAAAAACCATCAAGCACTACAAAGAAACTGGCTCACATGAGGACCGCCCCAGGAAAGGAAGACCAAGAGTCACCTCTGCTTCTGAGGATAAGTTTATCCGAGTCACCAGCCTCAGAAATCGCAGGTTTACAGCAGCTCAGATTAGAGACCAGGTCAATGCCACAAAGAGTTCTAGCAGCAGACTCATCTCTACAACAACTGTTAGGCCGGGATCACACATGCGAGTAAATCGGCCGACACTCGCATGTGAAATCCCAGCTCTGGCGCCGGCACTTAGGAGTGGAGCGCGCGGCTGCATATAAATACATGCAGCCGCTCGCTCCACTCCCGAGTGCCGGCGCCAGAGCTGGGATTTCACATGCGAGTGTCGGCCGATTTACTAGCATGTGTGATCCCGGCCTTAAGAGGAGACTTCGCGCAGCAGGCCTTCATGGTAAAATAGCTGCTAGGAAACCACTGCTAAGGACAGGCAACAAGCAGAAGAGACTTGTTTGGGCTAAAGAACACAAGGAATGGACATTAGACCAGTGGAAATCTGCGTGGGTCTGATGAGTCCAAATTTGAGATCTTTGGTGTCAACCACCGTGTCTTTTGTGCGACACAGAAAAGGTGAACTGATGGACTCTACATGCCTGGTTCCCACCGTGAAGCATGGAGGAGGAGGTGTGATGGTGTGGGGGTGCTTTGCTGATGACACTGTTGGGATTTAATCAAAATTGAAGGCATACTGAACCAGCATGGTTACCACAGCATCTTGCAGCGGCATGCTATTTCATCCGGATTGCGTTTAGTTGGACCATCATTTATTTTTTAACAGGACAATGACCCCAAACACACCTCCAGGCTGTGTAAGGGCTATTTGACCAAGCAGGAGAGTGATGGGGTGCTCCGCCAGATGACCTGGCCTCTACAGTCACCAGATCTGAACCCAATCGAGATGGTTTGGGGTGAGCTAGACCGCAGAGTGAAGGCAAAAGGGCCAACAAGTGCTAAGCATCTCTGGGAACTCCTTCAAGATTGTTGGAAGACCATTCCCGGTGACTACCTCTTGAAGCTCATCAAGAGAAAGCTAAGAGTGTGCAAAGCAGTCATCAAAGCAAAAGGTGGCTACTTTGAAGAACCTAGAATATAAGACATATTTTCAGTTGTTTCACACTTTTTTGTTAAGTATATAATTCCACATGTGTTAATTCATAGTTTTGATGCCTTCAGTGTGAATGTACAATTTTCTTAGTCATAAAAATACAGAAAAATCTTTAAATGAGGTGTGTCCAAACTTTTGGTTTGTACTGTATATATATATAATATATATAATATATATATATAAAATATATATATATACAAATATATATGTATATATATATATATATATATATATATATATATATATACAGTCATGGCCAAAAGTTTTGAGAATGACACAAAAATTAATTTTTACAAAGTCTACTGCTTCACTTTTTCTAATGGCAATTTGCATATACTCCAGAATGTTATAAAGAGTGATCAGCTTAACAGCAATTACTTGCAAAGTCAATATTTGGCTAGAAAATGAACTTTATCCCCCAAAACACATTTCAACATCATTGCAGCCCTGCCTTAAAAGGACCAGCTAACCTCTTTTCAGTGATTGCTCCATTAACACAGGTGTGGGTGTTGATGAGGACATGGCTGGAGATCAATCTGTCATGATTAAGTAAGAATGACACCACTGGACACTTTAAAAGGAGGCTGGTGCTTGGCATCATTGTTTCTCTTCTGTTAACCATGGTTATCTCTAAAGAAACACGTGCAGTCATCATTGCAATGCACAAAAATGCCTAACAGGGAAGAGTATCGCAGCTAGAAAGATTGCACCTCAGTCAACAATCTATCGCATCATCAAGAACTTCAAGGAGAGAGGTTCATTGTTGCCAAAAGGCTTCAGGGCACCCAAGAAAGACCAGCAAGCGCCAGGACCGTCTCTTAAAAGTGTTTCAGCTGCGGGATTGGGCTACCAGCAGTGCAGAGCTTGCTCAGGAATGGCAGCAGGCAGGTGTGAGTGCATCTGCATGCACTGTGAGGCGGAGACTCTTGGAGCAAGGCCTGGTCTCAAGGAGGCAGCAAAGAAGCCACTTCTCTCCAGAAAAAACATCATGGACAGACTGATATTCTGCAAAAGGTACAGGCATGGACTGTTGAGACTGGGTAAAGTTATTTTCTCTGATGAATCCCCTTTCGATTGTTTGGGACATCAGGAAAACGCCTCATTTGGAGAAGACAAGGTGAGCGCTACCACCAGTCTTGTCTCATGCCAACTGTTAAGCATCCTGAAACCATTCATGTGTGGGTTGCTTCTCAGCCAAGGGAATCGGCTCTCTCACAGTCTTGCCTAAAAACACAGCCATGAATAAAGAATGGTACCAGAATGTCCTCCAAGAGCAACTTCTCCCAACCCTCCAAGAGCAGTTTGGCGATCAACAATGCCTTTTCCAGCATGATGGAGCACCTTGCCATAAAGCAAAGGTGATAACTAAATGGCTCAGGGAACAAAACATCGAGATTTTGGGTCCATGGCCTGGAAACTGCCCAGATCTTAATCCCATTGAGAACTTGTGGTCAATCATCAAGAGACGGTGGACAAATAAAAACCTAAAAATTCTGACAAAATGAAAGCATTGATTGTGCAAGAATGGACTGCTATCAGTCAGGATTTGGTCCAGAAGTTGATTGAGAGCATGTCAGGGAGAATTGCAGAGGTCCTGAAGAAGAAGGGTCAACACTGCAAATATTGACTTGCTGCATTAACTCATTCTAACTGTCAATATAAGCTTTTGTTGCTCATATGTTTGCAATTATTATATTTCTGTCTGTGATAAAAACATCTGTCAAACACACATAAAAACCAGAGGGCAGCAGATCATGTGAAAATATAATATTTGTGTCATTCTCAAAACTTTTGGCCATGACTGTACACACACACATTTACAGGGGGCATTTAAGCTTTATTGTTATAAGAGTACTTATGTGACCATCAAAAGAATACACGGCATCATTACTTTCTGTGGGTAAAATCTGGTCACTGTTTTCTAGGGAACTTACACAGGGCATTAATATTTTCTAGGGCCATGTTACCATCTAGAGGGGTGACACAAGATGATACAAATGGGTGGACACAAAATGGAGCACTGCTATTGTGCCAAATAGCCGGTGCACTAAAGGATGACGTGCTCTGAGATGGCATACCAGAGATGGAGTGTGATATACCTAAATACATAAAACAAAATCCAGAACATTTTTTAGCTCTTAGCACTGACAAAGCGAGGAGGGCTCCCAGAAGAAGAAGACATGTCTGTCTGGCTGTCCTTACTCTGCTGCTGCTCCTTACTCTGCTGCTGCTGGTTGCACTGCGGCTGCTGGATGCTCTACAGCTGGACACACTCTCGCTGGCCCCACTCTGTCGCTGTCTGCTCTGTGGCTGGATTCTCTGCGGCTGGCTCCTCTGTGGCTGGATGCTCTGCGGCTGGCTTGTGGCTGGATGCTCTGTGGTTGGCTAGCTGCATGGTAATGGATGAGGGCGCCACTGGCATTGTTTATTTATTTTTCCTGGGGCTGGCCAATTAGTTCTGAGCATGTTCAGACGTAAAAACTGGATCTTTTTCCGGCGCCCATAGACTTCCATTGTAGCAAAAAGCCGGAATGTTATGTTTCGGTAGCTGAGGAGAAATTGCAAAAATAGCAATACGTCAGAGAGGCTGGAAACTATTTGATTGCAGGAACCTAAACTAACCGCAACACTAGAAGTAGCCGTGGAGCATACCTACTGTGATCCTAGATGCCTCGTCACAGCCGGAGAGATAACTACACCTAAAGGCAGAAAGATGAAAGCTATCTGCCCCGTAGCAGAACCCCCAAAGAAATAGGAAGCCCCCAAACATGTAATGGCGGTTAGACAAGAAGAAAATATGGACACAGACAGAAAATAGAATGAGCAAACGCTGGGGCCAAATCTGTCTAGATAGAAAAGTATAGGAAAGAATTCTGACTGCAACCCAAAATAAACCTGACAAAAATACCAACACTTCTGATTAACAAAAAAACCTGAGATCACACGATCTTTACCACCTAAATCAGATCTCTGGTGTAACTCACAGCAATTCAGCAAAAAAAAAAGTGACAAAGGACAGAGCAAAAGTGCAAATACAAAATGAGCACAATTGCAGCGCCAGGCCCCAACAGGGGACCAGGCTGAATTCCACTGCAAGCAGCAAACCAGCAAGGAAAATCCATCCAGAGGAAAAAAAAACAGCAAATCACTTATCTGAAAGAGAGCAGGAATGCAAGCTGTGCTCCAAGCAAGACAAGGAGGAACAATTGATTACTGGCAAAGCTGATGGGAACTCAGGTCACTTATATCAGACCATTCAGAGCCAGCTGAAGGCCATTCAGCAATTAGTTCATTACTCTCAGCAACCACCGGAGGGAGCCCCAGCTCAAAAGTCGCCTCCAGAGTATTCACAACAGTACCCCCCCTTGAGGAGGGGTCACAGAACCCTCACCTGCGCAACCAGGCCGATCAGGATGAGCTCAATGATAGGCACGGATCAGTCTCCCAGCATGGATGTCCGAAGCAATCACCCAAGAATTGGCCTCCTGACCATAACCTCTCCACTTAACCAAATACTGGAGTTTCCATCTAGCAAAACGAGAATCCAATATTTTCTCAACCACATACTCCAAATTTCCCTCAACCAAAACAGGGTCGGGAGACGCAGCCATAGGAACCACTGGCTCGACAAACCTCTTCAATAAGGACTTGTGGAACACGTTATGGATCTTAAATGTCCCTGGAAGAAGCAAACGGAAGGAAACAGGATTAATAATTTCCATGATCTTATAAGGTTCAATGAACCTTGGCTTAAATTTTGGAGATGCAACCTTCATAGGGATATTTCTTGAGGACAACCAAACCAAGTCCCCCACTTTAAAACGAGGACCATCAGTCCTATGGTGGTTGGCAAACCGCTGGGCCTTCTCTTGAGAGACAACCTCTCCACTATCTGGTCCCAAATCTGCTGCATACGCTTCACAATAGAGTCAACCCCCGGACAGACAGAAGCCTCCGCCTGTCCTGAAGAAAATCGAGGGTGAAACCCAGAATTGCAGAAAAATGGAGACATCAAGGTGGCAGAGCTAGCCCTATTATTAAGAGCAAACTCAGCCAAAGGCAAAAAAGAGACCCAGTCATCTTGATCAGCAGACACAAAACATTTCAAATAAGTCTCTAAGGTCTGGTTTGTTCTCTCGATTTGTCCATTGGTCTGATGGTGAAATGCAGAGGAGAAAGATAACTGAACACCAAGTTTAGAACGAAATGTCCTCCAAAATCTGGAAACAAACTGGACTCCTCTGTCAGACACAATGTTCTCCGGAATGCCATGTAACCGAACCACGTGCTGAAAGAACAAAGGCACCAATTCGGAGGAGGAAGGCAACTTAGGTAATGGCACAAGATGTATCATCTTGGAAAACCTATCACAGATTACCCAGATCACGGTCATTCTCTGAGAGACGGAGGTCGGAAATAAAATACATAGAAATATGGGTCCATGGCCTCTTGGGTACAGGTAATGGCATTAACAAACCACTACAACGAGAGCAAGGCTTGGAACTAGAGCAAGTATCACAGGACTGCACAAAGTCTCTGACGTCACGTAACAAAGTAGGCCACCAAAAGGACCGACTCACCAAGTCTCTGGTACCAAAAATCCTGGGATGACCAGCCAATGTGGAACAATGAATCTCAGACATCACACTCTTCCTCCACTGGTCTGGGACAAACATTTTCCCATCAGGGCAGTGTTCAGGTTTATCCTCCTGACACCCTTCCAGAGCCAGTCTCAAATTGGGCGAGATGGCAGAAAGAACTACACCCTCTTTCAAAATAACAGTAGGATCAGATAACTCAGGAGAATCCGCAAAGAAACTCCTCGAGATGGCATCCGCCTTAACATTCTTAGTGCCCAGAAGAAAAGAAACCACAAAATTAAAACGTGTGAAAAACAAGGCCCACCTGGCCTGTCTAGGATTAAGTCGCTTGGCTGATTCGAGATAAACCAGATTCTTATGGTCCGTGAGGACCACCACCTGATATTTGGCTCCTTTCAGCCAATGTCTCCTCTCTTCAAAGGCCCACTTCATGGCCAATAACTCCCGATTACCCATCTCTTTGGGACAAAACGGCACCTGCCCCAATCTCAGAGGCATCAACCTCCACCTGAAACGGCAGAGAAACATTAGGCTGCCGTAGAACAGGCGCAGAAATTAATCTGCTTAAGTTCCTGAAACGCAGAAACTGCCTCAGGAGGCCAATTCACACCACATTGGAACCCTCTTTGGTCAAATCAGTCAATGGTTTAACAATACCGGAGAAATTACCAATAAATTTACGATAAAAATTGGCAGAACCCAAAAATCTCTGAAGAGCCTTCAATGAAGTAGGTTGAACCCAATCACAGATGGCCTGAACCTTGACCGGGTCCATTTCAATAACAGACAGAGACAAAATGAATCCCAGAAATGAGACCTTCTGTACGCCAAAAAGACACTTTGATCCCTTCACATACAGTGCATTCTCAAAATCTGGAACACAGTCCGAACATGTTTCACATGAGAGTTCCAGTCGTTGGAAAAAATCAAAATATCCAAATAAACAATCATAAATTTATCCACAAAATCCCTGAAAATATCATTCATGAAGGATTGGAAGACGGAAGGGGCATTAGTAAGCCCAAAAGGCTTCACTAGGTACTCAAAATGCCCCTCTGGGGTATTAAACGCCGTCTTCCATTCATCCCCGTGCTTAATGCGAATAAGGTTATACTCCCCCTTGAGGTCAAGTTTGGTAAACCAACTAGCACTTTTCACTCTGGAAAATAGGTCAGAAATCAAGGGTAATGGATATTGATATTTAACAGTGATTTTATTCAGGAGGCGATAATCAATACACGGCCTCAATGAACCATCCTTTTGGCCACAGAGAAAAAAACGGCGCCCAAGGGTGAAGAGGATGGTCTGATATGACCCTTGTCCAATGACTCCTTGATATAAGATCGCATAGCATCGTGTTCAGATACAGATAAATTAAAAAGGCGACCCTTAGGAAATTTACCACCAGGCACTAACTCAATAGTGCAGTCATAGCTCCAGTGAGGAGGTAAGGATGCAGACTTACTCTCACTAAACACATCCAAAAAATCAGTTAAAAAGCCAGGGACATCCTGAGACTGGGGAGAGGCAGAAAAAACAGGAGTGTCAGTATTAACACACTGGCAACCCCAACTGGTCACAGACACAGATTTCCAATCCAAAACAGGATTATAAGTCTATAACCAAGGGAAACCCAGTACAATAATGTCATGCAGATTATGCAACACCAGAAATTTGCAACTCTCCTGATGATCTGGTTCAACCATCATTATCACCTGAGTAGAAAACTGGGGTTTATTCTCTGCCAAAGGGGTAGAATCAATGCCCAGCAAAGGAATAGACTTCTGTAGGGGTACCATGGTAAACCCACAACGTTTGGCAAAATCAAAATCCATCAGGTTAATAGCTGCTCCTGAATCAACAAAAGCCTGAGCCAAAAATGTGGACAGTCAGCAAATCAGTGTAACAGTCAACAAAAATTTAATCTGAACACTACCCAAGACAACTGAGCGTGCAAAACAGTCTTCCCCGCTTAGGGCAGACGGAAATAGCATGAGAAGCATCACCACAGTAGAAACATAACCCATTGCGCTTTCGAAACTCATGACGCTGGGCCCCAGAAGTCACTCTTTCACACTGCATGGGCTCAGGAGCTGGCTCACAAGGCAACACTATCTCACGCATACCTCTGCAGTCACGCAAACATCTGTCAATTTGAATAGCCAAAGACATAGAATCATTGAGACCAGAGGGAACAGGGAATCCTGTTATGTTAGGTTGCTGAGGAGGACAGGAACAACAGCCGGGCAGCCGAACACCTGACATGTTGGTAACTAATGGGTTGCAGATTCCTAAACTAACTACACAACTAGAGGTAGCCATGGAGCGTTCCTACGTTGATCCTAGATGCCTCGTCACAGCCTGAGAGATAACTACACCTAAAGGCAGAAAGATGAAAGCTATCTGCCCCGGAGCAGATCCCCAAAGAAAATAGGAAGCCCCCAAACATATAATGGCGGTTAGACAAGAAGAAAGCACGAACACAGACAGAAAATAGAATGAGCAAACGCTGGGGCCACAAGCTGACTAAATAGGATAGGACAGGAGAGATTACTTTCTGCAACCCAGAAAACCCTACAAAAATCCAACAATTCTGATTACAAAAATACTGAGATCACACAATCTCGCCACCCTCTAAATCAGATCTCAGTGTGAACAAAACCAAGCCGCAGCCACTGAAAAAACAGGAAAAAGAAAATGAACAAGTAACAGTGGCTTCAGATAAACTGAGAGGAGCACAAGCCCCCCGGAGGGGAGCTGGCTGACCTCCACAGAAGTGCAGGGAACAATGCAAAAAGCAAGCACAAAAATAAAAGCAGAAAATATCTTATCTGATAGCAGAAGATGCAGGCAAGACTCAGCAAACTTCCAAATAAACCAGGAACCACAATTGAGACAAGAACAATTGATCACCGGCAACTATCATGGGAGGGAACCACCCTTATATCAGACCAGTCAGTGAACCCAGATTGCCATTCCTCACTGAAAGGTTCAGTACTGTCTGTAACCACCAAAGGGAGCCTCTGCTCAGAAACCATCTCTAGCACATTCATAACAGAATCCCACCATAACGTCGTTTACATTTTCTGACAGACCCTTCCGAAAAAGGGCTGCCAAAGCATCATCATTCCATTTGGTCAGGACTGCTCACTTTCGAAATTTCTGACAGTACAGCTCAGCATCTTCACGACCCTGATTTAATGCCAACAAGGTCTTGATCAGTGACATTAGGTTCATCGTACAATAACCCCAGACCCTGAAAAAATACATCAACATCATTCAAAACAGGATCCCCAGGTGTCAGGGAAAAAGCCCAATCCTGACCGTCGCCGCGCAGCAGAGAGATGACAATTTGAACCTGCTGTGCTGCGTTCCCTGAGGACTTATGCTTTAAGGCAAAAAACAACTTACAGTTATTTTTGAAATTCAGAAATTTAGACCAATCCCCCAAAAATAAATCTGGTATGGGGATCCTAGGTTCCACAACCGGCAACCTAGCAAGATACGTAGCAATACTCTGAACCTCAGTGGCAAGCTGCTCCACACGGCCAGACAACTGTGCAAACTTCATTGAGGAAAAAAATTCCTCCTCAGCACCCAGAGAAAAAGAGGGAAAAAAAATGCAACAAACAGAAAAAAATTTTTTCTGACAACTCCCTTTTTTCTTTTTCCGTTTTACTATTTGTCCCTTCTGTGACTACCATATAATTTTCAGTTTGGCCGGTAATACTGTTATGTTTCGGTGGCTGAGGAGAAATTGCAAAAATAGCAATACACCAGAGAGGCTGGAAACTATTGGATTGCAGGACCCTAAACTAACCGCAACACTAGAAGTAGCCGTGGAGCGTACCTACGGTGATCCTAGACGCCTCGTCACAGCCGGGGAGATAACTACACATAAAGACAGAGATGAAAGCTATCTTCCCCGTAGCAGAACCCCCAAAGAAATAGGAAGCCCCCAAACATGTAATGGCGGTTAGACAAGAAGAAAATACGGACACAGACAGAAAATAGAATGAGCAAACGCTGGGGCCCAATCTGTCTAGATAGAAAAGTATAGGAAAGAATTCTGACTGCAACCCAAAAAAACCCTGACAAAAATACCAACACTTCTGATTAACAAAAAACCTGAGATCACACGATCTCTACCACCTAAATCAGATCTCTGGTGTAACACACAGCAATTCAGCAAATAAAAAGTGCAAAGGACAGAGCAAAAGTGCAAATACAAAATGAGCACAATTGCAGCGCCAGGCCCCAACAGGGGACCAGGCTGAATTCCACTGCAAGCAGCAAACCAGCAAGGAAAATCCAACCAGAGGAAAAAAAAACAGCAAATCACTTATCTGAAAGAGGGCAGGAATGCAAGCTGTGCTCCAAGCAAGACCAGGAAGAACAATTGCTTACCGGCAAGGCTGATGGGAACTCAGGTCACTTATATCAGACCATTCAGTGCCAGCTGAAGGCTATTCAGCAATTAGTTCATTACCCTCAGCAACCCCGGAGGGAGCCCCAGCTCAGAAGTCGCCTCCAGAGTATTCACAACACCGGAAGCGCCATATCCGGCGTTGTCCAGTTTTTCTTCGCAGACAAAAATCGTTACTGTAGACGTTTTTTCCAGATGCCGGAACAAAAATTTTCTCCGGATCTGGCAAAAAACTGAAGAAACGCGATGCCATACCGCGCAATCCGGCGCTAATACAAGTCAATGGGAAAAAACTGATCCGGTGATAGATTACGTCGGATCCGGTTTTTCAAAAAATAGCCAGATCATGCCTAATGGAAAAAACCTGATGTGTGAGAGTAGCCTAAGCCAGATGCTCTGCACTACATGTGTGAATAATGCTGCATACAGACTATTATCTTTTTGTGCACTAATATACCAAACAATCACACTCTCCATGGATTGGTAGGTTGTGAGTAATTGTTTCATTAGTATTGCTGCACCTTTGTTGCTGCCATATTTAATCGGGTCCACTGCACCCTGATAGTGCATTTGTTGGAAGGCCTGGCAGGTAAGCATCTCTGCCTTTTTTTCTGCTGTGAGATGATGAAGTGACTACAGATTGCATCTATTAGACACAAAATGGTTGGAATTGGTTAAAATGTTTTGTCTTCATGTTATGATAGGATGATAAGTTCTGAAGTACAAACTGCTCTTCTAAAAAAGTTAAGTAAAATATTGTAATGTTAAGTTAGAAATAATAATATTTGTTATGTTATAAAGGAAAAAACTATATCAGAGATTAGCGAAACAGTCAAAGCCAAATTAATTTTGCCACAAATTTACCAAATCATTGGGTTTTCCTTAATCAGATTTTTTTGCGAATTCATATGAATTATAGAGTCAGAGAATGTAAGAAAAGAAACATCTCACAGGTCACCTGCCATTCTTCCCGCACCTACCATCCAGTGCTCTGCACATCCTTGTCATAACATTTAGTCAGAATCCGTTTGTCCTCTTCAGTGTTTTTTGCTCAGCATCGGGGCTTCTGGTACTGAGTAGGCCAAAGACTTCTTAACGCACATCTGAGTTGATGAGCATAGCATGAGGTATAGTTAGTGCCTGGAGAAGGCCTGTCTTGGTGTTATGATGCATGTCACTTGAGACGCTCACTGGACCTCGGACTTCATGATGTCACAACGTGCATCGTGACATCTTAGGCCTACTTGACACTGGAATAATTCAAGTCAAATTTGCTTGCCAGATTTGAGTGAACCGCCGACTTCAAATTTTGGCAGATTTGCTCATCACTAATATATATGTATGATTAAAGAGGTTTCTGAAAATATACTGTTAGAAATCACAAAAGTCTTTTCTCCAGATGTCATGTCCTTGTAAATAATTCAAACACAAATAGTAAAATATTTATGCTAGTTGGAATAATAAACATACTCTTTGTAAAGAGGTTTAACTGCTGAGAAACTCCTGTTATTGTATTATTTACTTATGTCTTCTGTATTTATTGCACATAGACTCATTTTTAAGTCCTACTCACACACACACAGACATTTAATTGCTTCTGTGTAATTACAGGAAATTTAAAAGCATTGCATACTTATTTTTTTTTCCTCGCATTAGCTGAGTTTGTATCTCTAAATATCCTGGACACTGCACAAATTTTATTGTCAGACTTCCCTCTTGCTACCTTAAACCAATTACTACAACAGAAATATGCCTTATTACTGTGTACGAGAATCACTAGGGTATAATACTTAAAACATGATACGCATAATCATCTGTTAATACTTATTCAAATGAATATTTATGACTGTATATTATTAGTTATGTGTAAAAAATGAGCCCCTTTGACTTAAAGTGAACCTGTCAGGCCCGATACCATTGTTAATCTTCAAATAAAAGATAAATCTGCAGGTTAATAGCATTATAGAGGTGCTTGACCGCAGTACTCAAAGTGCGGCACCCTGGAAAAAACTAACTATATTTCTACCGGGAGCCACTGGCTTTCAGTCATACAGGTGTGACCGGAGTAATTCCAGTCAGAGTTCACAGCACTGAGAGTGGCGGCTATAAGCACGCCCGGCACTGTCTAACAGCACGCTCTGCAGTGCAGAGTGCTGTGAGAGGTGATTGTAAGCACACGCGCCACTGCCTGACAACTCTCTGAGCATGGCATTAGTGCAAAACCGGTTGTCAGTCAGTGCTAGGATATCCTTACAGCTACTACTTTGGGTACTTCGGGCAGGCACCTCCACAATACTACTAACCTGCAGAGCTGCTTGTTAGTAGCATTATTGGACCTGACATGTTCCCTTTAAGTTTTGCTAAAGCACAGCTTATTTGTTCCATAAAATCTTAAAAAAGTTATCATTTTTCACTTTAAGTGTTAACCATCTTCATGATGTAAAAACAGTTCTAAAATGAATCTATTATTAGACATGAGCAAACCCGAACTGTAAATTTTAGGTCCGGTGCTGAACTCCAAAAACGGACTTCTGAAAGTTACAGTTCGGGAGTCCGGGTGGATAGAGAGAGATTTTCCAGCTTCAAAGTTCAAGTCACCATCAATTTCTATGGGATTCAGGTCAAGGTTCAAGTTCAGGTTGTTCTCGTACCCGAACCAAACTTTGAACTAAAATTTGGTCGAACCCGATGAACCCGAACTTTCTCAGTCCCGCTCTTACCAATCTGTTACATATTAGAATCTATAAGAAATATGTCCATTAACAGTAAAAAAGATGTCTCCTGTTGTGTATGTATATTATTTAGTGTATCATCCTAAAACACCCAGAATCTAAGGTAAAATGTAAGTTCCCAAGGAATAATGCACTTGCCTCCTGTTACTGGACTGTAGTGGTAGGTAAATGCAAAATGTGCAAAGTTTTATTTTCAGTGGTCACCACACTAGAAATGTAACAAACATTGATGATTCTGAAGATAGCAGAAAGCAAGCAACTTTTCGACCCAATCCTTGTTTTTTCAAGCATTGCTACAAGAAAGGTACACAGTAATTAGTGTGTTGATAAATACAAAACAAAAGATATATACATAACATATTAAAATATATATACATACTACAGCTCATATGTGAAGACTGCATAGAAGACAGTGGAATGAGTAAAGAGACAGGAAAAATTGTATGTAACATGGAGCCTGCTGATAGATAAATGGCCTAGCCAGGTAAAGTGTAGAATATATAGTAGAAACATGAACTTTGTTGTAAGTTTCCTATCCCATATGTATGTGATGGGATATGTCATGAAGTGAAAGCGTAGAGAGAAAAGGGAAGATAGAGGAAGAAATTAAGTAAAAAATGTTGGAACTAGTACCAACCTATTGTGGTAGATAACCAGAGGTAAGTGCATGGGAATTCCTTCAGTGCTTTTAGATCTAGTTGGGCTTAGTCCTGATCAGCCAGAACCAATCTACCCTGCTGAGTCCACACCTTCTCTAATTCCATTACTGGGCTGGCTACAACGGACAATATGTCGCATAAAGCTTTCTGTTTTAAAGCTTCCCGAACTTTAGCTATAGACTGACGTTGGACGTCACAGACTTCCTGCTGTTTGAAAAAATATTAGGACTTTCCCAGTTCTGATACATCTTTATGTTTGTTTGTGAATTAATTTTATATGTCATTGAATGAATTAAAGATAATCTTAAGTATGATGGCATAAGTGATAGAGACATAAACAACAGATTAATACATTTCCTATATATCCTCATTAGGGCATTGAACAAAAAATGTTATCTTGGCACAATTTGAAGACCCATTACTGTAGATCTGGAGACACTAGTATCACAGAAAAGGAAATAACTTTTGGGCAGAGTTCTTTCAGCAAAAGTCCAAGAAAAACACTTGATCTTGGTACTCTCTAAAAGCCATTTCCAAGCGGAATCTATTGATTAACATAACAGGAAATGTTAGTGACTCATTAGTCTTAAATAACCTTAACAATATATACTAGAAGGCTTTACACAATATTCTTCTTCCATTCTCCATTGACTCACTGTTACAATGTTAATTTCTTCAAAATTCATTAGAGTTTAAGCATCTTTGGAATTTTATAACTTGTGTAAGGAAAGGGACGTCACCATTTTGTATAGTGCCTATACCAGCCTCCATTTTGTCAGTTCACAGAGCCACAAACTATTAACTACACATTGCCTATTAGCATATCCAGTACGACAGGTTTTGATGTCCACTAGGAATCAAAGGGGCTTTAGCATGCTAATTAGTTTAGGCCAGTGTCTGAATAAGATGGTCAGTCGTATGGTAAATAGCTCAAGCTCAAGCCATTGTTTCCTGCTCCATATGAATTGCAGGCCAGTTAATATGCGTGCTTCAAAGCAGTGGGGAAGGGCCTAGCAGGTTTAAAAGCTGTAGCCAAGAAGAGGCTGGCCTCTCATTCCATTTTCTCACAGCAGCAGAAGCACAAGGGACAGTCTTGCCAAATGGAGCTGCAGCACATGCATTGGGGACTGTCCAGCAACTGAAGACTTTCACCTGGGGAACGCAGAGCTCCATGCCTCCCCATGACCATACTACAACCCGGTAATATTGATCTATAGCTAATACCTTTAAGCCTTGTACATTATTGTTGTATTCTTACTCTGACTGCAAATCCATTGTAATTACGTTGTATAGCTTTACTGTATATTTCTGTAATTATCTAATGCACCCTTAAGGCAAATTAAACCATAAAATTAATCTTGGGCTGATGCTTTTACTTTGATCACGAATCTTAGAATACCCAGTGGGTAACAGGACACCTTCCCCGGCGGCCTTTTGCTCTAGGTGCAGTTCTCTTACTGACCTGAGAGACAAAGGGGGGCGCCGGAGAGCTGTACCTGTGGAGTTACGTCCCATTGGTGACGTGGGAGGAAAGGGATCGTCCGTCACATTTGGTAGCGGCGGCGGTATCAGAAGCTGTGATACCCGGGCTACCGTGTGGCGGTCGGCTTAGTTCCTCACAAATTGGTGGCAGCAGTGGGATCAGAGTAATAGTGTGCGTGTGACCCCTACTCCCAGACACTAGAGACTACCAGCGGTACTTTCACTGCTGGGGTCTTAAAGTCAGCCCAGCACTAGACGGTCAGAGTGTGAATATAATAAGTTGTGTGCAAGATCAGGGTTGCAGCTGTGTCAGTAACCAAAGGTTCCCAAGATGGCAGAAGGCACCAGGAGTAAGGCAAGGGGGGAGGCCAATGCTATGGTCTATGAGGGGTTCGATACCGATGAGGGAGAGCTCAGTCATGGCTCCCCAAGGAGCCCGACCCCCGTGCTCAGTCTCACAGTGGACTGTCCACCCCCTACCCGTCCCAGCCTGTCCAGATCGGAGGCCATTTTCCAAGCGGCTATGGCACAGCTCGAGGCTGGTAATGACGCCGCCTATGACAGACTCCTGGTGGCGGCAGAGAAAGCAGCAGAGCGTGAGCAAGCAGCTGCGGAGCGTGAGCAAGCAGCGGCAGAGAGAGCAGCAGAGCGTGAGAATGCAGAACGTGTGTTGCAGGCTACAGAACGCCGTGAAGCTGCGGAGCGCTGGCACCGACTGGAGATGGCTCAGCACGGGCCCCCGCCGGACGCACCAGGCCCACCGGAGACAAGGGCTTCCAAGGTCCGGGCGGAGGGCTTTCCCTTACTTGAAAAGGATGGAGACCTGGATTCCTTTCTGCTGGCTTTTGAGAGGACATGCCTCCAACATCATCTGGCCCCGGATCAGTGGGCAAGGTACCTGACCCCCCGTTTGAGGGGTAAGTCCCTGGAAGTTTTGGGGGACTTACCTGCCGGGGAGGAGCAGGACTACAACAGCATCAAGCGGGCCCTGATCCAGCACTACAACCTCACCCCGGAGTCGTACCGCAGGAAGTTCAGGAGCCTGCAGCGGGATTCAAAGGACACCTGGACCGACCACATGCGGGCACTGCTGAGAGCTGCGGAGCACTGGACCTCGGGTCTAGAGCTCACTACCCGCCAGGAGGTCCAGGAACTGTTCGTCACGGAGCAGTTCTTGTGGAACTGCCCAGAGGACCTCCAGCAGTTCCTCCATGACCGGAAACCAAAGGGGGCTTCTGCTACAGCCGCCCTGGCAGACGAGTATGCCAACAACAGGGCACCGGAGCCAAAGAAGCCAGCCAGCAGCACCTGGAGAGGGGGTAAGCCCAATCCTGCCCCAGCCCCATATCCAGCCCCCAGAGTGCAAGGGGTGTACCCCCCGGCTGCCCTCTCCAGGCCAGGAACAGAACCCAGACGTTGCCATAATTGCAATCAGCCAGGACACTTTAAGGCTGCGTGTCCCCAGCGCCAGAAGGCCCCATCCCTGTCCCAGAAACCGACCACTGTTTTGTGTGTGGGAGGGGGTGGTGGGAGGTCCCTAGACAATTACCAACCCGTCACCATCGTCCGCTCAGCGGTCATGGGACTGCGGGACACAGGCGCTGAACGAACCCTGGTACGCCCTGAGGTGGTGTCCCCTCAAGACTTGGTACCTGGGAAAACCCTTTCCGTCTCCGGAATTGGAGGCATTGAACCGGCACTGCCCATTGCCAAGGTTTATTTGGACTGGGGCGCCGGGAGGGGGATGCGGGAGGTGGGAGTAACGCCAAATATTCCTGCAGATGTGTTGCTTGGGACTGATTTGGGGCGGCTAGTGTCCCAGTATGTGGCCACTGAACCCCCAAGATCGGCTCCCCAAGAATGTCATGACTCTACTGTGAATGCTAATGTTAATGTATTGAATGTGCCTCCAACAGTGGAGGAGGGAGTGAAACCTGATGGTAAGCCATGCACTGACACTACACACACAGGGCTCACAGTGAGGACGGGTGAGGAGGCTGTAGGGGAGAGCTCAGAGGTGGAGGGAGGGGCTGCTATGGACAGTATATGGCCCCTAAGTGAATCCAGCCTGCTGAGTCTAGGGCCCCTGCAGGAAGAGGAACAGGCCATGGGGGAGGGGGCGTCCCGGGAGAGGAGCCACCAGGTAAGACCCCAGGTCAGGAGTTCCCCACATCAGGGATGTCAGGAAGTCAGGGAAGTCTGCCTGACCCGGCGACTTGGTCAAGGGACGAGGGAAGGCAGGCGCTACCCGTGGTCTCAGCGGTCGTGGCCGCTGTTACCAGGAGTGGGAGCGCTGAAGCCCAAGGAGCCTCGCGGAGGTCCGACGGTTTCCCCCTCTCCGACCAAGTGGCTGCCGAGTCAGACAGTAGCCAGGAGACAGATCCCGGGGAACTGACAGAGGACATGGCAGTTTCATCAATTCTTGCCATATCAAGTCAGGGATTTCAGGCAGCGTTGGAAGCTGACCCTAGCCTGAAGACTCTCAAGTAACAGGCGGCACAGCCTCCCCTGGAGTCCGAACGCGAGCGAGTGGTTTGGGACCAGGGACGGCTGTACCGGGTAACGGTCCAGCAGGGTTCACCGGAGGCGTGGCCCAGGGACCGACAGTTAGTGGTGCCCCATCCGTTCAGGGTGGAATTGTTGCGGATCGCACACGAGAATCCAATGGCCGGACACTTAGGGATCACTAAAACCAGGGCCAGGCTAGCTCAGCATTTCTACTGGCCTGGAATGAGGACCGAGATGATAGCCTACTGCCGTTCGTGTGACACCTGTCAGAGGGTGGGGAAGGCGGTGCCACGCCCCAAAGCCCCACTGGTAACTCTGCCCATCATCGAAGAGCCTTTCACGAGGGTGGCTGTGGATATCATTGGACCTCTGTCCACTCCCAGCCGCTCCGGGAAATGCTTCATACTAACGGTAGTGGACTATGCCACCCGGTACCCGGAGGCGGTAGCTTTGTCGTCCATTCGGGCCGACAAAGTGGCCACTGCCTTACTGGAGATTTTCTCCAGAGTGGGGTTTCCCAAGGAAATGCTCACCGACCGAGGGACCCAGTTCATGTCGCAGCTGATGGAGTCTCTCTGTAAGCAGGTACAGGTGCAACATCTGGTGGCCAGCCCGTATCACCCACAGACCAATGGCTTGTGTGAGCGGTTCAATGGCACCTTAAAGCAGATGCTGAAGACGTTGGTCGACTCCCACGGGAGAGACTGGGAGCGGTATCTCCCACACCTGCTGTTTGCCTACCGGGAGGTCCCACAGGCCTCAACGGGGTTCTCCCCCTTTGAGCTCCTGTACGGGCGACGTGTACGGGGGCCCCTTGCTTTGGTGAAGGAAGCATGGGAAGGGGATTTAGCCACCCCTGGAGTGTCGGTCATTGAGTATGTCGTGCGCTTCCGGGACCGAATGATGGCCTTGACGCGGCTGGTGCATGACAATATGGCCCAAGCTCAGGCTGACCAGAAGCGATGGTACGACCAGAATGCTTGTGAGCGGACCTACCAGGTGGGTCAAAAGGTGTGGGTACTGGTCCCCGTACCACAAAACAAGCTTCAGGCAGCCTGGGAGGGTCCATACCTCGTGCACGAGCAGCTCAACGCCGTCACTTACCTGGTCACCCTGGACCACGCCCGTGGAAGGAGGAAGGCCTTCCATGTGAACATGATGAAGGCCCATCATGAGCGGGAGGCTTATGCTCACCCAGTGTGCAACCTTCCAGAGGAAGGAGAGGCAGAAACCCTCCTCGATCTGCTCACCCAAGCCAAGGCGGTGGATCCATCGAGGATGTGGGGGTTGGCCACCAGCTCTCAGAGGACCAACGTTCCCAGCTGGGGGCCACCCTGCACCCCTTTTGGGAGCTGTTCAGCAGCCTGCCCGGAAGGACTGAGGCAGCAGTCCATGACGTGGACACTGGTAACCACCCCCCAATCCGGCATTCAGCATATCGGGTCTCTCTTGAGGTGCAGCAGCAGATGCGCCAAGAGATAGACGAGATGCTGAGGCTGGGGGTGATCCAAGCGTCCAACAGCGCGTGGGCTTCGCCTGTAGTCCTCGTCCCTAAAAAGGACCGAACTACGCGGTTCTGCATGGACTACAGGGGGCTCAACGCTGTGTCGGTCACCGATGCGTACCCAATGCCGCGCATCGATGACCTGCTCGACCAGCAGGCCGGGGCCAAGTACCTGACCATCATGGATCTGAGCAGGGGGTATTGGCAGATTCCACTGACCCCTAGGGCACGGGAACGCTCTGCCTTTATCACCCCATTCGGACTGTACGAGTCCACGGTGATGCCCTTCGGCATGAAGAATGCCCCTGCCACTTTTCAGCGGATGGTCAACACGCTGCTCGAGGGACTGGAAGGGTATGCGACTGCGTACCTGGATGACATTGCCATCTTCAGTCCCACCTGGGAGGATCACCTAGAGCACCTGGTGCAGGTGCTCGGGCGGATCCAGCGAGCAGGCTTGACCATTAAGCCGGAAAAATGCCAGCTGGGTATGAGTGAGGTCCACTACCTGGGACACCGGGTAGGTGGGGGAGCTTTGAAGCCAGAGCCCGGGAAGGTGGATGCCATCGCATCCTGGCCCACCCCCAGGACCAAGAAGCAGGTGATGTCCTTTTTGGGTACTGCTGGGTACTATAGGAGGTTTGTTCCACACTATAGTGCCCTGGCCAAGCCCCTGACGGACCTCACCAAAAAAAAGGCTGCCCGTCGCAGTCGACTGGACAGTCGCCTGCGAGACAGCTTTCCAGGCACTCAAGACCGCCCTTTCTAGTTCTCCGGTACTACAGGCAGCCGATTTCACGCGGCCATTCTAAGTGCAGACCGACGCCAGCGACTTCGGCCTCGGTGCTGTGCTCAGCCAGGTTGACACTACGGGCCATGAACACCCCATTTTGTACCTGAGCAGGAAGCTCCTGCCGAGGGAAGTGGCCTATTCCACGATGGAGAAGGAATGTCTGGCAATTGTGTGGGCCCTGCAGCGTCTGCAACCATACTTGTACGGACGCCAATTCACCGTGGAAACAGACCACAACCCCCTCAGCTGGTTACACACGGTCTCTGGGACGAATGGGAGGTTGCTACGCTGGAGCCTCGCTCTCCAACAGTACCACTTCACCATTCGCCACAAAAGAGGCAGGGACCATGGTAACACTGATGGGTTGTCCCGGCAAGGAGAGGGTGCGGTAGGGCGCACGGGGGAACACAGGAATGTGATACCCCCTAGCGCCCTCAAAAGCAGGGAGGTGTAAGGAAAGGGACGTCACCATTTTGTATAGTGCCTATACCAGCCTCCATTTTGTCAGTTCACAGAGCCACAAACTATTAACTACACATTGCCTATTAGCATATCCAGTACGACAGGTTTTGATGTCCACTAGGAATCAAAGGGGCTTTAGCATGCTAATTAGTTTAGGCCAGTGTCTGAATAAGATGGTCAGTCGTATGGTAAATAGCTCAAGCTCAAGCCATTGTTTCCTGCTCCATATGAATTGCAGGCCAGTTAATATGCGTGCTTCAAAGCAATGGGGAAGGGCCTAGCAGGTTTAAAAGCTGTAGCCAAGAAGAGGCTGGCCTCTCATTCCATTTTCTCACAGCAGCAGAAGCACAAGGGACAGACTTGCCAAATGGAGCTGCAGCACATGCATTGGGGACTGTCCAGCAACTGAAGACTTTCACCTGGGGAACGCAGAGCTCCATGCCTCCCCATGACCATACTACAACCCGGTAATATTGATCTATAGCTAATACCTTTAAGCCTTGTACATTATTGTTGTATTCTTACTCTGACTGCAAATCCATTGTAATTACGTTGTATAGCTTTACTGTATATTTCTGTAATTATCTAGTGCGCCCTTAAGGTAAATTAAACCATAAAATTAATCTTGGGCTGATGCTTTTACTCTGATCACGAATCTTAGAATACCCAGTGGGTAACAGGACACCTTCCCCGGCGGCCTTTTGCTCTAGGTGCAGTTCTCTTACTGACCTGAGAGACAAAGGGGGGCGCCGGAGAGCTGTACCTGTGGAGTTACGTCCCATTGGTGACGTGGGAGGAAAGGGATCGTCCGTCACATTTGGTAGCGGCGGTGGTATCAGAAGCTGTGATACCCGGGCTACCGTGTGGCGGTCGGCTTAGTTCCTCACAACTTGTATTTGGCGTTTTTTTATATTATATCTTTTTTACTGAAAAGCAAAAGTTATTTTATTGTACTGTTTATCAGCAGAATTTGATTCCAGCTAAAATACTCCTGGCAATGTTTATTTCTGGCAGTTACTTAGATTTATATTTCACCAGATATTCTGATGCAAAGAGGGACAGATGTTCACATGATGATAGGAAGGATTACTCCAATGTATCTTAAATGCTCTTAATGGTTCCCGAGACTACCGTTTGTGATCAGAAGGAAGTAAGGTGCGATCATTAGAGATCAATCTTTCTTGTGCTGGTCATTATAAGTTATCTTGTGAAGGTTGGTATGCATAACTAGTAGAAATGAGTGGATCTTTTTAAATTCAAATTTGTTACCTTCGCAATGCTTTCCCCAAAATATGATTTGTGGCAAATAAATTCACTTCACTGCAAATCTCAATATCACATATCTGGAAAATCTGTCCCTAAAGTCTCATAGGACAGTATTAAACCCTTTTTGAGCTGTTTTAGTGCAAACAAGCCTTATTACTTTCCAAGTGACCACAATCTATTTGGCTATAAGAAAATTAATGATAACTCGTGGTAGCCAACAGCAGATTCAACAACACACTGCACTGCCAAGAATTTCTAAGGGTATGTGCACACGTTTAGTATTTGCTGCAGTAAAATCTCAAAACTGGAGTGTTAGCAGGAAAAACACTGTGTAAAATATTCGTTCTTTCTTTATTCTATGTATTTTTTCCCATTCATTTGAATGAGTGAAGTGCGCTGAAAAAGTACTGAAAGAGTTGACGTGCTGCAGATTTGAAACTTCTTCAAATTTGCAAGGAAAAAAATAAATTACTTGTGCTTGTGATTTCAGAGATCTCATTCACTTTGTTGGTACAGTAAAACACATTTTTTTCTTTTCAAAGTTGCAGCATGTGAGCATACCCTATAATTGTAAAAGTAATCCAAAAATTATCCTTTTTTTGTGGGCAGATTCCTGTCTTGCTGGGTAGCTTAATGATGTAATATTGAAATATTACAAGGAAGTATGAAACAATATACAATGCTTTGAAAAAGTATTTATACCCCGTGATGTTTGCCATATTTTTTCACTTTACATGCATAAACTTAAATGCATTTTATTAGGATTTATGTGATATAACAACAGAAAGTAGGAAGTATTTGTGAAGTGTAAGGGAAATTATATAAGGTGTTCTAAATGTTTTAAATGTATAAATCTGAAAATTGTGAGGTGTATTTATATTTGACCCCCTGTAGTCTGATACCCCTAAATAAAATCATCCTGACTGACCAAATAGAAGTCAAATAGTTAGTAAAGTGAGGCCACCTGTGTGTAATTTATTCTCAATATAGCTACAACTGTTTTGTGAAGGCCTCAGAACAGTGCACCACAGAAGTGGCAGATGTGCACCACAATCAGATTTAGTCATTTATATCCCTATCTGCAATGATGAGCTATTCGCTCTGTCCTCCTATCCCTAGCCTTTAAAATCCTAATATGGACATTACTTTTTCTGCTCTCATCTTTTATAGTCCATGTAATGGCCTCTTCTGATTGGCTTTGCTAGACCATGTGATGTGATTGCTGAAAGGCGTTATGGGGAAGCATGTTCTGTATTTTTTTTGCAATCCTCATGAATTGAATTCCAAGTTCGATTTTGCAGATTTCAGGAAATTGACACAATGATGATTCACAGTGGATCGATCCGCTCATCTCTGATAACGAGTGTAAGACTTTTGTTGCTGCACTTGTTCAGAAGAAATGGTAACCAATTATGGTTATGAAAATTATAGATATTGCAAATATAACAAGGGCTATTATGCATGTGAACTATTTAAAAGCGGCCACCATATATTATATGAAGCACTATATTTATTATTAATTACAGAAAAGACTGTACAACATGTATTTCTGGGCACCATGACATTTTAGTCAACACAACTGTCACGGTTCTGTTGTTAGGTGTCCCGGGACCAGGGGCTCCTTCCCTGTCCCTGAAGCTAGGGGTGTTCTTGATCGCCCTGCTCCCTGGATTATTTCTGATGTTGAAGACTCCGCATCCACGCACCTTGCCTTAGCTCCTGAATTGACTCTCTGTCTGTACCCTTCCCCCACCCAGGGAAAAGGGGAGTAGTAGTGTACCGTAGTTCACCAACCAGACTAACAAGGTAATATGAACAGGGGTAAGGAAAAATACCAAACATACAAATATACTCACACATATAACTGGAATGCAGCGGGGAGTGGAGGATGGAGTTAAATCAAAGTAGGAGAAGAATGGGAATTATCACACACTCAAAACTTAGTAACAGTCACTGATAAATCCACCAAATGCCTTCTCCAATAATATCCAACAACAACCTCGAGCCATGCAGCATAAGCTACTCTGACAATGAGTGCTAGCCAGGACGCAGTTTATATAGGAGATGGGAGTGGCTAACAGAGCACATTTGAGAGCCTTAACCCTCCAGAAGCACTCTACAGAGCAGATTAACTCCTGCACTGCCAAAATAAATTTACACCATTTAATATGAAGATGAAGTGCTTTTAATCAGTACAATCAGTACAGGAGTAGGAGAAATCAGACGATGCGGTCTTCCGAATTCTCTCTGTTTTGTTAAACCCATAACAACACCATTCAAGCAGGAATAACCTTAGACATAACTTGAAGCTTATGGATCCTAATGCAAAATCTGACAACCAACCTACCATGTTCTATTTGTAATAATGGTGTCATCTAATGTAGTTGAAGGGCATTTAAACAACAGGACAACAATGCCACAACAATGCCACTGCTAGCTTTGCACCTCCTATAGCTTTGCCCATGCTTGTAGTCTTGTTTTAATAAATCTCAAAATGCCGATTTGGATTTTGGCAAAACTTTCTCTTCTAACAGATTTGTGATATAATTGTAAAAGAAATTAATTTATATTAGTGCTAACTTCACATTAAACTAGATATTACATATATCTATTAAGCAAAAGGCATCACCTTCACATTGTTATCTTAAAAAAAGAACAAATAACAAAAAATAAACATATACCGTATATACTCATGTATAAGCCGACCCTTGTATAAGCCGACCCCCCTAATTTTGCCACAAAAAACTTGGAAAACTTATTGACTCGCGTATAAGCCGGGTGTATAAGTTGCCGTCCTACTCTGTGCTCCCCCATCCAGCTCTGTGCGCCCCCATTCTCCTCTGTGCTCCCCTCCTCCTGCTCCATTATCCTGTCCTGCTCCGTGCTTTCCATCCTCCCCCGTCCTGCTCCATGCTCCCCCATCCAGCTCTGCACTCCCCCATTCTCCTCTGTGCCCACCCCCGTCCTGCTCCGTGCTCTCCGTCCTCCCGTTCTGCTCCGTGCTCTCCGTCCTCCCCCGTTCGCTCCGTGCTCTCGCCCCCCCGTTCTGCCCGTGCTCTCCGTCCTCCCCCCGTCCTGCTCCGTGCTCTCCGTCCTCCCCCCGTTCTGCTCCGTGCTCTCCGTCCTCCCCCGTTCTGCTCCGTGCTCTCCGTCCTCCCCCCGTTCTGCTCCGTGCTCTCCGTCCTCCCCCCGTCCTGCTCCGTGCTCTCCGTCCTCCCCCCGTTCTGCTCCGTGCTCTCCGTCCTCCCCCCGTTCTGCTCTGTGCTCTCCGTCCTCCCCCCGTCCTGCTCCGTGCTCTCCGTCCTCCCCCGTTCTGCTCCGTGCTCTCCGTCCTCCCCCCGTTCTGCTCCGTGCTCTCCGTCTTCCCCCCCGTCCTGCTCCGTGCTCCTTGTCCTCCTCCATGCTCCCCCCATCCTCCTCCATCATACTCAACCTCCCCGTGCAATCGCTGAACGTCCCGGCCGGCAATCCTGCGTTCTCCCCGGCTTCCTGCAGCTCTCCAGCGCTGAGCGGTGACGTAATACCGCTCATTAAGGCCATGAATATGGAGGCCACGCCCATGGGAGTGGCATCGCGTCCACATTACATGACCTTAATGAGCGGGTATTACGTCACCGCTCAGCGCTGGAGAGCTGCAGGAAGCCGGGGAGAACGCAGGATTGCAGGGACGTTCAGCGATGGCACGGGGAGGGTGAGTATGATGTCCCAGCCACTGGCTCCTGCCGCCGCATCCCCTCCCCTGCTGGTTTCTGCCCTATGACTCGTGTATAAGCCGAGGGGGCATTTTTCAGCACAAAAAAAGGTGCTGAAAATCTCGGCTTATACACGAGTATATACGGTACTTATCTACCGGATCCCTGCCATTCAAGTATTACTGAAAATGTCTCCTGATGGTCTGTATGCTTCCTCTTTTCATCTGAGACATCAAGCACTTATTGATTTTTTGCAGTGGTGTCTCTTCTGGCCCCAATGGAACATCACCATTGTTCATTGATTGGCTGCAGTGGTGACTTGACATCCCGTAACAGAAGACCAAAAAGAAGACTTCTGAGAAACACTGTCTGGAGGATTCTTTTTATTCTGTCTGTTTATTATTTTAAGACCATTTTTAAATAAGATAAAGGATAGCCACTTTAAATAACACTTCAACACTTTAATTATGCAATATGCTTCAAAGAAAACCTGACAGCTGGTATATGTTGCTCGATCCACGGGCCGCGTGTATGAGACCTGGCTGCATGACTTCAGTCATTTATGATTTACTCTGAAACCCTGAAGCATGAAAGCATAGTTTAACCCCTTAACACCCAAGGGTGGTTTACACGTTAATGACCGCGCCAATTTTTACAATTCTGACCACTGTCTCTTTATGAGGCTATAACTCTGGAACGCTTCAACGGATCTTCACGATTCTAAGAATGTTCCTCGTGACATATTGTACTTCACGTTAGTGGTAAAATTTATTCGATGTAACTTGCGTTTATTTTTGAAAAAAACGCAAATATGGCGAAAATTTGGAAAATTGTGCAATTTACAAACTTTGAATTTTTATTCCTTTAAAACAGAGAAATATGTCACACAAAATAGTTAATAAATAACATTTCCTACATGTCTACTTTACATCCGCACAATTTTGGAACCAAAATTTTTTTGATAGGAAATTATAAGGGTTGAAAGTTGACCAGCGATTTCTCATTTGTACAACAATTTGAAGTCACTTTGAGGGGTCTATATGGCAGAAAATACCCAAATGTGACACCATTCTAAAAACTGCATCCCTCAAGGTACTCAAACCCACATTCAATAAGTTTATTAACCCTTCAGGTGCTTCACAGGAGCTGAAGCAACATGGAAGGAAAAAATTAATATTTAACTTTTTAGTCACAAAATTATCTTTTGCAAACTTTTCACAAGGGTAAAAGGAGAAAATGGACAGATAAAGTTGTTGTGCAATTTCTCCTGAGTACGCCAATACCCCATATGTGGGGGAAAACCACTGTTTGGGCACACAACAGAGCTCTTAAGAGAAGGAGCGCCTTTTGACTTTTTCAAACCAAAATTGGCTGGAATTGAGATTGGATGCCATGTCGCATTTGGAGAGCCCCTGATGCGCCTAAACAGTGGAAACCCCCACAAGTAACACCATTTTGGAAACTAGACCCCCTATGGAACTTATCTAGATCTGTTGTGAGCACTTTGAACCCTCTAGTGTTTCACAAAAGTTTATAATGCCTGGGTGTGAAAAAAAAACAACAATTTTCCACAAAAATGATTTTTTAGTCCCAAATTTTTGATTTTTCCCAAGGAAATTGGACCCCAAAAGTTGTCCAATTTGTCATGAGTACGCTAATACCAAATTTGTGGGGGGGGAACTGTTTGGGGCACGGCAGGGCTTGAAAAGGAAGTAACGTTTTGGAATGCAGACGTTGATGGGGGTCATGTTCCGTTTGCAGTGCCCCAGATGTGCCTAAACAGTGGAAAACCCCCACAAGTGACCCCATTTTGGAAAATAGACCCCCTAAGGAACTTATCTAGATCTGTGGTGAGCACTTTGAACCCCCAAGTGCTTCACACAAGTTTATAATGCCTGGGCATGAAAATAAAAAATTCTATTTTTTTCCCAAAAAAATTATATTTTAGTCACCAATTTTTTATTTTCCCAAGGATAACAGGAGAAATTGGACAACAAATTTTATTGTCCAATTTGTCCTGAATACGCTGATGCCCAATATGTGGGGGAAAACCACTGTTTGGGTGCACGACAGAGCTTGGAATGGAAGGAGCACCATTTGACATTTTCCAACCAAAATTGGCTGGAATTGAGATCGGACACCATGTTGAATTTGGAGAGCCCCTAATGTGCCTAAACAGTGGAAACCCCCAACAAATGACCCCATTTTGGAAACTAGACCCCCTAAGGAACTTATCTAGATCTGGGGTGAGCAATTTGAACCTCCAAGTGCTTCACACAAGTTTATATCATAGAGCAGTAAAATTAAAAAATCATATTTTTCCACAAAAATGATCTTCTCACCCCAATTTTTATTTTCCCAAGGGTAACAAGACCCCAAAAGTTATTGTGCAATTTGTCCTTAGTACGCTGATACCCCATATGTGAGGGTAAACCACTGTTTGGGTGCAAGGCAGAGCTCGGTTGGGAAGGAGCATCGTTTGACTTTTCAACGCAGAATTAGCTGGATGCCATGTCGTGTTTGGATAGCTCCTGATCTGCCTAAACAGTGGAAACCCCCCACAAATGACACCATTTTGGAAACTAGACCCCTCAAGGAACTTATCTAGATGTGTGGTGAGAACTTTGAACCCCAAGGTGTTTCACTAAAGTTTATAACGCCCGAGCATGAAAATAAAAAAAATTATATTTTTTCCACAAACATGATCTTTTAGTCCCCAACTTTTTATTTTCCCAAGGGTAGCAGGAAAAATTGGACCCCAAAAGTTGTTGTCCAATTTGTCCTGAGCACGCTGATACCCTATATGTGGAAGAAAACTACTGTATAGGCACACCTCAGGGCTCAGAAGGGAAGTAGTGACGTTTTGGATTGCAGACTTTGATGGAATGGTCTGCGGGAGTCATATCGCATTTTGAGAGCCCATGATGTGCCTAAACAGTACAAACCCCCCCACAAGTGACCC
>JARQOD010000002.1:175412704-175542847 GCA_033576555.1 Oophaga sylvatica
TTAATTTGAAGTTCAATTCAAAGCTGTAAATGCTGGCCCAGACCCTGATTACTCATGCATGGCTGATTGCTGCCATGCCATTCTAAAATTTGCACTGTGGGTCAATTGAGCCTACTTTCCTGGTGTTTGTCCCTATTTTGATGTGTTTTGGCAGCTTTTGGGCCCATTCTGAAGGTGTTGTGTTCGTGTTTGTTTTTGCCTCCCATTGACTCCAATAGCGTTCGGCGAATATTTGATGAATAATTTTGCAAATATTGCAAAATTGGCTATTGTAAGCTGAACATTGAAATAATCACTCATCTCTAATTATGAGTCTGTCTGATTAAAAGGAGTCACAGTAGGATCAAACCTAATATGCCATCTACATGGGCATGCAGGTTCTACAAAATTGAATAAAATAATACCTTGATGTCTTTGATTTAATGTCTTATTTCAGAAAAATCCACATTTTTCTGATATGTAAATGAGCTGTTTAAGACTATGGGCTGGACACTGATCTACATGAGAATATGCCTCCAGATCAAAGGGTCATTACCAGTGTGAGACATGTAATGACTGACAATTTGCTTTTCATAATCACACACAGCTCTGCAGTTAGAACTAACACAGTACAACTTAAGTGAACTTTCTCTTATTACAAACATTTTCAGCAGCACCTGTCCTCACACAGTACTGGCAGCTCTGCTGTAAAGCAGAGTTGAACTTTGTCTCATTACAAACACAACAAGCACATTTGCAGTTGTATTCTCACAGTGCTGTCAATGTTACTGTACAGCCGTTTCCCCACACTAGCTGCCTGGAAGATGAAAGCTGGAATGTTATGAATGAGCTAGAGATGGTTTCTGAACAGAGGCTCCCTCTGGTGGTTACAGACAGTACTGAACCTTTCAGCGAGGAATGGCAATCTGGGATCACTGAGTGGTCTGATATAAGGGAGGTTCCCTCCCATGATGGTTGCCGGTGATCAATTGTTCTTGTCTCAATTGTGGTTCTGGTTCATTTGGAAGTTTGCTGAGTCTTGCCTGCATCTTCTGCTTTCAGATAAGATATTTTTTGCTTTTATTTTTGTACTTGCTTTTTGCATTGTTCCCTGCACTTCTGTGGAGGTCAGCCGGGTCCCCTCCTGGGCTTGTGCTCCTCTCAGTTTATCTGAAGCCACTGTTATTTGTTCATTTGCTTTTTCCTGTTTTTCAGTAGCTGCAACTTAGTTTTGTTACACCAGAGATCTGATTTAGGTGGTAGAGATCGTGTGATCTCAGGTGTTTTTGCAATCAGAAGAGTTGGTATTTTTTAGGGTTTTTTGGATTGCAGTGAGAATCCTTTCCTGTACTTTTCTGTCTAGACAGATTGGGCCCCAGCATTTGCTCATTCTATTTTCTGTCTGTGTCCGTGCTTCTTCTTGTCTAACCGCCATTACATGTTTGGGGGCTTCCTATTTCTTTGGAGATCTGCTCCGGGCAGATAGCTTTCCTCTTTCTGCCTTTAGGTGTAGTTATCTCTCAGGCTGTGACGAGGCGTCTAGGATCAACGTAGGAACGCTCCACGGCTACCTCTAGTTGTGCGGTTAGTTCAGGTTACTGCAATTCAATAGGTTCCAGCCTCTCTGATGTATTGCCGTATTTGCTTTTTCTCCTCAGCTACCAAAACACAACACTGGAAGCACTATTAGAGGACTGCAGCTGTGAATGTTTTTGTAATGAGACTAACTTCACTTCTGTTGTAGTGTGTTTACACTGATCCCACAGCAGAGTTGTGTGTTATTATGAGAGTAAAATGTCAGTTATTGCATGTCTCACACTGAAAAATTACAATCTGCTATGAAGCTTAGCCTACCTCTGAGCTGCACATGTGTACCTAGATGGCAGCAATTGAGCCTTCATCAGGACCCATATGCCATGGTAGCCCATTAATGCCCAACAATCGCATAGCAGGTGAACATTGGGAGATGGCGCACGAGTCTACTGCTTCATATGAATGCAGCAGTTACAGATTGGCAGCAGCATTTAAATGGTTAACAGCAGTGATCAGAACTCATGTCTGACAACTGCTGTTAGACAGAGATGCTGCATATAGGATATAGCTTACATCTTCCTTGTGTAGAGGGAATTGAGCTTGTGAGCCCTTTCTACACACGAGCACTCCAGTGATGACTTACCCATGTGTCATTTTTACTTAAAGGGTTAAGCATTTGTGTCAGATTTGGGGATATACTGCATGAAATTAAACCGCTGAAGTCATAGAGACTTTATAACTTTTGTGGCAAGACGACTCGCTCGGCTCTCTTGGAGGCAGACTCAGGACACACGTTCTCTGGGTTTTCTTTCTGCTGGTTTATTATCAGCCATAAACTCAAGCAGGTTTCGCAGGAAAAGTAAACATGACCCTTCTGGGTTAAACGGGAAAAACATAAAAAAAACAAACAATAACTCAGTCCATAGATGAGTGGGTTCCGCCCGCTCTCGGTAGCATAAACTGCACTGCTAAAGTCCTTGTGGAAAGCTCCGTAGCTTCCACTATACTGTCTGGAGACTTTCCTCTCCAGACCACACCAGAGAAAAAAAAACAGGACTGAGCTTTTATACGTTGCTCAGCCACACCCTTTTAACATATAAACATGCTGGCAGATAAATAAAGTAGGTCTTAGTTCACACAGGAGAGCATCCTGTGTGACACATACCTCCCCTCACATATAAAACCAGTGACACTGTCACATATTCCCCCCCTATGCCCAAAGCCGGGGGTTTGGGCACCTTCTGACACCAGACAGGGAATCCTAGAGAGGGCATCTGCATTCCCATGTAACTTCCCTGGCCTATGCTCCACGTGAAAGTTAAACTCTTGAAGCTCTAGGAACCATCTAGTTACCCTAGCATTTTTTCCCCTCTTTTCCCTCAACCATCTCAACGGGGCATGGTCTGTTACTAATTTAAACTTCCGGCCTAGTAGGTAATATTTCAGTGTATCCACGGCCCATTTTATGGCTAAACACTCTTTCTCTACTATGGCGTAGTTCTTCTCGCAGGAGGACAGCTTTCGGTTTAGATAGAGAATGGGATGTTCTTCCCCATTTATTTCTTGGGAGGTACGGCCCCTAGACCAACCTCTGATGAGTCAGTCTGGACCACAAATTCTTTCTTAAAGTCTGGCGCGACCAGGACAGGCTGCTTGCACAGTGTTAGCTTCAGCTTTTGAAACGCGGTCTCCGTTTCTTCCGTCCATTTCACCATGGTTGATTTGGTACCATTTAGAAGATCTGTTAGTGGGGCGGCAATCGTGGCGAAATTCGGGATAAACCGCCGGTAGTATCCCACCATTCCCAGGAATGCTTTCACATGCTTCTTTGAGAGCGGTTGCGGCCAGGTTTGAATTGCCTCCACTTTCTTGATCTGCGGCTTTATTTCGCCTCTCCCAACAATATAGCCCAGGTACTTGGCCTCCTCTTTTCCGATGGCACACTTTTTCGGATTTATGGTAAATCCTGCTTTCCTTAGCGCGTCCAAAACGGCCTGTAGTTTAGGTAGGTGACTAGCCCAGTCTGAGCTAAAGACCACAATGTCGTCGAGGTAGGCTGCGGCATACTTCTTATGTGGGGCTAGGATCCGATCCATAGCCCTCTGGAAAGTGGCTGGGGCCCCCTGTAATCCGAACGGCATCCGCGTGTATTGAAAACAGCCATCCGGTGTTGAGAAAGCCGTCTTCTCTTTAGCCATCTGGGACATGGGGATCTGCCAGTAGCCCTTCGTCAGGTCAAGAGTGGTGATGTACCTCGCCGGTCCAAGCCTCTCGATGAGTTCGTCGACGCGGGCATCGGGTACGCGTCACACTTGGATACCTCATTTAGCCGACGGTAGTCATTACAAAACCTCCACTCTCCATTGGGCTTCGGCACGAGGACGATTGGGCTCGACCACCCACTCTTTGACTCCTCTATTACCCCGAGGTCTAAGATCCTCTTCACCTCAGCCGAGATCACCTCCCGGCGTGCTTCCGGAATCCGATACGGCTTCAAATTTACTCGTACATGCGGTTCTGTCAGCACGTCATGCTCTATCACTTGTGTATGCCCCGGCAACTCTGAGAACAGGTCCCGATTCCGCTGTAGTAATTCTCGACACTGTTGCTTCTGGGCCGGTGATAGAGTCTCTGCAATAGTGACCTCCTCCACCTTGCCTTCCGGTGCGGCTCCTAGGCAAGGAGTTTCCACAGGTTCACGGTCCCGCCACGGTTTTAGCAAGTTTATATGATATATTTGATGTGCCTTCCTTCGGCCAGGCTGGTGGACTTTATAATTAACCTCGCTGACTTTCTCCACCACCTCGTATGGACCTTGCCATTTGGCGAGGAACTTGCTCTCGACGGTAGGGATCAGCACCAAAACACGGTCTCCGGGCTGGAACTGTCTTAGTCTCGCCGACCAGTTATAGACCCTCGCCTGGGCTTCCTGCGCCTGGAGGAGATGTTCCTTTACGATAGGCATCACCTTTGACATTCTCTCCTGTAACTGGGCGACATGTTCGATGATACTCCGGTGTGGCGTGACTTCAGCCTCCCAAGTTTCCTTGGCGATGTCTAGGAGACCTCTTGGATGCCGCCCATATAGGAGCTCAAATGGAGAGAAGCCCGTGGAGGCTTGAGGAACTTCTCTGACCGAGAAAAGCAGAAATGGGAGCAGGTAGTCCCAGTCTCTCCCATCCTTTTCAACGACCTTCTTGAGCATCGCCTTTAAGGTCTTGTTGAAGCGTTCCACTAGGCCGTCCGTTTGTGGATGATAAACCGAGGTCCGCAGCTGAGTTATCTGAAGGACTCTGCAAAGCTCCTTCATCACCTTGCTCATGAAGGGGTTCCTTGGTCTGTTAGGATCTCTTTTGGTAGACCTGTCCGAGCAAAAATATGGACCAACTCTCGGGCTATACTTTTACTGGACATGTTCCTTAGGGGAACCGCTTCTGGATACCGAGTCGCATAGTCCATGACGACCAGGATATATTGGTGGCCCCGAGCTGATTTGACTATGGGGCCTACGAGGTCCATGGCAATCCTCTCAAAGGGAACCTCTATCACAGGTAGTGGAACTAAGGGGCTACGGAAGTGGGAGGAGGGAGCGGTTATTTGGCAGGTGGGGCAGGACCTACAAAAGTTTTGAATTTCTCGATAACACCCTGGCCAATAAAACCTCCTCAGTATCCTCTCCTGAGTTTTCTCGACCCCTAGGTGTCCCCCCAGAACATGTGAATGGGCCATGTCTAGCACCCGCCGTCTGTATGGCCCCGGCACTAACAGCTGTTCCACTATCTCACCGCCCCTCAGTTTGGCCACCCGATATAGCAACTCCCCCTGTACTGCAAAGTGGGGGAATCTGGTGTCGGCCCCCGGCTCTTGGGCAACCCCATTACACACAGTAACCTGGTCGAACGCCCCTTTTAAGGTCAGGTCTCGAACTTGAGCAGTCCCAAAGTTCTCTCTGGACATATCTAACGCAGGTAGGTCGGCCTCCTCGGTCACCGTCTCACCCTCATCACCGACAATGACGCACAGTGGGAACTCCTCTTTCTGAGACTCTGTCGTGGGTTCTTCTTCAAGGATCTCGCTTTTCCCCATGCTACTTAGTCCAGTTCCCTTCCCCCACAAGTCCCAGAATAAGGAAAAATCACGGCCCAATATGACAGGATGTATCAGGTCCTTTACCACCCCGACTTCATGGGACTGGGCACCACAGTCTGTCCCCACTGTTACTGTGGCCACGGGATAGTCCTTGGCATCACCATGGATGCACCGAACACCCAGGGTTTTGGAAGGGATCAACTGGTGGGGAAGGGATGCTCTGATCAAGGTCACCAGACTCCCGGAGTCCAACAGTCCAAGCACTTTTATTCCATTAATGGATACTGCACACGCCTGCGGTCCCTTGCCGGGTCAACAGTCCACACTACAGGCTGGATAGGCATAATAGGAGACCCGTCTGCCTAGGCTGCAGTCCATGGGCTCAGGGATATTTGACACTTGGCGGCTACATGTCCAGGGTTGTGGCATCGCCAGCAAACTATATCTTTCCCAACTGTTCTAAAGGCCCCTTCAATAGGAGTGGGACGCCCCCCAGTGGTGGTTCTAGACCCCTTCCGTGGTGAACCCACCCCCTTTTGGGTATCCCAGTAGGGAGAAATGACTGTATCCGGTTTCCCAAGAGATCTCTCAACTACCTGGTACCTCTCTACCAGGCCGATAAAGTCATCTGCGTTCTGGGGATCACCCTGGGCAACCCAGGTCTGTACTGACTTGGGAAGGGAATGCATGAATCTATCAATCACCACCCGCTCAACCATCTGGGCCGGAGTGGAGGACTCCGGTTGTAGCCACTTCTGAACAAGATGCAATAGGTCAAACATCTGCGAACGAGGGGTTTGTTGCTAGCATACGCCCAGTGATGAACTCGCTGGGCTCTTACTGCCATATTTACTCCCAGACGTGCTAAGATCTCTGTCTTTAGTTTGGGATACTCCTTAGCATCTTGCAGCGCCAAGTCAAAATACGCTTTTTGGGGTTCACCCGATAAATATGGCGCCAGAACCTCAAAAACAGTCAGAAATGCTTCCATATCATCCCCAGGGGTCATCTTCTGCATGGCCCGCCTTACCGCCTTCCTGACATGAGAATCATCAGTCGGCCCTGGGGTTGGGGTGCCACCCTGCTCTGGATGGCGTCTGTCAAAAGCTGTATCTGCCGTTGCGCCTCCTGCTGGTGCTGCTGCTGTGACTTTTGCTGCAACTGGATCTGTTGAAGCAACAGTTTGGTCGTCTCCTGGTGCTGCTGCTGCATGCTCTGCTGGGCCTGCTGTATGCTCTGCTGGCTCTGTAGGTGTTGCTGCTGTATGCTCTGCTGGGCCTGGACCAGGTGCTTAACGAGCTCCTCCATGCTGCCGGACTTCTCTAACTGGCTGGCAGCCTTCACCCAGGACATCCACCGGTCTTTGTGGCAGGTACACGTGTTCCTGGAATACTGCACGCACTCTCACACCAACTGTGGCAAGACGACTCGCTCGGCTCTCTTGGAGGCAGACTCAGGACACACGTTCTCTGGGTTTTCTTTCTGCTGGTTTATTATCAACCATAAACTCATGCAGGTTTCGCAGGAAAAGTAAACATGACCCTTCTGGGTTAAACGGGAAAAACATAAAAAAAACAAACAATAACTCAGTCCAAAGATGAGTGGGTTCCGCCCGCTCTCGGTAGCATAAACTGCACTGCTAAAGTCCTTGTGGAAAGCTCTGTAGCTTCCACTATACTGTCTGGAAACTTTCCTCTCCAGACCACACCAGAGAGAAAAAAACAGGACTGAGCTTTTATACGTTGCTCAGCCACACCCTTTTAACATATAACATGCTGGCAGATAAATAAAGTAGGTCTTAGTTCACACAGGAGAGCATCCTGTGTGACACATACCTCCCCTCACATATAAAACCAGTGACACTGTCACACTTTACATACTTTTATCTTGCAGCTTTGCATATGTTAAAGAGGCAAGACTAGGGATCATCTCATTTACCAAATTATTCTAGCGTCATGTTTCCTAATCACACACATTTTAGGGAGTGTCACTCATGCCCAAGGTGGTGTGATTAAAATATCCAAAAAAGGACTTGTGCAGGAAAATAGACGCCCTGCTGGACTAATCTTGCCTCTTTAGCTATCAGAAAAAAAATTACGGTACATTCTTGAATGATTGCTGCATTAATATGGAACATCAAACACCTTATTGAAATAAATGAATTGACAAGCATAACACTCTAGTAGTGATTTTAAATGGTTACACAAACTCAAAAGTTCCCTTTGACTACAAGTTTAAGTGGGTTTTTAAGGGTCCATTGATTGCCTCATTGGTGGCAGCTAAAATAAGAGCAGAATTATTAGAGGTCAGCGAATTTGATGAGAATCAAATTCAGCAGATCACTGTAATTTGGTGGTGATAATCGATGCACATCAAATGTTCTCTAGTATGCAATGGGGTGCCTTTAGACCACAGAGCACAATAAACATAATGTGTAAAAAAAAAAAGTTCAATATCTTGGCACCACTTTCCCACTACTGCAGCCCACTGTCTGGTCCCCAGCTTCATCCATACATTTCTTTCCTCCTTCCTTCGGAGTGAGACTTCAATTTCATCAATGAAAATGCTCATAGAAAACATGGCACATTAGAGGGAGAGGAAAGAAGAGGTCATATGGAGGGAAGGAAAAGCATTGAGGTATTATTTTCCAGAGAATCGAGTGTATTCAGTTTTTCTCAATCAAAAAATGAAAACTAATGAAAGAGGTCAAACCATGGTTTTTCACATTAGTATTCTTTATATGTAGATGTAACAAAGCAATCCAGTTTGGTTTTCTATAAGCATCAGATTTATTTTGTAAGATTTCACAGAGTTTTAGAGGTTAGGGCCCAATTCATTAAGACTAAGGATGTGCACGAGAGTCTTCAAAAAGTCAGGGCAGGAATAGGATGCACTTCTTACAATTGCTGCACACCATCGCCAAAAATGTTACTCCAGTCAGAACCTAGAGAATATTTCTGGCATAATTTACACCACTAACGTAGCATAAATTTTGATAAATGTACCAGAGAGATAACGGGATGATGTTTACATGCCAAAATTCGCAAATTTTTGTGATATTTTCAAGTTCTTTTATGCCAGAAAGCTAGTGTAAACACCTTGATGAATCAGATCATTAATGTATGTAGATGATATTCTCCTGACATATCCTTTATGCAAAAATCAGGATTTCAACAGGTTTAATTTTACAGTTGTGGTTCAGATAACATTTTTTCATAAGTTTGCTTTTTTTTCTATTCTATTAAAGAAGCACACATTAAAAAAGAACATCTGACAGCATAGTAATAAAGCATGTCAGTGGACAAAATTCATATATTAAATTGGTTTCCTCGAGCATCCTCTTGACATAAGTTGTTAGCAGTGATATGCTTATAGATAGCAATCATAAGAGTGGAGAATTTCGAGGAAACAGAATCTAATGCATGCTGATGCACATGGATGGAGAGAAAATGATTTCTCTTATCAAAAGCTGACCTCTCCTTGTGACTTTTATTTATACCTGAAGCATCCCAAGATATAGCGCTCATCTATACACCTGAGCTCAGTTGCACTGAGTCCAAGAAAAATGGTATACAATGCATAGGTTCATACTATATTCTCATAGCACTATACACATTCATTTTTTATGAATACTTAATAGAGGCTGTAAAGATTCTTGTAAACAACCTGAGAAGAAATAACATTTTTGTGAGAAAAAGTCATATTTTCATTTTTTCCTTCCACACTCCTTTAATTACTGTGGGGCAACTGAATGGTTAATAACCTTCTTGATTGTGGTTTTGAGTAGTTTGAGGTGTGCAGTTTTTTGAATGGTGTCACTTTTGGGCATTTTTTGTCATACAGTGTGAGAAATAAGTGTTTGATCCCTTGCTGATTTTGTAAGTTTGCCCTCTGACAAAGACATGAACAGTCTATAATTTTAAGGGTAGGTTAATTTTAACATTGAGAGATAGAATATCAAAATTAAAATACAGAAAATCACATTGGATAAATTATACAACTCGCCGTGTTTGGACGAAGAGAAATGCTGCTTTTAACCCAAAGAACACTGTCCCCACTGTCAAGCATGGAGTTGGAAACATGTTTTGAGGTGTTTGTTCTGCTAAGGGCACATGACTACTTCACCACATCTATGGGAGAATTAATGGAGCCATGTAGTTGGAATAATGCATATTGATTTGTATGTATTGCAACAACTATTACTGTACTGGTTGATATGTTGTGCATATTGTGAGGTTGTTAACAAAGTTTTGTAAACAAAAAAAAAACCCTCACTTACAGACAGGATGCCTCCTCCTTCTCTTTCTGTGTTGTTGTAATGTTTTTCATGCTGCAGCCATAGCAGATATCAGGCTGATCACATTTCATGCTGTGTTGTAAGCTGTCTATACTGGATATGAATAAATCTACATTCTCTATTGCTGACTCCAGATGTTACGCTGGTTAATCTGCTGCTAACAGGTTATGGGCCCAGAGTTCCCAGAGTGCCTAGAGTCCTAGAGTCCCAGAGATCCCCAGAACACAGAGAAAAGAAAAGAAAGAAAGACAGCAAAGATGGCAACCAGCAGCAGCAACTCCATGAAGTTTACAGTACCAAGTCTCACTAACCAGAACTATCAATCCTGAAAATTCAAAGTAAAGATGCTGCTGATAAGGGAAGGTATGTGGAAATACACACAGGAGCCTAAACCTGACCCAGTACCACAGTAGTGGATAGAGATGGATCAGAAAGCACAGAGTACCATATCACTCAGCATAGATGATGATCAGATTGTTCATGTGTGTAAATGTAATACTGCAAGAGAAATGTGAGAGCAGCTGCAAAAGGTATATAGAGGATTAATTTAAGCAATAAACTGTATCTTATGAGAAAACTGTACCAGTCTAAGCTACAGAAAGGCCAGGATATGCAGGAGTATATCAGGAGTATTCTAGAGCTTGTAGAACGCTTGAGAGGCTTTGGGGAAGATCTGAAGGACTTTCATGTAGCCGCATTACTTCTTAGTGGTCTTCCAGAGAGCTATGACACGCTTGTGACCGCACTAGATGCGCGCCCAGATGATGAGCTTACTCTGGAGTATGTAAGAGGGAAGCTTAGAGATGAATATAAACGGAAGGCAGAATGTATAAGCACCAAGACAGAGTCTGCTTTACAAACACAGAGTCTATATGATAACAGAAAGCACCTAAAAGAAACACGTGAATGTTTTGTTTGCAAGAAATCAGGACATTTGAAAGCCGACTGCAGAGTTTGGAAAGCTAGAATGAATCAGCTGAAAAAGCAAAACAGTCAGCAAAGGGTTAAGAGTGCTGTGTCTGGAGAAAATGAGTCTGTAAATGCTGAAATTGCATTTACTGTCAGAGCAAATACATCAAAGCATGCATGGTGTATAGACTCTGGAGCAACTAGTCACATGACTAAGATACTTTTCTAAGCTTAATCAAAATAAGTCAGAGAAAGTGATTATGGCTAATGGTCAGTACATGAGTTCAGAAGGCATAGGAGATGGTTATATTGATTGTCAAATCTCACCAACACAAAGCAGGAAGATCCCAGTAAAAGATGTGCTCTATGTGCCTAGTCTTGAGAGTAATTTACTATATGTGAAGAAACTCACAAAACAAAGAAATGAAGTTACATTTAAGCATGATAGCTGCATCATCTCAAAAGAGGGTCACACACTAGCAGAGGGAAAAACCACAGATGAACTTTATCAGCTGAAATGTAAAGAGTGTGTGTATACTGCTCAACAAGAAGAGCACAATAACTGTATTCATGTATGGCATAGGCGTCTGGCACACAGAGACCCAGAAGCAATAAGAAAGTTAGTTCAGAAGCAACTAGCTGATGATATCACAATTGATCTATGTAACTAGACAATGAAGTGTACTAGCTGCATCAAAGGGAAAATGTCTAGAAAAGCTTTTCTTAAGAAAGTACTACAAGAACAGAACAGCCACTAGATTTAATACACACAGATGTCTGTGGTCCAATGAGCACTCAGACTCCTGGGACGAAGATATATTTTCTCACATTTATTGATGATCATTCCAGATATACAATTGTCCATCTGCTTCACAGCAAGATAGAAGTTCCAGAGAAACTTGAAATATATCTAGCTGAGGTATATAATAAATTTGGAAGAATACCAAAGATTCTACGTGCAGATAATGGGATTGAATATACAAGCAATGAGACACAGAGTATTCTAAAGAAAAATGGAATCCTATTTCAGACCACTGTACCGTACAACCCTGAGCAAAATGGTGTTGCGGAAAGAAGGAACCGAACACTCTGTGAAAGTGCAAGAAGTATGTTATTTGATGCAAATCTGCCTACAACATATTGGGGTGAGGCAATCATGACAGCTTGCTATCTTCAGAACAGACTACCAGATAAAGCTACAGAGAAAACTCCATTTGAGCAATGGAACAGCAGAAAGCCAAAACTGCACCACATAAGAATATTCGGAAGTAAAGCATTTGTACATATTCCCAAAGAAAAGCGAACTAAGTGGGAATCTCATGCTAAAGAAGGTATCCTGGTAGGCTACAGTGAAACCCAGAAAGGTTATAGAATTCTACACCCAGAAACAAACAAGGTCACAATAAGCAGAGATGTAGTGATTGATGAGAACTTTGTATCACTCAAGTTTTGTGACATCACGCCAGTAGTCCAGCTGAAGTCACAATTACAAGACAACAACAAGGAGGATGTAGAAGTCTGGCTGGATTCTTCAACCACTGAAGGAACAACAGAAAAATCAGAAGAATCTGAAATCAGAAGATCGTCAAGATCAAACAAAGGTATACCAGCTAAACGTCTATCCTACATTGTCAAAACACTAGTGAGTCAGAGCCGCAGTCATGGGATGAAATGCAAGGACTACCCATCCATGAAAGAACAAAGAGGATTGATGCCGCTAATGAGGAAATCAAGTCGCTTCATTAACTCCAAACTTGGAAACTCACCAAGCTACCACAGGGCAAAAAGGCAATCAAGTGCAAGTGGGTCTTTAAAACCAAATATGACTCTGAAGGTAAAGTCCACAGATTTAAAGCAAGGTTGGTCGCAAAAGGATATTCTCAAAAGTATGGCGAAGATTACGATGCTACATTTGCTCCAGTCGCTAAACAGACTACGTTCAGAGCTTTGTTAGCTGTAGCTGCTGTACAAAAGATGTATGTCAGACATTTGGATATAAAAACTGCTTTCTTAAATGGTGACATTGAGGAGGACTTATACATGACTCAACCTGAAGGTTATGTAAAAAGAGGTGAAGAGAATCTTATTTGCAAACTACAAAAATCTCTCTATGGTCTTAAGCAATCAGCAAGAGCATGGAACACCAAGATGAATAAAGTCTTGTTGGAAGAAGGATTTAAAAGGAGTCAAGCAGATCCATGCTTATACACAAAATATACAGATGGAAAGTGGATGTATATTCTCTTATATGTGGACGATGTGATTGTAGTTCATCAAGAAGACGCAGAAATTGGAAAAATGACTGAAATTCTGAATCAGCATTTTGAAACAAAAGACCTTGGAACTGTGGCATATTATCTAGGAATCCAAATCCAGAGAGAGGAAGATGGGAGTTTTCTCTAAACCAAAGTGCAAAAATTAATTTGATTCTGAATCAATTTGGAATGTCAGAGGCCAAAGGTATATAAACCCCAATGGAACCATCCTACCTGAAGCTGGAAGAAGAAGATGACCTGTTGCCTAACAATGAGAAATATCGTCAGGCAGTGGGGGCACTTCTGTACATATCAACTATGACTCTACCTGATATCACAACAACAGTTGGAATCCTTTGCAGATATGTGGAAAAACCGCGCCAAACAGACTGGAATGCTGTTAAAAGACTTCTGCGATATTTGAAAGAAACGCAAGATGTAAATTTAAAACTATCTGCAGCGGGAGATCTAGAACTTACCGGCTATGTAGATGCAGATTGGGCTGGTGATTCGCGTGATCGTAAATCCACAAGCGGATACTTGTTTAAAGTTGGAGAAAGTTCAATCTCCTGGTCTAGTAGGAAACAAGTGTCTGTTGCCTTGTCATCCACAGAAGCGGAGTATGTGTCCGCAGCCTATGCAAGCTAGGAGGTCGTTTGGCTAAGACAGTTGATGGACGATCTTGGCAAACCGTCAACTCAGCCGACGGTGATTTATGAGGACAACCAAGGATTCATTAAACTTGCATGCAGTGAAAAGATCAGTGCTAGAACCAAGCACATTGACGTCAGACACCATCATATACGTGATTTGATAGATCGTGGCATAATTCAGTTTGTTTATTGTGAAACTGATAAGATGCTAGCTGACATTATGACAAAGCCATTGCCACGAGCCAGGTTCCAAGAATTGAGAACCACAATGGGAATAAGTGGATAAGTAGTTGTTGAGTGGGGGTGTTGGAATAATGCATATTGATTTGCATGTATTGCAACAACTACTACTGTACTGTTTGATATGTTGTGCATATTGTGAGGTTGTTAACAAAGTTTTGTAAAAAAAAAACCCTCACTCACAGACAGGATGCCTCCTCCTCTTCCTGTGTTGTTGTAATGTTTTTCATGCTGCAGCCATAGCAGATATCAGGCTGATCACATTTCATGCTGTGTTGTAAGCTGTCTATACTGGATGTGAATAAATCTACATTCTCTGTTGCTGACTCCGGATGTTACGCTGGTTAATCCGCTGCTAACACATGTACCATAAAATCCTGAGTGACAAAATCCTTCCCTCCGCCAGGACATTAAAAATGGGTCATGGCTAGGTCTTCCAGCAACACAATAACCCAAAACATACAGCCAAGGCAATAAAGGAGTGTCTCAAAAAGAAGCACATTAAGGTCATGGAGTGGCATAGATTAGATTTTTGTCAAGTGGTAGGACCTGCATATTGCCACTATATAGACCTTTCTGGACTGATGAGAATTACTCATGATATAGAACAAGCTTAGTTGATAAAGGAAGGAATACGAAAAGTCAATTCACTCAAGGACATGCCTCTCCCTGAATGGCTTTCATAGTTAAATTCTCTAAATTTGTTCAAGAGGATAGGTGGATGGATCACAGGGGTCATTCATTTCCTAATTCAAGCAGTTTTTATGATATTGGTCATTGCAGTAATGATAAGATTGTTTGTTTTGCTTATAAAGAAAATTCTCAGCTCTAATTGCAAATGTTTTCCAGGTAAATGTAAAGCTAAGATCGATACTGACTCTGAAATAAAGCAAACTCAAGTGATGACCACCTTTATAACCGTTCTTAAACGTGAATGTATATTCTGCAACAAGCAAACTTCAGACCTGGCTGATTGTAGGCATTGTGGAAAACCACTGGTCTGATAAAAGACAAAGAAGAATTTACAGAGAATTATGAATACATTATACACCGATGTCTGCATTATAAACTCTTAGATGATTATAATAACAAATAAAAATTATATAATTTACTTAATTAATAAATCTAATATGTATACATATATTTACTCATAGTGTTATAACACATCAGAACTATATACAGTCATGGCCAAAAGTTTTGAGAATGACACAAATATTATATTTTCACATGATCTGCTGCCTCTGGTTTTATGTGTGTTTGACAGATGTTTTTATCACAGACAGAAATATAATTGCAAACATATGAGTAACAAAAGCTTATATTGACAGTTAGAATGAGTTAATGCAGCAAGTCAATATTTGCAGTGTTGACCCTTCTTCTTCAGGACCTCTGCAATTCTCCCTGGCATGCTCTCAATCAACTTCTGGACCAAATCCTGACTGATAGCAGTCCATTTTTGCACAATCAATGCTTTCATTTTGTCAGAATTTTTAGGTTTTGTTTGTCCACCCGTCTCTTGATGATTGACCACAAATTCTCAATGGGATTAAGATCTGGGAGTTTCCAGGCCATGCACCCAAAATCTCTATGTTTTGTTCCCTGAGCCATTTAGTTATCACCTTTGCTTTATGGCAAGGTGCTCCATCATGCTGGAAAAGGCATTGTTGATCGCCAAACTGCTCTTGGAGGGTTGGGAGAAGTTGCTCTTGGAGGACATTCTGGTACCATTCTGTATTCATGGCTGTGTTTTTAGGCAAGACTGTGAGAGAGCCGATTCCCTTGGCTGAGAAGCAACCCCACACATGAATGGTTTCAGGATGCTTAACAGTTGGCATGAGACAAGACTGGTGGTAGCGCTCACCTTGTCTTCTCCGAATGAGGCGTTTTCCTGATGTCCCAAACAATCGAAAAGGGGATTCATCAGAGAAAATAACTTTGCCCCTGTCCTCAGCAGTCCACTGCCTGTACCTTTTGCAGAATATCAGTCTGTCCATGATGTTTTTTCTGGAGAGAAGTGGCTTCTTTGCTGCCCTCCTTGAGACCAGGCCTTGCTCCAAGAGTCTCCGCTTCACAGTGCGTGCAGATGCACTCACACCTGCCTGCTGCCATTCCTGAGCAAGCTCTGCACTGCTGGTAGCCCGATCCCGCAGCAGAAACACTTTTAAGAGACGGTCCTGGCGCTTGCTGGTCTTTCTTGGGCACCCTGGAGCCTTTTTGGCAACAATGGAACCTCTCTCCTTGAAGTTCTTGATGATGCGATAGATTGTTGACTGAGGTGCAATCTTTCTAGCTGTCATACTCTTCCCTGTTAGGCCATTTTTGTGCATTGCAATGATGACTGCACGTTTTTCTTTAGAGATAACCATGGTTAACAGAAGAGAAACAATGATGCCAAGCACCAGCCTCCTTTTAAAGTGTCCAGTGGTGTCATTGACAGATTGATCTCCAGCCATGTCCTCATGAACACCCACACCTGTGTTAATAGAGCAATCACTGAAAAGAGGTTAGCTGGTCCTTTTAAGGCAGGGCTGCAATGATGTTGAAATGTGTTTTGGGGGATAAAGTTAATTTTCTAGCCAAATATTGACTTTGCAAGTAATTGCTGTTAACACTAGGACTACTGGACTCGTGACCCCGCCTAGAACTACTGAAAGGAGTCATTTTGACTCCTTGCTTGTTTTCGTTTATTTTTAGAGTTTCATTTGTGGTTATTTATTAATAATTATATTTTTTGTAATGTATTATTATTGTGAGATCCAACAGTAATGCTTTTGATTGTTTTTTTTCTGCTTTTCTTATTTTTCTACAGAAAATAACAATAATTATAATAGGCGTTTTTCAAACATTTTTTTTTATTCAAGTGCACACATATAAACAACAACTGAAGAACAAAAAGCAGAGAAAATGTAGGTGGAGGAGCATAAAAATGAAAATATGGCGCAGAATTCACCTTCTAAACATTTGGTGTTTCGCATTTTAGGCATTGCCTTTGATTTATGGCAGTACATTGCCTACACAAAGACTTACCACAAGTCTTACAATTGCCGACAGATCTTTTTTTCTTGCACTTTTCTTTGATCTGGCAAAATTTTGTTTGAACCATCACTTCTGAGCATGTAGAAACTTGGGACGTGGAACCCTTTTCCCTATCTGTGACATAAGGACCACTCAACTCTCTCACAAGCGTTTGCAAAAATGCCTTGCGTGACATTTTTTGGTGGGTTATCTCATTGAATATTATCCATGCATTTATACCCGCAAAGTCTAAGGCATTTTCAAATGCATGAACAGGCCATCTCCTTCTGCATGTTTGTGTGGTATATTTTCGTGCCATCTGATCCACTACATCTACTCCATATTTTGTTTCATTGTAAAACTTTACCGTTTCTGGAGTTTTTTTAGCGGAATCAGACGCAACAACAACATCTGGATGGACGGAACTCAAAATGACAACATTTTTGTTGGGCTTTCCTTGATATACTGTAAGTGTAAAATTGTCTTCATTTCTAAACACTTTAGTGTTGTACAATTCCTCTTTCATGGATTTTATTTCTTTAGGCACTTCTCGCCTTATCTTGTTCAGTGTTCCCACGATGGTTGTTCCTTTGCTTTTTAGCTGTTTAGCTAATTTTACTGAAGTAAAATAATTATCGGTTGTAACATTGCGACCTTTTTTCAAAAACGGGTCCAATAACTTCATTACCACATGGTCAGCTAAACGGTCCTCAGCACGGCGTGTGTCATCTTTGCCTAGATAAGGGAAGCCATTTGCCAGATATTTGCTCTCCTTATCAACAGCTAGCCAATATTTGTGGCCATATTTATCTGGTTTGGAAGGCATGTACTGCGTGAATGGACACCTAGTTTTGCTTGGGAAAAGTTGCTCATCCACCGTTATGTATGGGCCAGGTTTGTAACACGCAATACAATTTTCAATAAACCTGTCCCACACAGTAGAAAATAGAGCAAACTTGTCCGTTTGCAGTCTCTCCGATCGAGTAGATTTCTCATCAAATCTGAGAAACCTCATAATTTCAACAAAGCGGTCCCTAGACATTGTCGCTTTGCAAAATGGTATTCCCCAGTCATTACACCAAATACTGCTAATCGAGTTACGGTTCGTGCCAGATATTCCACGAGCATAGAATATCGCAATGAATGCATCTAGCTCCTCATCAGATAGAGTAAACTGTAAATTATTGTTCCTGCATGCTTCTACAAGCGTACAGTTCTTTATATGTGTCAATATATATGAATCAAAAAATAAACGCCATGCGCTCAAAGGACTATCGATAATGATATTTCTTCTGGCGTATCCTGTAGGGCCAGGTGCTTCTCGAAGATTATTTTGGCTGTCACGCCTACCAGGCAAGTGTTCTCCAATTTCAACAGGTTTCCATTGAATACCATCCGCTGAAACTAGTATTCCTTCAGATTCGCCTTCTCTGGTGTTTGTTGTTGCATTACCTTCGCCGCCATCGTTATCTGTTGTTCTTTCATTTCTGGGACGTTTTGCTGATTTTTTCTGTCCACGACCAGGAGGATGGTCACGAGGCAACATAACTGCATGAGCCCGATCCCCAGTTGATGTGCTTGGAATATCTGGAAAAAAGTTGATGAATATTTAGAATTTTTGTTTTGTAAGGTCCGTGCACACTGGCTGGATTAGCGGCGGAATATCCGACCGGATATTCTCACCACAATCCGGCCCGTACCTGCCCGCTCAGGTACAGAGCGGAGTTTCATACCGGAACCTCCGCTCCGAACCCCGGGCTGGAGCCGCTGTCTGGGACGGAGCCGTGCTCGCGCGTAAGCAAGCGCTGCTCTGTCCCTGACAGCGGCTCCAGCCCGGGGTTCGGAGCGGAGCTTCAGGCATGAGCGGGCAGGTACGGCCTGTATTGCGGCAAGAATATCCAGATGGCTATTCAGCCAGAATTCTGCTAGTGTGCACAGGCCCTAACTCAGTGTGTGGAAGAACAAATAAATACACATAACTACTTACCTTCTGGATTTGTTCCTTCTGAGTCTTCAGATTCACTTGATATGTTCTGAGGAATGAAATCTTCATCACTGTCAGAATCAAATACATGTTCCTGCAATTCGGATTCCGATTCATCCTCCGGTATGGATTGCAAAGTAGCCAGAATATCCTGAGGCTTTATCAACGTCTTCTCTCCATATTCCTCACAAATTCCATAATTCTATATAGTTCCCTGCTGAAAAATAGAAATGAAATGAAAACTAAAAGAAATAATAACTGTTCTGCCACCTTCAAAAGTAGGTGGGCTGAATCAGTTGACAGACAGCTAAACTATTTCATAACAATTCATACCTGTATGAGTCTTCAGAGCTCGTATGTCTGCATCTGTTCTCTTTGTCTCTTCAGCTGAACTGAAAGTAAAGTTACTATCCAGAATACTGTCTCCTGCTAGGACCTTAGAAAAACACCACCCTTCATTAGCATAAGATAAGAGCCTAGAGTAAACAAGCTATTTTGTTCAGCATTACACAGTAATACAAGCAGGTAAAACACAAGGAAAATGTGAAAAGTTGACATGTAAATTGAACTACATCTATATGAACATCAGGGTAAATAAGACAGAGTGAAAAAATTATGCACAAAACTTTATAGCAACATTTAGTGACAAAAGGACCTCAAAATATAGTAGGGAGTCAAAATGACTCCCTTCAGTAGTTCTTGGTAAATTTTGAAAAAAACGCGCACATTTTTCACCAAAATTATTTATTCTCACAAAATCTTTTTTCACATCATATTTGAGGAAAAGTCACCGAGTTTCAAGCCAGAATTCTGAAAAATGTAGTCACAGAAGAGAAATAAAAAACGAAAGGAGTCAAAATGACTCCATCAGTAGTTCTAGTGTTAAGCTGATCACTCTTTATAACATTCTGGAGTATATGCAAATTGCCATTAGAAAAAGTGAAGCAGTAGACTTTGTAAAAATTAATATTTGTGTCATTCTCAAAACTTTTGTCCATGACTGTATATCACAACAATAATCCATATATATATATTCTCCTATGTAGTAAAGCTAAATCTCCGAGTAATATTAGAACAGGGAAAGGAGGTCTGCTACACAGGTATAATCTGAATGGATATACAGCAGTGCTGGTATCCCATGATGTACATTGGAAAAGCCATGTATTTTGTGTAGTAGGGTTATCCTGCAGACCTCAGGGATAGGTAGTGATGATCTAGGGCAGGGGTCTCAAACTGCATTCCTCGAGGGCCGCAAACCGTGCGTGTTTTTAAGATTTCCTTAGCATTGAACTAGGTGCTGGAATCATTATCTGTGCAGGTGATTCAATTATCACCTGTGCAATACAAGGAAATCCTGAAAACATGACCTGTTTGCGGCCCTTGAGGAATGCAGTTTGAGACTCTGATCTAGAGAAAGGTAGATTAGATGATAAAAAAGGGGAGCTGTTAAAGAAGTGGTTAATTTCTGCTCTCGAAAATAAAATAAAATACCAGTAAATAGTTTTATGATGGAATAACCTATGATCTGGTTATCATCTATCTACAGCTTAACATATTTGACATTTATATAGTTACTAGATGGTGGCCCGATTCTAACGCATCAGGTATTCTAGAATATGTATGTAGTTTATGCATGGCTCTGCTCCCACCCTCCCATCCTTGTATGCATGGCTACCCCTCCCATCCTTGTATACATGGCTCCCCTGTCCCATCCTGTATACATGGCTCTGCTCCCCCCTCCCCTTCTTGTATGCATGGCTCCGCTCCACCCTCCCATCCTTGTGTGCATGCCTCCGCTCCACCCTCCCATCCTTGTATGCATGGCTTCGCTCCCACCCTGTATATATGGCTCCGCTCCCACCCTCCCATCCTGTATACATGGCTCTGCCCCCACCCTGTATACATGGCTCCGCCCCCACCCTCCCATCCTGTATACATGGCTCCACTCCACCCTCCAATCCTATATACATGGCTCCGCTCCCACCCTCCCATCCTATATACATGGCTCCGCTCCACCCTCCCATCCTATGTACATGGCTCCGCTCCTACCCTTCCATCCTATATACATGGCTCCACTCCCACCCTCCCATCCTATATACATGGCTCCGCTCCCACCCTCCAATCCTATATACATTGCTCCGCTCCCTCCCTCCCATCCTGTATACATGGCTCCGCTCCACCCTCCCATCCTTGTATGCATGGCTCCGCTCCCACCCTCCCGTCAGTGTATGCATGGCTCCCCCTCCCATCCTTGTATACATGGCTCCCCTGTCCCAACCTGTATACATGGCTCTGCTCCCCCTCTCCCCTTCTTGTATGCATGGCTCCGCTCCACCCTCCCATTCTTGTATGCATGGCTCCGCTCCACCCTCCCATCCTGTATACATGGCTCCGCTCCACCCTCCCATCCTGTATACATGGCTCCGCTCCACCCTCCCATCCTTGTATGCATGGCTCCGCACCCACCCTCCCATCCTGTATACATGGCTCCGCTCCACCCTCCCATCCTTGTATGCATGGCTCCGCTCCCACCCTGTATACATAGCTCCGCTCCCACCCTCTCATCCTGTATACATGCCTCCGCTCCCACCCTCCCATCCTGTATACATGGCTCCACTCCCACCCTCCAATCCTATATACATGACTCCGCTTCCACCCTCCCATCCTATATACATGGCTCTGCTCCCACCCTCCCATCCTATATACATAGCTCCGCTCCCACCCTCCCATCCTATATACATGGCTCTGCTCCTACCCTCCCATACAAGTCTCTGCTCCCACCCTCCCATCCTATATACATGGCTTCACTCCACCCTCCCATCCTATAAACATGGCTCCGCTCCAACCCTCCCATCCTATATACATGGCCCCGCTCCCTCCCTCCCATCCTATATACATGGCTCCGCTCCCACCCAACCATCCTATATACATGGCTCCGCTCACACCCTCCCATCTTTTATACATGGCTCCGCTCCCACCCTCCAATCCTATATACATGGCTCCGTTCCCACCCTCCAATCCTATATACATGGCTCCGCTCCCACCCTCCCATCCTATATGCATGGCTCCGCTCCACCCTCCCATCCTATATACATGGCTGTGCTCCACTCTCCCATCCTATATACATGGCTCCGCTCCACCCTCCCATCCTATGTGCATGGCTCCGTTCCAACCCTCCCATCCTATATACATGCCTCTGCTCCCATCCTATATACATGGCTCCGCTCCCACTCTCCCATACTTTATACATGGCTCTGCTCCCACCCTCCCATCCTGTATACATGGCTCCACTCCCACCCTCCCATCCTGTATACATGGCTCCACTCCCACCCTCCCATCCTTGTATTCACGGCTCCCACCCTCCCATCCTGTATACATGGCTCCACTCCCACCCTCCTATCCTTGAATACATGGCTCCCACCCTCCCATCCTGTATACATGGCTCCGCTGGACTCCCCCATCCTCCCCATCATACTTACCCTGACACCATCGCTGCACGTCCCCGCATCTCTATCCCGGCACATCAGTTTCTTCCTCTGTGGTGCAGTCACGTGGTACCACTCGTTAAGGTCATAAATATGGATGCCACACCTATGGGAGTGGAGTCGCATCCATATTCATGACCTTAATGAGCGGTACTACGTGACCACACCACAGAGGAAGAAGCAGAAGCGCCAGGACAGGGATGCAGGGATGGAATGTGAGTATGTATGTGGCGATGACCCGCGATAGTGGTGGCGTGCGTGGTTGAAATCCTGCGCCAATTCACGGCCGGAGTGTGCCTGTCGCTGATTGGACACGGCCGGCTGGGCACGACAAATCAGCGATGCAGGATTTCCGTTACATACGGAAGTTATAAGTTAGACAATTATACAGTAGATTTTTGTAGTTGTGGTCAGTTCCTGCAATTCCCAGAAATTGTGAAGGTCTTGTGAAGGACATGTTGTTTCCAAATATTGAGTAAAATAGACAATAAACACCCAAAACTGGCGCCTGTTATGTCAGATACTGGTGCCTATTATGTCAGATTTCCTTGAGAAATTGAACTATTGAACTAGAGTACAATCAAATGAGGAAGTACCCCATATTTGGTCAATTAATTAATCTTGTGACCCAGGATGAGTATGACAACTTATTGTGTAACACCCTATTTTTATGCCAATTATTGTGTAATCTTGTGAATTTGGGCTATAAAAGATCACCCTATCAAACCATTAAACAGGAGATTTACTTGAAAGACAAGCACTCTGTGTCTCTCTCTTTATTTCTCCCATTGCTAGGCGCCTGAGCTGAAGCTATACCTGAGGTTGGTTCCAGAGAGAAAGATCCCAACTCTATCAGTCTCTAGACCTTAGTCCCATAGAAAACTCATGGAGGGAGTTGAAGCTCTGAGTTGCCAAGCGACAGCCTCAAAATCTTAATGATTTAGAGATGATCTGCAAAGAGGAGTAGACCAAAATTCCTCCTGACATATGTGCAAACCTCATCATCAACTACAAAAAATGTCTGACTGTTGTGCTTGCCAACAAGGGTTTTGCCACCAAGTACTGAGTCTTCTTTGCCAGAGGAATCAAATACTTATTTCTCACTGCAAAATGCAAATAAATTTATATAATTTATAGAATGTGATTTTATGTGACTTATTTCCTCCACTATACAGGCTTTTCAAAGTCACTTCCAACGTGGTTGGGTCACTAAAAAAATGGTTTTGATTTTGCTTGAAAAATTGCAAAATTGCTGATAAACTTTTAACCCTTCCAACTTCTTACTAGATGTAAAAGAGACATGTGGTAAATTTAACTTATTGACTATTTTCTGTGACATAACCATCTGGTTTAAGTGCATAAATATTAAAAGTTTGAAAACTGTAAAATTTTCAAAAATTTCCAATATTTTCATTGAGATATGTTGAAGCGTTCCTGAGTTTTACCTTGTAAAATTATATTGTTCAGAATTGATCTCGTCAGTGTCATGCCTCAGGATTCGATACGGCAGTCTTGTGTTTGTGTGCCGGCATCTCTATCTGCTAAACTACTGGAGATCCTGCCATTATCTGGTTGCTTATTACCCTTTGCCTTTTGTTCACTCCTTTCCTTCCAGTGTTTTCTATTTGCTATTTGGCGTAACCTATCCTTCTTCAGTGACTTCTACTTAAATCTCACTGCTGACTCTGTTGCCATGTTCCCTACTTGTGATAGCTTACAACTACCCACTTTGGTGGTGAAGGGGACATCTGTTGTGAATGTGTTAGAAATGAATTCTGAGCAGAAGCTCCCTCTGGTGGTTACAAACAGTACTGAACCATTCAATGAAGATTGGCAATCAGAAGTTACAGACTGGTCTTATATAAGGGAGGTTCCCTCCCATCATGGTTGCCGGTGATCAAGTGTTCTTGTCTCAACTGTGTTCCTGGTTCACTTGGAAGCTTGCTGAGTCGTGCCTCTTCTCCTGCTCTCAGATAAGATATTTTCTGTTTTTATTTTTGTGCTTGCTTTTTGCATTGTTCCCTGCACTTCTGTGGAGGTCAGCCAGGTCTCCTCCTATGGCTTGTGCTCCTCTCAGTTTATCTGAGCCACTGTTATTTGTTCATTTGCCTTTTCCAGTTTTTTCAGTGGCTGCGGCTTAGTTTTGTTACACCAGAGAACTAATTTAGGTGGTAGAGGTTGTGTGATCTCAGGTGTTTTTGCAATTAGTAGAGTTGGTATTTTTTAGGGTTTTTTGGATTGCAGTAAGTGTCCTTCCTATCCTTTTTCTTTCTAGGCGGATTGGGCCCCAACGTTTGCTCTTACTGTTTTCTGTCTGTGTCTGTGTTTCCTCTTGTCTAACCGCCATTGCACGTTTGGGGGCTTCCTATGTTCTTTGGGGATCTGCTCCGGGGCAGATAGCTTTCCTCTTTCTGTCTTTGGGTGTAGTTAACCTCTCAGGCTGTGACGAGGCGTCTGGGAGCAACGTGGGAACGCTCCACGGCTGCCTTTGGTTGTGGTGGTTAGTCAGGGTACTGCAATCCAGTAGATTCCAACCTCTCTGGTGTATTGCCGTTTTTGCCTGCTCTCCTCAGCTACCAAGTCATAACAGACATCCTTATTTGTGGCAGTCTGTTGGTGTTTTCTGTAGGAGTTTTCTGCGTGGTTTTGTTAGTGTATGTTTTGTATGATTGCAGTTTCCTTTCATTCAAGTCTGTTTCCCCTGTCTGGTTTGTGCTATCCATTTCACGTCTCTCCCATACCTCCCTAGGTGGGGGAAAAATAGTTCAGTGTGCATTCAGTAGCATAGTAAGATTGGAGACTCAGGGCTCTCTACTATCAAGAGTACCCTGGGACAGGGATAGTGAAGGTCCCAGTTCCACGGACAGTTTAGGCACTTCTCCTTAGTTTAGACTGGCACATCATTACAGTTAGGAAGGTGAAAACAGACTTTGTGGAAAGGGGTTAAGTAAATATTCATTGCATTTGAGTCTATATATTTATCTTTAGTGATGGGTACTGTTGGAAAGTGATTATAAGTGTGAAAAGTAGCATTTTTGTCATTTACTGTATAATAAAATCCCCTGAAAAATGACCATTTCATTTTGTATTATTGACAGCTCATTGCCTAGACAGTTTTTACAAGTGTTTTAATAGAGCTTGTAAATGCTTCTGCTGCACCCCGCAGGGCCGTCGGGTAATCGGTACTGGGCTTGTTCTGTAACTTCAGGGGATGTCATGGCAGTGGAGACCCGGTCCGTGGCCCTGGGCGAGCAATCAAATGATGAAGGGAATAGTTATTATGGGATTAGTTTGTAGGGGAATTAGTTTGTGATGCCACCCGTGGTGTTCTGCAATAAAATGGCCGACGCTGCGATTCAGATCTACTGGGGCAGATGGTGACTCAGCAAAGATGTTCCAGCTTCCCACAGGTAGAGCGGGGCACCAGGGCAGATATAACATTCTGTTCAGGTGAAGGTGAACGTTGAGGTGAAGAGAATAAGCCAGGACACAGAAAAGTGCAGTTTTCTTTACCCTTTACTTCTTGGTACATGAAAATGCAATCCGGGGTACTATTTACAGATGATAGCAGGAGTCCGGCAAGCCTGGAGTCATTCAGGGGATCCACCCTGCCAGGTGGTGTTCGAGGCCTTCCTGCTGTGCTCTGTTTTCTGGTCCCTGCTGCCTGTAGCTAAGCTGCAACCCTCTCCTGCATGATGGCTTTAACCTGTGTGGCAAACAGCATGAGCCCACCACAGGCACTGTCTGTTCACTGGCAGCCCTGGACTCTTGGTCTGCTGCGGTGCCTCCAGGTGTTCAGTGTGGTCAGGAAGCTTGCAGTCCCCTGCCCTCCAGATTCGGCTGTCGGGTGTTTAGCACCCGCACAGCCCAGGACTCTGGCATCCTTTTTATCAGCACTCTGCTCCGGAATCAGCTCTGACACAGCTACAATTCCCAGAGCCCTTGTCTCCAATCCTCTCTCTTCCCTCACCTCAGACCAACTCTTTCCAGAACAATCTCCTTACCTCAGCACTAACTTCTCCCATCAACTGTCACTCCCTTAAGCTCCGCCCCTTTTGGTCTGAAGTTAAAACAAGTGTTGGATGCTGTGTATTACCTGAAATAGGGACCTCTCATTGCTTCCAGGCATGACATTACCACCCTGTAGAGGGAGGCAATGACACCGTGGAAATTGGACTCTGGGGTGCCACATTTACCCTAGTTAACTTCAGTATGTCCTGGACTGAGAAAACATAACTAGAACAGTGTAATGTAAGGAGTACAGTTCATATAGTGTCTTGTGCTTGGGTGCGATGAAAACACAGGAGTCACAGGTTTGATATAGAAGGTCTTGTATTACTTCATACAAGTGGCAATAATAGTCACACAGTTTGCAGATACAAAAGCAGGAGACACAGCACGCCAGAGTAACTTAAGCTCAGCAATCACTCTCACAACAGGTTCAGGATCTCTTCTCTGTTACCATAAGTCCATGCAAACGTGGATTTATCAAATAGCAAGGTTCAAAAGTCCACGAGTGTTCCAAAGTTCCACAATAGGAAATAACTGGAGTACAAGGTCCAAGGCTTCCAGGAGTCAGGTCACAGGTTCACTGCAGGCTTGATTCTGAAGCACTGATTGCTCAGCTGTGGCTGCTTAAGAAGCAAGAGGGAGAGAATCAGGGCGGGAACATGCAAGCTGGAAACTCCATATTGACTGAGGGCAAGACAGCTGCAGCAAGACAGAAAGTAAAATGGCTGACGGAAAAACTGAGTTTCAGGAACATGTACACAGAACCTTACATTACTCCCCCCTTAGGGACAACCTCCGGATGACCTCAGACCAGGCTTATGTGGGTACCTCTGATAAAACTGACGGAGCAAGCGAGGAGCATTAACGTTATTGACTGGTTCCCATGAATTGTCCTCCACTGGGTAGCCCTGCCATTTAATCAAATATTGTAACTGATTTCTGTACAACCTGGAATCTAGAATCCTTTCCACCACAAATTCTTCCTGACCATCGACTAGCACTGGGTCAGGGCAAGGAGAAGAACGTCCAGGAAACGTATTGGGTGTCGCAGCCTTTAGTAGAGATACATGAAAGACAGGGTGGATTCTCATAGTTCTGGGCAATTGAAGACGACAAGCGACAGCACTTATAATTTTACTGATTTTATAAGGTCCAATGTATTTATGTCCCAACTTAGATGATGGAATTCTTAACTTAAGATTTCTGGTTGACAGCCAGACCAGGTCTCCTACCTTGAAAGCTGGTGCAGGTTTACGAAATTTATCTGCGGCTTTCTTGTACCTTTCCTGAGCCAATTCCAGATTTCCCTTTAGAAGATCCATATTCTTTTGTAAAGACGTGATTCTTTCAGCCACTGCTGGCAAAGGCGTTTCTATGGGAAATCGAGGAAGAATATTAGGATGATAACCTAAATTGGAGTAAAAAGGAGACTGCTTAGTGGAGGCGCTCTGAGAGTTGTTATAAGAGAACTCAGCCAGTGGAAGTAGATCCACCCAATCATCCTGTAGGTGGCAGATAAAGCAGCGAAGATACTGCTCCAGGGTCTGATTGGTTCGTTCCGTCTGTCCATTAGTCTGAGGATGAAAAGCAGAAGAAAGGTTCACTTTAATGTCCAATGCTGCACAGAAATTTTGCCAAAACCTTGAAGTGAATTGCACCCCTCGATCCGAAATAACCTCATCTGGTACTCCATGTAAACGAAACACATTTTTAATCATCAAATCTGATGTCTGTCTTGCAGTGGGTAAGCCGACACAAGGGATAAAATGAGCTGCTTTTGTTAAACGATCAACCACCACTAGAATGGTGTTCTTCCCTTGAGAGTTTGGTAACTCCACAATGAAGTCCATAGAAATGGATCCCCACGGGCGGGATGGGGTGGGAAGAGGTTGCAACAGACCAGTTGGTGAGGAGCGAGGTGTTTTGCATCTTGCACAGACTTCACATGAAGTGACATAGTTTAAAACATCCTTCCTGCAAGTGGGCCACCAAAAGAAACGAGAAAGAAATTCCTGTGTCTTTAGAATTCCTCTATGCCCAGCTATCTTGGAATCGTGAATGAGTTGCAATACTCTTAATCTGACTGTTTCAGGAATATACAGACGTTGTCCCTGAATCCACACACCATTCTTAAAGACAAGACTTACGTCCCTTGGGGGTTGTGCCAAAAAGGAATCCGCATGGTATGCTTCCTTGATGTCCTTAAGTAGGTCTTGATTATGAATCACTCCCAGGAATCTAGAGTCAGGAAGAATAGTCTTAGGAGGAGTAAGTGGACGTGTCTCTGCTGAATAAATCCTAGAGAGTGCATCAGCCTTTCCATTGCGCGATCCTGGTCTATAAGAAATGATAAAATTAAATTGGTTTAAGAAAAGATTCCAGCGAGCCTGGCGAGGAGTCAGGCACTTAGCCGACCTGATAAATTCAAGGTTACGATGGTCTGTCAGGACGACTATTTGCTGTGCAGCTCCCTGAAGAAGGTGTCTCCATTCTTTGAAGGCGGCAATAATGGCCAACAACTCTCTATTGCCCACATCGTAGTTCCTCTCAGCCGAAGACAACTGCTGGGAAAAGAAGGCACAGGGATGCAAGACATTCTTCTCACCTGTTCTCTGAGAGAGTATAGCTCCAACTGGCACAGTCTGAAGCATCCACCTCTATTATGAAGGCAAGTTCGGGGTTGGGATGTACTAAGATAGATGCAGTGGTAAATTTATCTTTTAGACGGGAAAATGCTTCCTGGGCTTGGGGAGTCCAGGAGAACCTAGAATCTTTCCGGGTAAGTTGGGTGATAGGTGACACTACCTCAGAGAAATTCCTAATGAAACGTCTATAGAAGTTGGCAAACCCGATGAAGCGCTGCACCTCCTTCACATTTCTAGGACTTGGCCAATCCTTGATGGCTTGGGTCTTGCTTCCATCCATACTAATTCCTTGTGTAGACAGTACATACCCCAGAAATTGAATTTCGGTCCTATGGAATTCACACTTTTCAAGTTTGATGTAAAGATGATTTTGTCTTAGACGTTCCAAGACCATTCTCACATGTCCATGATGTTCCTCTGTGGAGTTAGAAAAAATTAGAATATCATCCAAATAAATCACCACGAATGTATCTAGGAGATCCCTGAAGATGTCATTCACCAAGTGTTGGAAAGTGGCTGGGGCGGTACTCAGACCAAAAGGCATAACTAGATATTCAAAGTGTCCATAGCGTGACCTGAATGCAGTCTTCCATTCATCCCCAGGTCTAATACGACTAAGTTATAGGCCCTACGGAGATCTAGTTTAGAGAAAATTTTGGCATGTCGCACTCTCTCCAATAACTCAGGGATTAAAGGCAATGGATAACGGTTTCTAATAGTAACCTTATTGAGTTCCCTATAGTCTACGCAGGGTCTCAGAGATCCATCTTTCTTCTTTACAAAGAAGATGGGTGCACCTGCAGGAGATGAAGAGGGGCGTATGAAGCCCTTGGCTAGATTTTCGTCTATGTACTCCTTTAAAGCCTTTAGCTCGGGCCCCGCCAGGGGTAGATCTTACCAAAAGGTATCTCTGCTCCAGGCAATAATTCAATTGGACAATCATATGGACGGTGAGGGGGAAGCTGGTCAGCGTTCTTCTTGTCACATAAATCCACATAGTCCTGGTATACAGCTGGTAGTTCAGGGACTGACATGGTTCCTTTAGGAACAGAGCAAGCTGAAACTTTTGGACTCATCTGTTTCTCTGGAAAGTGTAATTCCTTGGTCTCCCAGTTAATGGTAGGATTCTGAGCCTGCAGCCATGGTAGCCCTAGAATAATGGGAAAGTGGGAGAAGAGATAAGCATAAAGGACAGTTTCTCTTGATGATCTTTACCCATAAGAACCCTCAAAGGCTCTGTTTCCTGATCCACTGGTCCAGAGGTCAGCAGGGAGCCATCCACAGTTTCCATCTGTACTGGAGTAGCCTTCTTCACTGAACGTATCCCCTGTTTCAGAGCAAAGGAGACATCCATAAAATTTCCCCTTGCCCCTGAGTCGATCATAGCAGAGCTAGACACCCAAGCTGAGTCAACCCAGAGTTTGATGGAAAGAAAGCAATGAGAATTGTTTTTTCTTACAACTCAGCTGGGACACCGCTGAGGAAACTTGAAAAATTACAGCGTTTACACAGTCAACGTCCTCAGAAGTAACGGAGTTTAAGTCCGAGAAATCAAGATCTGTTGCTGCAGATCTCTCTGGAGCCTGAGGCTCGGACCTAACAGATCCCCTCTCGCAACACTCACAGTGAATGAGTGCTGCAGTAGTCTTACGAGAACGGCTGGGGCAGTTTATAATGAAGTGCCCTGACTTACCACAATAGAAACATAGATTCTCCTTAAAACGATGTTCCTTGCGTGCATCACTAACCCGTCGTTGTAAAGAGTCTACCTGCATGGGTTCAGGTTCAGGTTCCCGTGTGATCCTACTCAAAGGTTCCTTAGCTGGAGAGGAAGGTAGGAAAAGGTTAGTGCGATTGCTTTCAAACCATCTCTCTTGCCTGCGTTCAGTCAGACGAGTATCAATACGGATGCAGTAGTTAATAAAGTCACCTAACGCAGTGGGAGGGTCGGCACGAGCAAGTTCATCCTTAATCAGTGGAGATAACCCTTTTCGAAAAATAGATTTTTTGGCGGAACTGTCCCAGGTGGTATCAAGGGCCCATCTCCTGAAATCCAAGGCATATTCAGCTACCGAGTACTTACCTTGGCGCAAAGCTAACATGGCTGCTTCAGCTGTTGCACCTCGATTGGGGTCATCAAACACCTGCCCCATGGCTGAAATGAAAGCATCAAGATGATCCAAACATTCATCCTCAGTCTCAATCAGAGAGGTTTGCCCACATCAAAGCCTTGTTGGTAAGCAACATAATTATAGTAAGCACTTTAGATCGTTCAGTGGGAAATTGTGAAGCATGTGCAGAAAAAAAAAGATTGCATTGATTAATAAATCCCCTGAATTTCTCACGTTCACCGCCAAAACGAAAAGGGGGCAACTTAGGAATCCCAGAACTCGGGGCTACGGCAGGAGCCTGGACTCGCTCCTCTAGAACCTCAATCCTGGCTCGCAAATCCTGGGCAGTCTGTCCAAACACTTGCAAATTGTGATTAGTGAGGTCCTGTAGGTTTGTAAAACGGGTTTTTATAGTCTGCAAATCTGCAAGGATGTTATCAGTCACTCCGCAAAGTTCCTTTATGCGGGCCTCCATTTTCCAGATCTTTTAAGACAGGAGTACTGGAAGGAGAGGAGAAGAAAAAAAAAACAATAGTGTTTACCTGTGGTAACACTGCAGAGAGAAAAAAAAAATTAAGGGAACTGCTCACATGGAATGGTTGTGAGAAGTCACAACCACTATCATCACAGAAAGTTCAACCGGACATCTGATATCCACAGTTACAGCAGACACAAAAGAGGAAAGAAAAAAAAAAACAATAGTGTTTACCTGTGGTAACACTGCAGAAAAAAAAAACTTAAGGGAATTGCTCACCTGGAATGGTTGTGAGAAGTCACAACCACTGTCATCACAGAAAGTACAACCGGACATCTGATATCCACAGTTACAGCAGACACAGCCTTTCCAGACCCAGCAGACACTAACGTTTGGCTTCAGAATCTTGTAATGTAAGGAGTACAGTTCATATAGTGTCTTGTGCTTGGGTGCGATGAAAACACAGGAGTCACAGGTTTGATATAGAAGGTCTTGTATTACTTCATACAAGTGGCAATAATAGTCACACAGTTTGCAGATACAAAAGCAGGAGACACAGCACGCCAGAGTAACTTAAGCTCAGCAATCACTCTCACAACAGGTTCAGGATCTCTTCTCTGTTACCATAAGTCCATGCAAACGTGGATTTATCAAATAGCAAGGTTCAAAGTCCACGAGTGTTCCAAAGTTCCACAATAGGAAATAACTGGAGTACAAGGTCCAAGGCTTCCAGGAGTCAGGTCACAGGTTCACTGCAGGCTTGATTCTGAAGCACTGATTGCTCAGCTGTGGCTGCTTAAGAAGCAAGAGGGAGAGAATCAGGGCGGGAACATGCAAGCTGGAAACTCCATATTGACTGAGGGCAAGACAGCTGCAGCAAGACAGAAAGTAAAATGGCTGACGGAAAAACTGAGTTTCAGGAACATGTACACAGAACCTTACAAACAGTTAATAACAATAGATGAAATCTACACAGCCTTAAAAATGTAAAATTACATAAACCCAAAAAGAAAAACAATAACACAGTTACTCCAGCGCCTAGTCCTTACACTTCCGTCAAGGAATTGTCTTTGTCCGCGTACCTGGAGTTTGGTTGGTGAGAACCGCCTTAGCCCACTTTGTGTGTTTCGACCCTAGGCGTAGTTAAAGGGCCCTCTGTAGGTGGGCCTGGTTTTTGGCCACGCCGGCGGCTTATTTTTAAGGCCAAGTCACGGTAAATATTTACAAGTAAGGTCCTGGCCATACATAGTCCTGTGGCCCAATTGTCCATCACCAGTTTAATACGAATATTTAAAAGTTCATACAGTAAGTCTCTGTAGGCTCTCATGCTTAAACGGTTGCAACTATACATTATTAACTTATTTACATTTTAATCCCTATACCGGGCTGGGATCTGACCTCTTGTACTATAGGTGGATCTATGCAGTACTGGTATTTCTAATGACCTTACTAGGCCTAGTGTGTTTTTGGTTGATGTGGTAATCTGGGCAACAGTCTGCAAGTTCATAGACTCACCATGGGTCTGACAGATTCACCGCTAGCAGGTGGCAGATTTCCGCGTTCCACTGCAGATGTGGCATCTGTTACTGGAGCCCTCTGGTCTTCAGGCTGATCTAAATTTGTATCTCCTTCTGGCACTACTGGTTGGGGAAAGTTCAAGACGGGCACAACTATGGCCTGGTTCACTCTTGTCCTACTTGGAGGGAACTCGCCGAGTACTGTGCTGACCTTTTCCACCATCTCTTCTATGGGCTGAGGACTGTTTGGGTCTTCAAACCTTTCCTTTAATTGGTCAGGGCATGGTTTTAGATGATCCCTTGACCCTGTCGCTGAGGTTTCTCCTTCATCTTTACTGATGAGGCTCACCTTGGTATTATCAAAGTCTGAAGGTAAAACGGTGTATGGCTCAGCCTCCCACTGGTCATCTAATTTTTGAACTTGTGTTTTTCCTTTTGAGTATCTGTTCTCCATGTGACAAGGGAACTGCAGGTGCATGCTTATTATAGTTTCTTTTCTGCTTCTATCTTGCCTGGGACAAACTTTTCTCACACATTCTTGCACTTTACAGTATTGCTGCTGCCGCTCTGTATCCCAGTCTGTATCTGGTGATGTCAACTCAGGTGTTAAGACTCCCATGTCCAAATCAATGGGTAACTTGCCAGGTCTTGCCCTCATCAGGTAGGCTGGAGTGCAGTTGATGGAGTTTACCGGTAAATGATTATATAGATTTACCAGATCTGGCAACTTCTCTGGCCACTGGTTTCATTCTTCCAGAGGCAAGGTCTTCAATAGGTCAATTACCACTTGGTTCATCTTGTCACACATGCCATTTGTTTGTGGATGGTATGGCATTGTCCTGATTTTCTTAAAACCGTACATGTTACAAAACTCTTGGAACACTCTGCCTCAAAGGCTGGGCCTTGGTCGGTGAGCACGTGTTCAGGGTAACCGTGCGGTAGACAAAAGTGTTGTTGAAATGCCTTGGCTGCGGTCTTCGCTGTTTGGTCTTTAACAGGCATGACTACCAAGAACCTTGAGTAATGATCAACGATGGTCAGAGCATAGGTGTAGCCAGTCTACTCGGAGTCATCTTCACGTGATCCAAAGCTACAAGATCAAGCGGCTGCTCCGTGATGATCGACTGCAATGGGGCTCTCTGGCTGTTACCGTCTTTCCTGCGAAGGTTGCATGGACCACATTCTCGACAGCACTTCTCAGTGGCTCTCCTCATGCCAACCCAGTAAAATTTTTCACGAAATAGGATCTCTAACTTCTTCCACCAGAAATGTCCTGCTCCATTATGGTACGCCTCCAAGACCATTGGCACATCCCGCTTCGGGACTACCACCTGCCAGAACAGTTCGTTGGTGCGCGAGTTGTTCCTCTGACAGCTTACCCTCATAGATGAAAAGCTTGCCCCTCTCCTTCCACAACTGCTGTGCTTCCTGTGGAGCATCTGGACCAGGGTCTGAATCAGCTTGTGTCAGCAACTCCTTTACTAGGCGAATGGCTGGGTCACTATCTTGCATCTCTGCCCACTCAAGATGGGGCGATGGGTTCAACGTGGCCTGTCATACGATATAGCGTTTGTTTTTCACCCCTTGGGAGCGCTGGGCTGCATTTGGGAGGTGGAAGGCTGGTAACTTGATTTCTTAGAGTTCTCCTGGATCTTTTCCCCCATCTGGTGAATTGGACATCCTGTACAGTGCATCAGCATTAGCGTTCTTATGTCCCGCTTGGTACTTGTTGGTAAACTCGTAGTTGAACAGCTGGGCCATCCATCACTGCTCTAATGCACCCAGCTTTGCCGTTTCAAGGTTGGTTAGCGGATTATCGTCCATGTAGATGGCAAACTTCGCTGAAGTCAGGTAGTGCTTGAAGCGCTCCGCTACCGCCCAGACCATGGCGAGGAACTCCAGTTTAAAGTAGCTGTAGTTGTTGGGGTTCCTTTCAGTGGGACGAAGCTTCCAGCTGGCATAGGCAATCACTCTTCGCCTTTTTGCATTTGTGATAGCACTGCTCCCAATCCCATGTTGCTGGCTTCAGTGTAAAGTATAAATGGTTGGTCATAATCAGGGTAGGCCAGGACTTCATCTCCCATGAGGGCCAATTTCAACCTGATGAAGGACTCTTCTATCCTTTTGTTCCACTCGAATGGAAGACTTTTGTTCTTTGTCTTCTTGGATTGGCCCACTAGAGGATCTTGCAAGGGTGTGGCTATTTTGGTGAAGTCCTTGATGAATCTCCGGTAGTAGCCTACCAACACAAGAAACTGTCTGGTGCCACACCTTCCGCGCTTACCATATGGCCTAGGTACTGCACCTTGGACTTCAAAAGGTGACATTTGGACGGCTTTACTTTCAAGCCAAAGTTGGACAGGGCTTCGAATACCTCGGCCAGGTGCTTCAAGTGGTCTTCGTAGGTTTTTGAGAAGACGATGATGTCATCCAGGTACAGCAGAACGGTTTCAAAGTTTTTATGTCCAAGTCAGCATTCCATTAACCGCTGAAATGTTCCCGGCGCATTGCTGAGCCAAAACGGCATGTAGTTAACCCCTTAATGTCCACTGACGTGCAGAGTCCGTCATGGCAAGGTGCCAGTTCCGGAACCAGGACGGACTCTGCACGTCATGCCTTTGATCTACCACTGCGTGTAAACACGCAGTGGTAGATCAGTGCCGACAGCTGTCACAGACAGCTGACAGGCACGGCAAGCGGTGCGGGGACCTTTGCCGCACTCACAGCGCTGTGATTGGTCAGTCAATCTGACTGACCAAACACAGCAGCGATCGCGCAGGAGAAGCTGAAATTTCAGCTTCTCCAGCGCGATCAGTGCAGGAGCCGGCGCTGCAGTGGCCAGGCTTCCTGCACTGACAGCCAGGAGCGGAGCCCCCACCGCCCCTGGCTGTTAACCCCCTGACTGCTGCGATCCAGCGCGATCGCAGAGCTCAGGGGGGGAGGCAGAGGGTCGGGAGCTCCCTCTGCCTCAGATCGGCACCCTGCACTGTATTTGCAGGGGCCGATGTCTGCCTTGATGACCCGGGGGTTGTCATGACAACCTCCGGGTCATTTAGCTACGGGAAGCTGCTGTGATCATTGTCACAGCAGCTTCCACTATAGTTGCAATGCATTGCAATGCCAGAGCATTGCAATGCATTGTAACTGCAATCAAAAGTAAAAAAAGTGAAAGTCCCATAAAGGGACAAGTTGAAAAAAATCTTTTTTTTAAAAAAATTGTAAAAAAAATATTAAAAAATAATTTTAAAAAAATCCCCTAAAAATACACATTTTTATGTAATAAAAAAAATAAAAAACAAAAAAAATACACATGTTAGGTATCGCCATGTCCGTAAAAATCCCATCTATAAAAGCATAACCCTAGTTAACCCCTTCAGTGAAAGCCGTAAAAAAAAAACACAAAAAAGTAGTAAATTATACTTTTTCCAAGCAGTATCATTATACCGCTTGGAAAAAGTGCAATAACACGCGATCAAAAAGTCAGATATAAATAATCATGGTACCGCTGAAAACATCATCTTGTCCCGCAAAAAACAAGCCGCTATATCATCAGCGAAAAAATAAAAAAGTTATAGCTCGCGGAATAAACTGATGCAAAAATAATTATTTTTTCTATAAAATTCTTTATTGTGTAAAAAACGCCAAAACATAAAAAAAATATATAAATGAGGTATCGCTGTAATCGTAGTGACCCGAAGAATAAAGCTGCTTTATCAATTTTACCACACGCGGAACGGGGGAAAAAAAATTAAAAAAAAACCAATTCCTGAATTGCTGGTTTTTGTTCATTCTGCTTCCACAAAAATCGGAATAGGAAGCGATCAAAAAACGTTATGTGCCCGAATATGGTACCAATAAATACGTCAGCTCGTCCTGCAAAAAATAAGCCCACAGATAACTCTGTCGGCCGAAATATGGAAAAATTATAGCTCTCAAAATACGGCGATGCAAAAAATTCTTACAAAAAATTATTCCAAAAAAAAGCATCTTTTAGTGTGTGACAGAAGCTAAACATGAAAAAAGGATGCAAATCTGGAATCGCTGTAATCGCACCGATCCGAGGAATAAAGTCGCCTAATCACTAATACCGCACGAGGAACGGCGCAAAAAAGAAAACCAATTCTTCACCTTTTGTGGATTTGTTCATTGTGCCTCCCAAAGATCGCAGTAAGGCGATCACAGTGGTTCCCCCCCGCATATGGGGTATCAGCGTACTCAGGACAAAATGCACAATAGCTTTTGGGGTCCTATTTCTCCTGTTACCCTTATAAAAATAAAAATTTGGGGGCAAAAAGGTCATTTTTGTGGAAAAAAATATGATTTTTTTTATTTTCACGGCTCTACGTTATAAACTTCTGTGAAGCCCTTGGGGGTTCAAAGTGCTGACCACACATCTAGATAAGTTCCTTGGGGGTCTAGTTTGCAAAATGGGGTCATTTGTGGGGGGTTTCTACTGTTTAGGCACATCAGGGGCTCTCCAAGCGTGACATGACACCCGCAGACCATTCCATCAAAGTCTGCATTTAAAAACGGTGCTCCTTCCCTTCCGATCTCTGCCATGCGTCAAAATAGTGGTTCCCCCCCACATATGGGATATCAGCGTACTCAGGAAAATTGCACAATAGCTTTTGGGGTCCTATTTCTCCTGTTACCATTATAAAAATAAAAATTTGGGGCAAAAAGTTTATTTTTTTGGAAAAAAATATGATTTTTTTATTTTCACGGCTCTACGTTATAAACTTCTGTGAAGCACTTGGGGGTTCAAAGTGCTCACCACACATCTAGAAAAGTTCCTTGGGGGTCTAGTTTCCAAAATGGAGTCACTTGTGGGGGGTTTCTACTGTTTAGGCACATCAGGGGCTATCCAAACGTGACATGACACCCACAGACCATTCCATCAAAGTCTGCATTTGAAAAAGGCGCTACTTCCCTTTCGAGCTCTGCAATGCGTCAAAATAGTGGTTCCCCCCCACATATGGGATATCAGCGTACTCAGGACAAATTGCACAATAGCTTTTGGGGTCCTATTTCTCCTGTTACCATTATAAAAATAAAAATTTGGGGCAAAAAGATTATTTTTGTGGAAAAAAATATGATTTTTTTATTTTCACGGCTCTACGTTATAAACTTCTGTGAAGCACTTGGGGTTCAAAGTGCTCACCACACATCTAGAAAAGTTCCTTGGGGGGTCTAGTTTCCAAAATGGAGTCACTTGTGGGGGGTTTCTACTGTTTAGGCACATCAGGGGCTATCCAAGCGCGACATGACACCCGCAGACCATTCCATCAAAGTCTGCATTTAAAAACGGTGCTCCTTCCCTTCCGATCTCTGCCATGCGTCAAAATAGTGGTTCCCCCCCACATATGGGATATCAGCGTACTCAGGACAAATTGCACAATAGCTTTTGGGGTCCTATTTCTCCTGTTACCATTATAAAAATAAAAATTTGGGGCAAAAAGTTTATTTTTTTGAAAAAAATATGATTTTTTTATTTTCACGGCTCTACGTTATAAACTTCTGTGAAGCACTTGGGGGTTCAAAGTGCTCACCACACATCTAGAAAAGTTCCTTGGGGGGTCTAGTTTCCAAAATGGAGTCACTTGTGGGGGGTTTCTACTGTTTAGGCACATCAGGGGCTATCCAAACGTGACATGACACCCACAGACCATTCCATCAAAGTCTGCATTTGAAAAAGGCGCTACTTCCCTTTCGAGCTCTGCAATGCGTCAAAATAGTGGTTCCCCCCCACATATGGGATATCAGCGTACTCAGGACAAATTGCACAATAGCTTTTGGGGTCCTATTTCTCCTGTTACCATTATAAAAATAAAAATTTGGGGCAAAAAGATTATTTTTGTGGAAAAAAAATATGATTTTTTTATTTTCACGGCTCTACGTTATAAACTTCTGTGAAGCACTTGGGGGTTCAAAGTGCTCACCACACATCTAGAAAAGTTCCTTGGTGGGTCTAGTTTCCAAAATGGAGTCACTTGTGGGGGGTTTCTACTGTTTAGGCACATCAGGGGCTATCCAAACGTGACATGACACCCACAGACCATTCCATCAAAGTCTGCATTTGAAAAAGGCGCTACTTCCCTTTCGAGCTCTGCCATGCGTCAAAATAGTGGTTTCTCCCCACATATGGGGTATCAGCGTGCTCAGGACAAATTGCACAATAACTTTTGGGGTCCTGTTACCCTTTGGAAAATAACAATTGGGGGTGGAAAGATCATTTTTGTGGAAAAGATATGATTTTTTAATTTTACTGCTCTACGTTATAACCTTCTGTGAAGCCCTTGGGGGTTCAAAGCTCTCACCACACATCTAGATAAGTTCCTTGGGGGGTCTAGTTTCCAAAATGGGGTCACTTGTGGGGGTTTCCACTGTTTAGGCACACAGGGACTCTCCAAATACGACATGGCATTCAATCTCAATTCCAGCCAAAAAAGTCAAATGGCGCTGCTTCCCTTCCGAGCTCTGCCATGCGCCCAAATAGTGGTTTACCCCCACCTATGGGGTATCAGCGTACTCAGGACTAATTGCACAATAAATTTTGGGGTCTTTTTATCCTTTGGAAAATAAAAATTGGGATGAAAAGATCATTTTTGTGGAAAAAATATGATTTTTTAATTTACGGCTCTACGTTATAACCTTCTGTGAAGCGCTTGGGGGTTAAAAGCTCTCACAACACATTTAGATAAGTTCCTTGGGGGGTCTAGTTTCCAAAATGGGGTCACTTGTGGGGGGTTTCCACTGTTTAGGCACACAGGGACTCTCCAAATGCGACATGGCGTCCAATCTCAATTCCAGCCAAAAAAGTCAAATGGCGCTGCTTCCATTCCGAGCTCTGCCATGCGCCCAAATAGTGGTTTACCCCCACACATGGTATATCGGTGTACTCTGGAGAAATTGTACAACAAATATTGTGGTTCATTTTCTCCTGATACCCTTGACAAAATTTAAAAAAATTGTGTCGAAAGAAAAATTTTGGGAAAAAAAGTTAAATGTTCATTTTTTCCTTCCACATTGCTTCAATTCTTGTGAAGTACCTAAAGGGTTAATAAACTTCTTGAATGTGGCTTTGAACACGTTGAGGGGTGCAGTTTTTAGAATGGTGTCACTTTTGGGTATTTTCTTTCATATTGACCCCTCAAATTCACTTCAAATGTGAGGTGGTCCCTAAAAAAATGGTTTTGTAAATTTTGTTGGAAAAATGAGAAATTGCTGGTCAACTTTTAACACTTATAACTTCGTAACAAAAAAAAATTTTGGTTCCAAAATTGTGCTGATGTAAAGTAGACATGTGGGAAATGTTATTTATTAACTAATTTTTGTGACATATCTCTCTGATTTAATGGCATAAAAATTAAAAGTTTGAAAATTGCAAAATTTTCAAAATTTTTGCCATATTTCCATTTTTTTCATAAAAAAACGCAAGTTATATTGAAGAAATTTTACCACTATCATGAAGTACAATATGTCACGAGAAAACAATCTCAGAATCGCCAAGATCCGTAGAAGCGTTCCAGAGTTATAACCTCATAAAGAGACAGTGGTCAGAATTGTAAAAATTGGCCTGGTCTTTAACCTACAAAATGGCTTGGTCATTAAGGGGTTAAACTCGCAGAGGCCCATTGGTGTCGTAAACGCTGTCTTCTCTTTGTCTGCCTCTTTCACGGGAACCTGCCAATACCCACTGGTGAGATCCAAAGTAGAGAAATAGTTAGCGGTTCTCAATGCAGCTGATGATTCCTCAATTCTAGGTAATGGGTAAGCGTCCTTTTGTGTAATGCTGTTAATTTGCCTGTAGTCTACACACATTCTGATAGTACCATCTTTCTTTTTAACGAGGACTAATGGAGCTGCCCAGGGGCTACAACTCTCTCTGATTACCCCAGCCTTCTTCATCTCTCGTAACATACTCTTGGCACATTAATAGTGTGCTGGAGGTACAGGCCGGTACCTCTCTTTAATGAGTGGATGATCTCAGGTGGGGATATGGTGTTGGACCTCTTTTGCCTGCTCAAAGTCTAGAGGATATTTTCTGAAGACTCGTTCAAATTCTCGAGCCACCCGGTAAGTCCCACGCTTTTGGTGTGAAGGGGTGGAGTCAGTGCATACATGTAGCTGCTGACACCAATTCTCCAGCTGCCTTTCTGAGCCATTGGCTTCCACCTGGTCGGTTGGAAACAAGGTTTTTGCTGCCTTTTTTCCCACAATTCAAGATGCTTACTGGTACTCTCCCTTGCGAACATCAACTACCCCTCTGGCTGTCAGGATAGTGGGCCTACTATCAGAGTATATGGGAACTACAAGGGTTTGGTAATCTTGAACCCTGAGACCTATTGCTGCCCGACACCAAATTAACATTTCACTCCTGGGGGGTACTGGAATGAGGAATGGATCACTTTCTCTGACACTGCCGACTTCTCTCCAGACAGCTCTACCTGTTGTCTGTGCATGAGGGCTCTGATCTCCTTTTGCAGGACTCGCTGCTGACTGGAGCTGGCGGTCTCGGCTACCTGTTGTAACAAAACAATAATTTCTCCAAGACAATTTTCTATAACATTAGTGCCTAAAGTGCTCATAGGATGGCATTCTCGTTTGTAAATATCAACTATAATCAAACCTTGCGACTGCAATTCCACTCGGCCAATCTTGATGGTCACCTCTTTAAACCCCACCTGAGGCAAGGGCTGACCATTGCTGGCAAAGAAGGCAAGATGTTCATCTGGGCTGCGATTAATTTCGGAATCAGCCCAGTATCGCTTAAAGAGGACATATGGCATCATTGTCAACTGAGAGTCAGTGTCCAGTAAGGCGTTCATCGGGAAGCCATCAATCACGACGGGCAGGATTGGCCATCCTCCCACATACTTGTCTCGCCAATTTTGTGGGCCTGAATGTCTTACTCCTGGGGGTTGGCCCTTTGCCCCAGGGGTTGCTTGTTTAAAAAACAGAATCTTGCAATGATCTTGTTGCAGCGGCGACAGATAGGCTGTCCGTCATTGTCGTAACGATCGCTGTCTCTCCCTCTGGTCGGTGGAATTCTCCTCTGCCGTTGCCACGGGACGTCATCTGAACTGGAGGTCAGCTTAATCTTCTTCTTTGGAGCCACTTGCATGGACTGCATAGTTTTTGTGAGTGCAGCAACACTTTTGGTCAGTTCCTTGACATGGAGATGTAGGTCTGCAGCAGAGTCATCATCTTGGGCCGGTGTGTCGATCTCAATAGTGGTCTGGGGAAAGGATGCTGCCTTCTGCTGGTAGGTAATTACTGGGTGCGTAGAGGGCTCTGTGCCCTATCCTTAAAGTGTGCAAAGTCCAGTTCAGGATTTTGTAGGGTCATTATGGGCAGCTGTGTCATTTGATTGTTATACTGGAGTCCCTCTTTAAAGTGCTCCGTTAACAATCTATCCTCATGTCGCACGCTGTCTGGGTCAACCTGCTTTATGGCTCATAGTGCCTCCTGAAGGTTAAAGTCATAGTGCCGTATACTGTCCTGCACCCTTTGATTGCACCCGAAGAATCTCATTTTTATCTCTGCTGCAGTGCGGGTGTAAAAGGTGTCTTTTAGCCTGGCCAAGATTTGTTTGATAGTCCCTTTATCGGTGTCCAGCCAGGACTTTAATTTCCTCTGGGCCGAAGCCAGTTAACTGGCCAATGAGCATGCTGATTTTTTGACTTTAAGACAGGGGGTACGCTTTGAACAAACTACACAGTTTATCCTTGAAATTGCTCTGGGTGTGCGACTCCCCTGAATATTGCGGTAACCAGGCCGTTCCTGGTATGTATGGCATTGATAGTGGCATTATGGAGGCTGCGGCTGCCCCTGGATCTTGCTGCACTATGGGGGATTGCGGCTGCGACTGCCGCTGTATCTCCATCCAGGTTGAGCATTTTCTTCCCCCCTCAGTGAACTTCAGCCAGGCTCTGTTTACCATTACCGTGGTCAGCAGCTGCTCCCCAAAGGGCTGGTTTGAGCTCCTTCCGGTCTCCAAGCTTGGACATCCTACTTTTCATCCGCTCATAATAGAGCATGGCTCCAGATTCACTTCACCTGCTGATGTCAGAGTGCAGGTCAAGGCTTCGCACCCTTTTTAAGTCTCCGCCCACAATGGCACGCCCGTTTTTTCTCTCGCGCACCGTGTGACGCAGTTATGGCAGCGATTTGAAAGTTCAATAAAGTCTCTGGCACACAATTCAATAAAGTCTCTAGCACACAGTACCTGATAATGTCGGGCTATGAGATCCTGTTTGTGATGCCAAAATTTGCTGCACCCTGTAGGACCATGGGGTATTTGGTTCTGTTACTTCAGGGGATGTCATGGCAGCGGTGACCCGGTCCGTGGCCCTAGGCGAGCATCAAATGATGAAGGGAATAGTTATTATGGGATTAGTTTGTAGGGGAATTAGTTTGTGATGCCACCCGTGGTGTTCGGCAATAAAATGGCCGACTCTGCGATTCAGATCCACTGGGGCAGATGGTGATGCAGCAAAAATGGTCCAGCTCCCCATAGGTAAAGCGGGGCACCATGGCAGATATAACAGTCTGTTCAGGTGATGGTGAATGCTGAGGTGTAGAAAATAAGCCAGGGACACAGAAAAGTGCAGTTTTCTTTACTCTTTACTTCTTGGTACATGAAAATGCAATCCGGGGTACTATTTACAGATGATAGCAGGAGTCCGGCAAGCCTGGAAGCATTCAGGGGATCCACCCTGCCAGGTGGTGTTCGAGGCCTTCCTGCTGCGCTCTGTTTTCTGGTCCCTGCTGCCTGTAGCTAAGCTGCAACCCTTTCCTGCGTGTTGGCTTTAACCTGTATGGCAAACAGCGTGAGCCTATCACAGGCACTGTCTGTTCACTGTTAGTCCTTGGCTCTTGGTCTGCTGTGGTGCCTCCAGGTGTTCGGTGTGCTCAGGGAGCTTGCAGTCCCCTGCCCTCCAGATTCAGCTGTCGGGGCATACAGCACCCACACAGCCCAGGACTCTGGTGTCTTTTTTATCAGCACTCCGCTCCGGAATCAGCTCTGATGCAGCTGCAATTCCCAGAGCCCTTGTCTCCACTCCTCTCTCTTCCCCCAACTCAGACCAACAGACTGACCAACTCTTTCCAGAACAATCTCCTTACCTCAGCACTAACTCCTCCCACCAACTGTCACTCCCTTAAGCTCCACCCCTTTTAGTCTGAAGTTAGAACAAGTGTTGGATGCTGTGTATTACCTGACATGTGGACCTTTCATTGCTTCTAGGCATGACATTACCACCCTGTAGAGAGAGGCAATGACACTGTGGCAACCGGACTCTGGGGTGGCACATTTCTATGAAGCTGGCAGGCATATCTGCAGTGCACTGTTATCTTTTGATTCCAGCCGCGTCAGCACCACTCTAATTCTGGTGCTGCAGAAGTGAAACTTCTTCATATAGCAGCATCAAGAGCATACAGTTCAGGCCAGCAGCATAAGCATGCTACTGATCCAAACTGTCAATCAAGCAGGAGCACTTCCCCTCAGCATTTGGCAAGTATGCAGGCTGGGGAGTGTCACACTGCTGAACAAACAACTTGGAACCATCCTTTTAATATTGAAACATTATGACTTCTTTCATGTAGTCATTTATTTTTATTACAAGAACAGAGTAATGTCGTTAAACATTTTTAGGGGTATTTCCAAGTCTACATTTTGTCCCTGTTTCACCCCCTTTTTAAAAATCATTATTACTTGAAAATAAAAGCAATTTTCAAAAAAGGTATCTTATTATAAAATTAAAAAAACCTGTGTTTTTGAGAATGGAGAAGATTTTTATTAAACTTGAAACAGCCCCTTGATGGTACAAGGCTTTCTGTAGGACAGTTTCTTGCAGGGCTGATGGTATTTACAAAAACCTACTCCATGTATACTCGCTCATCACTAGTGGTGATCCTTTTACAATTTTAGCCAACATGGTAAGTAGAATCAAGTCAAGGCCCATGATTGTTAAATTGTGTGAACACAAATACAAAATCCTCCTATCTCAGATGTTTAGGGTTGAGATAGTATCAACCTTAATTATAAATGGGCTCCCTTTCATTTTTTTGTTATGTTCTATATGTATCCCTGATCACAGATTAATGATGACTTTGATATTTTTAAATTGGGCTCCCCATCTGCTGATTAGCTGTGCAGGTCTCTATGCTAGTCTGTGGAGCCTAAAACCATCATCTTGTAATAAAAAGTGAGTTGTAGCCTGACAAAGTTTTAGCTGTGCCATTCTCTGCAATCTCTAAGCTTTTCTCCAGACAACAGTAGCCAAGTCTGCAACCTATAGCAGCCAGTTCAGCGACAATATCAGTGTTTCAGACTCCTTTAAGGATAATAAACCAAGTTGAATCCAATAGAGATCTTTTATTTTTAGATACCTGTGAATGATTCTCTTTGATAAAATGTGAGTTCACTTTGAAGCTGTAGTCACTTGACAGCATGCAAACTGTAAAGTACATTGCAAAACACTGCAGTTGTGCAACAATTACAATCATAAAGCCATTTACATTCATGATGGTTACAAGTTTTACACTGGATGGTAAATTAATATGGGAAAGAAAATTTACATGGCAAAAAATCCATTATATTTATTAGAAAAAATAACTTTTTTTTCCTTACTAACACTTTCTTCTGCTTCAAATTATAAGCAGATTTAACTTGAAAGCATATTGGCTTAAAGGGAACCAGTCACTAGGTTTTCCCAATGTAAACTATGGCCACCACCTTTATTGTCTCTTTTATGGTAGCCTAGCAAGCTGTAAGTCCCACACACTTTCTGCAAAGCCCCCAAACTACCTTTTATTACCCCCATATGATGCAGTGTGGTCTGATGGTTGTTGTTGGTCTTGCTTCGTGCCTCCTATCTTCTCGCATTCACACTCTTCCTGCCTTCTTCATGTGGATGACGAATCCTACGTTATATACAGTGTCCCCAATCACGCTACTGCACTGACAAACTTTGTTTTGCCCTGCGGAGGGCAGAGCAAAGTGTTGTAATGCACTCCACGGGTCATCAGCGCTCTTTGGCCTCTCACGGAGCAAGTACATTATAATACTTTGCTCTGCCCTCGGCGCCAAAGCAAGACAAGTGACGTCCATCAGACCATGCCATATGGGGGATAATAAAAGGCATTTTTTGGGCTATGCAGAGTGACTTATATAAAACTTGCTCGACTACTGTAAAAGAGGCTTTAAAGGTGGTGGTCATAGTTTATATTGTGATTACCTGGTGACAGGTTCCCTTTAAACTAATAATCAAACTAATTTTGTTAATAATAAATTGTAATTAGATAGCATTATTGGCACATTGTTAGACTTTTCTAAGCCACTCCCGATTGTTTGACATTTTCAAAAACTATAGTGGTTACTCAGTACTTGACAACCAATTTCTTACTATGTTTCATAATCAAAATTATAAATAAAATATACCGCTTGCAATTGTCAGCTCTGGGTTTCCAGGGCTTGTGTTTGGGTGCTTCTACACTGCATTCAGGCAACCGTTTAGTGCTCAGTCAAGTCTTAAGTCCGAACCCCCTGCAAAAAGGCTTTGGGCATATGCGCCGACTGGTCATAGACTATAATGGTGCCGACACGGTGAATGTGTGCTCTGATATGCATCATTTTCGGGCTTGTATGCCTACTGGAAGTGGACATTCTTTCATTCTGACAGACCTACTGAACAGGTGCCTAAATGTAGTGCGAAAGCACCCTTACATTGTTATGCCACAGGAGCACGGCAGCCTGTGGTTTGTCCAGAGGAAATGTGAGTGAAGCAGTTCATCAGTGACTGCTGATTGGCTGCAGTGCTCACGTAGCATAATAATGTCATGTGAGACCTAGCGTCAACATTGCTGGACCGTCTCCGGGTATGTGAGGTGAATCATAGAATGAGTTGGAAGGGATGTCAAAGGTCATCTGGTCCAACCCCCTGCTCAATGCAGGTTTCACTAAACCACCTCAGACAGATGTCTGTCCAGCCTCTGTTTGAAGATTTCCATTGAAGTAGAACTCACCATCTTTTGTGTCAGCCTGTTCACCCTCACTATCAAAAAGTTTTTTTCTAATATCTAATCTGTATCTTCTCCCTTTCAGTTTCATTCCATTGCTACTCGTGTTTCCATGAGCAAATGAGAATAATGATGATCTATCTACACTGTGACATCCCTTCAGATATTTATAGACAGCTACAGATGAATATCTGTTATTTTTATTTTATGCTGGGTAATAATTTATTTAGGCAGGGGTTGTCTAAGAAGTGGTTGACCCCTTAAAAGTTGAATTTACCATGTGTTTGTGTACAGTATCTCACCAAAAGTATAAACTGTAGCTTTGCCCGACATATACTGTAGTTTAATGTTCCTATAGGCTGCTAGTTAAAAGGCAAAGTCTAAACATGTGTTCTTTTTGGCCTCTATCTGCAAACCATTAATTTCTATGAATAGGAAAGTTCGGGAAACTACACTTTCCATTACAAAGGGCCACAGCAAGAAAAAGTATATGTCACAATATATGTCTAAGGGTGGGTTCACATTGCGTTGCGGGCAATGCGCTGACGGCATCCGTCACATAGCGGCACTAACGCTATGTAATGGATGCGTTAACGCCGCCATTGCCTGCAATAGCAGTAGGCAATCCTAATGCATGCTGAAATCGGCATGCGTTAGCGATGTGCCGTCATTCTGTGACGGACCCTCGAACGCGGTCTGCAGCGTTAGGGGGTCCGTCACCGCTAGCACAGATAGAGATGCTACACTAGCGTGATTGCATAACGCGATCACAAAATGACAGTAACGTTAATGCAGTCCGTCAATGCTATGCGTTGAATGGACTGCATTAACGCAATGTGAACCTAGCCTAATTGAAATGGTAATGTATGATGGGTTGATTCTTGGACATCCGTCCAAGCCATGGCCACCTTCCGAGCTGTACTTGCTGAGCATATGCTACTGACATTGTAGACAATTGCCGGGTGCACCTAGCCTATTGTGAACAAAAACTGTCTAAAACATAACAAATCTGTAGCAAAAGTACTTACATAAGTTTTTTGTTGGTCACTGAAGAATAATTCTTGTGCATTTGGTTTGTGTTTGTATTTCCAGTGCAGACAAACATTAAATTTATGTCATAAAGATGTTTTAATCCTGTAGGAACATCTTCAATATAGGATAGCTATTAATGTCTGAACATAATAACTTATAACATATATATGATGGACAGTCCTGCATGTGTCGGAACATTACAGGAGAGATGGTTACATTTTCTTACATCCTCGCTGATGTCATAGTTATTAATGAATTATAGCAGTAAATGTTTTGCATTTTAGCCAAATTGCTCATTTCTTGTAATAGAAAATGTTTAAATGCAGTAAACATCCCCATCTTGAGGGCATTTATCTAACTGCAGCCCCACATCAGATGCTATGTGATTTTTTTTCTCCCCGTGTTTATCTGTCAAGGTTATTAACTGAAAAAAACAATACGACAAGACGATCTGACCTTTTCCCCTTATTGCTCAGATTAAATTCTCTTCATTATAGGTTTGTTCCATTGCTGAGTACTGTCTATTCTCTTCACATTATGTGGTATATCCTCTATGTATTTACTTACATGAAAGGAGCTTTTAATCAGCAAAATATACAAATATGTGAAAAGATCTAGACTACTGATTCTAGTTATACAATCAATAATACACTATGAATTAACTATAGAGAAAAAAAAGAAAAGGACTGTATTACCCTGGATTAATAAAAATGAAATTATTATTGCAATTTTGAGTAGCTGTTTTTTTTTCCAGCCTTCGGCTTGTTCTTGAGCCATGGGAACTTCATGGATAAACGATCTGTAGAAAGAGCGATCTTGTGCAAGTCTAGGTGGCTCCATCAGAGTCTTCTCTACCTTTATGTTGATAGTATCAAGCCATCAAGTTGCTGGTGTTCTTCCTCGCCTTGTTAATGCTATTCTTCTGACCATGATGTCCTTCTCCAGTGATTGCTCTCTTCATATGATGTATTCAAAATATGCAAGTCATAGTTTTGTGATCCTTGCTTCGAATGACATCTCTGGTTTGATTTGTTAAAAGATTGATTATATTTGTTCTTCTTGCTATCTAATGCTATTTGTAACACCTTTCTCCACCAACACATTTCCAATGCATCGATTTTTCTTCTGCATTGTTTCTTCATCGTCTAGATTTGGCCCTTATGTTACCACAAAATAAAAAACTATGTACGAGCTGTGTCTTCATCGCTAGTGAAATGTTCCTCAATCAGATGGTTCGGAACACGCATATCTTTTATAGTATTCCAAAGATTCTGTAGAAAGTAGAGTACTGAGTAGCTGATACTATGAGATAAGAAGTATAAGTCCTCATTTATAAATATTCCTTAAGAATCAATTCACCCCTAGATTTGGGAAAAAAAAGCATCAAATCTACTTGTGTGAATCAACCATTATGTTAGCTACAGTACATGTTGACGATTGTGTTAATTTGCTGCTGCTGTCATGTTATGTATATACCGTGGTTTATGATATTTTTAAAATCTTTTTCTTACAATGTGCAAAACACTTAGGCATGTTGTAATTAGTTATAGGTTTAGCATTTTTGTCCATTCTTATTTATGGTATGCATTTGCCTCTAGGACTAGACCTTGATTGATGGAAAAGGCTCCAATTCAAGAACATTTGGTTGAAATTGCTTTCTGTACTGAAGAATTATAAGTACATAATTAAATTAAGGTGGGCATTAGAAACTTGTTAGCAGTTTAAAACTTATGATGGCATCCTCAGTGTAACAGGGCTTAACCTGCAAAGTCCTTAAAGTAAATGTTCACCTTAAGGAGCAAATGTTTTTATTTACTTAACTAGTTTAAGACTGGGCTATTTTTTTCCGTTCCTGACTAGAGTTAGGACCCCGTCACACATAGCGATGCACCAGCGATCCCGACAACGATATGAACTTGTCAGGATCGCTGGTGTGTCGCTACATGATCGCTGCTGAGCTGCCAAACAGGCAGCTCAGGCAGCGATCAGGACAGCGACACTGCGGGTAACGTCGCTTAGTAACCCGCAGTGTACGTTGGATACCAGCCCGCTGATGCAGGGAGCTGGTAACCAAGGTACACATCGGGTTTCTGATGTGTACCTTGGTAACCAGCTCCCCTGCAGCAGCGCGCTGGTATCCAACGTACACATCGGGTTTCCAGACACAGCCCCATGCCTGGAAACCCCATGTGTACCTTGGTTACCAGCTGATCGCTGGTCTCTTGCCTTCCACACGCAGCGATGCGTGTTGGCCAGCGGGAGACCAGCGATCAAAAAAAGTCCAGGCATTTCTGACACGACCAGCGATTCACAGCAGGGGCCTGATCGTTGGTACGTGTCAGACATAGCGAGATCGCTGCTGAGAACGCTGTTGCGTCACAAAACTTGTGACTCAGCAGCGATTTCGCTATGTGAGACGGGGCTCTTAGTGTTAGCCTTCTTAGCTGAAAGACCTGATACATCATGCAACACCTCCAATTTTTTTTTTAATTTCAGCCACACTTAGATGGCACAAACATCAGTTTCATACAGTACTATTGGTAGAAAGATGTAAGGAAAGTAACACAGGTAGTTGACTAAAAGTGCAGGCCTATCTGTCTGGAAGCCCTACTTACACAGACAACCCACCAGATGGAGATCCAACTTGGAGTCTCCACATTTCAAAAAAATAATTGTCACACACCACTAAAATGGCATCAATGTCCACAAAGTAGTAACAGTATAATAGGCCTCTGACATACGTTTTACTACAGGAAACCCATCAGATGGAGACTCAACTTGGAATCTCCACTTTTCGAAAATAATTGTCACAAACCACTAAAGTGTCATCAATTTCCATAGAGTAGAAACAATATGATAGGCCTCTTATACAACTTATACTATATGCAACTTACCAAATGGAGACCCAACTTTGAGTCTCCACATTTAAAAAAATTATTGTCACTCACCACTAAAGTGCCATCGATTTCCACAAAGTACAAACAGTATAATAGGCTTCTGACATACCATCTACTACAGTCAACCCACCAGATAGAGACCCAACTTTGAGTCTTCACATTTCAAGAAATAATTGTCACACACCACTAAAGTGGCATAAATTTCCACAGAGTAGAAAAAGTATAATAGGCTTCTGACGCACCTTCTACTTTGGGCAACCCACCAGATAGAGACTCAACTCTGAGTCTCCACATTTAAAAAAATATATGTCACTCACCACTAAAGTGGCATCAATTTCCTCAGAGTAGAAACAGTATAATAGGCCTCTGACATAGCTTCTACTACAGGCAACCCATCATATGGAGACCCAACTTTGAGTCTCCACATTTCAAAAAATTGGAACATCAGCAGCAGTATAAGCAGCAGGCAAAAAAGACACCACAACGATGGCACAGAGTGCAATAACACGAGATCAATACATGACACTAAAAACTACCATTGCCTAGTAGTGTTGAGCATTCCGATACTGCAAATATCGGGTATCGGCCGATATTGGCTGTATCGGAATTCCGATTCCGAGTACCGATATTTTCGTCATATCGGATACCGGAATCGGAATTGTCACTGTCACTGTCAGTGTCCGTCGGTCGGGTCTGTCAGGAGTCAGCGGCACTTACCCGGCAGAAGATCTCCGGCGGTCACATCCCGGACTGCTTAATGGCCGCCATCCTCTTCTCCCTGGCGGTCACATGCAGTTTCTCGCGATAACTGCAGTGACTGCTGGGTAATCGCGGCCGTAAAGCAGTCCGATGACGTCACCGCCGGGGAAGCTGGTAAGCAGCTGTGCTGCGCCGGGATGTCAGGCTCTGCCTGTCATTCCGATGTAGCAGAGCTGGATCGTCGTGGGACAGTCGTTACTATGGACTGCGTCGGACAGGTGGTATACTGTTGGTTTGTTTTTTTTATTTTTTTACAGGAGATCGATGGCGTCGCAGGAATGAGAGTATAATAAAAGAAATGAAAACTGTGTTGTCTCTTTTATTTCATTAAAAGACTTTTTTCTTGCTGTGTCTTTTTTTTAAACATTTAAAAACTTTGGGATTAATAATGGATCGGTGTCTTATTGACGCCTCTCCATTATTAACCGGGCTTATTGTCACCGTGCAATCAACGGTGACATTAACCCCTTATTACCCCGCTTGCCACCGCTACAGGGCAAGTGGGAAGAGCCGGGTAAAGTTCCACAATTGGCACATCTTTTGATGCGCCAAATGTGGGGCTGCTGTAGCCTGGTATTATCAGGCTGTTGAGGGCCAAAATCCATGGGCCTTGACAGTCTTTTAATACCAGGCCGCAGCAGTCTGCATTTTACTTGGCTGGTTAACAAAAATAGGGGGACCCCTACGCCGTTTTTTTTTCGAGGGGATCCCCTATTTTTGTTAACCAGCCAAGCTAAGCAGACTGCTGTGGCCTGGTATTATCAGGCTGGCAAGGTCCATGGATATTGGATCCTTACCAGCCTGAAAAACCAGGCCTCAGCGGTCTGCTTCATCTGGCTGGTTAACAAAAATAGGGGGGACCCCACGCCAATTTTTTTCGAGGGGATCCCCTATTTTTGTTAATCAGCCAAGATATGCAGACTGCTGTGGCCTGGTATTATCAGGCTGGCAAGGTCCATGGATCTTGGCTCCTTAACAGCCTGAAAATCCAGGCCTCAGCGGTCTGCTTCATCTGGCTGGTTAACAAAAATAGGGGGACCCCACGCCAATTTTTTTCGAGGGGATCCCCTATTTTTGTTAATCAGCCAAGATATGCAGACTGCTGTGGCCTGGTATTATCAGGCTGGCAAGGTCCATGGATCTTGGCTCCTTAACAGCCTGAAAATCCAGGCCTCAGCGGTCTGCTTCATCTGGCTGGTTAACAAAAATAGGGGGGACCCCACGCCATTTTTTTTTCGAAGGGAACCCCTATTTTTGTTAATCAGTTCCCTCTGACGTCACTGATTGTGTCCCTGGCTGACCTGAAGTGAAAGTGGAAAGCAATCAATTAAGCTTTCCACTTAAGGGCCCGTCTCACATAGCGATATCGCTACCGAGATCGCTGCTGAGTCACTAGTTTTGTGACGCAGCAGCGAGCTCACCAGCGATATCGCTGTGTGTGACATTCAGCGACGATCAGCCCCCCTGCCGGGTATCGCTGATCGTCGCTGAAATGTCAGGACCTTTTTTTGATCGCTGGTTTCCCGCTGACAGGCACGCATCGCTGCGTGTGACAGGCGGGAGACCAGCGATCCGCTGGTAACCAAGGTACACAGCGGGTTTCCAGGCGCGGGGCTGTGCCTAGAAACCCGCTGTGTACCTTGGATACCAGCGCCCTGATGCAGGGAGCTGGTATCCAAGGTACACAGCAGGTTTCCAGGCACCGCGCAGTGCTTGGAAACCCGCTGTGTACCTTGGTTACCAGCTCCGGCAGCGATCTGGGACAGCGACACTGCGGGTAACATCACTTAGTTACCCGCAGTGTACCTTGGATACCAGCGCCCTGATCCAGGGAGCTGGTATCCAAGGTACACAGCGTGTTTCCAAGCGCTGCGCGGTGCCTGGAAACCCGCTGTGTACCTTGGATACCAGCTCCCCTGCATCAGGGCGCTGGTCTCCCGCCTGTCACACGCAGCGATGCGTGCCTGTCAGCCGGGAAACCAGCGATCAAAAAAAGGTCCTGACATTTCAGCGACGATCAGCGATACCTGGCAGGGGGGCTGATCGTCGCTGAATGTCACACACAGCGATATCGCTGGTGAGCTCGCTGCTGCGTCACAAAACTAGTGACTCAGCAGCGATCTCGGTAGCGATATCGCTATGTGAGACGGGCCCTTAAGCGATGTTACCCGCAGTGTCGCTGTCCCAGATCGCTGCCTGAGCTGCCTGTTTGGCAGCTCAGCAGCAATCATGTAGCGATACACCAGCGATCCTGACAAGTGCATATCGTTGTCGGGATCGCTGGTGTATCGTTATGTGAGACCCAGCCTTTACTCTCCTGTCAGCCAGGAGAGGAACTCATTCATTTGGGGGTTTACTGTGAGGCTGCAGCATTAGCTGCGGTCCCTGCAGTAAACATTAACCCTTTCTGAAGGATTACACCGTGGGACCTGACTGTGCATGGGATAGGTAAGAATAATTTTGCTTTTTTATTTTATTTTTATTACAGTAAATGGTTTTTGCAGTAAAATAAAAGATGGTCAAAAACATGTGTCTTTATTTCATTAAAATGATTTTTAATTAAAGTGTGTGTGTTTTATTTTTATTTCATGCAATAGGATTAATAATTGATAGTTGTCTAATTGACAGCTCTCAATTATTAACCTGGCTTAAGGTCACCTTTCAATAGCAAGGTGGCTTTAACCCCATATTAACCCAATCGCCACCGCTACAGGGCAATGGGAATAGACGGGCAAAGTGCCAGAAAGGGCGAATCTAATTATAGATTTGTCTTTCCTGGGGTGTCTGGGGGCAGATGTTAGTAGCCAGGGGGGGGGGCAAAAATAATGGTCCCTCTCTGGGCTATTATTATCTGCCCCCACTCACTGGCTTTGTCTGTCTGGTTGTGAAAATAGGGCGGGAGCCCACGCATTTTTTTTCAGCAATTTTACAACTCATATATATATATATATATATACATGTCATTGAATTTGTGACACATATATATATATATATATATTTATAGTTCATACACTTCTACATAGTATAATAGCCGCTAATTCAATTGCCGGCTTTTGTGAAAATGCAGAACCCGACATGAAATGACACTTGGTTTACATAGAGTTAACCATGTCTTTTCATGTAGTTTGATATCTGATTTGCACAAACAATTACATGAGTGTAAGTGTGCAAAATTTCACACCTGTAGGGGTTAATTAAAGGTGTAAATTCGTAGCAAAAAAGTCCGTTTTTTTTACAACGAATTTACACCTTTAATTAACCCCTACAGGTGTGAAATTTTGCACACAGCCACTCATGTAATTGTTTGTGCAAATCAGATATCAAACTACATGAAAAGACATGGTTAACTCTATGTAAACCAAGTTTCATTTCATGTCGGGTGCTTCTGTCTTTTCACAAAAGCCGACTTTACCCGGCAATTGAATCAGAGGCTATTTTACTATGTAGAAGTGTATAAACTATACATATATGTATATATATATATATGTCACAATGACATGTATATATATATATGTATTCTATGTGTGTATATTTAGTGTTTACAAGGAAAGAATGGTTTTTTTTTAGTTACAGTAGTGAATACAAAGGGAGGGCTCTCCAAATGTATAGGTGCTCTGGAGAAAAAAGATAGTTAACTTCAATAGTATACTCCGGCACACAAAAGGAAACAATGCGTTACTCAAAAAATTTTTAGTCAATTTTTTATTAATTTCAAGCGGTGCAAGCTCATAGAAAAAAGGAAGTTGTCTCACAAACTTACATGAATCAAGGTACGTATACAACGTTTCGGCATGCAGTGCCTTTTTCAAGTTGTACCTTTATAACTGTACAAAAATATAAGAAATACACAAATAAATATATGAGCGAAAAATATATACATTAGGAAGCAAACTGCAACCAGAATTAGTGCACAGCAAGACATGATATGTTATAGCATATAAAATGAGAGAAAAAAAAGGAGAAAGCAAAAGAATGTCTATGTACAGACAAATACAGCACAATAACCGTATATCCGTTTGTGAGACAACTTCCTTTTTTCTATGAGCTTGCACCGCTTGAAATTAATAAAAAATTGACTAAAAATTTTTTGAGCAACGCATTGTTTCCTTTTGTGTGCCGGAGTATACTACTGAAGTTAACTATCTTTTTTCTCCAGAGCACCTATACATTTGGAGAGCCTCCCCTTTGTATTCACTATTATATTCCTTTTTGGGTGAGGGCTCCCATTTTTTTGACCTTATGTCTTTTTCTACACTTTCGTATAACCCTGATGAAGCATCCAGCATTGTTGCACAGGTCACGACACCTGGAGCATTTTTACACACTCCATCTCAAGAATTACGCATGAGAGACTTTGAAAGAGATCTAAGAAGATTCAACGCATTGGACCTTCATAGTATTACACTAGCTGAATATCACAGAGTTCAACGGATCCCCCGGGGCCTTAGGGTCTCTCTAAGACCCACATTATTTCAGAATGATACTGATTACTGCGCCAAATTTGAAGCAGTGTTAAATAAATGCTCTATGGACCTGATTGTTTTGACCATTGATCATTTACAAAAAGAAATCAATGAATTGAAAACTAAAATTACAGCCACTGAACAACAATTGACTAGTACTTCGTCACCTGAGGACTTCAAGGCTCTTAAAACCAAACTGGATAAAACCATTTCCGAATTCCGCAGTAGCTTGCAAGATAGGAAGAAATCCAAATTCCTAAGAGACGCCGACGACTACAGGAACAATCAAGTATACAGATGGCGTTCCACCAATTTCTACAGACCAACTCGCAGGGATTACAGTTCTTTCTCGAACAGTTCGGACAGCGACATTGGACCCTCTCGTTCTTCCTCTTCTTCTTCTTTTTTAGGACCACGACGTACCCGTCAATTCAGAGGAAGACGCGGAGGAGGCGGAGACAACATCGGAGATCGCCCGAGAGTCGTGACACGTTCTCAGGTAGGAGTACCTCCTCAAACCTTGTTTATAACATCTCGTCAACCATTCTCTCTCCATCCGAAATGAACGTATTGGAAAAGGGCTTATCCTTTTGCCCGGTTCCCCATTTTGATACATTTCAAGTAGACCAAGAACTGCACCAATTCTTTAGGAGGCTGAGGTTGAAGGCCCATTTTTCTTCTTCTCAACACCAGGACCTTTTGCCTGTTATTCCTGCATCAAAATCTTCATTTACTGCTAAGACTTTAGGTCTAAAGACTCCAAGCACCTTTCAACCTCCTAGGACACACCATCCGGTGGAAACATATATTGGATTGGTGAAGAGGGATGTATGTAAATATTTAGAATCTATTGGTGACGGACATCTTAAGGTTAAAAATAATCTTACTAATGATGAATATAGATCCTTACTTGCTTTGAAGGAAAACAAAAATTTGATTATAAAACCCGCCGATAAGGGGGGGAGCAATTGTGGTTTTGGATAAATCTTATTACATGGAGGAGATTTTAACACAATTAAGTGACACTAATACTTATATGCCTGTTTCAATTAATCCCACTTTTGATATTGAAAAATTGATTTCGGCTTTGGTCACTAATTATGAACAGACCGGTACTATTGATGAAAAATTGGGTAAATTTTTGATTAATAATTTTCCTGTTATTCCGGTCTTTTATACCCTCCCCAAAGTGCATAAAGATTTACGCCGACTACCAGGTAGACCAATCGTAGCATCTACCAACTCCATCTTATCTCCTCTGGCAATGACCCTTGAAAAGATTCTTTCACCCCTTATCCCTTCTATTAAGTCGTACTTGAGAGATGCCACACATTTCTTGGGGACACTCAGAGATATAGGTACAATTCCTAGGGGTTCACTACTGGTAACTATGGATGTCAATAATCTCTACACGAGTATTGATCATACCGCAGGCACTAAAGCTACTATCACATTCCTCAGAGATCATACTCCGTTTAGTGACCTACAGATTCAATTTTGTGAAGACATACTCACCTTGATCCTTACTAAGAATTTTTTTCTTTTTGGTGACCAATTTTTCATCCAAAAGAAGGGCACTGCGATGGGCTCGAACATGGCGCCCCCATACGCAAATATCTTCATGGATCATTTTGAGAGACTGTATGTATATCCTCATCCACTTTTTTCAACCAAAGTGTTGTATTGGAGACGTTACATTGACGACGTTTTTCTCGTCTGGACAGGAGATGTTGAATCCCTTCTCCAATTTCACATAGATCTTAACAAATGTTTTCCGGACATTACGTTCTCCATACAGTTTGATCACAACTGTATCAACTTTTTAGACACTATGGTCATGTTATCTGATGAGGGTCAGATTTTAACTGACCTATACACCAAACCAACTGATAAAAACAGTCTTCTCCTATATAGCAGTAGCCATCCTAGACATGTGAAGAGGTCACTACCCATATCCCAACATGATAGGGTCAGAAGAATTGTATCTGATCCCATTATCAGAAATAAGAGACATGAGGACATGGATAAGAAGTTTTGGGAACGTGGTTATCCTGAAAAAATTTTGGAAGGATCATGTAGAGATGAGGTGATTAGACCTGCTACGAACATCAATCTCCAGAAAATCCCATTTGTTAATATCTTTCATCCATGGAAACATGGCATTCACCAATGCATCACAAAACATTGGCATATCCTACATGCTGCCTATCCTGAGGTCCCTGAATTTAACCATAAACCATTGATTTGTTATAAAAAATCCAGCAATATTAGGAATTTCTTGGTCAGAGCCGATATTGGTACGTCAAAGACAGAATTGAGACAGAGTGTGCTGCATACTCCACGCAATGGAACATTCCCATGCCTAGGATGTCTCCAATGTTCTAATATTACGAAGGGTGACGGTTTCACACATCCACGAACGGGTCAAAGATTTCCCATTAAGGGCCGGTATACGTGTGATTCCTCACACGTCGTATATCTAATTAAATGTCCGTGCGGCCTCGGATATGTTGGGGAGACAACCCAACATATCCGTGACCGTATTTCTCAGCATAAATCTACCATCAGATGCGGACGCACTCTTTTACCAATTCCAGCTCATTTTCTTGAAAAAAGACATACCATCGCTCAACTCAGATATCAAATCATAGACCATGTTCCCAAAGCAAGAAGGGGTGGGGACAGAATCAAAAAATTAAAAGAACGTGAATCCTACTGGATTCACACGTTGAAGACACTCTCCCCATATGGCCTTAATAGGGAGTATGACCTCTCTTATGGATAGATCTCTATATTCATTTTATTATTGCTTCTCCAAGTAATTATTTATACTTTCTTTGGTCATTACAGCTTGTCCCTAGTAGTATCCGCATTATATAGTCTACTGTCATTTAAGTGTGATTCCGGTTTAGTATGTCATATTATATGTTCCCCTGGGGCATTTATTATCCCTCATATATATTACATATAAGATATCTCAGGATCTACAAAGTTAATTATATGAGTTCTTTGATTATTTAATGTATTGTTCGTTTTGTGTTCCTTTTATAATTCATGTTCTTCTCCCTTCACAGCACATCGGCACCGATCCTATGCCTTGATTCCCCTCCTGACATGCGCACTCTGTCCTTTGGAACTCGGCTCTTCTCGGCTCTCCTTCGATACTTCTCGGCCTTTTGCACATGCGCACTATGCACTTCACCCTTCCTGTCCTACCCGGAAGTTCTTATGCCCGGCGTTCGTCGGACTTATATATAGGAGTACGCTGGCCATGGCGCATTAGCTGTGCATCACCGTACTTGCCGTTTGCAGCCAATCTGGTGCATTATTTCACGTTAAAGGTATGTTCTACACTAAAGTTTGCCTTATTTCTAGCTCTGCCTTTGGGGACAGCAGAGGATTAAGCCCAAATTTCATTTATATTTATTTTCCTTATCTGGGGCATTTCTGATCACAATATCCCATTCACAGCGTTCATGTGATTTACATTTTTTCGTATATATACTTAGTACACATTATGCGCACTAATTTTCAGGTATGAATTTGATCCTTTTTGTATTGGTCATGATAAGTCTATTAAATGCTGTAGGACCATTAGATATCTTTGTTAGAGATTTACGTTATGATATTATTACATGACTACTATATATATCACCATTTATTCTCGTTTTTCTTCGGAGCCACGGATATACGGTTATTGTGCTGTATTTGTCTGTACATAGACATTCTTTTGCTTTCTCCTTTTTTTTCTCTCATTTTATATGCTATAACATATCATGTCTTGCTGTGCACTAATTCTGGTTGCAGTTTGCATCCTAATGTATATATTTTTCGCTCATATATTTATTTGTGTATTTCTTATATTTTTGTACAGTTATAAAGGTACAACTTGAAAAAGGCACTGCATGCCGAAACGTTGTATACGTACCTTGATTCATGAAAGTTTGTGAGACAACTTCCTTTTTTCTATGAGCTTGCACCGCTTGAAATTAATAAAAAATTGACTAAAAATTTTTTGAGCAACGCATTGTTTCCTTTTGTGTGCCGGAGTATACTACTGAAGTTTTTTTAGTTACGATATTTTGTTCCCATAGACTTACATTGGATTTCCGGTATCGGTATCGGGTATCGCCGATATTTTAATGGTATAGGCGATACCATTCCGATTCCGATACTTTTGGATATCGGAAAGTATCGCTCAACTCTATTGCCTAGTCTTCCAATCTGCGATTGGGATGCAAAAGTTATTGGAGATCCAAGACTTGTTCATTTTGAAGAAAGTTAGGCGGTCTACATTTTGAGGGGACAACTGGATGTGCTTATCAATCAGGACACCACCAGCAGTGCTGAAGACATGTTCTGAGAGAACGCTTGCTGCCAGACATGACAAAACCTCCAAGGCGTGACAGGCGAGCTCAGGCCACTCTTCCATTTTTGAAGACCATAATGGAAAAGGGTCCAACCCCCCGATGGCATTGATATTGAGCTCCAGATACTCCTGAACCATACTCTCCAGTCATTCAAACATGTCAGACTTGTACTCTGTTAGGCTGGTGCACAAGCTGGTCTACGAATGTGTTAAATGACTCACAGAAATTGATTATGCCACTTACACTGCTACTGCTAATATTTTTGTGATAATGCCTTAACGTTCCCATGATAGGCCGTCCAGAACTGGGATGCAAACTGTGTGCCTCACTGCTGTCTTGGGGAAAACCACTCTTAAGATTGTCTACTAGCATGTTTTGATACTTCAGCATGCGCACATCCCTTTCGAGGGGGGAAGCATCTGGCTAAATTTACTTTTGTACCGTGGATCTTACTGAGTGACAACCCAGTAGTAAACACTATTTCTAACCCTAAGAATACGGGCATAGTGTTCATGATAGTGCAGCAAGAAGGCGCTCATGTGTAAGGCGCTTCCATGAGGTCCAACTCCATGCTGTATTGGTGGTGGAATAACACTCAAGGCTACTTCCTCCATCCCCTCCAGCCAACCACGGACAACAAAGAGCAGATCATTATCCTATGAATCTCCTGACTTGCACGTCCATCACCAGGTCCTCCTCCATTTGTTCCTTGGCTCCTGCATCTTCACTTACAGTTTGTCTGGTAACATGAGCCCCCCTTGATCACCGTAAGCCACCATCCCATGGCACTCGCCTGTGCGACGACATTTGATATATTGATATCCCTTCTGCATTCTCCTCTGCTTCCAACTCTTCCTCTGGTATAGTGATGCTGATGACAGAAGTAGCCATTTCAAAACTGTGTGTTAGGGTGCAGAGGTCCTTCACCTGTGCCCACTCCGCAAGCTTGATTTGCACCACATCCGGACTGTGTTGGCCCAGTCTATGCAAAAGGACATACTGCACCAGGGCTCATCGCTGCTGCCACGGCCGCTGAAACGTGCACAGTGGAATTCCACCATATCTCAACATCACTAATCAAACAACAGGTAGGCCAAAAGACCTCTGTAGTGATGCAAATCAATGACCTGCAGGGTGCGATCATTGGAAGTGAGCAACAGCGACCGTGCTTTCTGCTGCAGCGCATCCAGGCTGGGATAGTGGTGGAGAAATTGCTGTACCACCCAGTTTGAGTACATGAGCCATGTAAAACATGTGTGTGAGGTTGCCACGGCATAGGGCTGCCACCATGACCTTCCCTGGTTTTAACTTAGTGGAGACAGCCATTGCTCTAACTCAGCCTGGATACCTGTCCGCAACTCTTCAGCTGTGTGACTGCAATCTCCAAGGCATATTAATTTAAACACTGCCTGATTGTGGTGAGCCATGGCTGTGCAGTACGGAGGTGGGGGAGATTCTATCTGCACTGTTGGAATGAGTGTCTGATTAAGGGAGAGGTTGAGGGCACAGTTGGAGGCCCTAGAGGAAGTGAAGGAGGCAGAAGCAGTGAACGAATTGTTAGATACAGTGGTTTGCCCCGCAAGCCTTGGGGATTCAAAGACTTGTGGAGCAGCCCCTTGACCGCCTTCCTCAACAGCCACCAGAGTCATCCAGGGCCCAGTCAGTGAGATGTAACGCCATTTCCCATGTTTGCTCATCCTGGTGTCAGTGGTGAAATGCACTCTCGCAGACATAGATTTTTTCATGGAATGAGTAATGCTGTCAGCGACATGCTGGTGTAGCGCAGGCACAGCTTTGTTAGAGAAGTAATGGCAACTGGGCAACTGGTACTGGGGATTGCGACTGCCATCAACTTTCAGAAGCCATTTGTATCCACCAGGTGGAAAGGCAGAATGATGAGTTCAAGCTCCTAGCTTTGCCATGTGTAGGAGGAAACTTTATTTTACGTGACCAAAACTGTGGGATCGAGGGCTGACTGCTGTGCTGAGAGAGGACAGAGTACATTGCATAGGACAAACTGATGGATTGTGATTGAGGTGCAGGTGGAAATGTTATGTTGGATTGAAAAATATGTGTTGTTCTAAGTGACACAAAAGAAGTCGTCATTTCTGCTTCTGTAACAGCTGACCGGCTCTCACTCACCCTGACAGTAGTGGGTAAACAATTGTAGTTTTTTGCGGCTGGAGACTTGTGTGTGAAGACTTGGAATGGTGACAGAGGAGGAGTAAGAAGCAACAGATGAGGTTGATAGGACAGCTTGTGGTTGGCGAGGCCTGCTAGTCCGCATTTCAGCACAGTGAGATTTCCACACTTAGGCGTGTTAATCACGCATGTGCCGGTTCATGCATGTAGTTGTCAAATTATTGCAATTTTTACATCTACTGAGGTTTTTTTTTGCAAATTTAACAGATAACGTCTGTTGTGTCATCATTTGCCTTCTCAAAAATTGCCCAGGCTAGGCAACCCATGCAGCTCCAGCGAACTGCACACTATAGAACGGTGCTGGCAACAGCTAGAGTTGTGGCTGAGGATATAGTGCTTGTCGCGTTTGCATCACTTCATGTCTGTGTGGGAAGCTGCAACATAACCTCCTCATCCTCCTCCTCCACATCCTATGCTGAGCTACTAAACTGCATTTCTCAGGGTTGACACCAAGTGAGATCTGCAACCTCATCGTAATCCTCTCTGTTCTCACACTCCTCACCCTGAGAGTCACACTACCCATCTTCCTGCCCTGCGGTTCCCCAAAGTCAGCTGGGTGTTTGGAAATTTTTGACACGGTGGAAACAAGGGTGATTTGGGTGTCATCTCTGAGGATTGTACTGTGTGTGATGTTAAGGTGGAGGAAAAGGAGGAGAGGCCACTTGATGCTGCGCTTGCCATCTACTGGAGCATATGTTCTTTCTGAGCCTCATTTACAAGGCATCGATCGAGCCCGGCCAGCAACAGATGTTGTCAGTGGTCTTTGGATAGGACGAGAAGGTATTTGTTCAGTTGAGCTTTCAATCACATTAACACCTAACCCACGTACACGCCGAACACCAAGCCTATTCCCCCTTCCACCACGACCTTGCTTTTTCCTACTCATGTTGTAAGTTGCCTTACCCTCTTGTATCCTGCTGTTTCACAACCTTAGGCCCACAGCTGTCAGTCTCCTGTTACTAAATGAACAATAACTATTTATTTTCTTAGATAGTGTGCCTGAACAACACTGTTGTGCTTAACATTTTTTAAGTGGATATTTGGCCATCTGATTTGCCAGTGAAACACAGTTTTAGTACAAATGATTTGGAGTAGCTAATTGGACCTCGGGTCTGCACCACAATATTAGGCCTAAGATTTTTACATGGAAATCTGGCCTTCTGATACACTGTCAATTTTGCAAGTATCCCCACCTACAAAAAATGGGGAGGTCTGTAATTTTTACCTTAGTTATACTTCGTAAGGTTCTTACATAATCAATTTCCATTTTGTTGCATGAAATAAGTATTCAATAAAATAGAAAAACAGCACTTAATATTTGGTACAGAAACGTTTGTTTGCAATTACAGAGGTCAGACATTTCCTGCAGTTCTTGACAAAATTTGCACACAGTGCAGTAGGGATTTTGGTCCACTCCTCCATACATATCTTCTCCAGACCTTTCAGGTTTCGGGGCTGTCTCTGGCAACTTTGAGTTTCAGCACCCTCCAAAGATTTTCTATTTGGTTCAGGTCTGGAGACTGACTATGCAACTCCAGGACCTTGCAATGCTTCCATTACTTAGTTTCACAGGCTGTGTGTTTTGGATCTTTGTCATGCTGGAAGACCCAGCCACGACAAGTCTTCAATGCTCTTACTGAGGGAAGGAGGTTGTTGGCCAAAATCTCGCAATACATGACTCCAGTCATCCTCCCTTCAATACAATGCAGTCATCATGTCCCCCTTTGCAAAAAAGCACCCCCAAAGTCTGATGTTTCCCCCACCATGCTTCACAGTTGCAATGGTGTTCTGGGGGTTGTACTCATCCTTCTTTCCTCCAAGCACGATGATTGAAGTTGATACCAAAAAGTTCTATTTTGGTCTCATCTGACCACATGACTTTCTCCCATGCCTTCTCTGGATCATCCAGATGGTCACTAGTGAACTTTAAATATGCCTGGACATGTGCTGGCATGTGCAGGGAGACTTTGCGCGCCCTGCAAGATTTTAATTCATGACGGCGTAGTGTTACTAATGGTAATGTTTAAGACAGTGTTCCCAGCTTTCTTCAGGTCATTGACCAGATCCTCCTGTGTTTTATGGGCTGATTCCAAATTTTTCTCCGACTCATCCTTACACGATCCCTTTTCTTCCCTACTCTCTTCCGCACTTTCGAGCGATCATCCACATGACCCCGGCAAATGGGATGGGCAACTAATTGGCAGCCACCAGACTAATATTCGTCCCCTTCCTAGACTAGACTTCATCAGGAAAGTGAGTTCAAAAGTACTCTCCTGGCATCGTGGTCACATGGGAATCCATGTCTATCAAGCAACAGATGCGTTCCCTATCAAACTCAGCCTAGGTGATAGGTCTTTCAGAAACAATATCTTCAAAGTCTGCTTCCACTTCATCTAGGGTACTTGGCCCCTACGGTGCGCTCCTCAATCATGGGGTACATTGGTTTAACTGATGATTTCTGCTTCCATTACCCTGATAGGCGATGAACTTGAGATGATGGGCCAGGTGGGAAGGATATTCTCCTTAATCTCTCCCTCTGTATCAAATCAGGGAGGGTCACTTCTCTGAAGGTTGCCAAAGGCTCTATATATACTGTGTAATCCTGCTCAGATATCCCTGATCTCCTGACTTAATTCTCAGGCCCAGTCGGGTTCTCTGCTAGCTGCTTCAGTAGGTGGGGCCACGTGCTGACTTCAGACTACATCCATTAGGGTGAGTGTCTCTCTTTCTCAGACTTAAGCCTCAAGCCTCAGCCCTGATCTCCAGGAAACTCATGTTGGGATTAGATTGTAGAAGTTCTTTCACGGCCTGTCTCAAAAAGGCCGGCAGCTAATTGGTCCCTCAGCACTTCCTCTAAAGGCCCCAGCCCCCAGTATTCCTCTTGAGTCTGCTTGGTGATATGGACCGTCACTTTCTGCTGGGCATTGACATACTGCATTACAATCTCACCCTCTCCTTGGACCCTTCGGAATAGATGCATTCGTGAATTGCAAATGTCAGTAGTGTCACCATGCATGTCCTCTAAGATCTTAATCACCTTTTCTATATACAGTGTCATGGTCCTTTGGTTGTCAGTACATAACTTCCTGTCATGCCTCGCCATCAAGGGTCAGTAAGGCTAGCTATGCCTGTACAGAGGGGTCATGGGATACATAAGCAACATGCTCTGTAGTCCCTCCACCCGATCACACAACTGTAAATTATTCCCCATGAACTTTGGGAGGTTACTCAGCATGGTCCCCATGGGAATACTTACTCAGATTGAGCCCATTTCGAACTGATCTACCATTTCCACCCTAGAATGATTCATCTTGCCGACTGTTGTGAATGGACTTGAAATGAGTTCTGAGCAGAGGCTCCCTCTGGTGGTTACAAGCGGTACTGGACTGTCCAGTGAAGATTGTGAGGATTGGGAATCAGGTGTTACTGACTGGTCTTATTTAAGGGAGTCGCCTTCCCATCAGGGTTGCCGATGATCAATTGTTCTGGTCTCAATCCTTGATTCTTGTTTCCTTAGTAGCCTGCTGTTTCGTGTCTGCATCTCCTGCTAACAGATAAGACATTTTCTTCTTTTGTTTTTGTGCTTGATTTTTGCATTTTGTCCTGCACTTCTGTGGGGGCCTTCAGGGTCCCCTCCGGGGGCTTTTGCCCTCTCAGTTTAGTTCAGCCACTGATGTTTTGTACATTTGCTTTTTCCAGTTTTTTCAGTGGCTGCTGTTTTGATTTTGTTACACCAGAGAACTAATTTAGGTGGTAGAGGTCGTGTGATCTCAGGTGTTTTTGAAATTAGTAGAGTTGGTGCTTTTCAGGGTTTTTTGGGATTGCAGTAAGTGCCCTTCCTATCCTTTTCTATTTAGATAGTTTGGGCCCCAACGTTTGCTCATACTATTTTCTGTCTGTGTCAGTATTTCTTCTTGTCTAACCGCCATTACATGTTTGGGGGCTTTCTATGTTCTTTGGGGATCTGCTCCGGGGCAGATAGCTTTCATCTTTCTATCTTTAGGTATAGTTAGTTTCTCAGGCTGTGACGAGGCGTCTAGGACCAACGTAGGAACGCTCCACGGCTGCCTCTAGTTGTGGTGGTTAGTCAGGGTACTGCAATCTCATAGATTCCAACTGCTCTGGTGTATTGCCTTTTTTTTACCTGCACTCCTCAGCTACCAAATCATAACAGTATCACCGGCCTAAACTGAAAATTATATGGTGCTCACAGAAGGGAAAAATATTGTGAAAGAAAAAAAAGGTTGTCAGAGTTGTCAGAGATATTTTTCTGTTTGTTGCATTTTTTTTCCCTCTGTATCTCTGGGTGCTGGGGAGGATTTTTTCTCTCAATGGAGTTTGCACAGTTGTCTGGCCGTGTGGATCAGCTTGCCACTGAGGTTCGGAGTATTGCTACCTATCTTGCTAGGTTGCCTGTTGTGGAACCTAGGATTCCCATGCCAGATTTGTTTTTGGGGGATCGAGCCAAGTTTCTGAATTTCAAAAATAATTGTAAATTGTTTTTTGTCTTAAAATCTAAGTCCTCAGGGAACGCAGCGCAGCAGGTTCAAATTGTCATCTCTCTCCTGCGCGGCGATCCTCAGGATTGGGCTTTTTCCCTGACACCTGGGGATCCTGTTTTGAGTGATGTTGATGCATTTTTTCAGGCCTTGGGGTTATTGTACGATGAGCCTAATGTCACTGATCAAGCTGAAAAAGCCTTGTTGGCATTAAATCAGGGGCTTGATGACGCTGATTTATACTGTCAGAGATTCCGCAGCTGGGCAGTCCTGACCAAGTGGAGTGACGACGCTTTGGCAGCCCTTTTTCGGAGGGGTCTGTCAGATAATGTAAAGGATGTTATGGTAGGATTCCCTGTCCCCTCTGGTCTCAATGATTCTATGTCATTAGCGATTCAAATTGATAGACGTTTGCGTGAGCGGAGAAGTATGCGTGGAATAGTGTTGCCTTGTGAACCTGCTTCTGAACCCATGCAGTGTGATAGAGTGGTTTCTGGGGCACAGCGTCATGAGTTTCGAAAGCGCAATGGGTTATGTTTCTACTGTGGTGATGCCTCTCATGCTATTTCAGTCTGCCCTAAGCGGGGAAGACGTTTTGCACGCTCAGTTGTCTTGGGTAGTGTTCAGACTAAGTTTTTTATTAACTGTTACTCTGATATGCTCTCTGTCCTCATTTTCTGCTCAGGATTTCGTTGATTCGGGAGCAGCTATTAACCTGATGGATTTTGATTTTGCTAAACGTTGCGGGTTTCCCTTGATACCCCTACAGAAGTCTATTCCCCTACTGGGGATCGATTCTACCCCTTTGGCTGAGAATAAACCTCAGTTCTCTACTCAGGTGATAATGAGGGTTGAACCTGATCATCAGGAGAGCTGCAAATTTTTGGTTCTGTATAATCTGCATGACATTATCGTGCTGGGTTTCCCTTGGTTACAGTCTCATAATCCTGTTTTGGATTGGAAATCTGTGTCTGTAACCAGTTGGGGCTGCCAATGTGTTAATACCAACACTCCTGTTTTTTCTGCCTCCCCCCAGGCTCAGGATGTTCCTCACTTTTTGATTGATTTTTCTGATGTGTTTAGCGAAAGTAAATCTTCATCCTTGCCTCCCCATAGGAGCTATGACTGCGCTATTGAATTAGTGCCTGGTAGTAAATTTCCTAAAGGTCGCCTTTTTAACTTGTCTGTACCTGAACATGACGCTATGCGGTCTTATATCAAGGAGTCATTGGAGAAGGGTCATATCAGACCATCCTCTTCACCCTTAGGTGCCGGTTTTTTCTTTGTGGCCAAAAAGGATGGTTCATTAAGGCCGTGTATTGATTATCGTCTTTTGAACAATATTACTGTGAAATATCAATATCCGTTACCCTTGATTTCTGACCTGTTTTCCAGGGTGAAAAACGCTACTTGGTTTACCAAGCTTGACCTCAGGGGGGCATATAACCTTATTCGCATTAAGCACGGGGATGAATGGAAGACGGCATTTAACACCCCTGAGGGGCATTTTGAGTACCTTGTGATGCCCTTTGGGCTCACTAATGCTCCTGTCTTTCAGTCCTTCATGAATGACATTTTCAGGGATTTTGTGGATAAATTTCTGATTGTTTATTTGGATGATATCTTGATTTTTTCTAATGACTGGGACTCTCATGTGAAACATGTTCGAACTGTATTCCAGATTTTGAGAGAGAATGCTCTGTATGTGAAGGGATCAAAGTGTCTTTTTGGCGTACAGAGGATCTCATTTTTGGGACTCATTTTGTCCCCATCTGTTATTGAAATGGACCCGGTCAAGGTTCAGGCCATCTGTGATTGGGTCCAACCTACTTCATTAAAGGCTCTTCAAAGATTTTTGGGTTTTGACAATTTTTATCGTAAATTTATTGGTAATTTCTCGGTTATTGTTAAACCATTAACTGATTTGACCAAAAAGGGTTCTGATGTGGTGAATTGGCCTCCTGAGGCAGTCTCTGCATTTCAGGAACTTAAGCAGAGATTCACTTCTGCTCCTGTTCTACGGCAGCCTGATGTTTCTCTGCCATTTCAGGTGGAGGTTGATGCCTCTGAAATTGGGGCAGGTGCCGTTTTGTCCCAAAGAGATCCAGAGACCTCTAAAAGTAACTCTTGTGCCTTTTTCTCTCGAAAATGTTCTCCTACTGAACGTAATTATGACGTGGGTAATCGGGAGTTATTGGCCATGAAGTGCGCTTTTGAAGAGTGGAGACATTGGCTGGAGGGAGCCAAACATCAGGTGGTGGTCCTTACGGACCATAAGAATCTGGTTTATCTGGAATCTGCCAAGCGACTTAATCCTAGACAGGCCAGGTGGGCCTTGTTTTTCACACGTTTTAATTTTGTGGTTTCCTTTCTTCCTGGCACTAAGAATGTTAAGGCGGATGCCCTCTCGAGGAGTTTCGTTGCGGACTCTCCTGAGGTATCTGATCCTTCTGTTATTTCGAAAGAAGGTGTAGTTCTTTCCGCCATCTCGCCCAATTTGAGACTGGCTCTGGAGGGGTGTCAGGAGGATAGGCCCGAGCGCTGCCCTGTTGGGAAATTGTTTGTCCCGGACCAGTGGAAAAAGAGTGTGATGTCTGAGATTCATTGTTCCGCGTTGGCCGGTCATCCCGGAATTTTTGGTACCAGAGACTTGGTTAGTCGGTCCTTTTGGTGGCCTACCTTGTCTCGTGATGTCAGGGAATTTGTGCAGTCCTGCGGGACTTGCTCTCGCTCCAAGCCTTGCTCTCGCTCTAGTGGTTTGTTGATGCCATTGCCTGTGCCCAAGAGACCATGGACCCATATCTCTATGGATTTCATTTCCGATCTCCCTGTTTCTCAGAGAATGACCGTCATCTGGGTGATTTGTGATAGGTTTTCCAAGATGATACATCTTGTGCCATTACCTAAGTTGCCTTCCTCCTCTGAATTGGTGCCTTTGTTCCTTCAGCACGTGGTTCGTTTACACGGCATTCCTGAGAACATTGTGTCTGACAGAGGAGTCCAGTTTGTTTCCAGATTTTGGAGGACCTTTTGTTCTAAGCTTGGTGTTCAGTTGTCTTTCTCCTCGGCGTTTCATCCTCAGACCAATGGTCAAACTGAGAGAACAAACCAGACATTGGAGACTTATCTAAGATGCTTTGTGTCTGCTGATCAGGATGACTGGGTCTCTTTTTTGCCTTTGGCTGAGTTTGCTCTTAATAATAGGGCTAGCTCTGCCACTTTGATGTCTCCATTTTTCTGTAATTCTGGGTTTCACCCTCGATTTTCTTCAGGACAGACGGAGGCTTCTGCCTGTCCAGGTGTTGACTCTGTTGTGGAGCGTATGCAACAGATTTGGGACCAGGTAGTGGAGAGGTTGTCCCTCTCTCAGGAGAGGGCCCAGCGGTTTGCTAACCGGCATAGGACTGATGGTCCTCGGTTTAAAGTGGGGGACTTGGTCTGGTTGTCCTCAAAAAATATTCCTATGAGAGTGGCATCTCCTAAATTTAAGCCTAGGTTCATTGGACCTTATAAGATCATGGAGATTCTTAATCCTGTTTCTTTTCGTTTGCTTCTTCCAGGGACATTTAAGATCCATAACGTGTTCCACAAGTCCTTGTTGAAGAGGTTTGTTGAGCCAGTGGTTCCTACTGCTTTGCCTCCTGACCCTGTTTTGGTTGAGGGCAATATGGAGTTTGTGGTTGAGAAAATATTGAATTCTCTTTTTTCTAGACGGAAACTCCAGTATTTGGTTAAGTGGAGAGGTTATGGGCAGGAAGACAATTCTTGGGTGTTTGCTTTGGACATCCATGCTAGGAGACTCATCCGTGCGTATCATAGAACTCATCCTGACCGACCTGGTTGCTCAAGTGAGGGTTCGGTGACCCCTCCTCAAGGGGGGGGTACTGTTGTGAATGGACTTGAAATGAGTTCTGAGCAGAGGCTCCTTCTGGTGGTTACAAGCGGTACTGGACTGTCCAGTGAAGATTGTGAGGATTGGGAATCAGGTGTTACTGGCTGGTCTTATTTAAGGGAGTCGCCTTCCCATCAGGGTTGCCGGTGATCAATTGTTCTGGTCTCAATCCTTGATTCTTGTTTCCTTAGTAGCCTGCTGTTTTGTGTCTGCATCTCCTGCTAACAGATAAGACATTTTCTTCTTTTTGTTTTTGTGCTTGATTTTTGCATTTTGTCCTGCACTTCTGTGGGGGCCTTCAGGGTCCCCTCCAGGGGCTTTTGCCCTCTCAGTTTAGTTCAGCCACTGATGTTTTGTACATTTGCTTTTTCCAGTTTTTTCAGTGGCTGCTGTTTTGATTTTGTTACACCAGAGAACTAATTTAGGTGGTAAAGGTCGTGTGATCTCAGGTGTTTTTGAAATTAGTAGAGTTGGTGCTTTTCAGGGTTTTTTGGGATTGCAGTAAGTGCCCTTCCTATCCTTTTCTATTTAGATAGTTTGGGCCCCAACGTTTGCTCATACTATTTTCTGTCTGTGTCAGTATTTCTTCTTGTCTAACCGCCATTACATGTTTGGGGGCTTTCTATGTTCTTTGGGGATCTGCTCCGGGGCAGATAGCTTTCATCTTTCTATCTTTAGGTATAGTTAGTTTCTCAGGCTGTGATGAGGCGTCTAGGACCAACGTAGGAACGCTCCACGGCTGCCTCTAGTTGTGGTGGTTAGTCAGGGTACTGCAATCTCATAGATTCCAACTGCTCTGGTGTATTGCCTTTTTTTTACCTGCACTCCTCAGCTACCAAATCATAACAGCCGACTATGTCAATTGTAAGCAGATGACTAAATGCAACAACGGAGGCACCAGGTAGAAAAAACAATTTACTTATTGGATTAACAGTAAGAAATAAAAACAGAGATACTGAAAATGACAACTCACAAAAGGACAATATTTACAGAGAATTTGATAAGCAATTATATAACAGAGGTTATTATTTATTATGATTTTGCTTATATAGCACTATCATATTCCACAGCGCTTTACATACATTGTCATTGCTGTCCCCAATGGAGCTCACAATCTAAATTCCCTATCAATATGTCTTTGGAATGTGAGAGGAAAAGGGAGTACATGGAGGAAACCCACGCAAACACTGGGAGAACATACAAACAGAGGTATATGGATTAGTTTACAACAAGAAACTTCATAATCAGCTCCAAGTCTACAGTCCAACCTACAGTAGTTCTGGTGAAGGGGTCAAGCCTAGTATTTTGTGGGAACAATCTCTTGAAGTTTCTACTTCTTTCTGTGCCTTGATAAGGGCCGCTGCTCCATCTCGCTAGTCGTTCGTTTTTCTTACAAAGTCTATCAACGCTCTATGGGCCACTCTAGTGTCAGCCAGACATCTGGTCCGTAGCCCTCCTCCTGCCATGCCCGGTACTATAAATCCATGCTGGAAGTGATGGCCCATCTCACACATTTCCTTCAATCGCTAGTCCAGGCTGGAGTCTCAGGCTGGGTATTACCCGGACCTCTTTCGGTGCCTGACCGCTGACGAGCATCTACTCAGTCCATATTGGTGTGGGCTGGTTCTCAATTGTTGACCGGCATTGTCTAGGTCGGGAACCTTGACTAGCGTTGTTTGGGTTTTCACTGCTTGACCGTCGACGAGTGCAGTCTGCACCTTGACCGGCGTAGCTCTGGTATTAGGTAATTGACCGTCATCATCGAGATCCCAGCCAACCTGGCACCCGCGACTGGTCCCTACTATCTAGACTGATGGAGCTGCAGCAAGAGCATTTGCCACCTCTCTTGGTGCCAAATCTCCTCCTGTTATGTGGACTGACATTTTATATCAAGGACTGGTTTCTTCACTGTCACCTGATCTGGGGCACTGCCTAATTCTGTCCTCTTAGCAAATATTCTCCTTTGGAATAGTTCCGTAAGGTTTTGTTCAAGTTTGGAGGCCACAGAGCTTTGCAACACTTGTCTCCTATGCTCCGTTTTCACACACAAACCTATGGTACAAAAACACAGGTTTTCTATCCTCCTCAAAATGCAAAACTCCTCAAAAACTTGGAGGTTGTGCTCAGTTTTCTGTAAAAAAAGCCCAGCAAAATAATATCCCATATATATTCGAGTATAAGCCGACCAGAGTATAAGCCAAGGCACCTAATTTTGCCACGAAAAACTGGGTAAACTTATTGACTCGAGTATAAACTGGGTATGCATTGTCCATTCATCCTTATCGTGTTATGTATGGTTCCCCTGTCCCTGTCATTGTATACATGGCTTCCCCGTCCCTGTCTTTGTATGCATGGCTCCCCTCTCACTGTCATTGTATGCATGGCTCCCCTGTCGCTGTCCTGGTATGCATGGCTCCTTATCTCCTATCCTTGTATGCATGATTCATGTTAAAAGAAAAAAAAAAACATCCTATTTACCTACCTGCACTTCCTCATTGGTACTGCATCTTGTTCCGGTCACCGGCGCCAGCAGCTTTTCTTTCCGAGTGATCACGTAGCCCACTCATTAAGGTAATGAATATGCACTCCACTCCTATGGGAGTGGAGAGGCAAGCATATTCATTACCTTAATGAGCGGGGCCATGTGATCGCTCAGCCGGAAGAGCTGCTAGTGCCGAAACAAACGAGATGCACTTCCAGCAGTGAAGGCTCAGAGGTAGGTAAGTATGATGTGTGCTGGAAGCCGGCGGCTGACACTGTCTGCTATTACAGCAGCGACATAGGCTTTAGCCACAGCTGCTGGCTCCTGCCTCTGTGACCCAATGCTCCACCGCTCCCCCTCCCCGCCGGCTCCTGCCACTGTGACCACCTGCTCCACCACTCCCCCTACCCCATCTGCGCTCTGGGACAATTAACTCATGTATAAGCCGAGGGGGGCGTTTTTAGCACAAAAAAAAGTGCTGAAAATCTTGGCTTAGGCCTCTTTCACATATCCGTTTTTTGCCATCAGGCGCGATCTGGCGTCGCGCCGGATCTAGCTAATATTATGTAAAAACGGATGAGACGGATCCGGTTTTCTGCTGGATCCATCTAGCGGATCTGACCAAAAACCGGATCCGTTTAATCCGTTTCATCCATTTTTTTATACGTTTTTCGATGGATTACGACGATCCGGTTTTTTAAAACGCCCCTTGGGGGCTTCCAAACGTAATTGGCTACTGAAAACCTATATATTACACTGTTCCTATAGCCCATCTTTGACAGGTTGTAGAGGAGCAAGTGCAGGTTGGAGAGAAGAGCATGTAGCTGATGAAGATGGACGTTGTGATAGGAAACATTTTGAAGAATTGGTGGATTTCACAGTGGAGGCGAATCGTTTGAAAGCGATTGTTCTGGAGAAGGAGAGAAAGATACAGCAGCGCATCATGCATCAGCGATGACGACGCAATTTGTGGATCCACCCCATCACAGCCCAGAGAATGACACGTGGGGTGTATTCTACACTCTACATGGAGCTACGAGGAAACCCTGAGAAATTTTTCTCATATGTTTGGATGAAAATAGAGAACTTTGATTTCTTGGTGGAGTGAATTGGACACCTCATAAGAAGATCTAACACCTATTGCCACTTCTCAATTTCACCGGCCGAGCATCTGATGGTGACTCTTCGGTAAGCCATTGTTATTTGATCTTGCTTGAGAGCACACTTGTCCTGGAATGTTGTTGCTGGTAGTTTGTAATAAATATTTGTACAATATCTCCAATTGTTAAAGCTGAGTTCTGGTATGTAATGCTGTGATTTTGAACTAATTTATTTATTTTTTTTTTTATTCACAGATTCCTTGCAACTGGAGAATCTCTTTCCTCACTCCATTTCCAGTACAGAATTGGAGTTTCCACCATATCTGGAATATCTGGAATTGTAAAGCACACATGCTGTGCATTGTGGGACTCTTTACTTGAGGAATTTTTACCACAGCCCGCAACAGAGAGTTGGCTTGAAATTGCTGACAAGTTTCTACAAATATGTCAGTTTCCTAATTGCTTGGGCGCTGTGGACTGGAAACATATCCACATTGTCAAGCCTGGAGGATCTGGATCCGAATATTTTAATTACAAAAAATATTTTTCCATTGTCCTCATGGCCATCGCTGATGCGGAATACAAATTTATTGCTGTAGATATTGGGGCCTATGGCCGCTCCAATGCCTCAAAAGTCTTCAAATTGTCATTTATGGGCCGTCAGCTCTATGGAAACACCTTCCAGTTCCCACCCCCTAGACCGCTGCTCAAACATCTGGCCCACCTATGCCTTTTGTTTGTGTAGGGGATGAAGCCTTCCAGCTGTCAGAACACCTTTTGAAACTGTACTCCAGCAGAGGATTGACACCAACAAAAATAATTTTTATTACCGCCTCACAAGAGTATGAAGAATGGTGGAGTGCGCTTTTGGTATTCTGACAGCCAAATGGCATGTCCTATTGACTGTGATCAACCTCAAGACTGAAACTGTGGATGAGGTGATCAAAGCTTGTGTGGTCCTGCACAATTTCCATTGAGGACCACTCTGAAGAAACCACCTTGCATGATTACCAGAACATTACCAATAGAAGTTCTGTGATGGTTTCCCGAATGAGGGACAAATTTGCAGAATACTTTATGTCACCTGAAGGAAGACTCGACTGGCAGGATGACAGAGTTTGAAAAATTGCTCTGTAACCTTAACCAAAGTCATGTACCTTCTGTACCCACAGTGTACCTTTTCAAACCAAGGTTGTCTACCTTGTTGTGGATTATCTACAGTATTTTACCTTTTGGCCAAAGTTGTGTCCCTGGTTATGTATTAGCCAAAGTATTTCACCTTTTAACCAAAGTTGTGTACCTCGTTGGGGATTACCTAACAATGTACACAACTTTGGGTAACAGGTGAAATACTTTGGCTAATACACAATCAGGGACACAACTTTGGCCAAAAGGTAAAACAAATTTACCTTTTACCCAAAGTTATGTACCTGGTTTTGTATACCCAATAAATGTTACCTTTATTTATCCACATTATTTTACATTTGTTTTACACATATTTAACCTTAGAAATAAATGACAGACAACAATTTTAATCAAGCAATTTTACATTTATTGTATTTTCAATAAAAATGTTTATGAACAAATATTTTTTTTCAATTTCAAAGAAATGTTTTTTATTAAAAAATAATTTAAAACCAGAAAAGTTGATTTTTTATTCACTAAAATTACAAATTGGTATAGTGTGTGGTGGAGATACTGTTGGAGAGGCTGCGGGACACTTCAACATAGAGAGTGTGGCGAGAGGACTGGGATGGTGATGGGGAAGGATCAGTAGGTAAAAGAGGTGAAGGGGTGGAAAAAGAAATAGAACGATTGGATATGTGGGAGGCAGAACAGGTGGTGGGTGGTGGAGAGGAGGGTTGGGCAGGGACTGGAGAAGCAGATGATGTGGTTGGGAAGTGGTACGGGGAAGGATGTTGGTACGGGGCAGGTTGCTGGAAGTGGGCAGGTTGCTGGAAGTGGGGAGGTTGCTGGAAGTGGGGAGGTTGCTGGTATTGAATAGGAGGGGGAGGAGGGACAGTGGCTAGAGGGGGGTCAGGTGTGGGAGGAACTATTGGGGTGGGTGGAGGAGGTTGGGAGGTAACCTGTGCTAGAGCAGCGTGGCAAGAATGCATTACATGCATCTGCTGGCTAGTAGATAGCGTATCCATGCGCTCGACTACAGACCGAAAAAAGCTGTGGTTTGGAAAACTTCTTGCTTCTGAATGCATGGTTTGCAGAAGTGTCTTTATCTCCAGAATGCTGGTGTTGAGCTGATTAAAGCCTGCGGCCATTTGCTCTGACAAGATTTTAAGACAGTTCTGGAAAGATGCATTGAGATGCAAGAACTCGGGCGCATATCTCCTTTCCTGACCCCTCTGCCGCTGCCGCCCAGTAGCCACAGGTGTACTAGAGGTGGCAGAGGCAGAAGGGTGGGGTAAAGGGAAAGCTATCTCCTGACCAGTAGACTCGTGCAATGAAGGCGGCCACGATGCTCCAGCGCAGGTGGAGGGGACAGAGGGATCACATGTCAGGGAAGGCTGGGAAGGTGCAGATGGGCCAGGGCGGTCAAGTGTCCCTCGGTGGCGGATTCCTCAGGGATCGCTCCAGAAGGGTCCAACTCTGCAGGCTCCCGAGTGCTGGTCACCATTCTGTGGAATAAAGAGAAAAAAAATACAATTAATATAGTGATATTACATGGCCCTGGCTGAAAAAAAAATTAGTTAGACATGTTAACATTTCTGTTTACATGGGGTGTGTAATATTTACCTTCTGGTGACCATTGTTGCCTAGAGGAACAACAGGGCTCGTGCGTACTTGTACTTGCTCCTGCGTCCTCCAGATCCACTCGGGGCACGCATCTCTTTGTTGAACTCCTTCTTGAAGCGATCCCTCACAGACCGCCACCTCTTCACAATTCTCTCCCCTGAAACGAGAAACCACAAATTGGTTAGTACACAACATCAGTGTTTCCCAAACTCCAGTCCTCACGGCCCTCACGGGTAATGTTTTCAGGATTTCCATAGTGTTGCACAAAGGGAAATCCTGACAACATAACAAATGGGTGCCACAAGGACTGGAGTTTGGGAAACACTGCTTTACATCCAGCAACCTGAACTGTATATACTTACGCTCTTCAATCTGGGCCCGAGCATCGAGGTCCTCCCACCGGTCCACGAGTAGTGAACAGATTTCCTCCCAGAGCCGACGGGTCACAATGAGATCGGCATGGCGACGGCCCCCATGTTCCACAGTGGCTCCCTTTCTCTTACCAGATTGATGAGGAAGTCGACATCACTCTCCCCCTCCTCACCATCAGAGTCGGAAGCACGCTGTGAAGCCTGTTAAAGAAAGAGAAAAAAAATACATTAGCCTCAAAACTACCAAGAAAAGTAAAAAAAAGAGGTAAAAAAACTAAACTTAAATTTAAAAAAAAAGTTATACTTACACAATGGAGACCGCCGCGTCGCTCACGCTGACGACCCTGGGAGGCACTGCGAGGACCTCTTGCTGTAGCCCCAGATTCAGAAGACTATAAAAGCAAAAAAAATTATGTGCTTGGATGTAGGCATATGTGTTTTGTGCAGTGTGATGTCCGTACTAAACTGTTTTCTATGTGTTGTGTGTAGTGTGATGTGTTTCTGCGATGCATGCAGGAAACTTACGAATTGCGAGCCCACTCCGGGTGTCTCTCCAGTCCATCGTTCTTCTTCTGGGAGCTCCTCTTCAGCTTCAGTTTCCTGGTGTAAATAAAAAATAAGGCAATTAATAGATACATCCCAAAGATGGATTATGAATTAAAAAAAATAATAAATTTACCTATAAACGCTGACGATGCAAGGGAGGGCTCCCAGAAGAAGAAGACATGCTGTCCTGCCCTGCTGCTGGCCGGACTCCATTTCTTGTGCTGCAGCTGCTGTAGGGCGGCCTCTGCTGTGAAATAAAGAGAAAAAAATGCCTTGAATATATTGATATTGCATGGCCCTGGCTGAAACACAAAAATTGGTTATACATGTAAACATTTTTTGGGGAATGGGGTGTGTGATATTTACCATCTGTCGTGTGCTCCTGTACTCTCCTGCTGGTCCCCGGACTTCATTTCTTGTTGTGGTTCTGCTGCTGCTGCTGCTGTAGTAGGGCGGCCTCTGCTGTGGAATAAAGAGAAAAAAATGCCATGAATATTTTGATATTGCATGGCCCTGGCTGAAACACAAAAATTGGCTATACATGTAAACATTTTTTGGGGAATGGGGTGTGTGATATTTACCGTCTGATGTGTGCTCCTGTACTCTCCTGCTGGTCCCGGACTCCATTTCTTGTTGTGGTTCTGGTGCTGCTGTATTCTCCTGCTGCTGCCTTCTCCTGCAACTTGCTCCCAACTTCTTGGCTGGCTGTATAGTTATGGCTGAGGGTCCCACTGGCATGGTTTATATATGTTTGCTGTGGGCTGGGCTACTCCTGAGCATGCTCAGACAAAAAAAACGGATCCGTCGCATTGCAGTGCTCATAGACTTTCATTGTGACAAAAAGCACCAATGCTTCCGGCTTTTTCGCCGGAGACAAAAAACGTTACAGTTGCTGTTTTTTCCAGATGCCGGAATGAGACAATTAGCCGGATCCGGCAAAAAACTGACAAACCGCAAGGCCATGCGGCGCGATCCGGCGCTAATATAAGTCAAAGGGAAAAAAAACGGATCCGGCATTAGATTTCGCCGGATCTGGTTTTACAAAAAAATGCCGGATCGCGTCGGACGGTGAAAAACGGATGTGTGAAAGTAGCCTTATACACTTGTATGTACGGTATGTGCACATAGCCAGGAAATAAAGTTTCACTTTTTGTTTTAAGAGTTTTTCATTTCTTGAAGCATTTCTTGATGGGGTTTTTAACCATTTTGCAAGCAGTTTTGCAGAAGCTTATTGATTGGTCAGAGTTTTTTTTATCAGGAGGCACTACAGAGAAGTAACATCCACTTTCTTTTCGGATTCTAGACTTTATTGAAAACCTGAAGCATTTAAAAGATGCTCAAAAGACTATATGCATAAACTCAAAAATGCCTTGAAAAACCCTGTGTGCACATAGTACAAAAGGGTATTTGCAAAGAATATGTTCATTCCATTTCAATGGAGTTGCCGCTGAGGTTTTCATTGGCAAATGCTTCATTAAAATGGTGGCAGTTCTTGGTCTGCCGCCAGTGTCTTTTCCTTGTACAACTTAAAACAGCAGGAAACTGCATTTAACAACGTTACAATTTCCTCCAGCATTCTTTAGAGGGTTTTTATATGGTTTTTGTAGTGTTTTTACTGTAACTTTCCATTCATTATTTTCACTTCATTGAATAATGAAGAAACCACTAGCTTCTTTTAAGCAAAACGCTCCAGTAACTGTCCAGTCATTTTCTGGCAACTTTTAAGCTTTCACAATTGTAAAGTACAGAGCATCTTCTGAGCGTAAAACACCAGAAGATTTAAATGTTACTTTTTTTAACTGCTGAAGGGTTTCTGGACCCAAAATCAGTTAAAAGAAGTAACAAAAGACGTTCCATAGACATGCATATATCCACTCTTTTGAATATATTTTGACAGTTGCATGTTCGGCTTAGTAAGAATGACACCTTAGTTAAAAACTAACTTTATTAAATAATGTATTAAAAATTGTTCCCTAGAAAGGTTGCCTGACTAAAAATAGACTCACAGAACCGCTGGGAGTAATATAGAAAGATCTCCACTTGGTTCTTAGTGGCCAGAATATAATGAAATCTGGCTCAGATATAACTATTATTCTGATGTACGGATAAACACTAAGTACATCAGAAAAAAACTCACCAAAAAAGCAAGATATTGTGACTAAGGTGCACATAAATCACACACATACTCAGCCGTAAGTGTAGAAAGTCGGTTGACCCTATTGTCAAATTTAACTGACTGTGTTCCTACCTAGATGCGGAGGTTGGCACCCTAATTTTTAATACATTATTTAAGTTAGTTTTTAACTATGGTGTCATTCTTAGTAAGCCGATTCTTTATCACCTTAGAGTTTATCTCTACTGTGTAAATCCTTCGACAGTGGCATGTTCAAATTAATGTCATTTTTACATTACTGAGCATTATGTAATTTTTTTTCTGTGATGCTGCAGCACTTTTCAGGTCAATTCCAGGTGAAATCAGCTGGAAAAGTTGTCATGTGGACTGATCCTAAAGAGTATGTTCACACAAGATTTTATTAGGCAAGTGAAATTACTAGATTTTCAAGTGGAAACTACAGATGAGCAAGCACTAAAATGTTCTGATTGTTAATCGAACCAAGCAATTCCTAATGCTTGGATACTCGTTTTGAGTAACGAGTATAATGGGAGTCAATGGGAAATTAGAGCATTTTTCTGGCAGACACTACAAGGATGTCTGGGCAGTAGTGATGAGTGAGCACTAAAATGATCGGGTGCTCGTTGCTCGGGACGAGAAAATTGGAATGCTGGGTGCTCAACCTGAGCAGTGAGCCCAATGTAAGTCTATGGGAAACCGAAGCTTTTTTTTGCTGCGACCCCCCGGAAGTCTTTCTAGGGTATCAAAACGTCAGACATTTATGGGAACAGTGCAAAAATGACATGGGAACATTATGAGGAAGACCCTTGGAAGCATTTCTGACTCCTAGGTCACTGCTGTGAACAATGTTGTCAGAGTGTTACGGCACTTTTACAGGCGCACACTAAAACATACAAAAACAAAACCAAAATGGATTTTCCTGGGAAGTATTTTAAGGAACAGCCTTTCCAGGGTAATGATTTGTATGTAAGTCAAAATAAATAACCCCAAATAAAAATGTACCTCCATCACTTTTGCTTTGTACACACTTAACATTTTTGATGCGTTTTAACTTTAGCATTGCTTTCAACCAATACAAATGCATTCACAGGGAAATGTCATTTTAACATTTAACAACCTTAGCTGGCCATGTGGTGTGTGACACATCATCAGACACATCATGTTTCATTTATGAAGGAGGGACTCTGAAAAGTCACAAAGCCTATTTTTATAGGGGCACCAGGCGGCATTAATATTCTTAAAGTGCCATCAGGCAGCTATGCGTTGTTGTTCCCATTATTAAACAGTGAGTCTCCTATACTGTTATTGCCTATGCAGTGAGTGGGTGGGCTACCAAAAGTTAGGACACATCCCTATACCCCTTTGATGAGACGTACTGGATGGCTACATGAAACCAAAGTTTCAATTATGCTTATTTTTTTTACTTTCATACAGTTTGCCCATGAAGTAAATGCAAGGCCTGCCCTGCCACAGCTTACACGCACCCCGATAACTCTTTCAACCGATGTACTGGATGGACACATGAAACCAAAGTTCCCATTTTTTTCATTTGGTACTGCCATACTGGTAGCCTATGCATTGAATGCAAGGCCTGCCGCGCACCAAATTTAGACATACCCCAATACCCCTTTAAAGAGACGTACAGGAGGGTCTCATGAAAAAATGTTTCCATTCGGAGAAAGTGGGTCTCCCATAGTATTTGCCTATGCATTGAATGCAAGGCCTGCCTTGCCCCAAAGTTACACGCACCCCAATAACACTTGGAACAGACATCCTGGATGGCCAAATGAAACCAAAGTTCCCATTATTCTGAATTTTGCACTCCCATACAGTTTGCTCATGGAGTGAATGCAAGGCCCGCCTTGCCACAAAGTTACATGCACCCCAATAATCCTTTGAGCTGACATCCAGGATGGCTACATTACACCAAAGTAAAGATTATTTTTCATTTAGTGCTGCCATACTGTTTGCATATGCATTGATTGCAAGGCCTGCCCTGCCCCAACATTACATGCACCCCAACAACCCATTGAACCAATGTACTGGATGGCCACATGAAAAAAAAGTTTCCTTTATTTTTTATTTGGTACTTCCATAATGTTTGCCTATGTTTGGAATTCAATGCCTACCATGCCCCAAAGTTACACGCACCCCAATAACCCTTTGAACCAACGTCCTGGATGGTTACCTGCAACCAAAGTTCCCATTATTTTTCATTTGGTACTGCCATACTGTTTGCCTATGCATTTTATGCAATACCTTCCCTGCCCCAAAGTTACATGAACCCCAATGACCCTTTGAAGTGACGTACTTGATGGCCACATGAAACCAAAGTTCCCATTATCATTTATTTGGTACTGCCACACTGTTTGCCTATGTATTAAATGCAAGGCTCAACTTGCCACAAAGTTACACACACCTTAATAACCCTTTGAACCGACGTACTTGATGGCCACATGAAACCAAAGTTCCCATTATTTTAAATTTGGTAGTCGCATACTGTTTGACAATGCATTTAATGCAAGGCCTGCCCTTCCCGAAAGTTGCACTCTCCCCAATAACCCTTTAAACTGATGTAGTGGATTGCCACCTGAAACCAAACTTCCCATTATTAGGAAGTTGGTACTACCACACTGTTTGACTATGCAGTGAATTGCAGTGTTAATCCATAAGAATCTGCATCGGAGAATTGCAGTGTTTTTGGATGATGAAAGAAGTGCAATGGAGAATTGCAGTGTTGAGAATGAAGAACCTGCAGTGCAGAATCTCAGTGTTGAGGGTGAAGGCCTAAAAGTTGAGAATTGCATTGTTGAAGCAGCTGACCAACTCCTACAGTTACCATTATTATGAACTGGGTCTCCCATACTATTTAGCTATGCAGTGAATGCAAGGCCTGCCCCAAATATGCACGCACCCCAATCCCCCTTGGAAGAAATGTGGAGGAGGGCCTTATAATATTTTTTTCCCATAACAAAGGAGCTCCTATACTTATAATGCCCATACTCTAAGTGCATGGGCTGAAAAACATTTCCCCCTGTGTGGCACACATCAACATACTGTGTCAACATTTTTGTTACGGGCATCATGAACACCCTTGAAAACACTAACATGGCTGTTGCATTACGGAACACGGTCACCCTGGTGATCTAGTGGTGGTGTCGGACGAGACCTGGAGGATGGCCTCAGAAAAAGGTCTTCCCAGTTTAAAGGAGCGGGTCTCCTATACTTGTAATGCCCATACACTAAGTGTATGGGCTGACAAATGTTTCCCCCTGGGGGGTACACATCAACATAATATGTCAACCTTTTTGGTACAAAAGAAGAAAAAGAAACCACCAAAAATACTGCACACCGCCAATATAATATAGTAGAATAGAAAAAGGACTTTATTGACAAAAACACATTAAAAACATTAAAACACAATGGAAAGCTCCCCGCATGTAAACTGCTCAATGGTAAGTATCAACACAGACAATTATGTGAAATCACACTCCTCCAATGAATATATACACATAAGGTGGCTCATGAACGATAGAAAGGCAATATAACAAATACAAATGTAGTCCACAAGTCTAGATATAACATGTATATCCAAATGGTATGTTGCAAAAGACAAGGCCAATTCACCTAGATAATATCAATAAATACTTGTAGTAAGTTGATGATATATACACCCTCTCAGGACATGTACTGTCACAACAAGTCTGTGTAAAGAAACCTGAGGACAAAAAACAAATGGATCCAGAAAATCAGCAAAGTCCACAAAGTTAACTCCAAAGTGGAGACAATAATGGAACAGAGAAACGAAGGATCAGCAATGAAAGGAATCCCTCAGGACAATGAATCCAAAGTCTGCAATATATGTGGCTCAAATAGCCAAGATACAAGAGCTTACATGTCCACTAGATAAGAGATAATGATAGGAGTCCCCAAGAGCAGGATAACAGAGGCGGAGGAGTCCCGACGCGTATCGCCGTCACCCAGACTGCTTCATCAGGGGAAGGTGGCAACCTTATGCCAATGTAGTCCTTTAAGTACCTGTTCTGATGAGAGGCATAATAGCCACATGTGTGCTGGCTTTCAGGGCGGGACCGGAAGCAGCTGACAGGTAAAATGCAGACGTCTCTGCCTAATACACTCAACTGCGCAGACGTCGATCAATGAGAGCGACGATGCACATTGAGAATAAAAGAGCGCATGCGCACCTCCCGGGAGTGTTTAAAGGGAAAGATACTATATGAATGCAGTACTAATAAGATACCATCTGACACCTGAGCAAATATAGAGGAAAAAGATAGCAAACATATGAATACACGCCTGATGCTGACCCAACATGATTTAGGACCTAAATATAGCAAACATTTTGTAATAGTATGAATATGGGGACAAAAGCATCATAACAATTAAAGGCACCATAACATATACATGGGTACATGGGTACAATAATGGAATATTTAGTGCCGAAACAAATATGTGCAATCCACATAAAATACAAGTGTATTTTTTTTTTTTTTTTTTTATTATGTGCAACAAGGGCCCTCTGGTACTGCACCATTTTAATACACCTGCCTGCCTCTGAAAGAAGAGATTGAAAGTTCTCCTTGTAGCATGGGTCTAGAAGTGTCACCAACCAGTAATGAGTGTCACCCAATTTTGACAATGCAAAGGTCATGGGAAAGGCAGCGCAACATAAAGTCATCCATGCCTACCAGACTGCTAACAGGCAAGACTTCTGTGTCCTCCCAGTCCTCAGGCCATCCACGCTGAACAGATGGTATGACAGTTGTGCTTGTAGTACCATCTATAGCGCATGAAAGTAGCTCCTGTTCTTCCTCCTCCTCCTCTTCCTCATTATCAACCAATCCACATTGGGATGACATGAGACTGAGCTATGTGTAATCACCCTGTATGGTTCCTTGCTCCATCTCATCGTGGTCCACCTGTAATTCATCCTCTTTCATTGGAGCAGAGAGGTTTTCAGAATACAGACAAGTGGGATGGTGATGCTAATTATGGCGTCATCGCCGCTCACCATCTTGGTGGACTCCTCAAAGAATTTTAGGATGGTCCTTATGTCTGACATCTATGTCCACTCCTGAGGTCTTATGTGTGAAGTCTGAACTGAATAAAGACACTCTTTTTTTGATGCTGGTACTCCACAACTGCCCTCTTCTCCTCACAAATCCTTTCAAACATATGCAGTGTAGAGTTCCAATGCATGGGACATCACACACCAGTCGGTGAGCCGAAAGTTGGAAATGCTGAAGCATGGCAAGGGTGGTGGAAACTGTAGCTGACTTTCTAAAATGGGCACATAGGCGGCATACTTTCATAAGCTGATGCAGCAGCTCCGTGTAGCTTTTGAGAAACCTTTGAACAAAGAGGTTAAGCACATGGGCCAGGCATGGTATGTGTGAGCTTGCCTCGCCTCAGAGCAGCCACCAGGTTCCTGCCATTGTCACACATGACCATGCCTGGTTGTATGTTCCGCAGTGTCAGCTACAGATCTGCCTGCTCTTTCAGACCTGTCCACAACTCTTCAGCATTGTGCGGTTTGTCACCTAAAGCATATTAGCTTCAGCACAGCCTGTTGCCGCTTGGCTGAGGAAGTGCTGCAGTGCTTCCACTTGGTGACTGGTGTGGTCATTCCGGTGATAGAGGTTGAAGAGGAGGAGGAGGAGGATGATGTACACTGTGGGGGCTACTGTGACTGACCTAGGGCCCGCAATCCTTAGCTTTGGGAGGACGTGTTTCATCCCAAGGTTCAACTGGGTCCCTGCTTCCACTATGTTAACCCAGTGTGTCGTCAGCAAGATGTACTATTCCTGCCCATAAGCACTTGTCCACATGTCCATGGTTAGGTGGATTTTCCCAGTAGCAGCATTGTTGAGGGCACAGGTAGTGTTGTGGGACATGTGCTTATTTAATGCCAGGACGGCACACCGGGAGAAATAGTGGAGGCTGGGGACCGAGTACCTTGGGACGGCCGCCGTCATCAGGTTGCGGAAAGCTTCCATCTCCACAAGCCTAAAAGGCAACATTTTGAGCGCAAGCAGACGAGAAATGTGTGAATTTAGTACTGTTGCCTGTGGGGCATTGACTGCGCATTTCCGCTTGTGTTCCAATGACTGGGGTATGGACAACTGAAGGCTGCACTGGGACAAGGATGTGGACGTGCTTGATGATTGTGCTATTTGACTGTGGTCAACGGCAGGTGCAGGGCAGGAGGCATCTTTGCATGCACCATGGACAGGGGATTGGCTTGCATGCACAATAGAGGAAGCAGTGTTGTCACCCACAGACACTGTTCTTGGACCCTGAGGTTCGGCCCACAAAGTCCGTTGCCTTGCTGCTATGTGCCTGATCATGCTGGTGGTTGTCAGGCTGGTAATTTTGTTACCCCCGCTGATGCGGGCAAGGCAGGTGGTGCAAATGTCCTGTTTGGGGTTATCAGCATAGTCTTTAAAAAACAACCAGGCTCGAGAAGACCTAACACTTGTACTGACAACTTTTGTCGTGTTGGTGTTACGAGGAACGGTTACCCGCCTTCTTTCTGCGGCCATCACACTGCTTCTTCCTGCCTTTTGGGGTGCTACACCTCCCTCCTCCTGTGTGCTGCTGTCCTCTCTCTGCATGTCCTCCTGACAGGTTGAGTCACTTACTATATCATCCACAACCACGTCTTCCACTTCTGCACCCTGGTCCTCCTTCTGACTTTCTGGCAATTGTGTCTCATCATCGTCCACCTCTTGTGACACGTTCCCAACATCGCCTTCATGTGACCATGGCTGCTCAAATATTTGGACATCGCTACATGCGATCTCATCTTGCCCCGCTTCAATTGGACCGGGCGAGAGGCTCGAATCTATAAAAGGAAAAGTGAACAGCGCTTCCGAGTGTCCAAGTGTGGGATCAGTTGTCTCTGGGCACTCGGCATGATGGGAGGAAGGAGGATCAGGGTGAGGAATATGCAGTCCAGACTCATAGCTACTCAGACTTGACCGTGTGGAAGACAGGCTGGTTGTGATGGTGGCAAAGTTACTGGAAACAATATCCGCTATCCAACCAATTACTTTTCACACTGCTCTGTGCTCAATAGTAGTGTCCTGCTGCGGTCCCCTAGTAGTTGTTACAGGAAAGTCAAGCAAGAAGATGTCGGTATTTGTTGTGGCCCAATTTCAGCTTGCCCACGGTCTCGGCCTCTGCATGCACCATCACCATCAAGTCCACTTCCCGTCCTTTGCCACGCGCCTTGCCCATTTTTAATGTACAACAATATTTTCCATGTTCACTACAAATTCCTGAATTTGGAGCAAACTTATATGTGATCCGTGTGCATTAAAACCACAGTTTAAAATTTATGGCCTTTAGGATACAATTTATTTTTGGCAGCTAAATAGTGTCAATTACAAAGGTAAGACACAGCAAAAACAGTTAAATGGAGGCCGGAAATGCCACAATGTGTAGCCCACAGATAGATAAGGCTTGTGACGAAGATACCACACTGTTCAATATGTGGCCTGTATTTTTAGTTTTTTACAGCAAAATAGTGTCACTACCTAGGGTATTGCACAGCAAAAACAGTTGGAGACCTGAAATGCCACAATTTTTAGCCCACTGATAGATTAGGCGTGTGACAGAGATACCACACTGTAAAATATGTGACCTGGATTTTTAATTTTTTACAGAAAGATAGTGTATCTAAATAGGGTAGCACACTGCAAAAACAATTGAATGGAGGCCTGAAATGCCACAATTTTTAGCCCACTGATAGATGTGGCGTGTGATGGCGATACCACACTGTAAAATATGTGGCCTGTATTTTTATTCTTTTACAGCAAAATACTGTCAAGAACTAGGGTAGTACACAACAAAAACAGTTGAAGTTCTCCACATCTAACAAAAATGGATCCCACTCTGATCAGAATAATAGGACCATTTATCTAAGATGTAAAATATTTGGTCATGTTACCCTAGCCTTTATTTTCTCGCAACATGTATTTTACAAGCAATTACAAGCTTTCCAGTATTGAAACTCATGCAAATTTATTTGACTAAAATACATTTTGGAGGGAATATTCGGTGAAGACAATGAATTTGAATTTCAAACAATTCACTTATCTCGAACTATATGGGTTGTCCCAGACCTTGATTTTGCTACAGCTGAACATGAGTGACATTTGTGTAACATAATGACATTACCGAGGGACATACTGTAGCAGCCTCATTATTTATGGGCATATTTTACTCCAATTTTGCCATTTAAAAGTAAACAGCAGATGCTTAAACAATTCTTGCTAAATGTCTCTTCAAAAATAGAACAACTTATTCATTTTCTATGAGATTTAAGACATCGTCAATACAGATGATGGAGGGTTAAGTATTCATTTGCATATAATTTAACATAGCTTACTGCAGATCGCTAAAGGGAATGAGTAATTAAGTTAGTTTTTCTCATTTGCATATTTGCTTACAAGTCTTTTGGTAGCGTTATCACTTTTCATAACATCCTAATGCCATTATGAAATACAATAGAACAACCTTTGTAACCTAGAAGAGTGTACAATACAATTGTAGGTTTTAGCTTTTCCGTTCTAAAGAATACTTCATGAACAGTTTCAAATTTAAATAAAAAGACAGTTTAGTACAATTAACAAATAAACTTTCACCTCTTTCACTGTCTGATGTTCTTTTATTTTCTGAGCAAAAATTAGATAACCACACTAAGCCCGGAGTCACACCTGCGAGTGGATGCGAGAAATTTGCATGAGTTTCTCGTATTGGTACCTGGCACTGCCACCAGCACTCGGGACTGGAGTGTGCGGCTGCATGTATTTCTATGCAACTGAACGCTCCGGTCCGAGTGCCGGCGGCAGTGCCAGGTATTGATGCGAGAGACTTGTGCGAGTTTCTCACATTGCACTCGCAAGTATGACCCCGGCCTAACTGTAAAACACCCTATAATGAAGTACTGTAAAAAAAAAAAAACTTCTCACAGTGGGGGTGGTCTTTGTTGTTCTTTCCCATTCTCGGGTCCTCTGCCAGAGGCATGGGAGTTTGAGGGTTCTGCGCAGGATCTTAGCTGTTCCCAGCATTGCGATTTTCTGGACAGAGACCTCAGATGTTGCTCCAGGGATTTGTTGTAGCCATTCTTCCAACTTAGGGGGTCACTGCTCCAAGTGCTCCTATCACCACTGGAATCACTGTTGCCTTCACCTTCCATATCTTCTCCAGTTCTCCTTTGAGGCCCTGGTATTTCTCCAGCTTCTCATATTCCTTCTTTCTGATGTTGCCTTCACTTGGCACTGCCACATCTATTATCATTGCTATCTTCTGATCCTTGTCTACTATGACAATGTCTGGATGGTTAGCCAACACCTGCTTATGTGTCTGGATCATGAAGTCCCACTGGATTTTAGCCCTTTCATTCTCCACCACTTTTTCTGGGGTCTCCCACCTGGACTTAGGAGGACTTAGCCCATATGCTGTGCAGATGTTCCTGTATACAATTCCCGCTACTTGGTTGTGGCGTTTTGTATAAGCTGTTCCTGCTTGCATTTTGCATGCTGCCACTATGTGTTGGACCGTTTCTGGGGTTTCTTTCCATAGTCTGCACCTTGGGTCTTGTCTTATGTGGTATATCCCTGCTTCTATGGATCTGGTACTTAGTGCTTTGTACTTGTGCCGCTATGATTAGTGCCTCAGTGCTGTCTCGGAGTCCAGCTTTCTCCAGCCATTGGTAGGATTTCTCCATGTCAGCCACTTCCATTATCTGTTGATGGTACATCCTATGCAGAGGCTTGTCTTGCCATGGCATGCACGTTCATGTTCTTCCTTCCAGATCTGTTGTTGCTGCCTTAGGCTCTCTCTCAGCATCTCATCTTTTGGTGCCATTTTTCTGATGTATTCCTGGATACTCCTTGTTTCGTCCGTGATGGTGGCTTGGATACTTATCAAGCCTCGACCACCCTCCTTTCTGTTGGTATGCAATCTTTGGGTGCTAGACTTAGGGTGGAGACCTCCATGCATTGTGTGGAGTTTTCATGCCTTCACATCTGCAGCTTCCATCTCTTCTTTTGGCCAGCACACTATGCCAGCAGGGTATCTGATAACTGGCAAGGCATATGCATTGATGGCACGAATCTTTTTCTTCCCATTGAGCTGGCTCTTCAGGACCTGTCTTACCCTTTGATGGTATTTGGATGTTGCTGCGTTCCTTGCCTCATCATGGTTACCGTATCCCTGTGGGATGCCGAGGTGCTTGTAGCATGTATACTGTTCTACGCCCAGGTGGCATGCATGGTCCGCTCACCTCTCAATCCTGTAATGCATGGTCCCCTCACCTCCCAATACTGGAATGCATGGTCCCCTCACCCCCAAATCCTGGTAAGCATGGTCCCCCCCTCATTCCTATCGTAGGATGTATGGTACTCCCTCACCGGCCAATTCTGGTATGCATGGTCCCCTCATTCCCAATCCTGGTATACATGGCACCCCTTACCTCCCAATTCTGGTATGCTAGGTCTCCTCATCTCCAATCCTGGTATGCATTGTACCCCTCACCCCCCTATCCTGGTATGCATGGTCCCCTCACCCCCTCATCCTGGTATGCATGGTCCCCTTACCCCAATCCTGATATGCATGGTCCCCTCACCCCCCTATCCTGATATGCATGGTCCCCTCACCCCTATCCTGGTATGCATGGTCCCCTCACCCCCCAATCCTGGTATGTATTGTCCCCTCACCCCCAATCCTGCTATACATGGTACTCCTTCATCCATATCCTGGTATATATGGTCCCCTCACCCCCAATCCTGTCATGCATGGTATCCCCTCATCCCTATCATGGTATGCATGGTCCCCTCACACCTCAATTCTGGTATGCATGTTCCCCTCACCCCCAATCCTGGTATGCATGGTCCCCTCACTCCCTAATCCTGGTATGCATGGTCCCCTCACCCCCAATCCTGGTATGCATGGTCCTCTCATCCCCCAATCCTGGTATGCATGGTACCCCTCACCCCCCTATCCTGGTATGCATGGTCCCCTCACCCCCAATCCTGGTATGCATGGTCTTCTCACCTCCCCAATCCTGGTATGCATGGTCCCCTCAATCCTGGTATGCATAGTCCTCTCACCCCCAATCCTGGTATGCATGGTCCCCTCATCCCCCAATCTTTGTATGCATGGTCCCTTTATCCCCCCAATCATGGTATGAATGGTTTCCCTCATCCCTCAATGCTGGTATTGCCGCGGGGTCTCACCGTGAGGTCAGGAGAAGGCGGGAATGTGCTGGCGAAATCGGCTCCTGCACAGTCATCGCTTCCTGGCACCATTTTCTTGAAGACACACTGCAGTGTGTATTCCACAAAATGGTGCCGGAAAGCGCGGACTGGGCATGCGCCAATGCCGGCGAAGTCAGCGCCTGCGTAGTCCTCGCATTCCGGCGCCATTTTCTTGAAGACACACTGCAGTGTTAGTCGAAAGTCGTTTGCTGAGGGCAGCAGTCTGTTAGGCCGATAGACAGAAATGAGAGAGGACATGTAGGGGGGTGCTGCACTGGAGAACTTTGTGGGTAAGAACAAGTACTTTATAAATATGTGTATATGTGTAACACATAATGTGTTAAGCTATGCATACTCAGTATTCACAGTATATAATATACTCAGTATGTATATATGTATATATATAATATATATATATATATATATATATATATAATTCAAAGAAAATCTAGTATCTAAAAGATGGGCAGTTGGGTTTAAATATATTAGTAGTGAATACTGGCACTTTCTGTATGAGGGGTATCAAAACTTAAAAGTTGATTGAATAAACCTGGAAAGACCGCTCATGGCCTGGAGGAGGCAAAATACCAATGTGTTTTGTAGAAATCCTCTCTTCCTTTTTCAGGGCATACTGTATCCAGAGTTTTTTTGAAATGAGTCTTTGTCAGCGATTGCTTGTCAGCTCAAAAATGGCTACCACAGATAGGCTTAGCACAAGGCACTCCGCTTACAGATCACAGGGATTGCAGCTTTCACCCTTCAATCCCTTTTTGACATTAGATGTAATTATCCGTCCATGTGACCTGGTCCATTATGACCATTTTACGGATCATTACGTCTAAGCAATCAGCCGCGCTCACGGGGGGAGAGTGGCCGATCCTGACCGGGTGTCAGCTGATTCTGACAGCGGACACCCGACAATAGGTGCCAGGTTTGGGTGCAAGGAGTGGTCAAAGACCACTCCCGGCACTCTAACCCCTGAAATACTGCGATCAAACAAGATCCCAGCATTCCGGAAGTCGGCACAGGGCTGAAAGCCCCTCTGCCTTTTGATTGGAGACCCGCGGTGTGATGCGGGGTCCCGATCATTGCCATGGTGAGCGACATCCAGCTCACCAGAGCTGATAAATTTGCTGATCATGCGCAGTACATGATCAGCAAGTCTCCTTGTCAGTGCAGCGCTGACCTCTTCTATGGCATGCAGATAGTGCTTCATCTGCATGCTATAGAAGCAAATAGTCTGCAAAAAATGATTGTCCCATAGTGGGACTAAGTAAAAAAAAGTTAGGAAAAAGTAAATAACATTTTTTTAAATAATTGTAAAAATATTTTAAAAAAATAATATATTCTATCACTAAATAAATATTTGAATGAAAAAAATATATATAAACAATAAAAGTACACATATTTGATATCGTCACATCCACAACGACCCGACCTACAAAACTGTCCCACTAATTATCCCCTTTAGTAGACACCTTTAAAAAAGGCAAAAAAACAATGCTTTATCATCATACTGACAAACAAAAAGTGGAATAACACGCGATCAATAAAGACGGATATAAATAAACATGGTAAAGCTGAAAAAGTCATCTTGTCCTGCAAAAAATGAGCCACCATACAGCTCCATCAGCGGAAAAAATAAAAAAGTTCTAGCTCTCAGAATAAAGGGATGCAAAAACAATTTTTTTTTTATAAAATACTTTTCATTATATAAAAGCGCCAAAACATAAAAAAAATAGGTGAGGTATCGCTGTAATCGCACTGACCCAAAGAATAAAACTGCCTTATCAATTTTACCACACACGGAACGGTGTAAACCCCCCAAAAAAGAAATTTATGAATTGCTGGTTTTTGCTCATTCTGTCTCACAAAAATCAGAATAGAAAGCGATCAAAAAATGTCATGTGCCCGAAAATTGTACCAATAAAAATGTCAGTGTCCCGCAAAAGCAAGACCTCACCTGACTCTGTGGGCCAAAATATGGAAAAATTATAGCTCTCATAATGTGATGCAAAAACTTTTTTGCAATAAAAAGCATCTTTTAGCGTGTGACAGCTGCCAAACATAAAAACCCGCTATAAGGCCTCTTTCACACGTCCTGATATTTCCGGTACTGGAGATGTCAGTGTCGGTGTTTGTAATATGTGTAGCACACGTGTGGCATGTGTGTGCCACATTAGTACCACATGGATGGACACCTGGGAAGAAGCGTTGCAGTAAGAGCTATTTCCCGGCACTGGGTGCTGAACACAGCTCTCATCATTCTTTCCTGCTCTGCCAGCGATTGGTGTGAGCAGGGGAGAATGATGACATTTACATTAAAATGATAAAAGATACAGAAGGTGGCAGCTGATAGGACTATTACTCCCATCAACCACCTACCCCTGCTGCTGCTAATAACTGTGACTACAGGAGCGGCTGATGGAGGTATTCATCAGCCGCCGCCTGCGCTATAAATAAATAAATGAAAAAAACAGCATGGGTTGCCCTGTATTTTCTATAACCAGCCAGGCAAAACTCACAGCTGAGTGCTGCAATCCTCAGCTGTCAGATTCAGCAAGTTTGGTTATCAGGAATAGCGGCGTCCCCAGACTGTTTTTTTAAATATTTAAATAAATAATTTAAAAAACAGCGTGGGGTCCCCCCTATTTTTGACAACCAGCCTTGCTAAAGCTCACAGCTGGGGGCTGGTATTCTCAGGCTAGTAAGAGGCCATTGATATAGGCCCCCCTAGCCTAAAAACAGAAGGCCGCAGCTGCCCAGAAAAGGCGCATTTATTAGATGCGCCAATTTTGGCGCTTTGCCTGGCTCTTCCCACTTGCCCTGTAGCGGTGGCAAGTGGGTTAATATTTGTGAGGTTGATGTCACCTTTCTATCGTCAGGTGACAACAAGCCCATGGCTTAGCAATGGAGAAGCGTCTATAAGACACCTATCCATTACTAATCCTATAGTTGTATTGTAAATAAACACACAGCCAGAATAAAGTCCTTTAATTTAAAAAACGACACAGACTCCTTTAATATTCTCAATTAAACTGTACTTACAACCTTGCCTATTCCACCCAAGCCCTTGATCTCCTGTACTAAAAGTAAAATAAAAAGCAACAATATACCATACCTGTCCGTTGTTCTGTCCCACGCCGTAATCCATGTCTGGGGGGATAATTAGTTTTCAACCTGGACGGTGCCAAGATGCGACCGTCCACGCTGAGATCCACTGGTGAATGAGCTGCTAGGAATGCAGTGTCAGTACCCGATGGTGACATCAAAGAGGTTACCTCCGGTCACTGTGCTCTGTTCCCAGCTGGGCTGAGCTGCGGTGACATACGGGGTCACTTATATAATTCACATACCCGGAAACAGTAGATTAGTTCCAAAAGGGGGGCACTTGTTGGGCATTGCTACTGTTAATGCACATCTAGATAAGATCCTTGGGTGGTCTAGTTTCAAAAATGGGGTCACTTGCGAGGGGTTTCCATTTTTTAGGCACATATGTAGCTCTCCAAACGAGACATGATGCCCGCAGACCATTCTATCAAACTCTGCATTCCAGAACTTCACTACTTTCCTTCCGAGCCCCGACATGTGCCCATACAGTAGTTTTCTCCCTCATGTGGGGTATCAGTGTACTCAGGACAAATTGGATAACAACTTTTGGGCTCCAATTTCTCCTGTTACCCTTGGGAAAATTAAAAATTGGGGACTAAAAGATCATTTTTGTGGGAAAAAATATGATTTTTTTTTTTCATGGCCGGGCTTTATAAACTTTAGTGAAACACTTGGGGGTGAAAAGTGCTCATCACACATCTAGATAAGTTCCTTGGGGGCTCTAGTTTCCAAAATGGTGTCACTTGTGGGCGGGTTTCCACTGTTACAAAAAATTGAACCTGAAGTAATTTTTTTGTGAAAAAATAGTGTTGTTAAAATGAGAAATCACTGTTTAATTTTTAACCCTTATAACTTCCTAACAACAAAAAAATTTGGTTCCAAAATTATGCTGATGTAAATTAGATATGTGTGAAATGTTACTTATTAAGTATTTTGTGTGACATATCTCTGTGATTTAAAGGCATGAAAATTCAAAGTTGAAAAATTGTGAAATTTTCAAAATTTTCGCCAAATTTCCATTTTTTTCACAAATAAACACGTCATATCAAAGAAATTTTACCACTATCATGAAATACAATGTGTCATGAGAAAACATGGTCAGAATCACCAGGATCCATGGAAGCGTTCCAGAATTATTACCCTACAAAGGGACAGTGGTCAGAATTGTAAAAATTGGCCCGATCATTAACATGCAAACCATCCTTGGGGTTTAAGGGTTTAACCCCTGTTCAAGGATCTGGGCTTAAATAGGGGCCCTTGGGCTGGGGCCATGGAATAAGTTGCTATATGGTGGTGCAGGCTGGCAGGAGTGGTCAGGTAGCAGAATCAAACCAAGAGGGCAGAAAAGGTAAATTGTCAGTCGAAAAAATTTCAATAAACAAGCAGAGGTTAAAACAAGAAAACACAAATACTACTCAGGAGTAGAGAACACAAAGCTTAACCAGAGGAGCACAAAGCTATATCTGGCAACTTCCAGCAATAATCTGAAAGTTTTAGTAGTGTGCTGTGTTCTCGAATTGGCTGAAGCAAGGAGCTGATATCTCCAACTGGACAGCACACACACCTATACTGTCAGACAGCAATTCAGGTCCCAGCCACACTAACCTTAGTGGCTGGAAAGAGCCTGTGACACCTGAAGCTTCTGGTCCCATCATCCCTTAAATCATCAGTGTTGCCAGCAGAATGAACCTGGTGACAGAAGAAGACATCTCAGGAGGAGATCCTGGGGAAGATTTGACAGTTTTACAGTTAGCACAGTTATGTATTTTTTCTCAGTTATTTCAATCTCATTAGGGAGTTTTGTGCAGGAGCCTTCTTTTGATTATCTGCAGCTACTGTATATTTGTCAACTGTTTTATTTTCTGTAGCCATTGAAATGTTAGTATCTGTAAAATATACTCTTCTTTAAAAATATCACAGATTAAAGCAGCCATGCTTACCAATACCTGATCACAATAAAATTGTACTGCAGTATTGCAAGATGGAGCACACCCCTATGATAAAAGACAGAGGCAGTACAGATGCAAAATACTGATGAGCAACCATTATTTACTGTCCATGCAGAAGGTGAATGCTTAATAATGTACGTTAAATTGATAAGTGTTGTATTTGTTGCTAGGCACACAGATTTGTGTAGAGCAGTGTTTCTCAACTCCAGTCCTCAGGACCCACCAACAGGTCATGTTTTCAGGATTTCCTTAGTATTGCAAAGGTGATGGAATTAATGCTTGAGCAGGTGATAAAATTATCACCTGTGCAATACTAAGGAAATCCTGAAAACTTGACCTGTTGGTGGGTCCTGAGGACTGGAGTTGAGAAACACTGGTGTAGAGCAACATGCCGGCTTATAGCCTATTAGTGATGCCCATGCCAGGGATGGACATATCATTAGTGCAACCTGTGCAGGCGCACAGGGGCCCAAGAGGTAAAGGTGCCTATTTCCAGCTCAAAAGCACGTGGAATTTGCATTTTGATGATTTATTGGAAGGCAAAAGGCCCATGTACTTTTCTTACATCGGGGCTCTCTTCTGTCTGTGTCTCGGCCAGTGGCCACACTATTAGATCAGATGGGCTGTCAGCGCTATATAAGTGCACACAACAAGGACAAACACATAATTTACCCCCTCAACACTAGAGTACCTGAATGCATTCTGCAAGATGAAAAAATACATGAGGTTTTATTTGGCATTTTAACAAAAATATGCAAGCTTGCAATCTATGTGAAGCGTGCACAATGAGGAGCCTTGTAGTCAGGCACTGCCGTGTTGGTGGGAGTGATTGAGGGTTCTGCCATTTGTGGTGCACTTATAGAATGCTGGACAGCCCACCTTATCAGTATGGGTAGAGTTGAGCGATACTTTCCGATACCCCTAAGTATCGGAATCGGAATGGTATCGCCGATACCATTAAAATATCGGCGATACCCGATACCGATACCGGAAGTCCCATGTAAGTCTATGGGAACAAAATATCGGAACTAAAAAAAAACCCATTCTTTCCTTGTAAACACTAAATATACACACATAGAATACATATATTATATATACATGTCATTGTGACATATATATATACATATATGTATAGTTTATACACTTCTACATAGTAAAATATCCTCTGATTCAATTGTCGGGTAAAGCCGGCTTCAGTGAAAAGACAGAAGCACCCGACATGAAATGACACTTGGTGTACATAGGGTTAACCATGTCTTTTCATGTCGTTTGCTATCTGATTTGCACAAACAATTAAATCAGTCTATGTTTGCAAAATTTCACACCTGTAGGGGTTAATTAAAGGTGTAAATTCGTTGTAAAAAAAACGGACTTTTTTGCTACGAATTTACACCTTTAATTAACCCCTACAGGTGTGAAATTTTGCACACATAGACTGATTTAATTGTTTGTGCAAATCAGATAGCAAAGGACATGGTTAACCCTATGTACACCAAATGTCATTTCATGTCGGGTTCTGCATTTTCACAAAAGCCGGCAATTGAATTAGCGGCTATTATACTATGTAGAAGTATGAACTATAAATATAATATATATATGTGTCACAAACTCAATGACATGTATATATATATATGAGGTGTAAAATTGCTGAAAAAAAAATGCGTGGGCTCCCGCCCTATTTTCGCAACCAGACAGACAAAGCCAGTGAGTGGGGGCAGATAATAATAGCCCAGAGAGGGACCATTATTTTTGGCCCCCCCCCTGGCTACTAACATCTGCCCCCAGACACCCCAGAAAGGGCAAATCTCTAATTAGATTTGCCCTTTCTGGCACTTTGCCCGTCTATTCCCATTGCCCTGTAGCGGTGGCGAATGGGTTAATAAGGGGTTAAAATGACCTTGCAATTGAAAGGTCACTTTAAGCCAGGTTAATAATTGAGAGCTGTCAATTAGACAACTATCAATTATTAATCCTATTGTATGAAAAAAAAATCAAACACACACACTTTAATAAAAAAGAAGTTTAATGAAATAATCACACAGTTTTTGACCATATTTTATTTACCTGCTAAAACCATTTCCTGTAATAAAAATAAAATAATAAAGCAAAATTATTCTTACCAATCCGATGCACAGTCAGGTCCCACGGTGTAATCCTTCAGAAAGGGTTAATGTTTACTGCAGGGACCGCAGCTAATGCTGCAGCCTCACAGTAAACCCCCAAATGAATGAGTTCCTCTCCTGGCTGACAGGAGAGGAAGTGGAAAGCTTAATTGATTGCTTTCTACTTTCACTTCAGGTCAGCCAGGGACACAATCAGTGACGTCAGAGGGAACTGATTAACAAAAATAGGGGTTCCCTTCGAAAAAAAAATGGCGTGGGGTCCCCCCTATTTTTGTTAACCAGCCAGATGAAGCAGACCGCTGAGGCCTGGATTTTCAGGCTGTTAAGGAGCCAAGATCCATGGACCTTGCCAGCCTGATAATACCAGGCCACAGCAGTCTGCATATCTTGGCTGATTAACAAAAATAGGGGATCCCCTCAAAAAAAATTGGCGTGGGGTCCCCCCTATTTTTGTTAACCAGCCAGATGAAGCAGACCACTGAGGCCTGGTTTTTCAGGCTGGTAAGGATCCAATATCCATGGACCATGCAAGCCTGATAATACCAGGCCACAGCAGTCTGCTTAGCTTGGCTGGTTAACAAAAATAGGGAATCCCCTCGAAAAAAAAACGGCGTAGGGGTCCCCCCTATTTTTGTTAACCAGCCAAGTAAAATGCAGACTGCTGCGGCCTGGTATTAAAAGACTGTCAAGGCCCATGGATTTTGGCCCTCAACAGCCTGATAATACCAGGCTACAGCAGCCCCACATTTGGCGCATCAAAAGATGTGCCAATTGTGGCACTTTACCCGGCTCTTCCCACTTGCCCTGTAGCGGTGGCAAGCGGGGTAATAAGGGGTTATTGTCACCGTTGATTGCACGGTGACAATAAGCCCGGTTAATAATGGAGAGGTGTCAATAAGACACCGATCCATTATTAATCCCAAAGTTATTAAATGTTTAAAAAAAAGACACAGCAAGAAAAAAGTCTTTTAATGAAATAAAAGAGACAACACAGTTTTCATTTTTTTTATTACTCTCTCATTCCTGCGACGCCATCGATCTCCTGTAAAAAATTAAAAAAAAAAAACCAACAGTATACCACCTGTCCGACGCAGTCCATAGTAACGATTGTCCCACGACGATCCAGCTCTGCTACATCGGAATGACAGGCAGAGCCTGTCATCCCAGCGCAGCACAGCTGCTTACCAGCTTCCCCGGCGGTGACGTCATCGGACTGCTTTACGGCCGCGATTACCCAGCAGTCACTGCAGTTATCGCGAGATACTGCATGTGACCGCCGGGGAGAAGAGGATGGCGGCCATTAAGCAGCCCGGGATGTGACCGCCGGAGATCTTCTGCGGGTAAGTGCCGCTGACTCCTGACAGACCCGACCGACGGACACTGACAGTGACAGTGACAATTCCGATTCCGGTATCCGATAAGACGAAAATATCGGAACTCGGGATCGGAATTCCGATACAGCCAATATCGGCCGATACCCGATACTTGCAGTATCGTATCGCTCAACACTAAGTATGGGCATTACTGGAGGGCTGTTACTTCACATGGCGTTATCTGTATGACTGGCACCTTATACCATCCTTCTCCGTGTCCATTCTTTCTATAATACTAAGTAACCACACCCTATCATGGAAAATAGATGTGTTCGTGGTTTTTCATCAACATTTTGCACATGAGGGCATGTTAATTTCTGCAGCATATTGGTATGATATTCTTCTTCACCATTAGTGCAGTACAGCATATAATTATTAAATTATTACTCATTCATTTAATGAATATCTATATATTTTCTTAATATAATGACATCTTACTTTAATATATAGTTGTCTTTATTTTCAAACTTAATCAGAATAACCATCTGTCACTGGAATTAAGGGGCCCAAGCCAACTCCTGAAAAACATCCCCATATCATTATCCCTCTTCCACCAAACTTTACAGTTGGTACAGAGAGTTGTTAGGCAGTTGATGTTCTCCTGGCATTTGACAAACCCAAGCTTGTAAGACTGTCAGAGAAGCGTGATTCATACCTGCACAGAACAGGTTTGCTGTTACACTGTAAGACTATCCACCATCAGGCCGCATATTTACATTGTAAAAGAAACTTTTGGCTCTCGCTTAGAGTATATAGTGAGACAGATAGCCTGAAGTGTGGTGACTAGTGTTGAGCATTCCGATACCGCAAGTATCGGGTATCGGCCGATATTCGCGTTATCGGAATTCCGATACTTAATTCCGATACTTTTTCAATATCGTATACCGGAATCGGAAGTTCCCATAATTCTTTGAGAGGCAATGTGATTTTAGTCAGCCAATGAGGAATCCTACGAAGTGTGGGCACATCCTGTAATGCTGCGGTCATCTTAACTAATGGCATGGCTGTGATTGGCTGCTGAAATGATGTCAGAATGCACTATAAAAGGCGCCGCCGCCATTTTAGCGTCACTGTGCTGTGAACTCAGTAAGGGACAGAACGCTACTCTGCTCACTCTGAGGGACAGTTAGATATTGCGATTTTGTGTACTACTGTGCTTGAGGCAGGCTAGTTTACCAACCGCTGTGTAAAGCTTCATTTTGCCAGTGTTGTTTTAACAGCTCTGTGCAAGGTGTGTGTGTGACAGTGCAGGTGACGCTGCAGTTTGCTCTGCATCCACCGCTGTTTGTAGGCATCTGCACGTGTCACTGACTCTTTTTTTTTTTTATTTTATTTAGTGGAATTGGTGCAGCTCCATTATATTAGAAAAAAATCAAATCTATTAGTGTGACGTGCTTCCATCCGTATACAATACATTGGTTGCAAACACTATAGAAGTACACAAAGGAGCTTTTCACAGATAGTGAATAGTTGTGTTTCAGTGTTCACTGCAGTCTGTGAGGTTTTGATTTTTTGAGTGCAGATCACGCTCCAGTTAGTTCTTCAACCACTGCCGGTTGTAGTCTGCTGAGCGTGTGTCACTGCCTCATCCTTCACATTTTTCTCTAATTGGTGCTGCTCCATTTTAGTGGAAAAAAATCTAATCTATTAGTGTGACGCGCTTCCATCCGTATACAATACATTGGTTGCAAACACTATAGAAGTACACAAAGGAGCTTTTCACAGATAGTGAATAGTTGTGTTTCAGTGTTCACTGTAGTCTGTGAGCTTTTCATTTTGTGAGTGCAGATTACGCTCCAGTTTGTACTTCAACCACTGCCGGTTGTAGTCTGCTGAGCGTGTGTCACTGCCTCATCCTTCACATTTTTCTCTAATTGGTGCTGCTCCATTTTAGTGGAAAAAAATCGAATCTATTAGTGTGACGCGCTTCCATCCGTATACAATACATTGGTTGCAAACACTATAGAAGTACACAAAGGAGCTTTTCACAGATAGTGAATAGTTGTGTTTCAGTGTTCACTGCAGTCTGTGAGGTTTTGATTTTTTGAGTGCAGATCACGCTCCAGTTAGTTCTTCAACCACTGCCGGTTGTAGTCTGCTGAGCGTGTGTCACTGCCTCATCCTTCACATTTTTCTCTAATTGGTGCTGCTCCATTTTAGTGGAAAAAAATCTAATCTATTAGTGTGACGCGCTTCCATCCGTATACAATACATTGGTTGCAAACACTATAGAAGTACACAAAGGAGCTTTTCACAGATAGTGAATAGTTGTGTTTCAGTGTTCACTGTAGTCTGTGAGCTTTTCATTTTGTGAGTGCAGATTACGCTCCAGTTTGTACTTCAACCACTGCCGGTTGTAGTCTGCTGAGTGTGTGTCACTGCCTCATCCTTCACATTTTTCTCTAATTGGTGCTGCTCCATTTTAGTGGAAAAAAATCTAATCTATTAGTGTGACGCGCTTCCATCCGTATACAATACATTGGTTGCAAACACTATAGAAGTACACAAAGGAGCTTTTCACAGATAGTGAATAGTTGTGTTTCAGTGTTCACTGTAGTCTGTGAGCTTTTCATTTTGTGAGTGCAGATTACGCTCCAGTTTGTACTTCAACCACTGCCGGTTGTAGTCTGCTGAGCGTGTGTCACTGCCTCATCCTTCACATTTTTCTCTAATTGGTGCTGCTCCATTTTAGTGGAAAAAAATCTAATCTATTAGTGTGACGCGCTTCCATCCGTATACAATACATTGGTTGCAAACACTATAGAAGTACACAAAGGAGCTTTTCACAGATAGTGAATAGTTGTGTTTCAGTGTTCACTGCAGTCTGTGAGGTTTTCATTTTGTCAGTGCAGATTACGCTCCAGTTTGTACTTCAACCACTGCCGGTTGTAGTCTGCTGAGCGTGTGTCACTGCCTCATCCTTCACATTTTTCTCTAATTGGTGCTGCTCCATTTTAGTGGAAAAAAATCTAATCTATTAGTGTGACGCGCTTCCATCCGTATACAATACATTGGTTGCAAACACTATAGAAGTACACAAAGGGGCCTTTCACAGATACTGAACAGTTGTCTGCAGGGTTCACTGTAGTCTGTGAGGAATAACCACACTTAGGCCTTAACTTTTCTGACTTTCTTTATCAATCTACCAAGATGAAGAAGTCAGTGAGTAAGGCACGTGGTCGTGGTCGAGGCCGTGGATTTGCAGCAGGGAGAGGACGTGGGGATTCTGTGGCTGCTGCCGCACCCAGTGACACAGCATCCACCAGTTTTCCCCGTGAGCGTTCCTTTATGCGCACTTTTGTAGGAGCTCAGCGTACCCCCCTGCTGCGTGAAGAACAAATTGAAGCCGTTGTTGGTTGGATGGCAGCCAATGCATCGACTTCAATACCTTCCACCTCCTCTCAGGACCACAGCACTGTTGAACAACCATCAGTCTCTTCACCGCCTGCCAAATTGCCCAGGCAGTCAGAGAGCTCTGTACAGGAGCCAGCTGAGTCTCTGCTTCTGTTCTCAGAATCTGTTGGCTTGGAAACAGGGGCCCAGCCAAGCAGCATTCTGGAATGTGAAGAAGAGGCAGTATGCAGTGATGCGCAACAGCTGTGTCTCTCTGAATCTGAAGAGGCGGGTGAGCCAGTGCCGATGGTCAGCACACCGCAGAACGCATCTGATGATGATGAGACTCAGTTGCCAGTTTCTGTTGAGCATGGTGCTGGCCAGACCACCCAACAACAGCAGGTGTTGGAAGAGGGTAGTGGTGGAGATGATGAGGTCCAAGACCCAACATGGCGTGAGGAACAGGAAGGTGGTGGGAGCAGCTCTGAGGAAGAGATTGCACCAACGGTCCAAACAGTAGGGAGAGGTAGGCTGCAGACTCGCTTGCCTGTAGCCTCCAGTTTGGCACCCGTTCGGAGCAGTTCTCTTACAACAGCCAAACCGGGCGCTCCCAGGACTTGCTCTGCGTGGTCCTTTTTTGATACAGTTGCAGATGATATTTGCTATGTCAAATGCAAGCTGTGTAATCAAAAAATTAAAAGAGGTAAAGTGTCAGTAACCTTAATACAACAAATATGTGGAAACATGTGCGGTCAAAGCACTTTGTTGAGTTACAAAGACACACTGGAGATGTAGGCCAACCTACAGCAGCACCTACATCTTCAGCTCCTGTTGGAGCCTCTTCCTCCAGTTCACACACAGCTGGTTCGGCTTCCTCAAAGGATCGCCATGGAAGAACCTCTGTCACTGTTGTCCAGAGACACAGTGTTATTCCACCCACAGCTGCAAGTTCCCTGTCAACCTCACACACCCAGGCCACAAAACAGCCATCGGTAGCACAGGCATGGGATAAAAGACGGCCATACTCGGCAAACCATCCACGAGCACAGGCTCTGAATGCTGGCATTGCAAAACTCCTGTCCCTTGAAATGCTGTCATTCAGGCTGGTGGAGACTGACAGTTTCCGTGAATTAATGGCATTGGCAGTCCCACAATACAATGTGCCCAGCCGATTTTATTTCAGCAGGCAAGCCGTCCCTGGTCTGCAAAAGCATGTTGAGGCAAAAATTAAACATGCGCTACTAAACGCCGTCAGTAGCAAGGTCCACCTGACCACCGATGCGTGGACCAGTACCCATGGCCAGGGACGATACCTTTCACTCACTGCCCATTGGGTGAATGTTGTGGAGCCGGGTACAGATCTTGCGAGTGGCGCTGTACGTGTTCTGCCAACTCCAAGGATTGCCGGAATCAAGTCTGTCCACATTGACTCCTCCTCCTACTCCAGTTCCTCAGAATCATCGCTGCAGGAGCCGTCACGGTCTACCTCCACATGGATCCGTGGACGCTTACCTGATGCGACCGATATGAGCACAGCCGTGGCCAAACGGCAACAGGCCGTTCTGAAATTAATTCCCATGGGGAATCGAAGCCACACAGCGCAGGAGGTCTGGAATGCCATCAAGCAGGAGAGCGACGTGTGGTTTTTGCCAGCGAATCTCCAGCCAGGCTTGGTAGTGTGTGACAATGGCCGAAATCTGGTGGCAGCTCTGGGCCTTGGCAACCTCACTCACATACCATGTCTGGCACATGTGCTCAACTTGGTCGTGCAGAGTTTTTTGAGGGACTATCCGGATCTTGATGCACTGCTGCACAAGGTCCGCCTAGAGTGCGCTCACTTGCGACGTTCCAGCATGGCCAGATCGCGCATTGCAGCTCTGCAACGCAGATTGCGCCTTCCTGAACATCGCATCATATGTGACGTATCCACCAGGTGGAATTCAACGTTACATATGTTGGAGCGGTTGTGTGAGCAGCAGCCAGCAGTTATGGAGTATCAGCTGCATCAGGCGCAATCAACACGCAATTTGCGCCGTCCACACTTCACCATTAATGAGTGGGCCACTATGAAGGACATGTGCCACGTTTTGCGTGCGTTTGATGAGTCAACACGGATGGCGAGTGCAGATGATGCACTAGTCAGCCTGACTGTCCCCCTTATCTGCCTGCTTCAAAAAACACTGCAAGCAATAAGGGATGAGGTTTTGGAAGAGGTGGAGGATGAGGAGTCACAAATTCCATCACCTTCTGGAAAGTCAGCGCAACGTGGTTCCTCACAAAGGGCTGGGCAGGGCTCACTTTGTGAGGAGGATGAGGAGGAGGAGTCAATGGAGGAGGAAGACATCGCTCCAGAGGGAGGTACACAACGCTCTAGTCAGTATGTAGAGCGAGGGTGGGGTGATGCAGAGCAGGCAGAGATAACGCCTCTTGCAGAGGACAGCGTTTCTTTGCCAGTTGGGAGTCTGCAGCACATGGTTGATTTCATGCTGCAGTGCCTAAGAAACGACCGCCGCATCGCCCACATTCTCACGACGTCTGATTATTGGGTGTACACCCTCCTAGACCCTCGCTACCGGGACAACGTCAAAAGCCTCATCACACCGTTGAACCGGGAGCGTAAAATGCGGGAGTACCAAGACACACTGGTGCAATCCCTAATGTTCTACCTTACTGCCGAGAGCACTGCTGCTGCTACTGCTTTACAAAGCAGCTCTGTGCGTCGAGGCAGTGTAGAGAGCTCTGCAACAAGAGGGAGCACACGCAGTGCCTCTGCACAGGGAAAGACCAGTATGTTAAAAATGTGGCAAAGTTTTGTGGCAGCGCCACAAATGTCTACACCATCCGAGAGGGCTCCAGTCAGCGGGAGGCAACGTATCCGTCAGATGGTGACAGACTACTTGGCTTTGCCTCTCAGTGTACTCCCAGATGGCTCTTCCCCATTCAAGTTTTGGGTCTCTAAGCTGGATACATGGCCAGAGCTTAGCCAGTATGCATTGGAGGTGCTGGCTTGCCCTGCTGCCAGTGTATTATCGGAGCGCGTCTTTAGTGCTGCAGGTGGTGTACTAACAGACCGTCGCATGCGACTATCCTCCGATAATGTAGACCGGCTTACTTTTCTGAAAATGAACAAGGCATGGATCTCGCCAGAATTTGTCTGTCCGTTTTCAGATTAAATAACTGGTTCGCAACGTTATCCATGTCTCCTGTTATGTTCATCTTTCTACCACCTGAACTCTACTCCCTGGGCTCCAACACTGCCAGTTGCTGCTCAGAAGTGTCGTGTCCACAGAACAAAACACAAGCTCTACTGTTAGTGGGGTTCAGTAACGCCAGCTGTTCCCCTGCTGTGTCAACGGCAAGAAGTCTCCTGTTCCCGACACATGGACAGAAAAACACATGACCAACATGCTCCAAATAGGGAAGAGCCGTCACCCTGCTTGTTATGCTGAAAACATGAAATTGTGAAGTTTTGCAGGCCTAGAATGACAAATTTTTATGACAAATATGGACAAATAATAATTTGTCATCACAGCGCATATCTGCACATGTCTATTAGAAATGGTAACAAAAAATAAAACATAGTCTTCTCTTCACATTTTGAAATTAATGCATAAAAGTACATTTCAGACTTATGAATTAATGCTTTTTAAGGAACTTTATCTGTACCTGTAAGATAATGCAGTCAATGGATGTACGAATCATTAAATCCTCATCATCATCATCACGAGTTTTATTTATGACAGACATTATAAAATACACATACTGATGCCAACTGTAACTTCAAACACCATATATGAAATGGCCAGCATGTAAACATGGTAATAATGTCCAATAATAAATTATTACATCTAGAAAGTGCATCATGCATACTGACAATAGGTAGTTATACCTGCAAGTGCTGTTGAAACAACCACAAGAGATATAAATTAATACTGGTATATAGGTATCACAGTGCATAGTTACTCATGGACAATGTTGATGTAATACTGTATCTCAATTAAGTCAGCGTCAACCATTAGGCTTGTTAGTCTTGTACATTGTTAAAGAGGGAACGTAATTTTTTTGTTTGTCATAGGTGGAGTATTACACATTAAATTATTACTGCTGTATTTTTTTTGGCGTCCCTAGTGCGCAATAACGCAGCCTAACCTCACATTTGATAGTCAGCTAATTGCCACACGCTACCCTACCCTACGCGTGACAGTAGGAAGGTAGTGTTGACGGATAAAGCTTTGCGCAACCAGACATTCTTTTACCCTCTTCAACACTCTACAAGCAAAAAATGCATGATTTCAGCCGCAGACTTTATTGACGTACAGTATAACATCGGCATTACCCATCAGAGGCTGTCCACTGTCTGATACAGACATAGAATATACCTTTGCTATCCGTAGCCTTTGTTTCACCTACACTTGCAGGCACACACTTAAATTGTGACAAACAATGCCTAATGTTTTTTTAAATGGTTATTTTTTATTGTACATTATTGTGTCATCAATCACATTGATGAGTCCATGCTGGACATGTCATAAGTGCTATAGAAAGTTACGATTTTATGAACTTAAATAATTGAAATGTCTGTGACTGTCACATAAAATTTGCGATGATGATGATGGGTGACTATTACAAAATCCATTGTCTTCACTATGTTATGGTTTAACATAGCGTTCCTTAAGCATTATTCATAAAAAAAAAAATGTACTTTTATTCTTAAATTTACAACACTATATTTTGTTACCAATTTTTTGGGTGTTGTGTTGTTCCATTTATTTTTGGCATGTGCATATATGCGTTTATATTTGTATTTTCTTTATTTTTCCTTCTTGAAATTAGAAAACATGTGTATCTTTGTACCGTGTTAGCCAGTAGATAGAAAAATATTTAGACTTCAGAGTCAGCAGTGGTTGATACCTTTTAATGGATAACTGAAAAGATGGAAACAAATTGCAAGCTTTCAAGGCTACTCACGTCTCTTCATCAGGGAAAGACTAACTAAAAAAATTAAGCATCACATATTTCTATACACAACAGGACACAGGAATAGTGCAATAGGTAAGACAAGTAAGTGACGTGTATCAGAACTGTCATTATCTCACAGGGATGAACATAAATATTGGAACAGTTCCTAGATAAGGATAGAAAGTTTGATTGCCCTCTCATTGGCGTATTTTTTTGGGTTTTCATGACCCTGGAAGGGCATAGACGCAGATTCCTTAATTGATATAGAATGACATAAATCCATGTGATCTATTCATTCCATCACTAACAGTGTCAAAGGTCATGATGAGCTTATATTCTGAAACCTTTGTACGTTTCTCATATTTGAAGTTATATTTTAATACCAGTAATTCCATATCCATGATGCTATGACCGGGCAAACAAAAGTCTTTTGCCACAGGTAAATTCATTAATTTATCTGTGATTGTGTGGCGCTGATAATTCATCCTTGTTCTCCTTTTTGTTGCCGGTCTCCCCTCACTTGTCCCTCCCTCACTTGTCTTAGCTATTCCTGTGTCCTGTTGTGTGTAGAAATATGTGATTGTTCATTTTTGGCTTTACTCTAAGCCTGATGAAGACACCTGAGTAGTCTCGAAAGCTTTGAATTTGTTACCATATTTTCAGTTAGCCATTAAACGTTATCAACCACAGAGGACTGTCAAGTATAAATATTTTTCTATTCTTGTAATTGAAATTTATCATTTTATTGTTGTAGTAAAAGTTCATTTATTCTTGTTTGAAGTACATACATTTGCAATGGCCACGTAACAAGGCAATAACTCAATATTTTGTGCCTACACCCTCCTTGACCCTGGGCTTCAACAGCGCCAGTTGCTGCTCAGAAGTGTTAGATGCACAGATGAAAACAATCGCTGATGTGTTTGTGGGGTTCAGGAACGCCTGCTGTTCCCCTGCTGTGTGTCTGGCAAAAATTACTGCTGCTAACTACAACTTCAACTTCAAACGTCTCATACTAGGCCTCTGCCTACACCCTCCTTGACCCTGGGCTTCAACAGCGCTAGTTGCTGCTCAGAAGTGTTAGATGCACAGATGAAAACAATCGCTGATGTGTTTGTGGGGTTCAGTAACGCCTGCTGTTCCCCTGCTGTGTGTCTGGCAAAAATTACTGCTGCTAACTACAACTTCAACTTCAAACGTCTCATACTAGGCCTCTGCCTACACCCTCCTTGACCCTGGGCTTCAACAGCGCTAGTTGCTGCTCAGAAGTGTTAGATGCACAGATGAAAACAATCGCTGATGTGTTTGTGGGGTTCAGTAACGCCTGCTGTTCCCCTGCTGTGTGTCTGGCAAAAATTACTGCTGCTAACTACAACTTCAACTTCAAACGTCTCATACTAGGCCTCTGCCTACACCCTCCTTGACCCTGGGCTTCAACAGCGCTAGTTGCTGCTCAGAAGTGTTAGATGCACAGATGAAAACAATCGCTGATGTGTGTTTGTGGGGTTCAGTAACGCCTGCTGTTCCCCTGCTGTGTGTCTGGCAAAAATTACTGCTGCTAACTACAACTTCAACTTCAAACGTCTCATACTAGGCCTCTGCCTACACCCTCCTTGACCCTGGGCTTCAACAGCGCTAGTTGCTGCTCAGAAGTGTTAGATGCACAGATGAAAACAATCGCTGATGTGTTTGTGGGGTTCAGTAACGCCTGCTGTTCCCCTGCTGTGTGTCCGGCAAAAATTACTGCTAGCTACCTAATCATGGTGAAAAAAACATGACATCTCAAAGTGTGTAGTGCTACACATAGATATGAGGCTACACCATGATTTCTAAGCTGTAAACATTTGAAACGTCAACTTTCAAACCATAAAATGATTTGTCTTTGTCACAAATCTGTAACAAAATAATTGTGACATATTATTACAGATATGCACATGTCGAAAACAAATGCAAACACAAAAGCCTACTTATGCTATAGGATACTGATGGTCAACCTTGTCACTCCATAGCTTAGACAAATCCAACTCACATCATGATGACTCAAATACTGCAATGTTGGAAGTGCATAATGTGGGTTGAACTTTGACAACTGCTGCAGTGCGAAGGTTATACTTCAGTGTTCTTGCCTTTGAAATAAAAGCATACAAGTAAATATAATATCCAATGTTGATTAAGGGACGTGATGTACACCTGTAATATTGTGCAAACAATGCATGTAGGAATAGTCCTCTTCAACATTACTTATATTTGTGTCATTTTAAAAAATACATATTTGATTAGAAAGTTAACAGCCCATATCATAAAGGTCCTTCATGTAAACATGATAATCGCTAACAAAAATCATGCATTACCTTGGTAAAGTCAATAGTGCATAGTCACAATAGCAAAATATATACCTGTAAGTGGTGCTGAAAGAACGACAACTGATAGAATAGGTGAATGATATCTATTTATCAGACTGAATAGCGACACCTGTACAATGTCGATATAATACTGTACCTTAACAAAACAGCTGTGTCACACCTCACACGCATTTTTCTTGTAGCTTGTTATGTAATAGGGCACATGCGTGTATGTTTCATCATAGGTGCATGTTTACTGAGTAAAGCAGTCATGACAACGCCTTTGTGTTGTCGGTACGCTTGCGATGATGAACGATGCGCACCGTGAATGTTAGTCTGCGTCATAAGACGCACAGACACTCCAATACCCAACGCGTCACAGCAGGAAGCCAGTCTGTGCGTCCAAACAAAGGCGCAAGCATACATGCACGTACCCTTTTATAAAGCTATATAAAAAAAAGGATGTAGTAGTAACGCACACTTTATTGAGGTACAGTATTACATCGCCATTCACCATCTGTGGCTATGCAGTGTCATCTATATATACCTTATCTATCCGTTGTCATGCTTGCAAGTACACAGTCAGGCATAAATAGCTGTTTTCACTATGCACTTTTTAAAGGTTTTTTTTGTTAATATAAATGATTGCCACATATTATCAGTATTACATGATGGAAATTTTAGATATTTTTAAAAACTTTTTAGTGATATTATTCAGCAAATGAAAATGGTGTACATACTGTTACTTATCCATCATTAATGGATTCTGATATGTACTTGTATGCTTTTATTTAAAACCGTATAGCAGATTATTTAACCGATTTTTATTGTGGTTTGCATTGCTTTTCAACATGTTAATGTATGCCACCACAAAACGGGTCTATATTCTCATATAGCCCAAAAATACGAAGAGATCCTAGGTAACGTACAAAAAATACAAAGTTTATTGACACATATAAAATAATAACAAAAATTACAGACTAAAATAGATCTCCAATCAAAACACCCAATAAGGGGATACTACATGGAAACAGGCTATACTGCATAAACTATAATACACACACTAACATTCCATATGTAGAACATAATAAGCACATAATGAATATAGGAAACAAATCCTTAAGTCAAGGTCTTACCATGGAATGCCCTAATAGCGTGGTAACATGTGCAGTGCTGCAGCCAGAGATCTCCCCCTCACCCCTACATATGGAATGTTAGTGTGTGTATTATAGTTTATGCAGTATAGCCTGTTTCCATGTAGTATCCCCTTATTGGGTGTTTTGATTGGAGATCTATTTTAGTCTGTAATTTTTGTTATTATTTTATATGTGTCAATAAACTTTGTATTTTTTGTACGTTACCTAGGATCTCTTCGTATTTTTGGGCTATATGAGAATATAGACCCGTTTTGTGGTGATATATGAATTAGAAGTGCCTATTTGTAAATTATAAGGACTTTTTTTGTATAATGTTAATGTATGCGTTTATGTTTGTCAATTATTAATTTACATATATTTTTTAAAGTAAAATCATCATCTTATGGTACTAAAGGTTATATTTCTCTTGTTTGGAGTATAGACATTTTTAATTGACACGTAACAAGGAAAATACTTGATCTAGTATTTAAACATCCTCCTTGACCCTGGGCTCCAACACCGCCAGTTGTTGCTTGGAAGTGCTGTTAGCACAGTCTACACTTGCTCCCGTGTTACTGGGGTTCAGTAATGTCAGCTGTTCCCCTGCTGTGTGAACGGCAAACAGTCCTGCTGCCTCCACCATGTTCTCTTCTCATCCCTGGGTTACAACACCGCCAGTTGTTTCTCGGAAGTGCTGTTAGCACAGTCTACACTTGCTCCCGTGTTACTGGGGTTCAGTAATGTCAGCTGTTCCCCTGCTGTGTGAACGGCAAACAGTCCTGCTGCCTCCACCATGTTCTCTTCTCATCCCTGGGTTACAACACCGCCAGTTGTTTCTCGGAAGTGCTGTTAGCACAGTCTACACTTGCTCCCGTGTTACTGGGGTTCAGTAATGTCAGCTGTTCCCCTGCTGTGTGAACGGCAAACAGTCCTGCTGCCTCCACCATGTTCTCTTCTCATCCCTGTTCTCTTCTCATCCCTGGGTTACAACACCGCCAGTTGTTTCTCGGAAGTGCTGTTAGCACAGTCTACACTTGCTCCTGTGTTACTGGGGTTCAGTAATGTCAGCTGTTCCCCTGCTGTGTGAACGGCAAACAGTCCTGCTGCCTCCACCATGTTCTCTTCTCATCCCTGGGTTACAAACCGCCAGTTGTTTCTCGGAAGTGCTGTTAGCACAGTCTACACTTGCTCCCGTGTTACTGGGGTTCAGTAATGTCAGCTGTTCCCCTGCTGTGTGAACGGCAAACAGTCCTGCTGCCTCCACCATGTTCTCTTCTCATCCCTGGGTTACAACACCGCCAGTTGTTTCTCGGAAGTGCTGTTAGCACAGTCTACACTTGCTCCCGTGTTACTGGGGTTCAGTAATGTCAGCTGTTCCCCTGCTGTGTGAACGGCAAACAGTCCTGCTGCCTCCACCATGTTCTCTTCTCATCCCTGTTCTCTTCTCATCCCTGGGTTACAACACCGCCAGTTGTTTCTCGGAAGTGCTGTTAGCACAGTCTACACTTGCTCCTGTGTTACTGGGGTTCAGTAATGTCAGCTGTTCCCCTGCTGTGTGAACGGCAAACAGTCCTGCTGCCTCCACCATGTTCTCTTCTCATCCCTGGGTTACAACACCGCCAGTTGTTTCTCGGAAGTGCTGTTAGCACAGTCTACACTTGCTCCCGTGTTACTGGGGTTCAGTAATGTCAGCTGTTCCCCTGCTGTGTGAACGGCAAACAGTCCTGCTGCCTCCACCATGTTCTCTTCTCATCCCTGGGTTACAACACCGCCAGTTGTTTCTCGGAAGTGCTGTTAGCACAGTCTACACTTGCTCCTGTGTTACTGGGGTTCAGTAATGTCAGCTGTTCCCCTGCTGTGTGAACGGCAAACAGTCCTGCTGCCTCCACCATGTTCTCTTCTCATCCCTGGGTTACAACACCGCCAGTTGTTTCTCGGAAGTGCTGTTAGCACAGTCTACACTTGCTCCCGTGTTACTGGGGTTCAGTAATGTCAGCTGTTCCCCTGCTGTGTGAACGGCAAACAGTCCTGCTGCCTCCACCATGTTCTCTTCTCATCCCTGGGTTACAACACCGCCAGTTGTTTCTCGGAAGTGCTGTTAGCACAGTCTACACTTGCTCCTGTGTTACTGGGGTTCAGTAATGTCAGCTGTTCCCCTGCTGTGTGAACGGCAAACAGTCCTGCTGCCTCAACTTTAATTTCCATGGGTACCTTCTGCTACCCATCCGGGTTCCAGTACCGTCAGCTGGTTCTCCGCAGTACCTTTGGCCTAGGTGCCTCCATGTCGGTATCCGAGTTCCAGCAACGTCTGCTGGTCCTTGGTAGTGCTTTGGAGCACAGGTACCTCCTGCTTAGTAACCCTGTCCCAGTAACGTCAGCTGGTCCTCGGTTGTGCCATTGGCTCTTTTCCTTCTGCTGACCCTCCGGGTTCCAGCACAGTCAGCTGGTCCTCGTTACTTTCATTGGCTCTTGTACCTTCTGCTACCCATCCGGGTTCCAGTACCGTCAGCTGGTTCTCCGCAGTGCCTTTGGCCTAGGTGCCTCCATGTCGGTATCCGAGTTCCAGCAACGTCTGCTGGTCCTTGGTAGTGCTTTGGAGCACAGGTACCTCCTGCTTAGTAACCGTGTCCCAGTAACGTCAGCTGGTCCTCGGTTGTGCCATTGGCTCTTTTCCTTCTGCTGACCCTCCGGGTTCCAGCACAGTCAGCTGGTCCTCGTTACTTCCATTGGCTTTTGTACCATCACCAACAGGACAAAGAAGGTTAAGACAAACTACAAGATACAGAACAAGAGACAGAAGAACAATAAGCAGAAGATCAAAAAGCAGAAGAACATTAAGTATAAGACCAAAATGAAGAGCAAAATATATGCTCTAAATTCTAAGCAGAAGAAGACTAAGCAGTGTATGGGGGTGAGTCCGTTCCTCCTCGTGGTGCCCCTGGAAAATGCCTGATGCTGCTGCAGGCTAAACTGAACGCGGACAAATACTGTTGTAATTAAAATCTTTCGTGACAGCAAGAACGGAAGGATGAAAATTCAGAGTTTTACAGATTACAAGTACAGGAATGTCTGTCACAAATAAGAATATGATGAAAAGGATGAATAGGAAGAAGATGAAGAAGTAGAATATGAAGAATAATAACTGTTTAATAAGAACAATATAAGTAATGTTAACAAAAAGATGAATAGCAAGAAGTTTTAGAAGATTAAGAAGGTGAAGATGAAGAATAATTTGATGAGAAAGATGATGCTGCTGAAAATTATGAAGGAGAAAGTGTGTGAAAAGTTAAAAAGGTGAAGACCATGGAAGTTGTGAAACAGACATATTTGACAAAATAGAAAAAAGGTTAACAACATTGTCAATTTGTTCGTCAATCCGAACGTATTTCCTAAAAAAAAAAATTAATGCTATTCCATTGGATTGGGTCAAACATCTATGCCTTTAATGTCTCCTCAACCTCCCCCAATACATTCTACATTACTCTTTCTTGTTTTCCTTCATGTACAATTAACCAACAAGGCAAGAATGGGTTTTTTTTAATTTCGATATTTTGTTCCCATAGACTTACATGGGACTTCCGGTATCGGTATCGGGTATCGCCGATATTTTAGTGATATCGGCGATACCATTCCGATTCCGATACTTTAGGATATCGGAAAGTATCGCTCAACTCTAGTGGTGACATCACTGAGAAGAGGAGCAGAACTCTGGATCCTGGAGAAGACATCAGTAGGTTAGTATATTACCACACACACACTACATTACATACATGTACCCAGATTTATTAAACAAAATTTAATGGGATAGCTTCTGTAAGAAAAATCAAAAAGCTTAAATTTTGGTTGTATAAATGTTAGTAACGATTCTGATTTAAATCAATAGATGAACTCTGAAAAAAAAATGATTTTTTAATCTGTATTGTCATCCATATTGCATCCACGTGTCCGCTTTTTTACATCTGTATGGCATCCATTTTTTACAAGAACAATCTATCAAATAATAAAAGGACAAATAGAGTTGGTTGCCAATGTTAATAATGGTATTGGATCTTTGACATACAGCTGATAACCCTTTTGTGATCTGTTTTCTGCACTGCTTTTAAGTTATAATGGGCAAGTCTGATCTTTAATACAGATGAAAGTAGTGCACTTTACGATTTTTTACATACAGATTGTAGTTCCATGTGTAAAAATAATGCTCATATGAACTGCTACATTGACTTGCATTCGTCCTTGTTTTGCATGCAGATAGCACACAGAAGTTTCATATGGTCGTCTAATTGGGCCCTAAGTTTGATAGACAATTAATGCATAAAAACTACCGTTCACAATTAAAGCCCCACTGGAAAGATGAATAGAAACTTCATAATCATTGATGGGAAATTTTAACAACTGGGTAACTGCATCATTAATTTACGGGAGACTACAGGATATTTACTAATAGTGCTATAAAATGTTTCATTTTCCATACTGGAGAAAATGATATATGTCATAAATAGATTTGACATATTTTATGTCTGTATAAAGTGTCGATACACATAATAAATTTTGTGCATATAATGTTCTCCAATTTTTTATGTGCTTTCTGCCAGAATTAAGGTGCAATTTACGTAATAATTAACCTCCAATGTGGTGTTACTTTACTTAAGATACTTTAGTCTAATATTATCTTTAAGATCAGAAACAATTTAGTGTGATTCTTATCCAGTCTTGAGCAGAATTTCAAAGAGATCTAATAATTTTATCCCATTACAATTTAGTATTGCCATGATAGCCTAAGGTTTCGAGAACAACAGCAAAACATTAAGAGTAAGAGGACTAAAATGATGAAAAAGGGAAATGTTGAAATTCCATGTGGTCACTCAGGTCCCAGGATCAAATAGCTGCTATTATAACATAACCAGTACTAAATGTATTTTACATTTACAGTAACTGTAGCAGCTAGAATGATAATAACTTCTAACACAACAGATACATGATAAGTGCATCCCATAATTTAATGGCACTTACAACCGTGAATACATGTCATAGCTGAAGATTGAGTCTGTTTGCTTCCCTCTACAGAGGGTGACCTTGTGATGACAGTAATTTAAACAAATCACTTGTAGATTTTTGGTATAGACCATTAATATATTTATAGAGTGTGATCATAGCCCCCTGTAATATACTGTAGTATAGATAAATCTTATACAGGTAGTCTTTGCACATAACAGAGATTTATTAGTTACTTGGACATAGACTTCATAGCTTTCGATCAACATTTTCTTTAGTTCTAAGATATCCTAGCTATTTATTAGTGCTGAGAACAGAGCTGTACATTCAAAACGTAAAGAGATCATCCAGGTTCAGGTCATGATCTGCCTATTTTTCTAGAAGCAGTGCAAGACTTTGCCTGGCATTGGGGTCATTAAAGTCAATAGAGCTGATCTTAAATACTAGACATAGCATATGACCCATAATCTGATCCTTCAGTCACATATTACCCTTTTCCATCAGCTCCATGTTGTATCTGTAGGTTAACTAAAAGAGTGTGTTATGTTTATCTGAGGAGATGGATCCTAAAAGCCTTCAAAGAGCAGTTCGAATGCAGCAGGGCTGTTTGGTGGGAACTGAAGACTTCCAGAGAAGAATAGCAGTTGTGTCCGAGCAGAGAAGATCAGGATGCTCACTGAAGTGATGTAGCAGTACCCTGTTGAGTGATGGATGTCAGAAGACTCACTACAACGAGGTAGCAGAGTGGTGTATTTCAGGAAGTATGCTGTGTTAGCACTGTAGCAGAGCACAGCAATGAGTAGGGCTGGGTATGTCAAACAGCCCACAAAGTCAATGTAGAAAAAAAGGAGCCAAATGTGCTTTACTGTGCTGCTGGTAGGCAATGAAGATCCAAATTAAAGTATAATAAAGGATTTTTTATTTCAAGTTTTTTCAAAGTCATTTCAGACCTGAGACAAAGAAAATAGGAAAAGTAAAGAAGATTTAAGATCTTTTATTTTCCTATTTTCACTGTCTTCAGGTCTTTTAAATAAATAAAATAAAAAAATTGAACTTTGACATGTCAGATGTCTTTTTGGTGCCCATTGTTTTGCTGAACCATGTGTATAAATATGTTCACCTTCCACTGTCTGCATATACGGTTTGTGTCCAGGGGAAGAAGTCTGGAATGACTTTGAAACGCGCTGACTGAAAAACCTGAAATAAAAATCCTTCATTATACTTCCATTTGAATCTTCATTGCCTACCAGCAACGTGGATAAACCATATTTGACTCCTTTTTTTCCTATTTCCTGGTTATAACAGCCATATCAGGTTAGCATAGCCTTCATATACATAATTGTTTTCCTCAAATAAAACTCTATTTGCACTTTTTTGCTCCTAGTTTCTGCTACACAAGGTCAATGTAGCAGATCCCAGCATCGTAGCAGAGCTACAGAGCTATAGAGCCTATATAGCAGAGGTAAGATAGTCAGGAGGTACAGAATGACGTAGCAAAGCCCAGCTACATTGCTGTGCTAGATAAGTCAGCAGGCTCTTAGTGCAGTGGTATTATTAGCGAGCTGAGTATATAATGTGGCAGAGCTTAACAGTATGGATTAGTAAATTCAGGGACAGGTGCAGACTTTGATTGTCTGAGTCCTCAGGCAGCATTTTCTGCTTGAGCTAGGCTACTTGGCCCTGATTATTGACATCACAGTAGTGCATCGGGTTGCCATAGCAACCATGTAAGCAGAGTAACAGTTGGCCGCTGAAGAGAGAGGACAGAGCACTCAGGACTGGATCCAATAAAGGTGAGCAACAGAGTGCAAGGAATTAGCAAAATAAAGCGTGGATCATACTATACATTTTTTTTAACTTTGTAACTATGGAGACTCACAGGTCTGTACACGAGCTGTATACGCAAAACTGCAGGACATCATTGTTTAAGTCTACTGGTAAACAGCGTGTCTATTGCTTTTACTTTTACAAAGTCCCTTTAATTTGCTATTTTAGTGTACTTAAAGAGATTATCTAGTGAAAATAAGTTATCACCTATCTGCATGATAAGTAATAGCTGCTGCTTGGTTGGTGTCCTGTTGCTGGGACCTAAACCAGTTGCCAGAATAAGGAATTCTTATCCGTGACAGGGATTTTTTATCCCTGTTGCAAAATTGCGCAGCAAAACAGAGGCCCGACCTCCACTGCTGTAATGTATGTAGTACAGTTCATATAGCGTCTTGTGCTTGGGTGCGATGAAAACACAGGAGTCACAGGTTTGATATAGAAAAGTCCTGTATTACTTCATACAAGTTGGCAGAAATAGTCACACAGTTTGCAGACACAGAAACAGGAGACACAGCAGGCCAGAGTAATCCAAGCTCAGCAATCACTCTCCAATACAGATTCAGGATCTTCTTCTCTATTACCGTAAGTCCATGCAAACGTGGGTCTTTCAAAGAGCAGGGTTCAGAGTCCACAAGTGCTTCAGAGTTCCTCAGTAGGAATAGCTGGAGTACAAGGTCCAAGGCTTACAGGAGTCAAGTCACAGGTTCACTGCAGGCTAGATTTTGAAGCACTGATTGCTCAGCTGTGGCTGCTTAAGAAGCAAAGGAGAGAATCAGGGCGGGAACATGCAAGCTGGAAACTCCATTTTGACTGAGGGCAAGATAGCTGCAGCAAGACAGAAAGTAAAATGGCTGACGAACAAACTGAGTTTCAGGAATATATACATAGAACCTTACATTACTCCCCCATTAAGGACAACCTCCGGATGACCTCAGACCAGGCTTGTGTGGGTACCTCTGATGAAACTGACGGAGCAAGCGAGGAGCATTAACGTTATTGACCGGTTCCCATGAGTTGTCCTCCACTGGGTAGCCCTGCCATTTAATCAGATATTGTAACTGATTTCTATACAACCTGGAATCTAAAATCCTTTCCACCACAAATTCTTCCTGACCATCGACTAGCACTGGGTCAGGGCAAGGAGAGGAACGTCCAGGAAACGTATTGGGTGTCGCAGCCTTTAGTAGGGATACATGAAAGACAGGGTGGATTCTCATAGTTCTGGGCAGTTGAAGACGACAAGCAACGGCACTTATAATTTTACTGATTTTATAGGGTCCAATGTACTTATGTCCCAACTTAGACGATGGAATCCTTAACTTAAGATTTCTGGTTGACAGCCAGACCAAGTCTCCTACCTTGAAAGCTGGTGCAGGTTTACGAAATTTATCTGCTGCTTTCTTGTACCTTTCTTGAGCCGATTCCAGATTTTCCTTTAGAAGATCCATATTCTTCTGTAAAGACGTGATTCTTTCAGCCACTGCTGGTAAAGGCGTTTCTATGGGAAATCGTGGTAGAATGTTAGGATGATAACCTAGATTAGAGTAAAAAGGAGACTGTTTAGTGGAGGCACTCTGAGAGTTGTTATACGAGAACTCAGCTAATGGAAGTAGATCCACCCAATCATCCTGTAGGTGGCAGATAAAGCAGTGGAGATACTGCTCCAGGGTTTGATTGGTTCGTTCGGTCTGTCCATTAGTCTGGGGATGAAAAGCAGAAGAAAGTTTACTTTAATGTTCAATGCTGCCTTTGTTAGACTGTCAACCACCACTAGAATGGTGTTCTTCCCCTGAGAGGTTGGTAACTCCACAATGAAGTCCATAGAAATGGATCCCACGGGCGGGACGGGGTGGGAAGAGGCTGTAACAGACCAGTTGGTGAGGAGCGAGGTGTTTTGCATCTTGCACAGACCTCACATGAAGTGACATAATTCAAAACATCCTTCCTGCAAGTGGGCCACCAAAAGAAACGAGAAAGAAATTCCTGTGTCTTTAGAATTCCTCTATGCCCAGCTATCTTGGAATCGTGAATGAGTTGCAATACTCTTAATCTGACTGTTTCAGGAATATACAGACGTTGTCCCTGAATCCACACACCATTCTTAAAGACAAGACTTACGTCCCTTGGGGGTTGTGCCAAAAAGGAATCCGCATGGTATGCTTCCTTGATGTCCTTAAGTAGGTCTTGATTATGAATTACTCCTAGGAATCTAGAGTCAGGAAGAATAGTCTTAGGAGGAGTAATTGGACGTGTCTCTGCTGAGTAAATCCTAGAGAGTGCATCAGCCTTTCCATTGCGCGATCCTGGTCTATAAGAGATGATAAAATTAAATTGGTTTAAGAAAAGATTCCAGCGAGCCTGGCGAGGAGTCAGGCACTTAGCCGACCTGATAAACTGAAGGTTACGATGGTCTGTCAGGACGACTATTTGCTGTGCAGCTCCCTGAAGAAGGTGTCTCCATTCTTTGAAGGCGGCAATAATGGCCAACAACTCTCTATTGCCCACATCGTAGTTCCTCTCAGCCGAAGACAACTGCTGGGAAAAGAAGGCACAGGGATGCAAGACATTCTTCTCACCTGTTCTCTGAGAGAGTATAGCTCCAACGGCACAGTCTGAAGCATCCACCTCTATTATGAAGGCAAGCTCGGGGTTGGGATGTACTAGGATAGGTGCAGTGGTAAATTTATCTTTTAGACGGGAAAATGCTTCCTGGGCTTGGGGAGTCCAGGAAAACCTAGACTCTTTCCGGGTAAGTTGAGTGATAGGTGACACTACCTCAGAGAAATTTCTAATGAAACGTCTATAGAAGTTGGCAAACCCGATGAAGCGCTGTACCTCCTTCACATTTCTAGGACTTGGCCAATCCTTGATGGCTTGGGTTTTGCTTCCATCCATACTAATTCCTTGTGTAGACAGTACATACCCCAGAAATTGAATTTCGGTCCTATGGAAATCACACTTTTCAAGTTTGATGTAAAGATGATTTTGTCTTAGACATTCCAAGACCATTCTCACATGTCCATGATGTTCCTCTGTGGAGTTAGAAAAAATTAGAATATCATCCAAATAAATTACCACGAATGTATCTAGGAGATCCCTGAAGATGTCATTCACCAAGTGTTGGAAAGTGGCTGGGGCGGTACTCAGACCAAAAGGCATAACTAGATATTCAAAGTGTCCATAGCGTGACCTGAATGCAGTTTTCCATTCATCCCCAGGTCTAATACGGACTAAGTTATAGGCCCCACGAAGATCTAGTTTAGAAAAATTTTGGCATGTCGCACTCTCTCCAATAACTCAGGGATTAAAGGCAATGGATAACGGTTTCTAATAGTAACCTTATTGAGTTCCCTATAGTCTACGCATGGTCTCAGAGATCCATCTTTCTTCTTTACAAAGAAGATGGGTGCACCTGCAGGAGATGAAGAGGGGCGTATGAAGCCCTTGGCTAGATTTTCATCTATGTAATCCTTTAAAGCCTTTAGCTCGGGCCCCGCCAGGGGGTAGATCTTACCAAAAGGTATCTCTGCTCCAGGCAATAATTCAATTGGACAATCATATGGACGGTGAGGAGGAAGCTGGTCAGCGTTCTTCTTGTCACATAAATCCACATAGTCCTGGTATACAGCTGGTAGTTCAGGGACTGACATGATTCCTTTAGGAACAGAGCAAGCTGAAACTTTTGGACTCATCTGTTTCTCTGGAAAGTGTAATTCCTTGGTCTCCCAGTTAATGGTAGGATTCTGAGCCTGCAGCCATGGTAGCCCTAGAATAATGGGAAAGTGGGGAGAAGAGATAAGTATAAAGGACAGTTTCTCTTGATGATCTTTACCCATAAGAACCCTCAAAGGCTCTGTTTCCTGATCCACTGGTCCAGAGGTCAGCAGGGAGCCATCCACAGTTTCCATCTGTACTGGAGTAGCCTTCTGCACTGAACGTATTCCCTGTTTCAGTGCAAAGGAGACATCCATAAAATTTCCACTTGCCCCTGAGTCGATCATAGCAGAGCTAGACACCCAAGCTGAGTCAACCCAGAGTTTGATGGAAAGAAAGCAATGAGAATTGTTTTTCTTACAACTCAGCTGGGACACCGCTGAGGAAACTTGAAAAATGGCAGCGTTTACACAGTCAACGTCCTCAGAGGTAACGGAGTTTAAGTCCAGAGAAATCAAGATCTGTTGCTGCAGATCTCTCTGGAGCCTGAGGCTCGGACCTGACAGATCCCCTCTCGCAACACTCACAATGAATGAGTGCTGCAGTAGTCTTACGAGAACGGCTGGGGCAGTTTATAATGAAGTGCCCTGACTTACCACAATAGAAACATAGATTCTCCTTAAAACAATGTTCCTTGCGTGCATCACTAACCCGTCGTTGTAAAGAGTCTACCTGCATGGGTTCAGGTTCAGGTTCCCGTGTAATCCTACTCAAAGGTTCCTTAGCTGGAGAGGAAGGTAGGAAAAGGTTAGTACGATTGCTTTCGAACCATCTCTCTTGCCTGCGTTCAGTCAGACGAGTATCAATACAGATGCAGTAGTTAATAAAGTCACCTAACGCAGTGGGAGGGTCGGCACGAGCAAGTTCATCCTTAATCAGTGGAGATAACCCCTTTTGAAAAATAGATTTTTTGGCGGAACTGTCCCAGGTGGTATCAAGGGCCCATCTCCTGAAATCCAAGGCATATTCAGCTACCGAGTGCTTACCTTGGCGCAAAGCTAACATGGCTGCTTCAGCTGTTGCACCTCGATTGGGGTCATCAAACACCTGCCCCATGGCTGAAATAAAATCATCAAGGTGATTCAAACAATCATCCTCAGTCTCAATCAGAGGGTTTGCCCACATTAAAGCCTTGTTGGTAAGCAACATAATTATAGTAAGCACCTTAGATCGTTCAGTGGGAAATTGTGAAGCATGTGCAGAAAAAAAAAGATTGCATTGATTAATAAATCCCCTGAATTTCTCACGTTCACCGCCAAAACGAAAAGGGGGCAACTTGGGAATCCCAGCACTCGGGGCTACGGCAGGAGCCTGGACTCGCCCCTCTAGAACCTCAATCCTGGCTCGCAAATCCTGGGTAGTCTGTCCAACCACTTGCAAATTGTGATTATTGAGGTCCTGTAGATTTGTAAAACGGGTCTTTATATTCTGCAAATCTGCAAGGATATTATCAGTCACTCCGCAAAGTTCCTTTATGCGGGCCTCCATTTTCCAGATCTTTTAAGACAGGATTACTGGAAGAAGAGGAGAGAAAAAAAACAATAGTGTTCACCTGTGGCAACACTGCAGAGAGAAAAAAAAATTAAGGGAACTGCTCACCTGGAATGGTTGTGAGAAGTCACAACCACTATCATCACAGAAAGTTTCAACCAGACATCTGATATCCAGAGTTACAGCAGACAAAAAAGAGAAAAGAAAGGAAAAAAAAAAACAATAGTGTTTACCTGTGGTAACACTGCAAAAAGAAAAAACTTAAGGGAATTGCTCACCTGGAATGGTTGTGAGAAGTCACAACCACTGTCATCACAGAAAGTACAACCGGACGTCTGATATCCACAGTACAGCAGACACAGCCTTCCAGACCCAGCAGACACTAACGTTTTGGCTTCAGAATCTTGTAATGTATGTAGTACAGTTCATATAGCGTCTTGTGCTTGGGTGCGATGAAAACACAGGAGTCACAGGTTTGATATAGAAAAGTCCTGTATTACTTCATACAAGTTGGCAGAAATAGTCACACAGTTTGCAGACACAGAAACAGGAGACACAGCAGGCCAGAGTAATCCAAGCTCAGCAATCACTCTCCAATACAGATTCAGGATCTTCTTCTCTATTACCGTAAGTCCATGCAAACGTGGGTCTTTCAAAGAGCAGGGTTCAGAGTCCACAAGTGCTTCAGCGTTCCTCAGTAGGAATAGCTGGAGTACAAGGTCCAAGGCTTACAGGAGTCAAGTCACAGGTTCACTGCAGGCTAGATTCTGAAGCACTGATTGCTCAGCTGTGGCTGCTTAAGAAGCAAAGGAGAGAATCAGGGCGGGAACATGCAAGCTGGAAACTCCATTTTGACTGAGGGCAAGATAGCTGCAGCAAGACAGAAAGTAAAATGGCTGACGAACAAACTGAGTTTCAGGAATATATACATAGAACCTTACAACTGCATTCATCCTCTGTAATGGGGTTAAAATGGAGAAAATTCCCCATTCTTCCAATGGGCTCACGTCTCAGCGGTCAGACACACACCGATCAACAAGTTATCACCTATCCTCTGGTAAGTCATAACTTCTTTTCACTGGACAACTGCTTTAAGTTATTAGATTGGGGACACAATGCAGAAAGCAGAATGATGTAAGCTGTGTTTTCCTGTTTATAATGATAAAATACTAGCTTTTGTTGTAAGCCTACCTGTACAAAAAATAATGGAATCTTTGCAGTGGGTATTGCCAAGTCTACATCCTTGATTAATTAATTTAAGAATTAATTAGGATGTTGGGGATAGGTCTATCAACAAGCTATTGACTGAATCCAAAAGCAACAAGCAGAAATCTGAATAAAGATCGTGGTTCTAATACATGATGTGACTCTGTACCATTGCAGAAAAGTAAATCTTTGCTATAAATGATAGAAAGTAAAAGATGGTAACTTTTTAGGATGATCCTACCTATGCATACATAATACTTCGATAATTTCAATCTTAAATTACTACTCTAAATACAATATGATAATCTTTATCTTTTTCAAGTACTTTTTATAACATTTTAATATTTTAAACATTTTTTTATGCAAAATTACCTTAAATTACCTCAAAGATTTTACTCTGGAAAGTACCGTATATCTAAATTCAGCACATTATTTTCTAAGCATGTACACATTTGTTTAAGAAAAAATGTGATTGCTATTTCTTATTGCTGCCAGCTTACAGAGAGATTAATAGCACATTTGACCTGGCAGTTTTCTGACACTAGGAAAATTGAGAAAAATGATGGTCCAGATTTCTGACAAAGGATTTGATAACTTTATTTATAACTAATGCATCATATAAGTTATCCTACTTTGCTACTGCACTGCAAATAAAAATCATAGGTACAAAAACTATCAAATATTTTGATTGTCATTGAGAAAATACTATAGCAGGTAAACTATGAAAAGATAATAACAAATACATGTCTAGTTAACATAGTATATCACAAACTGTATTAACACAATGAGCCATGCTCAGCTAAACCAAGCTACGACATCCGCATACCAGTGATTTTCTCCATGATTTTGATATTTTATTCTTTTAACTCCTTGACGACAAATGAAGCATATATACATCATAGGTAGAGTTGAGCGATACTTTCCGATATCCAAAAGTATCGGAATCGGAATGGTATCGCCGATACCCAAAAAATATCGGCGATACCCGATACCGATACCGGAAGTCCAATGTAAGTCTATGGGAACAAAATATCGAAATTAAAAAAACCCCATTCTTGCCTTGTAGGTTAATTGTACATGAAGGAAAACAACAAAGAGTAATATAGAATGTATTGGGGGAGGTTGAGGAGACATTAAAGGCATAGATGTTTAACCCAATCCAATGGAATAGCATTAATTTTTTTTTTAGGAAATATGTTCGGATTGATGAAGAAATTGACAATGTTGTTAACCTTTTTTCTATTTTGGCAAATATGTATGTTTCACAACTTCCATGCTCTTCACCTTTTTAACTTTTGCCACACTTTCTCCTTCATAATCTTCAGCAGCATCATCTTTGTCATCAAATTATTCTTCATCTTCACCTTCTTTATCTTCTTCTAAAACTTCTTGCTTTTCATCTTTTTGTTAACATTACTCATATTGTTCTTTTTAAACTATTATTCTTCTTCATATTATAGTCCTTCATCTTCTTCATCATATTCTTATTTGTGACAGAGATTCCTGTACTTGTAATCTGTAAAAGTATGATTTTTTCATCGTTCCGTTCTTGCTGCCACAAAAGATTTAAATTACAACAGTATTTGTCCGTGTTCAGTTTAGCCTGCAGCATCAGGCATTTACCATGGGCACCACGAGGAGGAACGGACTCACCCCCATACACTGCTTAGTCTTCTTCTGCTTATAATTTAGAGCATATATTTTGCTCTTCATTTTGGTCTTATACTTCATGTTCTTCTGCTTTTAGATTTTCTGCTTATTGTTCTTGTATCTCTTGTTCTGTATCTTGTATTTGTAGCACAACCTTGTACCAGCTGATGTTACTGGGACACGGTTACTAAGCAGGAGGTACCTGTGCTCCAAAGCACTACCAAGGACCAGCAGACGTTGCTGGAACTCGGATACGGAGATGGAGGCACCTAGGCCAAAGGCACTGCGGAGAACCAGTTGACGGTACTGGAACCCGGACGGGTAGCAGAAGGTACAAGAGCCAATGCAAGTAACGAGGACCAGCTGACTGTGCTGGAACCGGAGGGCAGCAGAAGGAAAAGAGCCAATGGCACAACCGAGGACCAGCTGACGTTCCTGGGACACGGTTACTAAGCAGGAGGTACCTGTGCTCCAAAGCACTACCAAGGACCAGCAGACGTTGCTGGAACTGGATACCGAGATGAGGCACCTAGGCCAAAGGCACTGCGGAACCAGTTGACGGTACTGGAACCCGGACGGGTGCAGAAGGTACAAGAGCCAATGCAAGTAACGAGGACCAGCTGACTGTGCTGGAACCGGAGGGGCAGCAGAGGAAAAGAGCCAATGGCACAACCGAGGACCCGCTGAGTTCCTGGGACACGGTTACTAAGCAGGAGGTACCTGTGCTCCAAAGCACTACCAAGGACCAGCAGACGTTGCTGGAACTCGGATACCGAGATGGAGGCACCTAGGCCAAAGGCACTGCGGAGAACCAGTTGACGGTACTGGAACCCGGACGGGTTGCAGAAGGTACAAGAGCCAATGCAAGTAATGAGGACCAGCTGACTGTGCTGGAACCCGGAGGGGCAGCAGAGGAAAAGAGCCAATGGCACAACCGAGGACCAGCTGACGTTCCTGGGACACGGTTACTAAGCAGGAGGTACCTGTGCTCCAAAGCACTACCAAGGACCAGCAGACGTTGCTGGAACTCAGATACCGAGATGGAGGCACCTAGGCCAAAGGCACTGCGGAGAACCAGTTGACGGTACTGGAACCCTGACGGGTAGCAGAAGGTACAAGAGCCAATGCAAGTAACGAGGACCAGCTGACTGTGCTGGAACCCGGAGGGGCAGCAGAAGGAAAAGAGCCAATGGCACAACCGAGGACCAGCTGACGTTACTGGGACACGGTTACTAAGCAGGAGGTACCTGTGCTCCAAAGCACTACCAAGGACCAGCAGACGTTGCTGGAACTCGGATACCGAGATGGAGGCACCTAGGCCAAAGGCACTGCGGAGAACCAGTTGACGGTACTGGAACCCGGACGGGTAGCAGAAGGTACGAGAGCCAATGCAAGTAACGAGGACCAGCTGACTGTGCTGGAACCCGGAGGGGCAGCAGAAGGAAAAGAGCCAATGGCACAACCGAGGACCAGCTGACGTTACTGGGACACGGTTACTAAGCAGGAGGTACCTGTGCTCCAAAGCACTACCAAGGACCAGCAGACGTTGCTGGAACTCGGATACCGAGATGGAGGCACCTAGGCCAAAGGCACTGCGGAGAACCAGTTGACGGTACTGGAACCCGGACGGGTAGCAGAAGGTACAAGAGCCAATGCAAGTAACGAGGACCAGCTGACTGTGCTGGAACCCGGAGGGGCAGCAGAAGGAAAAGAGCCAATGGCACAACCGAGGACCAGCTGACATTACTGGGACACGGTTACTAAGCAGGAGGTACCTGTGCTCCAAAGCACTACCAAGGACCAGCAGACGTTGCTGGAACTCGGATACCGAGATGGAGGCACCTAGGCCAAAGGCACTGCGGAGAAACCAGCTGACGGTACTGGAACCCGGACGGGTAGCAGAAGGTACCCATGGAAATTTAAGTTGACAGGCCGCGAGCCGGCCACAGTTACCGAATCCCACAGTACTACAGTGGGTGATTGTCCTATTGTCACAACTGGAAACAGCCTTTATTTGCATATCCCGCAGCACACATAGGAAGCACCTAAACTCCAGGCACCATAGAGTCGGGTAACCCGACCGCAACACGACAGGACAACTTATTGGAGGCTAAGTGACGTTTACACTGACAGGAAAAGATGGCGTGCTGTAACCAGTCTGGGCAGGAGTGAGTACCCGTGCCAATGACACTTCCGAGCAACAACTGTCGGTGTTGGAGCACAGGGATGAGAAGAGAATCGGTTGGAGGCAGCAGGACTTTTTGCCGTTCACACATCAGGGGAACAGCTGACATTACTGAACCCCAGTAACACAGGAGCAAGTGTTAACTGTGCTAACAGCACTTCCAGGCAACAACTGGCGGTGTTGGAGCCCAGGGATGAGAAGACAACAGGGTGGAGGCAGCAGGACTTTTTGCCGTTCACCCAGCAGGGGAACAGCTGACATTACTGAACCCCAGTAACACAGGAGCAAGTATTGACTGTTCTAACAGCACTTCCGAGCAACAACTGGCGGTGTTGGAGCCCAGGGATGAGAATAGAACAGGGTGGAGGCAGCAGGACTTTTTGACGTACACACAGCAGGGGAACAGCTGACATTACTGAACGCCAGTAACACAGGAGCAAGTGTTGACTGTGCTAACAGCACTTACAGGCAACAACTGGCGGTGTTGGAGCCCAGGGTCAAGGAGGATGTTTAAATACTAGATCAAGTAATTTCCTTGTTACCTGTCAATTTTAAATGTCTATACTTCAAACAAGAGAAAGATAACCTTTACTACCATAAGATGATAATTTCATTTAAGCTAATATCTAGATAAATAAAGAATTGACAAACATAAACACATACATTAACATGTTGAACAGCAATGCAAACCACAAAATAAATTAGTTAAGGAATCTGCTATACGGTTGTACATAAAAGCATACAAGTACATA
>JARQOD010000002.1:175542947-175588798 GCA_033576555.1 Oophaga sylvatica
AATAAAATAAGACAATGTCTTATCTGTTAGCAAAACATGCAGGCACGAAACAGCAAGCTACAAAGTGTACAGGAATCAAAGATGAGACCAGAACAATTGATCACCGGCAACCGTGATGGGAGGGAACCTCCCTTATATAAGACCAGTCACTAACAACGGATCTCCAATCTTCACAATCTTCATTGGATAGTTCTGTACTGTTTGTAACCACCAGAGGGAGATTGTTCTCAGAATTCATTTTTAGCACATTCACAACAGCAAGACCAGTATGTTACAAATGTGGCGAAGTTTTGTGGCAGCGCCACCAATGTCTACACCATCCGAGATGGCTCCAGTCAGCAGTAGGCAACGTTTCCGTAAGATGGTGACAGACTACATGTCTTGCCCTCTCAGTGTATTCCCAGATGGCTCTTCCCCATTCAAGTTTTGAGTCTGTAAGCTGGATACATGGCCAGAGCTTAGCCAGTATGCATTGGAGGTGCTGGCTTGCCCTGCTGCCAGTGTATTATCGGAGCGCTTCTTTAGTGATGCAGGTGGTGTACTAACAGACCGTCGCATGCGACTATCCTCCGATAATGTAGACCGGATTCATTTTCTGAAAAGAACAAGTCATGGATCTGGCCTCAATTTGACTGTCCGGTTTCAGATTACATAACTGGTTGGCAACGTTATCCATGTCTCCTGTTATGTTCATCTTTCTACCACCTGAACTCTACTCCCTGGGCTACAACACTGCCAGTTGCTGCTCAGAAGTGTCGTGTCCACAGACCAATACACAAGCTATAGTGTTAGTGTGGTTCAGTAATGCCTGCTGTTCCCCTGCTGTGTGTCTGGCAAAAATTAATGCTGCTAACTCCAAATTAAACTTCAAACATCTCATACTAGGCCTCTGCCTACACCCTCCTTGACCCTGGGTTTCAACACCGCCAGTTGCTGGTCACAAGTGTTGGATGCACAGCTCAAAACAATCGCTGATGTGTTTGTGGGGTTCAGTAACGCCTGCTGTTCCCCTGCTGTTTGTCCGGCAAAAATTAATGCTAGCTAGATACACATGTTGAATAAAACATTACATGTTAAAGTGGCTACTGCTACACATAGATAAGAGGCTACACCCTTAGTTCTAAGCTGTAAACAAGTGAAACGTCACCTTTAAAACCATAAAATTATTAGTCTTTGTCACAAATCTGTACCAAAATAATTGTGACCTATTACTGCAGATATCCACATGTCGAACACAAATGCTAACACAAAAGCCTACCTATGCTATAGGGTACTGATGTTGAACCTTCTCACTACATAACTTAGACAAATCAAACTCACAGCATGCCTCAAATGCTGCAATGTTGGAAGTGCATAATTTGGTTAGAACTTTGACAACACCTGCAGTGCGAAGGTTAGCCTTCAGTGTTCTTGGCTTTTACATAAAAGCATACAAGTAAATATAATAATCCATTGCTGATTAAGGGACGTGATGTACACCTGTAATACTGTGCAAACAATTGATGTAGGACTAGTCCTCTTCAACATTATATTTGAGTCATTAGAAAAAATACATATTTAATTACAAATGTAACAACCCATATCATAAAGGTACATCATGTAAACATGAGAAGTGGTAACAAAAATCATACATTACCTTGTTAAAGTCAATAGTGCGTAGTCACAATAGCAAAATATATACCTGAAAGTGGTGCTGAAACAACGACAACTGATAGAAAAGGTGAATGATATCTACTTATCAGACTGAATAGCGACACATGTACATTGTCGATATAATACTGTAGCTTAACAAAAAGGCTGTTTGCAACCAATGTATTGTATACGGATGGAAGCGCGTCACACTAATAGATTTTAGTTATTTGAAATAGAATGTAGCAGCACCAATTAGAGAAAAATGTCAAGGATGAGACAGTGAGACACGCTCAGCAGAGTACAAGCAGCAGTGTTTGAAGAAGTAACTGGAGCGTGATCTTCACTCAAAAAAAAAACCTCACAGACTAGAGTGAACACTGCACACAACTGTTCACTATCTCTGAAAGCCTCCTTTGTGGGCTTCTATACTGTTTGCAACCAATGTATTGTATATGGATGGAAGCATGTCACACTAATAGATTTGTTTTTTAAAAAAAGAGAATGTAGCACCACCAATTATAGAAAAATGTCAAGGATGAGGCAGTGAGACACGCTCAGCAGAGTACAAGCAGCAGTGGTTGAAGAACTAAGTGGAGCGTGATCTGCACTCCAAAAAAAATACCTCACAGACTACAGTGAACGCTGTACACAACTGTTCACTATCTGTGAAAGCCTCCTTTATGTACTTCTATATTGTTTGCAACCAATGTATTGGATAATGATGGAAGCACGTCACACTAATAGATTTGATTATTTTGAAATATAATGTAGCAGCAACAATTAGAGAAAAATGTCAAGGATGAGACAGTGAGACACGCTCAGCAGAGTACAAGCAGCGGTGGTTGAAGAAATAACTGGAGCGGGATCTGCACTCCAATAATGAAAACCTCAGATTACAGTGAAAACTGCACACAACTGTTCAGTATCTGTGAAAGGCCCGTTTGTGTACTTCTATATTGTTTGCAACCAATGTATTGGATAATGATGGAAGCACGTCACACTAATAGATTTGATTATTTTGAAATATAATGTAGCAGCAACAATTAGAGAAAAATGTCAAGGATGAGACAGTGAGACACGCTCAGCAGAGTACAAGCAGCGGTGGTTGAAGAAATAACTGGAGCGGGATCTGCACTCCAATAATGAAAACCTCAGATTACAGTGAAAACTGCACACAACTGTTCAGTATCTGTGAAAGGCCCGTTTGTGTACTTCTATATTGTTTGCAACCAATGTATTGGATAATGATGGAAGCACGTCACACTAATAAATTTGATTATTTTGAAATATAATGTAGCAGCAACAATTAGAGAAAAATGTCAAGGATGAGACAGTGAGACACGCTCAGCAGAGTACAAGCAGCGGTGCTTGAAGAAATAACTGGAGCGGGATCTGAATTAAAAAATTGAAAACCTCTGAGTACAGTAAACACTGCACACAACTGTTCACTATCTCTGAAAGCCTCCTTTGTGGGCTTCTATACTGTTTGCAAACAATGTATTGTATACGGATGGAAGCACGTCACACTAATAGATTTGTATTTTTTGAAATATAATGTAGCAGCAATAATTAGAGAAAAATGTCAAGGATGAGACAGTGAGACACGCTCAGCAGAGTACAAGCAGCGGTGGTTGAAGAAATAACTGGAGCGGGATCTGCACTCCAATAATGAAAACCTCAGATTACAGTGAAAACTGCACACAACTGTTCAGTATCTGTGAAAGGCCCGTTTGTGTACTTCTATATTGTTTGCAACCAATGTATTGGATAATGATGGAAGCACGTCACAGTAATAGATTTGATTATTTTGAAATATAATGTAGCAGCAACAATTAGAGAAAAATGTCAAGGATGAGACAGTGAGACACGCTCAGCAGAGTACAAGCAGCAGTGTTTGAAGAAGTAACTGGAGCGTGATCTGCACTCAAAAAAAAAAAAAAACCTCACAGACTAGCGTGAACACTGCACACAACTGTTCACTATCTCTGAAAGCCTCCTTTGTGGGCTTCTGTACTGTTTGCAAGCAATGTATTGTATACGGATGGAAGCACGTCACACTAATAGATTTGTTTTTTTTTAAATATAATGTAGCAGCAATAATTAGAGAAAAATGTCAAGGATGAGACAGTGAGACACGCTCAGCAGAGTACAAGCAGCAGTGTTTGAAGAAGTAACTGGAGCGTGATCTGCACTCAAAAAAAAAAAAGCCTCACAGACTAGAGTGAACACTGCACACAACTGTTCACTATCTCTGAAAGCCTCCTTTGTGGGCTTCTATACTGTTTGCAACCAATGTATTGTATACGGATGGAAGCACGTCACACTAATAGATTTGTTTTTTTAAAAAAAGAGAATGTAGCACCACCAATTATAGAAAAATGTCAAGGATGAGGCAGTGAGACACGCTCAGCAGAGTACAAGCAGCAGTGGTTGAAGAACTAAGTGGAGCGTGATCTGCACTCCAAAAAAAAATACCTCACAGACTACAGTGAACACTGTACACAACTGTTCACTATCTGTGAAAGGCTCCTTTATGTAATTCTATAGTGTTTGCAACCAATGTATTGGATACGGATGGAAGCACGTCACACTATAATTTCAATTGAATGGAGCAGCAAGAATTACAGTAAAGAAAAAAAAAAGAGTCTGTGAGTGACACGTGCAGATGCCTACAAACAGCGTTGGATGCAGAGCAAACTGCAGCGTCACCTGCACTCTCACACACACACCTTGCACAGAGCTGTTAAAACAACACTGCAAGGCAAAAGGAAGCTTTACACAGCGGTTGGTAAACTAGCCTGCCTAGAGCACAGTACACAAAATCGCAATCTCTAACTGTCCCTCAGAGTCAGCACAGCAGCGTTCTGTCCCTAACTGAATTCACAGCACAGTGACGCTAAAATGGCGGCGGCGCCTTTTATAGTGCATTCTGACATCATTTCAGCATCCAATCACAGCCATGCCATTAGTTAACATGACCGCAGCAGTACAGGATGTGCCCACACTTCTTAGGATTCCTCATTGGCTGACTAAAATCACATTGCCTCTCAAAGAATTATGGGAACTTCCGATTCCGGTATACGATATATGGAAAAAATCGGAACTAAGTATCGGAATTCCGATACAGCGAATATCGGTCGATACCCGATACTTGCGGTATCGGAATGCTCAACTCTAGTCTCCAGTCATGCCCCCAGTGTCTCCAGTCATGCCCCCATGTCTTTCATCCTGCCCCTGTATCTCCAATCATGCCCTGTATCTCCATTCTGCCCCATGTGTTTCGCATTCTGCCCCGTGTCTCGCATTCTGCCCCATGTCCAGCATTCTGCCCCAATGTCCAGCATTCTGCCCCCGTGTCCAGCATTCTGCCCTCGTGCCCAGCATTCTGCCCCCCGCGTCCAGCATTCCGCCCCCCGTGTCTTGCATTCTGCCCCCCCTTGTCCAGCATTCTGCCACCCTGTGTCCAGCATTCTGCCCCCCCTTGTCCAGCATTATGCCCTCCCATGTCCTGCATTCTGTCCCCCGTATCCAGCATTCTTGTGCCTCCGTGTCTCACAGTCTGCCCCTGGCCCCCTGGATCACTGCTATCGATAAAAAAAACAAGTTCTTCTTACCTGGCCGCGTTCCAGCAGTGAAGCTCCCTCCACGCAACTGAAGCGCGCATTCACCGGCGACTAACAATGACGTCAGATGCCGGCGACATGTGCGTTGCGGCTGACTTCAGCTGCCAGCCTCCGATTGGCAGGTGGCTGTTAACTATGGACGTGCAGGCCCATAGCATTAACCTGCCGCAGCATCGCAGATGAGCAGATGAGACGGGGCCGATGCGGGTCCCCTCTGCCCACTGGGCCCCACACACCAGTCCGGGCAGTAATGCCCTGATGGCAGCCCTGTGGTGGGCCCTTCCACACCACTGGGCCCTGGGCTATACTGCCCAGACTGACCCTATTATAATCCGCCACTGCTTCCGAAAACCTTTTTTAATTTCTCCCGCAAAGCATGGTAATCTTCTCAGTCCGGTCCGATGGGCATGGTTTCAGGCCTCTGAATCCCTTCTCCTGGCTTCTCCTCACCGTCCTTCTAACGTGGATAACGATCCACATAGCCATGCGACATATCGTGCCTGCCCAGAAATATTGTGTTTCACACCTGCGCAGTAAGCTTTGCCCAACTGCAGACTAGCGTCACAGTGGGGTTATACATAGCTACATAGCAGCTGCATTTTACTAGTCCTCTAGCGATAATCTGCTGATAAAACAGTGATTTTATCAAAACTACACCAAGCAGCCCAGTAAGTGAAACATCACAAGATACCTTCAACTACATTGTGCTGCTCTCATGTTAGATAGCTAGACACAAAAAGTATTGCAACCTATACACAAAATTGGATTCAAATCATCACAATAGTTAAAAATATATATTATTTATTGAAGCATGATAAAATAATGGCAAATTATAAAATGGGGAGTTCATAAACAGAAAATTGGCCAATTTACAGGGGGTAAGGATTCTTGATAAAGCGTACAGCGAAACGTGTGTCAGGTGTAGCTATACTCTGGGTCTATGTATTTATATGTTTATATGTTCCATAATGTGATTACTTTTTGTCTGCTTTACATGTACACTATGCTCTGAATACATTGCTGGGATCTGTGTAATTTATTATGCAGCTTTAATTTCAACATACTACTTTCTTGTTGCATGTGACACTAGTTTTATCTCCATCTGCATGTGGGTTTGCATAATGGAAGTTTCTACCATAGACTATATCTCATACAAACACAATAGATTCTATGCAGCCATTTATTGCACCTCTCTATACTGTATATTATTAACTTTGCTTAAGCTAAATACTCCCATTAATTACCCTCTGAATTATGGCCATTGTTTCTGTATCTAAACTCCCCCATTTTATAATTTCTGATTATTTTATAATTAGTGATGGGTGAACCCCCCGATGTTCGGGATCAGCGGGTTCGCCAGAGTTTTTGGTAACGTTCGAGCTCGGGGCCAGAGATGATGCGAACTTGCAAAACCCCGAGCTTGGACTTTACAGATATGGGCCATTATAATTATCCTTGCTAGTGATGAGCGAACATGCTTGGTAATGCTCGTTACTCGCTCAAGCATCACTGTACTCGTGGTACTCGGCGAAAAGCGAGCATTTCTGTGTTTGCTCGGTGGGAGTTCAGGTGCACGCCCTCTTTAAAATGCCAATCAATATGCAGGGATTGTCTGCCATGCAATGTAATGCCGCAGCCATCTTTGTTGCGGTATTACAGTGATTGGCTGGTCGCACAGCGTCATCAGGTGCATAAAAGACAGGGCGGCGCTATGCTCGGCTCTGTCTGCTCCGGAATTAGCGAGTGTAGGGAGAGCTGCTGCCGAGATAGGGTCAGATTTGGGGGTTTAGAAGGTAGTGTAGGTCTAACATTAAAGAAGACACAAATCCTGCATAATCAACAGTCCTTCTTAGGACTAATTACGGCGTATATAGATTGCAGTGCTAGGTAGGCAGGGAGTGCATTTGCGTATATACATATCAGTTCAAGGCATGCAAAGCACTGTATGTTGGTTGGATGGTGGATAATGCTTCCAGTCATTTTGCCACCACCACCAGCACCCTGTCTTCCACACTGATCAGCCGTGAGTCTGGACTGCATATTCCTCACCCTGATCCTCCTTCCACCTCCCATGCCGAGCGCTCGCAAACAACTGATCAGACACTTGGACACTCCGAAGAGCTATTCAGTCATCAATTTACAGATAAGGGCCTCTCTCCCAGTCTACTTCAAGCGGGGTAAACTAAAATTGCATGTAGCGATGCCAAAATATTTGAGCATCCACGTTCACACAAAGGCGAAGGTGGGAACATGTCAAAAGAGGTGGATGATGATGAGACTAAATTGCCAGAAAGTCACCAGGGTGTGGAGGTGTAAGAGGAGGTGGTGGATGATATAGTAACTGACCCAACCTGGAAGGAGGACATGCAGAGCGAGGACAGTAGCACACAGGGGGAGGGAGGCGAAGCACCACAACAGGCAGGAAGAACCATTGTGGTGGCTGCAGACAGAAGGCGGACAACAATTCCTCGTAACACCAACATGACGGAAGTTGTCATTACAACTGTTCGGCTCTTCCCGAGTCTAGTTGTTTTTTAAAGACTCTGCAGATAACCCCAAAAAGGCCATTTGCACCACCTGCCATGCCCACATCAGCAGAGGTAGCAAAACTACCAGCCTGACCACCACCAGCATGATTAGGTATATGGCAGCGAAGCACCTGACTTTGTGGGCTGAATCCCAGGGTCCAGGACCAGTGTCTGCGGGTGACACAACTGCTTCTTCCGCTGTTGTGCGTGGAAGCCAATCCCCTGTCCATGGTACCTGCGAAAATGCCTCCTGCCCTGCACCTGTCATTGCACACACTCAACTACCACCATCATCAAGCACGTCCACGTCCTTGTCCCAGCGCAGCCTTCAGTTGTCCATTCCCCAGTCATTGGAATGAAAGAGGAAATCCGCAGCCAACGCCCCACAGGCCACAGTACTAACTTCAAACATTTCTCGTCTGCTTGCGCTGGAAATGTTGCCTTTTTGGCTCGTGGAGACAGAAGATTTCCGCAACCTGATGGCGTTGGCCGTCCAAAGGTACTCTGTCCCCTCCCGACACTTTTTTTCCCGGTGTGCCGTCCCGGCATTACACAAGCACGTGTCCCACAACATTATCCTCAATAATGCAGTTACAGGAAAAGTATACTTAACCACGGAAACGTGGACAAGTGCTTCTGGGCAGGGACAGTACATCTCGCTGACGGCACACTGGGTTAAAATAGTGGAAGCTGGGACCCAGTTTGACCTTGGGATGGGACACGTCCTACCAACACTGAGGATTACGGACCATATATCAATCAGAGTTGCCCCCACAGTCTACAGCACGTCATCCTCCTCCTCCTCCTCTTCAGCCTTCATCTCTGGAATAACCACATCAGTCACAAGCTGGAAGCACTGCAGCACTGCCTCTGCCAAGCGCCAACAGGCTATGGTGAAGCTAATATGCTTAGGTGACAAACCTCACAATTCTGAAGAGTTGTGGACAGCTCTGAAAGAGCAGGTAGATATTTGGCTGACACCGCTGATCCTACAGCCTGGCATGGTCATGTGTGACAATGGCTGGAGCATGATAGGTGGCTCTGAGGTGAGGCAAGCGCACACACGTACCATGCCTGGCCCATGTGCTTAACCTCGTGGTTCAGCGTTTTCTCAAAACCTATCCAGAGCTGCCGGATCTGCTTGAGATAGTACGCCGCCTGTGTGCCCATTGTAGAAAGTCAGCTACAGCTTCAGTTGCCCTTGCTGTGCTTCAGCAGCGTTTGCAGCTTCCAGCTCACCAACTGGTGTGTGATGTCCCCACATGTTGGAACTCTACATTGTATATGCTGGAAAGGATTTGTGAGCAGAAGAGGGCAGTTTTTGAGTACTAGCATCAAAAAAGGGCATCAGTATTCAGTTCAGACTCCACACATAAGACCTCAGGAGTGGATATGGATGTTAGACATATGTACCATACTACAAAACTTTGAGGAGTCCACAAGATGGTGAGCGGGGATGACGAAATAATTAGCATCACCATCCTGCTTCTCTGTATTCTGAAAAGCTCTCTGGTCTAAAATCAAAGAGAATGCATTGCAGGCAGATCATGATGAGATGGAGCAAGGAACCATACAGGGTGATTACACACAGCCCAGACTCATGTCATCCCAACGTGGGTGGTTAACAATGAGGAAGAGGAGGAAGGGCAGGAGCCACTTTTATGCACTATAGACAGTACTACAAGCACAACTGTCATACTGTCTGTTCACCGTGGATGGCCTGAGGACAGGGAGGAGGACAGCATGGTCAGTCATCCTGTTGTGAGGACACGGAAGGCTTGCCAGCTATCACTCCTTTAAACTGGGAAGACCTTTTTCATAGGCCATACTCCACGTCTCTTCAGACACCACCACTAGAACACTGGTGCGAACATGTTCCATGATGAAACAGGCACTAGATTGTTTTGCCAAGGTGTTTAGGATGTTCGAAACAACAATTATTTACGCTTAAGGTTGATGTGTCCCCCCTCCCCAGGGGACAATGTTTTTCAGCATATGCACTTAGTGTATGGGCATTACAAGTATAGGAGACCCGCTGCTTTGTAATGGAAGCATATATGTCTCTTCCAAGTGATATTTTGGTTTGTCCAAATTTAGGGCAGGCCTTGCATTCATTGCATAGGCTAAAAGTATGGCAGAACAAAATCAATAATGTGAACTTGGTTTTCCTGTGGCCATCCAGTACACCGGTTCAAAGGCGTATTGGGATGCATTTGAATTTGGTGCAGGGCTGGCCTTGCATACAATGCATAAGCTAACAGTATGGCAGTGCTAAAACAATATTGTGAACTTGGTTTTCCTGTGGCCATCCACTATGTCGGTTCAAAGGCTTTTTGGGGTGCGTTTGAATTTTGTGCAGGGCGGGCCTTGCATTCAATGGTTTGGCTAACAGTATGGCAGTGCCCAAAAAATAATGTGAACTTTGTTTTCCTGAGGCCATCCAGTACATCGGTTCAAAAGCTTTTTGGGGTGTGTTAGAATTTGGTGCAGGGCAGGCTTTGCATTCAATGCATAAGCTAACAGTATTTCAGTGCCAAAAAATAATGTGAACTTGCTTTTCCTGTGTCCATCCAGTACATCAGTTCAAAGGCTTATTGTGGTGCATGTGACTTTGCAGCAGGTTGGGCTTTGCATGCACTGCATAGGCTAACATTATGGCTGAACAAAATGAATAATGTGAGCTTGGTTTTCCTGTGGCCATCCATTATGTCAGTTCAAAGGCTCTTTGGGGTGCGTTAGAATTTGGTGCAGGGCGGGCCTTGCATTCAATGTATAAGCTAACAGTATGGCAGTGGCAAAATAATATTGTGAAATTGGTTTTCCTATGTTAATACAGAACGTTGGTTCAAAGGCTTTTCGGGGTGCATTAGAATTTAGTGCAGGGCGGGCCTTGCATTCAATGCATAAGCTAACAGGATGGCAGTGCCAAAATAATATTGTGAAATTGGTTTTCCTATGGCCATCCAGTACGTTTGTTCAAAGCCTTATTGCGATGCATGTGATTTTGTAGCAGGACGAGCCTTGCATTCACTGCATAGGTTCATACTATGGCTGAACAAAATGAATAATGTGAACTTGGTTTTTCTGTTTCCATCCAGTACATCGGTTAAAAGGCTTTTTGGTTTGCGTTAGAATTTGGTACAGGGTGGGCCTTGCATTCAATGCATAAGCTATCATTATGGCAGTGCCAAAATAATAATGTGAACTTGGTTTTCCTATGGCCATCCACTACGTCGGTTCAAAGGCTTTTTGGGGTGCGTTTGAATTTTATGAAGAGCAGGCATTGCATTCAGTGCTTTGGCTTACAGTATGGCAGTGCTCAAAATATAATGTGAACTTGGTGTTCCTGTGACCATCCAGTATGTCGGTTAAAATGCTTTTTGGGGTGCATTAGAAATTGGTGCAGAGCGGGCCTTGCATTTAATGAGTAAGCTAACAGTGTGAAAGTGGCAAAAGAGTAATGTGAATTTGGTTTTCCTGTGTCCATCCAGTACATCAGTTCAAAGGCTTATTGTGGTGCATGTGACTTTGCAGCAGGTTGGGCTTTGCATGCACTGCATAGGCTAACATTATGGCTGAACAAAATGAATAATTGAGCTTGGTTTTCCTATGGCCATCCATTATGTCATTCAAAGGCTTTTTGGGGTGCGTTTCAATTTTGTGCAGGTAGGCCTTCATTCAATGCTTTGGCTAAATAACCCACAAAAATAAAGTGAACTTGTTTTCTTGTATCTCCAAATTCGGCTCAAAGGCTTTTTGGGGTGGTAGATTTGGTGTAGGTCGGGCCTTGATTCAATGCATAAACCATATGGCATGGCAAATAGATTTGTTTTTGGTTTTTTGTCAGTTCGTGTGTTCAAGGCTTTTGTGGCGCATTGAATTGGTGCAGTGGCCTTGCATTGAAATGAAGTAACAGTGGCATAAAAAATAATATGACTTGATTATCCTGCCCAAGTTTAAAGGCTTTTTGGGCTGAATTAGAATTTGTAGGCAGGGCGGGCCTTAATTCAAAAATACAGTATTGCTAGTGGCAAGAGAGAAATGAGCTTTTTGTTTTTTTCCATCCGTACGTCAGTTGCAGTGCTGTAATTTATAGGTCGGCCTTGCATGCGCTGCATAGAACATTCTGGTAACAAAATGAATAATGACTAGTTTTGCATCGTATGTCAAAGTTTGGGGTTCATAATTGTTAGGGTGGGCTTGCAAATAGAGGTGGCGTTGGTGTGCCAACATATAATCAATGGATTTTATAGTGGATATTGGTTTCAGGCCTTCCATAGTTGGGTAAAGGATTTTTGGGGATGCCTTCACAATTGTAACATTGTGCAGTGCCCCAAAAATTGTAAAGTGTTGCGTGCCAACTTATGTACAGGTTCCTTTGGGTGCGTTAGTAAGTCAGGCGGGGCTTATATTGGTAAAGGGCTTGAATCAATATGTAAACATTGGTGCATAAATTTGTGAAAGGTTGGTGTTCCATGTTAATAAGTGGCAGTCAGATTTGGAATGTTTTCAGTGCCAAAAGATGTGAATTAGTTATGCATAAGTAACGGTTTCAAAGCAATACATGCAAATGTTTTCATGGCCATGCATACGATTGTTCAAGGCTTTGCTGCATGATATGTAAGGTTTTTATATCACTCGTAAGTTAGGTAAGGGGGGTGCTTAAAATGAATATGTAGTGGGTTTTCTGATTTCGACTAGTTCATGATCAAAAGATTTGTGCTAGAATTTTTGGTAGTGGCCTTTAAATGCAATGCATTTGGCAGTGCTTTAATTAATGGAAATTATAGGTGCTTCCTGTGCAAGCTATGGTGCTTTAAAATTTTTAGGGTGCATTGATTGTGCTGGCCTTCATTTGATAAAAGTTTGTGCGAATGTCGGCCTATGAGTATGTGTGAGATGAGATGGTTTCGTGTATACTCAATTGTGGTTGTTTGCTTTCATCACTTGGTGCAATTAGAGCTGTTCTGGCACGTTTGTTTTTGATCTTGGAATTGGGTAAGTGGTTTATGCATACTTCAGATTGGTGTTTGAGTCTGTTTGCTAATTGCAGGCTTTCTGACGATGCGCAATTTGATATTTGCATGCTAATGAAGGCATTGATTAATAGTACATGTAGGATTGTTTGCAGCTTCAGCTACTTGATGGCGGTTGTTTGTAAGGTGTTGTGCTATTGGTTGGCTGGGTAATTGCTGAATGTAATAAGTTTGTGCCTATAATGGTTGTTTTGGGTCATGCAGGTGGATATTGCAGGGGGCATTATTGGTCTTGCAAATGTAGTTTTGTCTAGTGCGGGTGACAGCTTGATAGTAGAATATGGCGGTTTTTGCCATTCTGTCTTGGGATTGTGCGGGCTGCTTCATTAGTAGATGCGTGCAATATGTGATGGTTCTATGATCAGAGTTCACGGTGATGTTAGCAGCTAAGCAAAATGATTTGATGTTAGGCTTGTCGTTATTAGCTTATTCATGATACATAGGCTGCAATGTATGTTATATACGTCGTCAATGGTTAGCGTTGCTAGTTTGGTACAGTGCTGATATGACTGTGTCCGACATCCTATGTGTAATTTTGGGGTAGAAGGCAGGGCTTGCATTAAGTACTACATGTAAGGCAATGAACTTGGTGTTCCTGTGACCATCCAGTATGTCGGTTAAAATGCTTTTTGGGGTGCATTAGAAATTGGTGCAGAGCGGGCCTTGCATTTAATGAGTAAGCTAACAGTGTGAAAGTGGCAAAAGAGTAATGTGAATTTGGTTTTCCTGTGTCCATCCAGTACTTCGGTTCAAAGGCTTAGTGGGGTGCCTTTGAAATTGGTGCTGGGCGGGCCTTGCATTCAATGCATAAGCTAACCATATGGCAGTGCCAAAATAATAATATGAATTTGGTTTTCCTGTGGCCATCCAGTACGTCGGTTCAAAGGTTTTTTGGGGTGCGTTTGAATTTTATGAAGAACAGGCCTTGCATTCAATGCTTTCGCTAACAGTATGGCAGTACCCAAAAAATAATGTGAACTTGGTTTTCCTGTGACCATCCAGTACGTCGGTTCAAAGGCTTTTTGGAGTGCATTAGAATTTGGTGCAGGGCGGGCCTTGCATTCAATGCATAAGCTAACAGTATGGGAGTGCCAAAATAATAATGTGAACTTGCTTTTCCTGTGACCATCCATTACGTTGGTTCAAACGTTTTTTGGGGTGCATTAGAAATTTGTGCAGAGTGGGCCTTGCATTCAATGCATAAGCTAACAGTATGGCAGTGCCAAAAGAATAATGTGAACTTGGCTTTACTGTGGACATCCAGTACGTTGGTTCAAAAGGTATTTTCTTATAATTGGAACACTTTTTCATGAGGCCATCCTGTACGTCTCATCAAAGGGGTATTGGGGTGCGTCCAAATTTTTGCCAACCCAGCCACTCAATGCAGAGGCAGTAACAGTATAGGAGACCCACTGTTTAATAATGGCCCTTTAAGAATAGTAATGCCAACTGATGCCCCTATAAAAATAGGCTTTGTGACTTTAAGAGTCACTCCATCATAAATAAAACAAGATGTGACTGATGATGTGTCACACACTACATGGCCAGCTAAGGTTGTTTAATGCTTCAATGACATTTCACAGTAAATGCATTTGTATTGTTTGTGTGAACATAGACAAAGTGGTGGAGGAACATTTTTGCTTTGGGTTAATTATTTTGCCTTATATAAAAGTCATTACCGTGGAAAGGATGTTCCTTGACATATTTCCCAGGAAAATCCATTTTGGTTTTGTTTTTATATGTTTTTTGTGTGCCTGTGAAAATGGCATAAGACTTTGACAACATTGTTCACAGCTGGGCCCTGGGAGTTAGAAATGCTTCCAGGGGCATTCCCCATGATGTTCCTGTGTCATTTGAGCACTGTTTCCATCATTTTCAGATGTTTTTGACTTTAAAAGGAGCCCCGGGGGAATCGTGGCAAAAAATGCTCTGTTTTCCAATAGACTTACATTGGGCTTGTTGCTCGGGTTCAGTACCCGAGTATTCTAATTTTCTCGATCCGAATAATGAGCACTCGAGCATTTTAGTGCTCGCTCATCACTAATACTTACCTGTCCAGCGATGCGTCTTCCCGTCCCGCTGTCTCCTGGCCGCATCTGCTTCCGGGGCCACTCATTAACTGACGACAGTATTCACTGCACTCATTATTCCTCGTCATCACCGCACGAACACTGCCAGAAAAAGCCGAAGACTGCCGAGTGCAGTGAATTCTGCCAGCAGTTAATGAGTGGCCCCGGAAGCAGATGCGGCCGGGAGACAGCGGGATGGGAGGACGAGTCACTGGACAGGTAAGTATAATTATAATGGCCCTGGATCCGAACCAGAACTGGGCCCGAACTGTAACATGGGTTTCCCATGGAAACCAGTGTTCGGACCTTGTGACCGAATACTATGTGTTTGGTACGGGTCCCGAACTTTACAGTTCAGGTTCGCCCATCCCTATTTAAAATGCTAGAATAAATCCAATGTATTTTTAACTATTTTTTTATTCAAATTTTGTGTAAAGCTTACAATGCTCTCATATTAGATGTAATACATAAGTACATTCTTATTAAAGTGAAAAGACTAAGACACTACATTCCCATTCCAAAATAATCAAGATAAATCTAACCAAAAATCGCTGGTCAGTGAACACCACAGGATAAAGGAGTGGAACAAAAAGTATACTAAATAATTAACAATTTTATTGAATCAAAAACAAAGATAAAATACCATATTAGAATTTAAGAAAGTACAGAAAAAGGAAACGAGGGACATAGAACACCAAAAAATATGACATTTACTGCCTGGTAAATGGCAAAATCAAATCCAGATTAGTATTTCTTATTTTTTATTTTTTTATATATATACAATATTTGCACTTGAACATACTTTTATGTAATTTATTGCTAGCAAATTTATTGCACTGAATCACCTTATTTAATATATGTTTTTTTCTGTGGCACACAAAGATTCCTTGATGTTTGGTAGTTCAAAGTAATTTATTATGTGTTTCACACATCTTTTTGTATTTGAATACATCTTTTCTTATTTACATTGCCCCCAATACATGCACCTTGATTTGTATCCATAAACTCTGTTATTGTGCCCGCAGCATCTGTGGATGCTTTCATCGCTCAAGATGTGGTGCGCATGCGTGGGCATGGGCACGCTCATGACATATTGAGCACAGTCTCATACGCTGGTGCCACACATTCCCATCACCTGACTGTCGTGATGGATTGTGGGTATTCCACCATGACTGCGCTGGTCTGTCTTATTAATTGGAGCATCGCTCGGCCAGCGCATGCGCTGTTTGGTATTCTCGGAGGTGTGCACCCACATGACCTGCAAATCTACTTCCCATTGGCTGTAGCTTACATTTAAACCACTCACACCCTCTGCCCAGACACGCCCCCGAAGAAGCAGGGAGAAACGTGAGCGTCGGGGCAGAGGGACAGGACCCCCTATCTATGTTTGTTATGCTGCTAGGATCTAGGTAATGGCATCATGACCTTTTCCTTACTTAACATGCATTGTGCATAAACACTTAGCACTTGTGGAACTCCTATTTGGAGCCATGTTGTGTGTTCCTATTTCCTAGCAATAATTTGGGGTTTGTGCTATCTAATTGATACATTAATGTGGTATTGGGACATAATATATCTTATTTTTTGCCAAAAATTTGTTATATATGTGCTGTAACATTCCACACTGTCTGTGGATGGGGATTACTCGCTTTTCTGGTCTTGGATGTAAACATTGGCACACTTAGGGTTAAAACCACAGTCCATTTGGTTTATTTACAGCAGCCATTACAAAAAATACAGTCTCTTCCTGACCCGGACAGTACCACACGGATCCCTGTCCATTACCTGTTGGTGTTGCCCACACAGATTCCTGGAGACCTCTTAGCTTCAGAGGCATCCAGTAAACATCAAAACAGTCTCTTTCTCACCAATACTTCTCACGGCATGAACACAGTCTTCCTGACCCCGGTCATCATACCACAGACTCCTGTCTGTCACTTGCTGGCAACACAGGTTCCCAGATCCCTCTTAACCTCTGAGGTGTCCAATAAACAATTCTCACTTCTCTCTGACCCCGGTCAATGTCACTCACAGTTTTCAAGACCGTCCACTCCTCTGGCTCAGACTCGCCAGCACTGCTTCCCGTCTTTGCGACAACCAGCCTGGAAAACATGGGAGCTCTGTCCAGCCTGACAGACTCCCAACACACTCACAGCACTCTCTCTCCATGTGCCAACTCCTTCCTTACATACCTGTAACCACTCCCACAGGTGAGGTATGGATCACATGGTCTGGTCACATGGTCATGACCTCACTTCAGGTCCTCAAAACTCACAACCACAAGTGGGTGGTGTATGTGTGGCTAGCCAGTCCCACCCAGCTCTCCGACTAACCATGTAAGCCACCCTAGTAAAATAAACACAACTCTTGTAGGACTACAAGTCCCAGAACAACATTACTGGCTTACAGCACAGAGGACCTCTGCGACACATACCTGCCATTCACAACAATGCCGGGGACTGTTTTACCATCAAAATCACACCTTCATGCATATCTTGTGGAGCACATCCAACCCCCTTAGCTGCAGCATGGGTCACTACCTCACATACCTCCCCTCTGTTCAAACTTGTGGGGTTGAACACTTGTCGTAAAATGAAGCCCTTGAGACAGGGCACCCATGTCGCCTTGTCCTACAAGTTGAGGGTACCGTCTCAATCGATTTTGGGTATCATGCAACATCACCCCATTGTTAGGCCTCCCCCGCCCCAGCAGTATGTCGGCCTTGTCTTTCTGTCTGTGTCACCAGACCCTTTTTAATCAACCCACTTTCCAAGTGTGCCCCTTCACACGACCTTTCTTTCCATGGCCACTTCCTACGGTTGTTGCAGTCATGAGTCCATCGTCCAGTCGAGCCTACTGGTTGATCTGAGTCTGACCCTCTGTCCTTTCGTCCACTACAGGGTCTCCCACTTATCTTACTCAGCACTGAGCAAACAGAGGAGTCATCTCCTCTAACCCTCATTGCTTCAGACCGCGTTCTGCCAGTCCCCAGAGAAGTCTCTTGTCTCTTCATATCTCGAGCTGGAAGCAGTCCACATCTTCGTTCCAACTCCAGTAGCTGTAGCTTAATCTGCTTTCTTTCCCAGATCAGCTGCTCTACCTCTTGTAGGTACATCACTCGATATTCCAGGAGCATTCGGATGTTCCTAAGGCTTTCCACTGAGCCAACAACAACAAAGAATGGAACCATGCCATCTTCACTAGCTACCTGTACTTCACCTTCAGGTGGGATCTTCACTCTCTTCACCCCGGATCTATTCACCATCTCCTGCATCACCTTTCCAAGTCTCCCAATGACTTTCCCCACAAGATTTCTGGGTAACAGAATTATGTCTTCTACAAAGCTCAGTCGACTTTGAGCTTCCCTCGCCAGCTCCAGGCCTCGAGCTGCTTTCATATTACTCAACATGATCATCTGTTGCGTGCGGAGACATTGTAGATGCATATCCTTCAGGACAGCCACCCACTTCTCTGTGACTTCCCTATCCACCAGTATCACCAACTGGTTTGTCTCTGGGGCCCAGTTTACACTAAAGGCTTTCACTGCCTTTTTAAAGGCCTCATGTACACCCTCGCTGGCACAGGCTTCTCGCATGTATTCGGGTACCTCCATCACGCTCTTAAAGAGCGGAGCCTAATTCTCTTCCTGATTTACTTCGGACACTTCCCTCAAGATATCTGCCACGACCGGGTAACTGTCTTGTTCAGCTCTTAGCTCAAAATCTTCCTGAGATTTACATTCTTCAAGACCCCTTGCCAAGATGGGCACTGGCAGCTCCGTCTTGTTATCACTCAGGCACGGCCGCTGTAAGTCTTCGACCACCAACTTCTCTCCTGCAGAAGACCTATTACTGCTTCTCTGAGCACTTCCACGTCTTCTCTTAAGGCCTTATTCACACTTTGCCACGTTGACAGGTAACCTCTGAGCTCAGAGACTTCCTTCTCCAGCTCATCCACTCTGTGCTCAGCAGTTTGTCTCAGGGCCTTTTCTTGATCGATATAATCTTTCCTTATCTTTAATATGGCCTGTAAATCTGCCACCTTGTGCTTCGCTCAAGACAACTCTTTAGCAAAGTTCTGGAACTCTTGGGCTTGCTCTCCAAACTGGGCCTTGACTGCCGCAAACTGGGACTCCAGGTGCCGCACCCACTCCAGTTGCACGGAGTTGGCGACTTCCATATCCGAACCCTTCAACCTTTCTTGAGGCTCTGCCCAGTCATCCTCAGGTACCTCTCGACTCTTTGTACCTTCAGAGAGCTCCACACTCTCCAGCTCTTCAGCGTTTGGAAGAGTACTCACATCTTGCAGTGATGCACAAGTCACAATTTTTCCTTTATTAACATCCTCAATGGGTGCAATTTGTTCAGGCTCCTTGCGCCCTTTAGGTCTCCGATGATGGGAGGACTTTCCCTCCTTGTTGGGTCCTTCCTTACTGTACTCCCTTTCTATCTTCGAGCTACAGTCACCCTCGGAGTCTGAGTCACACCCCACAGTATGGTGAACCCTCAAGTTACTCTCTAACTTGATGTCCGTTCCAGATGTCTTATCTACGACATCATTATCGGTCATTCTGTGGTACACGTCAAGAGACATCAGGTCCGTAAGTTGGGCAGACACACCCTTTCCTCTTGTGTCACCATCTGAATGGAAGTCACTGTTTTACCATCAAAATCATGCCTCCGTGCATATCTTGTGGAGCACATACAGCACCCCGTAGCTGCAGCATGGGTCACTATCTCACAGTGCTTTAACTCTTATGCTGATAGTGTATTATTTATTTATTAAAGATCCATTTAATTAGTTTAGGAGTTGCAGCATTGAGCACAGAATTCCCCATAGCTTGCTTGATTAGGACCTTTTTTACAACTAATCTGGTTTTGATTTTGACATTTACTAGGCAGCAAATGTCATATTTTTTGGTGTCCTATGTCCCTCGTTTCCTTTTTCTGTACTTTCTTAAATTTTAATATGGTATCTTATCTTTGTCTTTGATTCAATAAAATTGTTAATTTTTTTTAATATAATTTTTGTTCTACTCCTTTATCCTGTGGTGTTCATTGACTTTTGATTAGATTTCTCATATTAGATGGCAAATACCTGGTGACAAATTCCCTTTTAACTATATACAGTACCTGCATTAAGAATTCCATTTTCCGGCTTCTTTATAGGAACAAAAAAAACAGAATTCATGCAAAAAATGTATTCGTCACATAACAGATACAATAATAAAAAGAAAACCAAGCCATACTTTTGATACAAAACATTTTCTGATTTATTGTGTACGCTACTTGTAGTGATAATCTCATGAAAGGAAATTTACTTTGTGTACTGTTGCACCATTCTCTCTCTCACCATATGCTGATTAAACTTCCACCTGCCAAGTCCACAAAGCTGTACTTTACCATTTGCTATCATCCTTGCGGAGGTCTATATGCTGTGTGGTGAATGATCATTACATTGTTTGCTTGTGGATTATGGCTGACAACTGAGGTGTATTTCACATTTGCAAAATCCAGCTTACTGTAAGAATCTGTGCACAAAACTCGTACTTACATACAGTATATTGTAGACCCTTCCTCTATTTCCACTTACCAGGTAAAACTAAACGTTGGGCAATTTAAGAGCATATTTGTCAGTGACTGACTCTTTCTGAAATAACAGAGAAAATCTAACAGCACAAGTAGATAGAATTACCCAACAGCATACAGTCCACAGTCCCCATTAGTATAACCAGTGTTGATGAAATCTGCATGTGGGAGGGACATTTGAAGCCAGGACTTCACGATCTACATTTCTAGGAGCCTGAGGAAGTAATAAAATGGTGTAGACCAAGCCACATGCTGTTCCCTGAAAATACATTCCACCAACACTTGTAATACTAATGTATGGTGTTATACACATTATTATTAACATAAGGAGCTAAAGCATTATATATGTACTGTTGGTGGTCTGACAATTTTGATGGAGAACATGATTGTGCATATTTGCTTGACAGAACCTAAAATATTGCTGGAAACGTTGCACATAGCTAAAAGGAGAATAAAAAGGCTTACAGATTTCTTTTATATGAAATTCTACAATTCCCTTTCCATTTATGAAACACGTCCATTAGCAAAGCTGGGCACCTTCATGCAGACTACTGTATAATAGCTCTAGGTAATATGTAACATAATACTCAATCCACATACTTTTGAACAAATTTTATCAAATTTGTGTAGCATTGCACAAATATTGTGCCTTAAAAGACGTAACATAGAATTGAATGTGTCCATGAGGAATATACTTGTATATTATGGTGGGCTAATACATAATATGGACCTATAGCACAAGTTATGTTCTTGGACAGTATAACTGCCCCAGCAACTAAGTCAGCTAATTAATACACACAGTGTACTGTTGATCTGTCAGCTATAAAATGGGTGCACACTGTCTCATGGCACATGCTTTTAAAATGTAGTATAGACCACCTGAGGAGATCATCCAAAGCTTATCCATGTATAGCAGGACAGGAAAATAAAATATACAGTTGCACTCATTATTGACCCTTCAGTGTAAATCTGATTTATGAGCAAAATGTACAAACTTTTTGTAATTTGCAATAACTAATGAAACAAGAATATTTATATACCTAAACACAACTAATATAACAAGTTCTCCAAATTTAACTCAAAATGACACAGTCAATGACAGTGTTCCTGAGGAATCTTAGCCAAATTTTGATGGACAACTGACACCAGTTTGCTAATAAGCTTAGGTTATCAAAAGCATGGTCCAAAAAGAGAAGACGCTCAAACAAGGAACAGGAGTACAAAAAGTTAGCACAGGCATTAAATGTTCCTTGAGAAACAGTTGAAAGCATAAAAAAAAGTTCAAATTTAAAAGAACACTGGCTATACAACCTATATGTGGCAGAATGAGGACTTTATCACCAGATTCCACCAGATTACTTAGGAGACAAGTGATCAAAAATCCTCAAGTAACTGATAAAGGCCTGCAGCAAGATTTTGTGACAATAACAGAGAGGGTCAGTCTTTCTAATAAGCCACATAAGAAATGTTGAAGGTCTCCTTGCCTAGGTACCAAAGTGTTCACCACTATTTAAATTAAAGCAGAAGAAAACTATGCTCAAAACCATACAAACTGGAACATCCAGGCATGTAGCTTGGCTCTGTTTCCTCTTTGGTCGACTTGCGTTGCTTCAACTTTTTCAACTCCTGCTTTGCTTATTTGTATTAGGGTGCAGTCAGACAGCCATGCTATCATGGTCAAGTCAGTTTCCTAACTGCAGTCTGATTCCTAACCATTAGTTTTCTTAGAAGCCACATTCTGAATAAGACATGTCTCTGAGAAGAACTTTTAGAGTACAATAATAGTTTGCAACTTACTCTTCCACAAGAACTAAATTCAACCATGGTAACTCTACATGTGTGTACATTATATAGAGTACAAGTGCTGTGAAGCACTTACAAAAACTCAAATGTAAAGGCTTGCATATACAGTACTTTTTTACCACTAAATGAACTTAAATATAAAAGAATATAATGGCATGTAAAAGTTTAGGCAACCCTGGTCAAAAATACTGCTCTTTTGAACTGTTAAGCCAATTGAAGAAGTGATCTCTAAAAGTCCTAAAGTTAAAGATGACACATTTCCTTTAGTTTTTAGGCAAAAATATATATATTTTCTTCTTCTACATTTTAAAAATTACAAAACGGAAAATTGACTGATTCAAAAGTTTGGGCACCCAGCATGGTTAGCACCTAGTAGCACACCCTTTTGCAAGTATCACAGTTTGTAAATGCTTTTTGTAGCCTGCATAGAGTCTTTCAATTCTTGCTTGAGGGATTTTCAGCCATTCTTCCTTGGAAAATGTTTCCAGTTTTGATATTCCTGGGTCGTCTTGCATGCACTGCTATTTTGAGGTCTAGCCATGGATTTTCAATGATGTTTAGGTCAGGAGACTATGGTGGCCATGGAAAAAAAACCTACTTCAGCTTGCATTTATTGATATAGTCTATTGTGGATTTTGACGTGTGTTTGGGATCATTATTCATTTATAGAAGCCATCTTCTGTTTAACTTCAACTTTTTTACAGATGGTGTTATATTTGAATTGAGAATATGTGAAAATTTAATTGGATCCATTTTTCGCTCTACTTGTGAAATGTTCCCAGGGCCATTGGCTGCAACAAAACCCAATTGATCCACACTCTTGCTTAATGGTTGGCAAGATGTTCTTTTCCTGAAATTTTGTGCCCTTTTTTCTCCACACATACGTTTGATTACTGTGGCCAAAGAGCTGAATTTTATGAATTGGAAGTAGGAGAGGTTTTCTTCTTATGACTCTTTCATGAAAGGCATATTTGTTCAGGTGTCTCTGATCAGTAGAACAATGTACCAGAACTCCAGAGTCTGATTAATTTTTCTATAGGTCTTTTACAGTCAAGCAAGGGTTCTGATTTGCCTCTCTAGCAATCCTATGAGCAGCTCTCACAGAAATTTTACTTGGTCTTCCAGTACTTATCTTGACTTCCACTGATAGTGAACAAGACATAACCCTAATAGGCTAGATAAGGTCTGAACCCTTGGTCAAAGTTATCTGAAAACAGAAATCTCCAAAAATGCCCAACACTTTTGCATTGGCCCATTATTCTTTTTGTAATTTTTAAAATTAAAAAAATTACAATATATTTTTTTTGCCTAAAATACAAAGGAAATGTGTCATCTTTAAACTTAAGCCTTTTAGAGATCATTTCAGCTTTAACTTTCTTAACTGTTTACAAGAACAGTAATTTTGACCAGGGGTGTCCAAACTTTTACATGCCACTGTATATAATTGTGACCTTTGCAGAAGTAAAATCGAAATATATCACAAGGTTATATTATATGAATATATTATATCTAAAAAAATGTTTTTCTGTAAACTAACTGAAAGTTCCCATTATTGTTGAATCTATTAAACACAGCACCTTACTTTTATATTTGTGAACGACATCTTTTTAAAACCATTGCTACACTTCCGTCATATTTTTTCTTAACTAGACAAAATGTTATGCAGGATACATGGTGTATTATGCCCCATTTGTTAGATAATGACTTTGGAAATCTATTAAATTTGTCTTAAATTGGTGAGAAAAAAATGTCAAGTAGTAAAAATGATACAAGTCTAGTGCTCTAATTTATTGGAATTATGTGCATCGCTAAATGAGAATACAACATTACATTTTAAAGGTCAAACTTTGTATAAAATATAGGCAAGCTTTTTAAATGAGCAAGGAGTCTCTATGGTAAGATAGGTGTGCAAGCAGCAATGTTTATTAGTCACTTACAATTTCAAAGTCCACATTGTGGCTATTTATTGATACAGCAGAGCTAGTACTTGTAAATTTGTTTTTTATAAAAACATGTGAAGCTGAATTTTGTCATTTATATTCACATTTTAATCTCAGCCTTAAAAATGTTACTTTGAAAAATAATATGCAACATATTGCAAAATTAATGCAGTATATGATTGTTCATTAATATTATCAACAATGTACATTACATAGTTTTTGCTACCAATTTTAAATTGGTCCCATTTGGATTTACAATTGCTGTGCCATTATTTTCATTCCTAGCAGAATTTAAGAGCTTGAAAAGTTAGAATTCTGAACTCCAGCTGGGTAGCGTGAATTGCTGCTAGGCCATCAGACTAACTCAAAAGTAGATTTAATTGGCTAAAATATATAAATTATGCATGAATTACTTCCTATGTTAGGGGTCTAGAGATTTCTCGGTGCAAAATAGTCACACAATACCCAAAACTGTGCTGCGAATGTCCTGCAGCCATCATAATTTTAGACAATAAGCAACATGAAGAACGTTGTGGTATATGCTGTTCAGTGGTACTCTAACACATTAACTTGTAATAATGCTCACTGTTTTCTGCTAAATATTTATAAACTAGAAATTAAATTAGTCGTCGCTATAAATGGTTAATTTTTATTACATCTTTACAAGTGCATAAGCCAGGCAGTAACATTTACAAGCACATTACCAATAAGTTTTGACTTTGACATGAAATAGAAATTACTCTTATATAGTGGTTTGTTTGAAGATTTTTTATCTACTGGGAGATTACATCACTTAATTGGGCATCCACGCATAAATCAAAGCTGCTTTCTCTGCATTGAAACACAACTATGTGTATAGTATAGCATAGTAGAGAAAGGAGTAGACATGTAATTCTGTGCCATCAGATGTCAAATTTAAAACAAAAAAGACACCAGATTTGACAGTACAAAATTCATGCATTATTAAATAGATCTCTTAGACTTGATGAGGTGTGTGTATCCATCATTCATACATCAAACTCGTTAAGTTGATTTCATAATATAATGCAGTTTGTATTATAAAATCTGGTGTCAGATCTGCTTTAAAGCTCCTTGGTCACAATGAAGAATTTGTCATTACAGGGTCTGAGCTACAATACATTATGTCACAATGATCAGGTCAACCAAAGTCTTATTTTGTGGAGGAATACACATAAAGAGGTTCTACAGATATAGAATGTTTTAACCAACACACATGTAATATATCACAATCAGCAAAATCCATTGCATTTGTCTAATTGGGTGTTGAGCTACACTTTTCTGCACCTGGATATCTTTCTGCATCGTGTTATCTTGTCATTTTGTGCAAGGATACATCTGTATATCTGGATCATGCATTTCATTAACAACATATTATTTCTAGTCTTCTGTATATCTGGATCATGCATTTCATTAGCAAGATATTATTTCTAATCTTGTATTTGAATCTTAATTATAAAGTATCTGTTATCGATAGCTCTTGTTTTAGTGCAAAAACTGAAGTCACTTTATTTATGAAGAGGATGTAATGTCCTTTATTTTTTCCTTCATTTTAATGGGCCAACTAAGAAAGCATTCCAGCTGTGATGTCTTGTCACTGCAAAATGCTGTGATAGTCATTCTTTTTACATTTAAATACTGTTTTAAATAAATCTAAATAAACCACTAAAATTGTTACTTATGAAGTCTCTAGTAGGAAGGAAGGCAGATGCTGAAACTCTCTGCATATGTCTCAATAAGAATGAACTAGAAGTGCAACTAACAATGAGTTATGTAACTAACATTGATTTAAAGGTCTGAATAAATAGAGCACCTAGATCTTCTCATTTCACAATGGTAGTATTTTTTTAGCTGGGGATCTTTGCACAAAATTTGCCAATGTTTCGTTATAATATAATTAATGGCTTAATGTTCATTATTACATGTAGTAATAATTTTAAAGGTGTTGTTCTCATTCAATTAAAATTATCCACTAACTGCAGATTGCTATAAAAAATATACTTTCTAAATCAATTTCTCCCAGTTTTAGGATTTTTGCTTGTTACCATACAATAAGAACAGGATCCACTGATACATAGTACAAAACTCAAAACTCCATATACCTAATTAATTGGAGAATAATTCATTGGTACTGACACTCCAAACAATCATTAGTCCTACACAGAAGACTCGGAGTTAATGTCCAAAACCAGATGTAAAAATATATCAAATTTTATTCATAATCAAAAAATATTTATACAAAAAATCACATTACAGAGTAATGAGCAGACGAAAACAAGACATACAATTGAGGCGACTCATGTATGGAGGACATCAACCAACTGTTAATAGTAACAGGCTGGACAGGCAAAGCACAACTTAGTTGACTATATGATTTGCTAATAGGGCATATATAAAGTGCATAGTGCCAAACACAGACGAGAAGTGTGACCGAAAATGCCCTAATAATACCAGGGCATAAGGTAAAGAATTGTCTAAAACGTACAGCTAACACTGAGTACAATAGTGATATCTCTAGAAATGCTAAGCATGTCCACAAATACCTGCCAGTGTGAAAACATCACAAAACATTACCAGACCCCAATCAGAGGGTAATAAAACTTTCACACTCCTTATCTATGAACTGTTCCAATATTTATGTTCATCCCTCTGCCATAATGACTATTCTGCTTCACGTCACTTGTCTTATCTATTGCATTTTTTCTGTGCTGTTTTGTGTATAAATATGTGATTCTTCAGATTTTGTATTAGTCTTTGCCTGATGAAGAGACCTGAGTAGTCTCGAAAGCTTGCAATTTGTTACCATCTTTTCAGTTAGCCATTAAAAGGTATCAACCACTGAGGACTCTCAAGTCTAAATATTTTTCTATCTACTGGCTAACACGGTACAAAGATATACATCTTTACTGTATCAGATGTGTCCAAACATTAGTATTTTTTTCCTTTGTAGGAATCGTCACCTGCTGAAAAAAAAATAGTAAATACCCTATAAAAATCCCTGAGCTCCCTTAGTTCTGCTCATTTTTTTGTTTTGTGCTGCATCACTTCTTTGCTGATATATTCACATTTGTTGAAATGCAAAGTGTGAAATCTCTGCTTTGCAGTCCAACTGTGCATTTCTTCATATTGTTCTCTGGGGATGTGCACTTTCATCTCTCATTCCTAGATGCTGCCAATCACAGCTCAGAAGCATCTGAGACAGCTAGATCAGCTATTGAGCTGTGATTGGCAGCACCTGAGATAGGGGTGAAAGTACACATCCCCAGAGAAGACTCTGAAGTAGTTCCCAGTTGGACTGCAAGCAGAGATTTCATATACTGCACTCCAAAAGCAAAAAATTAAAATATATCTATAGAATGACGTAGCGCAAAACTAAGTGATCACTTGAGAGGGTTTTATATCCTGCATGGGTTTCATTTTATCTTAGGTTATGAGTAAGGAATATCACTTTTAAATGCATCAACCTAGACCATAATTCTCTCAGGGAATTTTTCCTGTGATGATTTTGCCAATTTTCCAATGATTGTTACCTTCTTTAATACTTGTTTTTAAATGATGAAATGAAAACATTTTCACTGTACATTAAAACTAGAATTCCCTTATTTAAAAACAACATAGCTTTCCTACTTGTACTATGCAGTATTCAGTGTATTGTTTTCAGATTATTGCTGTTGCAGTTTTGCCCAATGCTTTACCTTATATAAGGATGTGTAATAATGACATCTTACTTCAAAACATTATTGATCCATCAATACCTTTTCTAATTTTGCTTTTTAGAACTGTAAGTTGGTGTTTCTTTGAAAACAAGATACAAAAAAGACACCTTCAAGTACAAAAAACCATAACTATAAATATTTAATGAGTTATTAAAGATTGTCGAGGTTTAATTGGCCAATTAATGTTAAGGCAAACGAAATAAAAGCATCTGTAGGTGAGTCAGTTTTATCTTCAAGAGATGTTGTTCCACACAGCATATAATATGGAATTATTAATATAGATGTTCAAAGACAATTTTGCACATGGTCATGATTAGTTTGCAGCAAATTTAGTAGATGCTCTTTTTAGTCAGCACGATTCTAGTTGACTTCTCCCTGGATATTTATTGTTAAAGATGAAATAAAAAATTTAAAAAGTCCATTACTCAAACTTTAAATACTTCTAGACTCATAACTTTTTAAAATTATGTTATTGCTTTTCCTAGAATTAGTATGCAGTACTATAAATGGTAGCTTTTATATTTAGATCTGCTTTAAAGTGAATCTGTCACAACATTTAACCTATCTAAACTATTGATATGGGAATACAGGTTATAGAATGATGAAAATAGTCCTACCTGTATGTCTCATTTCAGATGTGTTGTTGTTGACAAATCATCTTTTATCACTTTATATAAATGACCTCTTTTGGGCTCTAGGGAGGTCGCTGCCTGAAAGATAACTCTGCGTCCAGAGCTTGTTTTACATGAAGAGGAGTTACCACTGAGACAAGTAACTAACACGGATCAGGAAAAATGAAATTTGTCTTCTTGCAAATACGTTTTGCTTTTCTCCTCAGCTCTGCTGTACTGCAACAATATTGCAGCTGTCTGCCTGTGAGATGGAAGCTGAGGCTGAGATGAGCCTGAAGATGTGTCAGGTATAATCACACACAGCTCTGCAGTGTGATCAGGATAGCAGAGAGCGGCCATTACACAACACACTGGTAACCATTATACATCACACTAGTAACACAGGTATCCATTACACATCGCACTGGTAGCCATTACACATCATACTGGTAATACTGGTAACCAGTGTCAGACTGAAGAACATTGGGCCCACCAAAGGATTTGATTCTGAGGGCCCACCTTTCTCTCCCACTCAAGAACCCCAGCAGCTGCAAGGTTTGCACTATGAACTCAAGAAGAAGCTAGGGCCCACCGGAGGATTCTCCGGTTCTCTGGTGGGCCAGTCCAACCCTGCTGGTAACCATTACATATTACACTAGTAACTCCCGTTCTATATAAAACAAGCTCTGGAGGCTAAGTTATCTTCCAGGCACCATCCGCCCGAGAACCTGGAAGAGGTCATTTATATAAAGTGATTAACACCTTCGCGACATGCGCCTTACTAGTAATACTCTGCAGGAGGTCCGTTTGTGCAGGTGTTAGCTGTATGTGACAACTGACACTCCACGAGCACTGATCAAGGGCATTTTTCCCCTCTAATGCCACTGTGAGTAGTGACAGCGACATAGCGAAGCATCGTGCAGGGAGGGGCTCCCTGCAAGTACCCACCAGAATAACGTGATGCGATCATGTTGTTCTGATGGTCCTCATGGAGACCCCCAAGACCAAGATTGCGCAGGGGTCCTGAAGGGTCCTGAAGTGAAGGTGGCTTGTGAGCACCTGCTGAGAGCAGGCGCCCGCATGCCTCCTCCTTTCCTGATCTGATATTATATTGTGATGTCCCACACTGGGAAAATATAAAAGGTAAAAAAAAATTAAATAAATTAATTAATTTTCCCAATAAATACATTTATTTATGTGAATAAAAAACAATAAAAGTACACATATTTGGCATCGCCGCATCTGTAATGACCCTCCCTATAAAACTGTCCCACTAGTAAATCCATTCAGTGAACACCATAAAAAAATAAATAAAAAACGAGGTAAAAAGCAAGGCTTTATCATCATAGCACCTAACAAAAAGTGCAATAAAATGTGATAAAAAAGACAGATGTAAATAAAAATGGTACCACTGAAAACATCATCTTGTCCTGCAGAAAGCAAGCCACAATACAGCTCCATCAGCAGAAAAATAAAAATTTTATGGCTCTCAGAATAAAGCGTTACAAAAATAATTACTTTTCTAAAAAATAGTTTTAGTTTTTAATGTGTAAAAGCGCCAAAACATAAAAAAAAAAAATGAGGTATCACTGTAATCATACTAACCCTTAGAATAAAGCTGCCTTACCACACGCGGAGGGTATAATAAAAAAAGCAATTCCTGAAATGCTGATTTTTGTTCATTCTGTGTCACAAAAATCGGAATAGAAAGCGAGCGAAAAATGTCATGTGCCCAAAAATGGTACCAATAAAAACGTCAGCTTGTCCGGCAAAAAACAAGCCCTCATATGACTCTGTCAGACAAAATATGAAAAAATTATAGCTCTCAAAATAAGGTAATGCAAAAAGTAGTTTTCGCAATAAAAAGCGTCTTTTAGTATGTGACAGCAGCCAAACATAAAAACCCGATATAAATCAGGTATCGCTGTAATCGCACCGACCCGAAGAATAAAGTCGCCTAATCACTTATACTGCATAAGGAACAGCATTAAAAATCAATAAAACCAATTGTTCACATGCTGCTTATTTTTTCATTCTGCCAACCAAAGATCGCAGTAAGGCTCGGCGCACATTTATCCTGCGCTCTGTGCTGAGTGCTTACACCTGGGTTTCCATGTAAAACTCTAAAATATGTGATTCAGACAGAACCTCTGGCTGAATATTCCCTGTAATGAGGCAGATGGAGGCACTGTGGATGCCATAGCACCTGTTATCTGGGGGTGTGCGTTGGATACAGTTTTGTGGACTTCTGAAGAGATGGAAACTGAGAAAAAAAGGCCAGACGGAGTCCAGAGTAACTCTGCTACCGCACTATAGTGAATGGATCCATCGGGGGTTTCATCTGAATCATGTCATTCAAAGATTAAGATGGAAACCCCAAAGTGGTCAGCGCAGAGCGCCGGATAACTGTGATCCCAAATGTTAAGTAAAATGTTCCCAATAAAAGCTTCCACTCATTCCACAAAAAAAAGCAAATCTCCTCTCTGATCTTTCATCTGTTAACGGAAATATAGGGGCTTTCACGTTACTGGTAGCACAAAGGCTCTTGAAAAGCAAAATGGCTCCTCACCCGCCAAAAGAAATTCAGCAAATTCTCCACATCCAAATGCAGTCCTCCTTTCTGAGCCCCAGTGTGCCTAAACAACATTTAGCGCCCACATGTTTGGCATTTCTGTAGTGATGAGAGCCAGCCAAATTTATAGGTGCATGTCTCCAGAAGCATGGACTGGGCAGAATGTACTGGTCACTACGGTGTACTGGTCACTACAATGGCAGTTTGCAATTTTTACTCAGCAACATCCACTGCTGCCTGTTTCTGGAAAACACCCATGGAGTCAAAATCATCACTACATCTGTAGATAAATTCTCAATAGGTTATAATTTCCAAAATGAGGTCACATGAGGGGAGATTTTGCCTTCCTAGCACTTAGGGGCTCTTTATATGGAGTCCACAAGTCTAGGAAAATCTGGGCTCCAGGAGGCAAATACTGCTCTGTCCCTCCCGAGTCACTCGGTATGTCAAAGTAGTACTGTACAGCCACATATGGGGCATTTCTACATTCAGCATTGTGGGACAAATTCTGATGCCACTTGTACCCATTTTCCAGGGTAAAAATGTAAAACTTGGGGCTAACACACAATCTTGGTGGTAAAATTGTAAATTAATTTTTCATCACTGCCCAATGGTTTAAAAGTTTGTGACACACCTGTGGTGTCAATATAATCACTGCACACCTAGATGAATTGATTTAGAGGTTTAATTGGTAAAATGGGGTCACTTATGGGGGATTCTGTTGTTCTGGCACTTCAGGGGTTCTGTCAATATAACATGGCTCCCTCAAACAACTGCAGCAAAGTCAGCACTGTAATATGGCGCTACTTCCCTTCTGAGCTTTGAACTGTGCTTCAAAAGAAGTTTTCAAAACATATGGGGTATAGGTGAGCTCAGAAGAAATTGAACAGCAAACTTTAGAGTCCAATTTCTTCTTTTACCCTTATGTAAATGCAAAATTTGAAGGTAAAAAAAATTATTTGGGAAAAATGTGATTTTTTTTATTTCCACAGCTCTACGTTAGAAACTTCTGTGAAGCACCTGTGGGTTCAAGGTGCTCAATACACATCTAGATAAGTTGTCTAAGGGGTCTAGTTTCCAAGATGGTGTCACATGTTGGGGGTTTCCACTGTTTAGGCACATCAGGGGCTCTCCAAACGCGACATGGCAACCGCTAATTATTCTAATATATTTTACATTCAAAAAGTAAAATGGCGCTACTACCCTGCAATGTGCCCAAACAGTAGATTTCCCCCACATATGGCACATTGGCATGCTCAGGAAAAATTGCACATCAAAATGTATTCCTGATACCCTTGCGAAATAGAAAAAATTAGGTGAAAAGGAAAATTTTTGTGAAAGAAAAGTAATTGTTTATTTCTTCCTTCCACATTCCAAAAAATCCTGTGAAGCACCTGAAGGATTAATAGACTTCTTGAATGTAGTTTTGAGTAGCTTGAGGGGTGCAGTTTTTAGAATGGTGTCATTTTTTGGTATGTTCTGTCATATAGGCCCATCATAGTCACTTCAAGTGTCAGATAGTCCCTAAAAAATGGTTTTGCAAATTTTATTGGAAATGTAAGAAATCACTCGTCAACTTTTAACCCTTATAACTTCCTAACAAAAAAAATTATATTTCAAAAATTGTGCTGATGTAAAGTACATATGTGGGAAATGTTATTTACTAAATATTTTGTGTGATATAACTCTGATTTAAGGGCATAAAAATTAAGTTTGAAAATTGTGAAAATTTCAAAAATTTTTCCAAATTTCCATTTTTTTCACAAATAAATGCAAGTTATATAGAAGAAATTTTACCACTATCATAAAGTACAATATGTCATGAGAAAACATTCTCAGAATTACCAGGATTCGTTGAAGCGTTCCAGAGTTATGAACTCATAAATTGACACTTGTCAGAATTGTAAAAATAGGCATAGTCATCAAGGTGAAAACAGGCTTTGTCTCAAAGGGGTTAAAGAGGATTTCTCAGCAACAACACATCTGATATAATACATGCAGGTAGGACTGTTTTTAGCATTCTGTAGCATGTACGTTCCTATTAATAGTTTAGATAGGTCAAATGTGGTGACAGATTCCCTTTAAAAAGAATCCCTATTTTTCGGGATGCCCAGTTTGATTGTACATTATGTAGGCAACGCTTTGATGTGAAAAAGCATTTAATATTTTGTCCTTTGTAGTTATTTTGAGCATCTTTAACTTTTTTAAGGCAGAAATGTACTAAAATTACTTTTGAAAACAAAAGTAAGGAAAGAGATTTCCTTTTCAGGGCATGCTTTTGAAGGTGCCTTTTTTCACTCCTTATTTAGATTTTTCAATACAAGAACAAAGAAACAAAATAAAGAGATAATATAGTTACAGTCACATTAGCTATAATAGGATTATTTTTAACAGATATTAAAGTATTTTCTTTTGAAGAAAGTAGGGCAGAGTCCATCTTGGTTGATTCTTGATAGAGAAACAATGTTCCCATATTTCAGAATATGGGTTAAATTTGTAAGCAGTTTGCCATAATTCCTCATATTTTCTCAAGACGTTTATCTCTTCTAACCATTGTGGAATTGAAGATAAATCCTCATGTTTCCAATGTCTTGCTATCAAGACCTTGGCTGCACTTAATAAAAAGGATATAAATACTGATTTGTTTAGTAATTTGAAAATCTCATCCAGATTTTTGAAGACATCTTAAAATATATTGGCGTGTAACTAACTAGCCATAAATAGATTGACCTTATAAAGTTTCTACTGTTTTATTCAGAATTGTAATTATATGACACCGGGGCAGAGGTAACTATTGACTAGTGGTGCAACATATTGGTATAGAATGATTTATTGTACATGTCTGGTAAATTGACCTTGCAGTGTGGTGACATTTAAACATTCGAAATATTAGCATTAAAAGACATCTAACACTTTCTAAAATAAACTAATTAATGAAAAGTAAATCATTTTAAAAAGCCTTTATTGGATAATGATGAAGCTAAAGTACTATAAATGTGCAAAGTAAAACCATCCTTAAAAGGGTTGTCCACTACCACAACCGCTTCTTAAACTAAATATTCAGCCCTGATAAAATAATAAAGCCTTTACTCACCTCCCGTGCCGGCTCCATTCCAGCAGTGTCGGCACTTGTGGTCCCGGGGCTGTGATACGGGGTAGTGGCAAGTGATGCACAGCACCCCATCAGCACATGGCATCACTGTCTCTGCCTTCAGACAAACTGAATATGAAGAGGAAGTATGGGCTGCAGCTCATCCCTGACTTCCTCTTCATGTTCAGTTAGTCTGAAGGTGGAGACTCTGACTCCAGCGATGATTGGGTACCGGTGTTATGTGTCACAACATCGCATCACAGCCCCGGGGAAAGAGAGTGCAGACACCATGTGAACAGCGCCAACACATGAGGTGAGTACAGGCTTTTTTATTTTATCAAGGCAGAACAATTAGTTTAAGATGGAGTTGTCCTAGTAGTGGACAACCCTTTTAAAGGAGGTTTTTAGTCTAAAAAAAATCTGCTGTCAATCTATGTGATTGCACACTGCCAAATCATTAGAGTGTGCAATGAGCACACTGTCATAATTCCTATGTATTCCGCATGTGAGAGTGCATTCCGTGTGCTGTTGAATTTTTATGTTTATGTAATAATAAAATCTTAATAAAACTTATTGTAAATAAAAAAATATGAAATTATAATGATATAATCTGACACATAGACCAAACAATGATGAAAATGTGATCCAAAATGCTGATGAAAATGATTTCTCTTTTTCTGTACAAGAAAAGTGTCTGATGATTGGCGGGAATAATTTAAGAATTTAATTTTGTTTTCTTCATTAAAAATAGAAATTTATAGTTACTAAAGGTGGCTCAACATGCAACTGAATTATAGGTGTACTTATTTTTTATCATTTGATTTCTAAAGCCTGGTTTGTGTTTTGGATAAGAAATAAGTCCACATTAAAAAACTGCTGTGTTCTTATGTAGTCACCAGAAGTCATTTCATTGTTTATAGAACCCGAGGAACCTGCAATTGTTATTTAGACCTTAGTTAAAAAAACAATCAAACAATGGAATTTAACACCTTAGTGACAGAGCCATTTTGCAGCTTAATGACTGGGCCAATTTTTACAATTCTGACCACTGTCAATTTATGAGGTTATAACTCTGGAACGCTTTAACAAATCCAGCTGATTCTGAGATTGTTTTTTTGTGAAATATTGTACTTCACGTTAGTGGTAAAAAATTTTTTAAATGACTTGCTTTTATTTATGGAAAAAAACGGAAATATGGCAAAAAATTTGAAAATTTAGCAATTTTCAAACTTTCAATTTTTATGCCCTGAAATCACAAAGATATGTCACACAAATTCCTTAATAAATAACATTTCCCACATGTCTACTTTACATCAGCACAATTTTGGGAACAAAGTTTTTTTTGTTACGAAGTTATAAGGGTTAAAATTTGACCAGCGATTTCTCATTTTTACAACACCATTTTTTTTTAGGGACCACATCACATTTGATGTCACTTTGAGGGGTCTATATGATAAAAAAAATACCCAAAAGAGACACCATTCTAAAAACTGCACCCCTCAAGGTGCTCAAAACCACATTCAAGAAGTTTATTAACCCTTTACGTGCTTCACAGGAACTGAAGCAATGTGGAAGGAAAAAATTAACATTTAACTTTTTTTTTGCTAAATCTTTACTTCGGAACCAATTTTTTTTATTTTCACAAGGTTAAAAGAAAAAATGAACCACAAAATTTGTTGTGCAATTTCTCCTGAATACGCCGATACCCCATTTGTGAGGTTAAACCACTTTTTGGGCGCACGGCAGAGGTCTCAAGGGAAGGAGCGCCGTTTGACTTTTTCAACACAGAATTGGCTGGACGCCATGTCGCGTTTAGAGAGCCCCTGATGTGCCTAAACAGTGGAAACCCCCAACAAGTGACCCCATTTTGGAAACTAGACCCCTTAAGGAACTTATATAGATGTGTGGTGAGCACTTTGAACCTCCAAGTGCTTCACAGAAGTTTATAACGTAGAGCCGTGAAAATAAAAATTCATATTTTTTCCACAAAAACGATCTTTTCACCCCAATTTTTATTTTCCCAAGGGTAACAAGTCATCAAAAGTTATTGTGCAATTTGTCCTGAGCATGCTGATTCACAATATGTGGGTGTAAACCACTGTTTGGGTGCATGGCAGAGCTTGGAAGGGAAGGAGCGCCGTTTGACTTTTTCAACGTGGAATTGGCTGGATGCTATGTCGCGTTTGTAGAGGCCCTGATGTGTCTAAACAGTGGAAACCCCCAAGAAGTGACCCTATTTTGGAAACTAGACCCCCTAAGGAACTTATCTAGATGTGTGGTGAGCACTTTGAACCCCCAAGTGCTTCACAGAAGTTTATAATGCCTAGGTGTAAAAATAAAAAATCATATTTTTTCCACAAACCTGATCGTTTAGTCCCCAATTTTTTATTTACCCAAGGGTAACATGAGAAATTAGACCACAAAAGTTGTTGTCCAATTTTTCCTGAGTACGCTGATACCCCATATGTGGGGTGGAACCACTGTTTGGGCGCATGGGAGAGCTTGGAAGGGAAGGAGCGCCATTTTGTAATGCAGACTTTGATAGAATGTTCTGCGGGCGTAATGTTGTGTTTGCAGAGCCCTTGATGTACCTAAACAGTAGAAACCCCCTGCAAGTGACACGGTTTTGGAAACTAGACCCCCCAAGGAGCTTATCTAGATGTGTGGTGAGCACTTTGAACCCCAAAGTGCTTCACAGAAATTTATAAACGCAGAGGCGTGAAAATAAAAAATCATTTTTTTCCTCAAAAATGATTTTCTTAGCCAGCTATTTTTTATTTTCCCAAGAGTAACAGGAGAAATTAGAACCCCAAAATTGGTGTGCAAATTGTCCTGAATACGCTAATACCCCATATGTTGGGGTAAACCACTGTTTGGGCGCACGGCAGGGCTCAAAAGGGAGGGAGCGCCATTTGACTTTTTGAACGCCACGTCGTGTTTGGAGACCCCCTGATGTGCCTAAATAGTGGAAACCCCTAAATTCTAGCTCCAACCCTAACCCCAACACTCCCCTAACCCTAATCCCAACCCTAATTCAAACCCTAATTGTAACCCTAACCCTAATTGTAACATTAACCTATTTGTAACCCTAACCCTAATTATAACCCTAACCCTAAGGCTAGGTTCATTTTGCGTTTTACCAGCCAGTTCAACACATAGCGTTGACGGGCTGGTAATGGTATAGCATAATGCGATCGCGTTATGCTATACCCACTAGCGCAGAGGAATCATCATCTGCTCTAGCGGTGACGGAGCCCAGACGCTGCAGGCCACGTCTGAGGCTCCGTCACTGAATGACGGCACGTCGTGAACGCATGCCGTAAAGCAATGTGCCCTCAAATGGGGGTAAATGGCAGCGTTAACGGACTGCGTTACACCGAGTCATACCATACTGCCATAACGCAGTATGAACCCAGCCTAACCCTAACCCTAACTCAAATTATAACCCTAAGCCTAACCCTAGCCCTAACCCTAACCCTTATGGAAAAATGAAAATAAATACAATTTCTATATTTTATTATATGTCCCTAACTAAGGGGGTGATAAAGGGGGGGTTTATGTACTGTTTTTTTTTCATTTTGATCACTGTGATAGTTTATCACAGTGATCAAAATGTACTTTTGGAGAATGAATGAGTTCAGTTTTTGAATCTGCCGCCCGGCATTAAATGGCACATCATTATTTTTTTGTTGTTGCGATCTCCGTTATAGAATTAATAACGGCGATCGCAATACCGGGGTCGGTAAAAACCGACCCGGATCATGTTCTCTGGGGTCTTGGCTACCCCCGGCAGCCGAGACCCCAGAGAAAATTGCCCAAGCCCCCCCAGCAAATCGCGGCGGGCGCACTGAGCATGCGCCCGCCATTTTCTCGCCATCAAAGATGGCGGCGCCCACCGGAAGAGACAGGAGGGCCCTGGGGCCACAAGGGGAGGATCGGGGGCCACAAAGGGGGGATCGAGGACCCTTTTTCTCTCTCCTCTGATGTCCGATCACATTAGAGGAGAGAGAAATTAAATGGCACATTATTATTTTTTTTGTTGCGATCGCCGTTATAGGGTTAATAACGGCGATCGCAACACCGGGGTCGGTAAAAACCGACCCAATTCATGTTCTCTGGGGTCTCGGCTACCCCTGGCAGCCGAGACCCCGGAGAAAATCCGACTGTGGGGGGCGCTATAGGCTTTTTCCACAGCGCCGTTAATTAACGGCGCTGTGGTTTAAGTACCCTTAATGACCGCCGTGAAAAGGCGTATCGGCTGTAGTTAAGGGGTTAAGGAGGGTGTATAGTATTTTTCCCATGAGTGTATTTATCTCATTTTCATTTACAAATGCTTTTTTATTAAACTTTAACAGAACAAGCCATAGAAAATGACATAAATTTTCAGAACAAAATCATAGGAATTTTCAGAGAATAAAAAATCACTTTTACTAAAAATGCTAGTTATGAACTCGCTAATCCCTTGCTGCCACAGAATGGATACCTCAACACATATGTTTACATGCCTACATAATGACCTCAATGTCAGAAGTCTAGCCGACCGCTACTGTTGTACTGATGTCATTACTAGTGATGTATGACACATCACGCAGACACATAACAATATAATACAGATATGTATTACAGCAATGTGGTTGGGTGACCCAACAGCATCAACAAAAAGACATTGAGGAATTCTAAAACTAAAGTATATAGAGAAGAATGTTAGTTTAGCATTATGGGATGAACGTTTTATTCTGTGCATAAAATCATGCTAATATATTTTTTATCACCAATAAATTTTGCTAGTTTTATTGATAAGCATTGTAAAGGGTCGCTTTATGTTTGTTCATCAATATCCACAACATATATGAATTAGAGATGAACAAATTCACTGTGCATTTTCCAAAAAAATGTTTTGTTTTGTTTTTTATAATCTAACTGATCTTCACATTGACTTGTGCAAATTGGGTAAATTGTGCCAGTTGTCTATCATTTTGCAGAATTAAAAATGGCTAGAAAAAGGATAAAAAATCATCCACTTAACACACTTTTGCCATTCAACTACTTGCACCGCTGCTACCGGACCTCCAAACAGATGCTCTGCTTTCTGACTTGTAAGTTCGTTCAAGGCCTCCAGTTATTTATGGCTCGGTCTTCTTTTCAATGGACACCATACCACCTGTTAGGGTCTGTGGAACGCACCAAATATAAGATGTGGATAGGTGCGTTCGCAGCCCGGGGTCCACCGTGCAGGCGGAGCCTGCTGCTAGTAAAATGGCGTAAGAAGCAAACTCTATTATCCCGCAGAGTCGCCAACATAAACGCCGTAACGCGCTGTGGCAATAAGTGCGAACTCTGTTACTCCACAGAGCCACTAGAAGGAGAGCCGCAGCGCTATATGGCGATGTGTGCAAACTCACTAAACACAACTGAGTCGCAAAGAAAACACGCTAGGGCGCTGTCTAGCGTTGAAAGCGAACCCTGTTACGTCACAGGGCCGCTGAGAAAAAGTGCTGTGTCCTGTCAGGCTCTCAGGTACACAGTTAAGTGCTAAGCGTACATAAAGCGTGATCATGTGCTAATGTCCTCGCGGGAGTCACCCGCAATCTATGGCATCTGAACGCCAGACCCTGAATACGGCAATCAAAACTCCTCACCGGTTATGCCGGTAATCTAGGGCATCTAGGACGCCGACCCTGACCAGCTAGCACACCAAACTCCTCACCGATTAAGTCGGTATTCTAGTGGCTTATTTCAGCCGGGTCCCTAACCACACACACACATGACCACACTGGCGCATAGCATACAATGGTTGATATTAGCGCATGGCGGCCCAGCCATGCTACCCTTTTATAGTAACAGCTACAGGACCTGCCAGAAACAAGGACCAATGAAACTTGTTCCAGAACAACAGTAGGCACAGGACCTTCCTGGCAGACCAATAGGAGCTGCTGCAGTACCTGAGCATGTGACCCCTGATCTCCAATGAGAGATCTCACTCTGGGCATGCTCAGAAGGGAAAACGCAGGACTTTGTCCCAAAGACGTCTGCTCCAGCACTGGCTATAATAGCAGATCCAGGAAAGGCAGCAGCAAGTCACTGCGCAGTACTGGAGTGGGCAAGATGCTTGGACCGACGTCTCTGCAGAGCAGGCTCCACTGCGGCCGGAGATGAATGGGAGACCGCAGCGGGGCTGGTTCGAGACTCCCCTTGTGCAGCAGCGGGAACTCGAACCCTAACAACCACCACGAGGAGTGCCAAACATGTCAATGATTAGCGTCACACTCCATATACCATATGCAGTGTTACACATATCTTTAACATCAAAGATGTACATCACGACAAGTGATGAGCAAACACTAAAATGCTCGGGTGCTTGTTGCTCTGGTCAAGCTAATTGGAATGCTCAGGTGCTCAACCCGAGCAACGAGCCCAAAGTAAATCTATGGGAAAACCGAGCATTATTGCAGCGACCCCTTTGGGGGTAATTCTTGGGTCTAAAAACTCTGAAATTAATGGAAACAGTGGTCAAATGACATGGGAACATCATGGGGAACACCCCTGGAAGCATTTCTAACACCCAGGTCACAGCTGTGAACCATGTTGTCAGAGTGTTAGCCATTTTTACAGGCGCACAATAAAATGTACAAAAATAATACCAAAATGGATTTTCCTGGGAAATATGTTAAATAGCATCCTTTCCAGGGTAATGATTTATAAATAAGGCAAAATAAATAACCCCCAAAAAAATGTGCCTCCACCATTTGGGCTATGTTCACACATCGCATTTTTGATGTGTTTTTCAACTTTACCATTGCTTTAAACCAAGACAAATGCATTCTCTGGGAAATGTCATTTTTAAATTTTACAACCTTATTAGGCCACGTGTTGTGTGACACATCATCTGACACATCCTGTTTCATTTATGAAGGAGGGACTCTGAAAGTCACAAAGCCTATTTTTATAGTGCCAGTAGTGGGCCCTCACTTTTCTTAGAGAGCCATCAGCCGGCTATGCCTTGTTGTTCTCATTATTAAACAGTGGGTCCCTTATACTGTTATTGTGTATGCAGTGAGTGGCAGCGCGGCCCAAAATTTGGACGCACCCCAACAACCCTTTGAACAGATGCCATGGATGACCACATGCAACCAAAGTTCCCATTAAGCTTTATTTGGTACTGCCATACTGTTTGCCTATGCATAGAATGCAAGGCCAGCCCGGCCCCAACATTACATGCACCCAAATAACCCTTTTAAGCAACATACTGGATGGCCACATTAAACCAAAGTTCCCATTAAGCTTTATTTGGTACTGCCATACTGTTTTCCTAGGCATTGAAAGCAAGGCCTGCCCTGCCCCAACGTCACATGCACCCCAATAACCTTTAGAACAAACATACTGGATGGCCAGCTGAAAGCATTGTTCCTAGTAATTTGGTACTCTCATATTGTTTGGCTACGCACTGACTTGTTAGCCTGAAGAACCTGCATTGGAGAATGTCAGTGTTGAGGATGAGAACCCGGCAGTGGAGAATGTCAGTGTTGAGTCTGGAAAACCTGCAGTGGAGAATTTCAGTGTTGAGGCTGAAGAAACTTCAGTGAAGAATTGCAGTGTTGAGGATGAAGATCCGGCAGTGGAGCATTGCAATGTTGAGACTAAAGATCATATGGCAGTGGAGCATTTCATTGTTGAGGCTGAAGAACCTGCATTGTTGAATTACAGTGTTGAGGCTGTACGACCAGCAGTGGAGAATTTCAGTGTTGAGGCTGACGGACCAGTAGTGGAGAATTGCATTGTTGAGGCTGAAGAACCTGCAGTGGAGCATTTCATTGTTGAGTCTGGAGAATCTGCAGTGGACAATTGCAGTGTTTAGGCTAAAGACCCAGCAGTGGAGCATTGCAGTGTTGAGGCTGAAGAACCTTTATTGTAGCATTGCAGTGTTAAGGAAGAACACCCGACAGTGGAACATTTTAGCATTGAGCCTAAATAAACAGCATTGGATTGTTGCAGTTATGAGTCTGAACAACCTGCATTGGAGCATTACAGTGTTTAGGCTGAACACCCGGCAGTGGAGCATTTCACTGTTGAGCCAGAAGAACCTGCAGTGGACAAATGCAATGTTGAGGCTAAAGACCCAGCAGTGGAGCATTGTAAAGTTGAGGCTGAAGACCTGTCAGTGGAGAATTGCAGTGTTGAGGTTGAAGAACCTGCATTGTCAAATTGCAGTGGTAAGCCTGTAGAACCTGCAGTGGAAAATTGCAGTGCTGAGGCTGAAGAACCTGCATTAATGAACTACAGTGTTGAGCTTGAAGAACCTGCAGTGGTGAATCGCAGTGTTGAAGCTGAAGACCCTGCATTGTAGCATTTCAGTGTTGAGGCTAAAGAACTAGCAGTGGAGAATTGCATGGTTTAAGATGAACAACCAACAATGTTCACGTTATTAGTAAGGGGTCTCCCATACTGTTTGCCTATGCAGTGAATGTGAGGCCTGCCCCAAATTTGGACACACCTCAATACCACTTGAAAGAGACTTGGAGTAAGGCCTCCTAAAATTTTGTTCCAATTACAAGGGAGCGGGTCTCCAATACAGTAAGTGTATGGGCTGACAAACAATTCTCCCTGGGGGGTACACATCAACCTAGTGTGTAAATATTTTTTTACGGCCATCATAAACACCCTTGCAAAAAATATAGTGGCTGTTGCATCACGGAACACGTTCACCCTCATGTTCTAGTGGTGGTGTCTGAAGAGACGTGGAGGATGGCATCCGAAAAAAGTTTTCCCAGTGTAAAGGAGCGGGTCACCTATACTTGGAATGCCAATACACTAAGTGTATGGGCTGACAAAAATTTTACCCAAAGGGGGTACACATCAACCTACTGTGTAAACATTTTTTTACGGCCATCATAAACACCCTTGCAAAAAAATATAGTGGTTGTTGCATCACGGAACACGGTCACACTCGTTTTCTAGTGGTGCTGTCTGAAGTGACATGGAGGATAGCCTCTGAAAAATGTTTTCTCAGTTTAAAGGAGCAGGTCTCCTATACTTGTAATGCCCATACACTAAGAGTATAGCCTGACAAACATTTCCCCCTGGAGGGTACACATCAAAATACTGTGTCAACATTTTTTTTAAAGGGCACCAAAAATACCCTTTTACACAATAAATTGGCTGTTGCATCATGGATCAAGGTCACCATGGTGATCTAGAGGTGGTGGATGATGAGGATGAGGAGAAGGAGGAGGATAACACACCAAATAGCCAAACTCAGGAAGCGTATACCCATGTGTGGATGTGAAGAGATGCATGGGTATACTCCTCCCAACCAAAAAACGCTGTATTGGAGGTTATGTTTCGCTGTTATCATTCAGTGATGTAGAGAAGTCTGGCCCAATCCAGCCCTTGTTCATTTTTATAAGAGTCAGCCTGTCAGCATTTCCAGTTGATAGGCGGATGCGCTTATTAGTTATAATTTCACCAGCGGCACTAAAAAACCTGCTCTGACAAAACACTAGTGGCAGGGCAGGCCTGGACCTCCAAGGCGTAGAGAGCCAGTTCATCCCACGTGTCCAGGTTGGATACCCAATAATTAAAAGGCACAGAGGAATTACGGAGAACATTGGTATGGTCAGCAAGGTACTCCTTCATCATCTTTCCAAGTGCCTCTGGGCCAGGGCGATGGGATGATCTGAGAAAACTGTCCCCAAACTTTTCCAGTGTTACCCTGCCTCTGCTGGATCGGAGTTGTGTCTCTATCGCCTGTACTCCTTGGTTGTCCAATGAACTTTGACCTCCGCCACCAGCGATTTTATATGATACATTTTTTAATAATTCCGCAACAATGGCCCTCTGGTACTGCACCATTTTAGTACATCTATCTGCCTCTGGAAGAAGAGATTGAAAGTTCTCTTTGTAGCATGGGTCTAGAAGTGTTACCAACCAGTAATGCGTGTCTCCAAAAATTTTGATAATGCGAGGGTCACAGGAAAGGCAGCACAACATAAAGTCTGCCATGCGTGCCAGACTGCTAATAGACAAGACTTCCGTGTCCTCACCAACAGGATGACTGACCATGCTGTCCTCCTCCTCCTTGTCCTCAGACCATTCATGCTGAACAGACTGAAGCTGTAGCTGACTTTCTAAAATGGGCACACAGGCTGCGTACTTTCACAAGCAGATCCAGCAGTGCCGGGTAGATTTTGAGAAACTGCTGAACCACGACGCTAAGCACATAGGCCAGGCATGGTACGTGTGTGAACTTGTCTCGACTCAGAGCCGCCACTAGGTTCCAGCCATTGTCACACATGACCACGCAGGGCTGTAGGTTCAGCGGTGTCAGCCATATATCTGCCTGCTCTTTCAGAGCTGTGCACAACTCTTCAGCATTGTGCGGTTTGTCACCTAAGCAAACTAGCTTCAGCACAGCCTCTTGCCGCTTTGCTTTGGCAGTGCTGCAGTGCTTCCAGCTTGTCAGCTAAGCAAGTTTTCTTCAGCACAGCTTGTTGTGGCTTGGCTGAGGCAGTGCTGCAGTGCTTCCAGCTTGTGACTGATGTGCTCATTTCAGAGATGGAGGCTGAAGAGGAGGAGGAGGTGCAGGAGCTGTAGACTGTGAGGGAAACACTGATTGACATAGGGCCCGCAATCCTCAGCGTCAGGAGGACGTGTTCCATCACAAGGTCAGACTCGGTACCGGCTTCCACTATGTTAACCCAATGTGCCGTCAGCGAGATGTACCATCCCTGCCCACAAGCACTTGTCCAGGTGACCATGTTTAGGTGAACTTTCCAGGTAACAGCATTGTTGAGGGCACGGGTAATGTGCGACACGTTCTTGTGTAATGCCGGGACGGCACACCAGGAAAAATAGTGTCGGCTGGGGACTGAGTACCTTGGGATAGCCATCAGGTAGCGGAAAGCTTCCGAATCCACAAGCCTAAAACGCAACATTTTGAGCGCGAGCAGACGAGAAATCTGTGAATTTAGTCCTGTAGCCTGTGGGGTGTTGGCTGTGAATTTCCGCTTGCATTCCAATCACTGGGGCATGGACAACTGAAGGCTGCGCTGGGACAAGGATGTGGATGTGCTTGATGATGGTGGTAGTTGTGTGTGTGCAACGACAGGTGCACGGCAGTAGGCATCTTCGCAGGCACCATGGACAGGGGATTGGCTAACACACACAACAGTGGAAGAATCAGTGGTGTCACCCATAGACATTGTTCCTGGACCCTGGGGTTCGGCACACAAAGTCGGTTGCTTTGCTGCCATGTGCCTGATCATGCTGGTGGTGGTCAGGCTGGTAGTTTTGCTACACCTACTGATCCGGGCATGGCAGGTAGTGCAAATGGCCTGTTTGCGGTTATCGGCAGTCTTTAAAAAAACAACCAGACTCGGGAAGACAAATAGTTGTACTGCCAACTTCCATCGTGTTGGTGTTATGAGGAACTCTTGCCCGCCTTCTATCTGCAGCCACCATAGTGGTTCTTCTTGAATGTTGTGGTGCTACGCCTCCCTCCCCCTGTGTGCTGCTGTCCCCGCTCTGCATGTCCTCTTGCCAGGTTCGGTCAGTTACTATATCATTCAACACTTCCTCTTCCACTTCCGCACCCTGGTCCTTCTCCTGACTTTCTTGCAATTGTGTCT
>JARQOD010000002.1:175588898-175619920 GCA_033576555.1 Oophaga sylvatica
GTATGGGGCCGGGGCCGCAGCCACAGAATCCCCACGTCCTCTCCCCTAAACCCCGGGGCCACGACCACGTCCCTTATCACTGCCTTCTCTCTTGGTAGTTGAAAAAGAAAGTCAGAAAAGTAAAAGGCAAGTGTGGTTATTTTACGCAGAGACGAAGTAAACACTAAAAAACACAACTGTTCACATCTGTGAAAGGCTACTCCTTGTCTACTTCTATAGTGTTTGCAACCAAGTTTGGATACGGGGGGAAGCGCGTCACACTAAAAATTTATTTTTTAAAGGGAAAAGGGCAGAACCAATTGGAGATAAATGAAAAGGATGAGGCACTGAGACACGCTCAGCAGAGTACAAGCAGCAGTGCTTGAACAAGTAACTGGAGCGTGATGTGCACTCAAAAAAATAAAAAAACACAGACTGAAGTGAACACTGAAACACAACTGTTCACAATCTGTGAAAGGCTACTCCTTTGTCTACTTCTATAGTGTTTGCAACCAATGTATTGGATACGGATGGAAGCGCGTCACACTAATAGATTATATTTTAAATGGAATGGAGCAGAACCAATTGGAGATAAATGAAAAGGATGAGGCACTGAGACACGCTCAGCAGAGTACAAGCAGCAGTGCTTGAACAAGTAACTGGAGCGTGATGTGCACTCAAAAAATAAAAACACAGACTGAAGTGAACACTGAAACACAACTGTTCACAATCTGTGAAAGGCTACTCCTTTGTCTACTTCTATAGTGTTTGCAACCAATGTATTGGATACGGATGGAAGCGCGTCACACTAATAGATTATATTTTAAATGGAATGGAGCAGAACCAATTGGAGATAAATGAAAAGGATGAGGCACTGAGACACGCTCAGCAGAGTACAAGCAGCAGTGCTTGAACAAGTAAACTGGAGCGTGATGTGCACTCAAAAAATAAAAAACACAGACTGAAGTGAAAACTGAAACACAACTGTTCACAATCTGTGAAAGGCTACTCCTTTGTCTACTTCTATAGTGTTTGCAACCAATGTATTGGATACGGATGGAAGCGCGTCACACTAATAGTTAAATTGCATGGAGCTGCAAGAATTACGCTGAAGAAAAAAAAAAGAGTCTGTGAGTGACACGTGCAGATGCCTACAGACAGCGTTGCATGCAGAGCAAACTGCAGCGTCACCTGCACTCACACACACCTTGCAGAGCTGTTAAAACAACACTGCAGGCAAAAGGAAGCTTTACACAGCGGTTGGTGCTAGCCTGCCTACAGCACAGTACACTAAATCGCAATCTCTAACTGTCCCTCAGAGTCAGCACAGCAGCGTTCTGTCCCTTGCTGAATTCACAGCACAGTGACGCTAAAATGGCGGCGGCGCCTTTTATAGTGCATTCTGACATCATTTCAGCATCCAATCACAGCCATGCCATTAGTTAACATGACCGCAGCAGTACAGGATGTGCCCACACTTCTTAGGATTCCTCATTGGCTGACTAAAATCACATTGCCTCTCAAAGAATTATGGGAACTTCCGATTCCGGTATACGATATATGGAAAATATCGAAACTAAGTATCGAAAGGCCGATAGAGCTAATATCGGCCGATACCCGATACTTGCGGTATCGTATCGCTCAACACTATTTGGCAGCCCTTTTTCGGAAGGGTCTGTCAGAGAATGTAAAAGATGTTATGGTGGGTTTCCCTGCTCCCTCTGGTCTCAATGATTCTATGTCATTAGCGATTCAAATTGACAGACGTTTGCGTGAGCGTAGAGGTATGCGTGGAATAGTGTTGCCTTGTGAACCAGCTTCTGAACCCATGCAGTGTGATAGAGTGGCTTCTGGGGCACAACGTCATGAGTTTTGAAAACGCAATGGGTTATGTTTCTACTGTGGTGACGCCTCTCATGCTATTTCAGTCTGCCCTAAGCGGGGAAGACGTTTTGCACGCTCAGTTGTCTTGGGTAGTGTTCAGACTAAATTTCTGTTGACTGTTACCCTGATTTGCTCCCTGTCCACATTTTCTGCTCAGGCTTTTGTTGATTCGGGAGCAGCTATTAACCTGATGGATTTTGATTTTGCTAAACGTTGTGGGTTTCCCTTGATACCCCTACGGAAGTCTATTCCCCTACTGGGGATTGATTCTACCCTTTGGCTGAGAATAAACCCCAGTTCTCTACTCAGGTGATAATGAGGGTTGAACCTGATCATCAGGAGAGTTGCAAATTTTTGGTGCTGTATAATCTGCATGACATTGTTGTACTGGATTTCCCTTGGTTACAGTCTCATAATCCTGTTTTGGATTGGAAATCTGTGTTTGTAACCAGTTGGGGCTGCCAATGTGTTAATGCCAACACTCCTGTTTTTTCTGCCTCTCCCCAGGCTCAGGATGTTCCTGACTTTTTGATTGATTTTTCTGATGTGTTTAGCGAAAGTAAATCTGCATCCTTGCCCCCCCCATAGGAGCTATAACTGCGCTATTGAATTAGTGCCTGGTAGTAAATTCCCTAAAGGTCGCCTTTTTAACTTGTCTGTACCTGAACATGACGCTATGCGGTCTTATATCAAGGAGTCATTGGAGAAGGGTCATATCAGACCATCCTCTTCACCCTTGGGTGCCGGTTTTTCTTTGTGGCCAAAAAGGATGGTTCATTAAGGCCGTGTATTGATTATCGTTCTTGAACAATATCACTGTGAAATATCAATATCCGTTACCCTTGATTTCTGACCTGTTTTCCAGGGTGAAAAGTGCTACTTGGTTTACCAAGCTTGACCTCAGGGGGCGTATAACCTTATTCACATTAAGCACGGGGATGAATGGAAGACGGCATTTAATACCCCAGAGGGGAATTTTGAGTACCTAGTGATGCCCTTTGGGCTCACTAATGCTCCTTCCGCTTCCAGTCCTTCATGAATGACATTTTCAGGGATTTTGTGGATAAATTTCTGATTGTTTATTTGGATGATATCTTGATTTTTTCCAATGACTGGGACTCTCATGTGAAACATGTTCGGACTGTGTTCCAGATTTTGAGAGAGAATGCTCTGTATGTGAAGGGATCGAAGTGTCTTTTTGGCGTACAGAGGATCTCATTTCTGGGATTCATTTTGTCCCCATCTGTTATTGAAATGGACCCGGTCAAGGTTCAGGCCATCTGTGATTGGGTCCAATCTACTTCATTAAAGGCTCTTCAGAGATTCTTGGGTTTTGCCAATTTTTATCGTAAATTTATTGGTAATTTTCTCTGTTATTGTTAAACCATTGACTGATTTGACCAAGAAGGGTTCTGATGTGGTGAATTGGCCTCCTGAGGCAGTCTCTGCGTTTCAGGAACTTAAGCAGAGATTCACTTCTGCTCCTTGTTCTACGGCAGCCTGATGTTTCTCTGCCATTTCAGGTGGAGGTTGATGCCTCTGAAATTGGGGCAGGTGCCGTTTTGTCCCAAAGAGATCCAGAGACCTCTAAAAGTAACCCTTGTGCCTTTTTCTCTCGAAAATTTTCTCCAACTGAACGTAATTATGACGTGGGTAATCGTGAGTTATTGGCCATGAAGTGGGCTTTTGAAGAGTGGAGACATTGGCTGGAGGGAGCCAAACATCAGGTGGTGGTCCTCACGGACCATAAGAATCTGGTTTATCTGGAATCAGCCAAGCGACTTAATCCTATCCTAGACAGGCCAGGTGGGCCTTGTTTTTCACACGTTTTAATTTTGTGGTTTCCTTTCTTCCTGGCACTAAGAATGTTAAAGCGGATGCCCTCTCGAAGAGTTTTTTTGCGGACTCTCCTGAGTTATCTGATCCTGCTGTTATTTTGAAAGAGGGTGTAGTTCTTTCCGCCATCTCGCCCAATTTGAGACTGGCTCTGGAAGGGTGTCAGGAGGATAAACCCGAGCGCTGCCCTATTGGGAAACTGTTTGTCCCAGACTGGTGGAAAAAGAGTGTGATGTCTGAGATTCATTGTTCCGCGTTGGCCGGTCATCCCGGATTTTTTGGTACCAGAGACTGGGTTAGTCGGTCCTTTTGGTGGCCTACTTTGTCTCGTGACGTCAGGGAATTTGTGCAGTCCTGCAGGACTTGCTCTCGCTCCAAGCCTTGCTCTCGCTCTAGTGGTTTGTTGATGCCATTGCCTGTTCCCAAGAGACCATGGACCCATATCTCTATGGATTTCATTTCCGACTGTTAGGGTCTGCGGAACGCACCAAATATATAAAGTGGAGAGGTGCGTTCGCAGCCCGGGGTCCACCGTGCAAGCAAAGCCTGCTGCTAGTAAGATGACGAAAGTAGCGAACTCTGTTATCCCGCAGAGTCGCTAAAATAAACGCCGTAGCGCGTTGTGGCAGTAAGTGCAGACTCTGTTAATTCACAGAGCCGCTAACGGGATGCCACAGTGCTATATGGCGATATGTGCGAACTCACTTAGCTTCAGTGAGCCGCAAAGTAAAACGCTAGGGCGCTGTCTAGCGTCGAGAGCGAACCCTGTTACGTCACAGAGCCGCTGAGAACAAACGCCGTGTCCTGTCAGGCTCTCAGGCACACGGTTAATTGCTAAGCGAGCATAATACGTGGTCATGCGCTAATGTCCTCGCGGGAGTCACCCGCAATCTATGGCGTCTGAACGCCAGACCCTGAATACGGCAATCAAACTCCTCACTAGTGTTGAGCATTCCGATACTGCAAATATCGGGTATCGGCCGATATTAGCTGTATCGGAATTCCGATTCCGAGTTCCGATATTTTCGTCTTATCGGATACCGGAATCGGGATTGTCACTGTCACTGTCAGTATCCGTCGGTCGGGTCTGTCAGGAGTCAGCGGCACTTACCTGGCAGAAGATCTCCGGCGGTCACGTCCTGCACTGCTTCATGGCCGCCATCTTCTTTCCCCGGCGGTCACATGCAGTTTCTCGCGATAACTGCAGTGACTGCTGGGTAATCGCGGCCGTAAAGCAGTCAGTCCGATGACGTCACCGCCGGGGAAGCAGGTAATCAGCTGTGCTGCGTTGCAATGACAGGCTCTGCCTGTCATTGCGATGTAGCAGAGCTGGATCGTCGTGGGACTATCGTTATGGACTGCGTCGGACAGGTGGTATACTGTTGGTTTGTTTTTTTTCTTTTTTTACAGGAGATCGATGGCGTCGCAGGAATGAAGAGTAATAAAAGAAATGAAAACTGTGTTGTCTCTTTTATTTCATTAAAAGACTTTTTTCTTGCTGTGTCTTTTTTTTTATACATTTAATAACTTTGGGATTAATAATGGATCGGTGTCTTATTGACACCTCTCCATTATTAACCGGGCTTATTGTCACCGTGCAATCAACGGTGACAATAACCCCTTATTACCCCGCTTGCCACCGCTACAGGGCAAGTGGGAAGAGCCGGGTAAAGTGCCACAATTGGCACATCTTTTGATGCGCCAAATGTGGGGCTGCTGTAGCCTGGTATTATCAGGCTGTTGAGGGCCAAAATCCATGGGCCTTGACAGTCTTTTAATACCAGGCCGCAGCAGTCTGCATTTTACTTGGCTGGTTAACAAAAATAGGGGGGATCCCCACGCCGTTTTTTTTTCGAGGGGATCCCCTATTTTTGTTAACCAGCCAAGCTAAGCAGACTGCTGTGGCCTGGTATTATCAGGCTTGCAAGGTCCATGGATATTGGATCCTTACCAGCCTGAAAAACCAGGCCTCAGCGGTCTGCTTCATCTGGCTGGTTAACAAAAATAGGGGGGACCCCACGCCAATTTTTTTCAAGGGGATCCCCTATTTTTGTTAATCAGCCAAGATATGCAGACTGCTGTGGCCTGGTATTATCAGGCTGGCAAGGTCCATGGATCTTGGCTCCTTAACAGCCTGAAAATCCAGGCCTCAGCGGTCTGCTTCATCTGGCTGGTTAACAAAAATAGGGGGGACCCCACGCCAATTTTTTTCGAGGGGATCCCCTATTTTTGTTAATCAGCCAAGATATGCAGACTGCTGTGGCCTGGTATTATCAGGCTGGCAAGGTCCATGGATCTTGGCTCCTTAACAGCCTGAAAATCCAGGCCTCAGCGGTTTTCTTCATCTGGCTGGTTAACAAAAATAGGGGGGACCCCACGCCAATTTTTTTCGAGGGGATCCCCTATTTTTGTTAATCAGCCAAGATATACAGACTGCTGTGGCCTGGTATTATCAGGCTGGCAAGGTCCATGGATCTTGGCTCCTTAACAGCCTGAAAATCCAGGCCTCAGCGGTCTGCTTCATCTGGCTGGTTAACAAAAATAGGGGGGACCCCACGCCATTTTTTTTTCGAAGGGAACCCCTATTTTTGTTAATCAGTTCCCTCTGACGTCACTGATTGTGTCCCTGGCTGACCTGAAGTGAAAGTGGAAAGCAATCAATTAAGCTTTCCACTTAAGGGCCCGTCTCACATAGCGATATCGCTACCGAGATCGCTGCTGAGTCACTAGTTTTGTGACGCAGCAGCAAGCTCACCAGCGATATCGCTGTGTGTGACATTCAGCGACGATCAGCCCCCCTGCCGGGTATCGCTGATCGTCGCTGAAATGTCAGGACCTTTGATCGCTGGTTTCCCGCTGACAGGCACACATCGCTGCGTGTGACAGGCGGGAGACCAGCGATCCGCTGGTAACCAAGGTACACAGCGGGTTTCCAGGTGCGGGGCTGTGCCTAGAAACCCGCTGTGTACCTTGGATACCAGCGCCCTGATGCAGGGAGCTGGTATCCAAGGTACACAGCGGGTTTCCAAGCGCTGCGCGGTGCCTGGAAACCCGCTGTGTACCTTGGTTACCAGCGGATCGCTGGTCTCCCGCCTGTCACACGCAGCGATGCGTGCCTGTCAGAGGGAAACCAGCGATCAACAAAAGGTCCTGACAGTTCTGCGACGATCAGCGATACCCGGCAGGGGGGCTGATCGTCGCTGAATGTCACACACAGCGATATCGCTGGTGAGCTCGCTGCTGCGTCACAAAACTAGTGACTCAGCAGCGATCTCGGTAGCGATATCGCTATGTGAGACGGGCCCTTAAGCGATGTTACCCGCAGTGTCGCTGTCCCAGATCGCTGCCTGTTTGGCAGCTCAGCAGCGATCATGTAGCGATACACCAGCGATCCTGACAAGTGCATATCGTTGTCGGGATCGCTGGTGTATCGTTATGTGACACCCAGCCTTTACTCTCCTGTCAGGCAGGAGAGGAACTCATTCATTTGGGGGTTTACTGTGAGGCTGCAGCATTAGCTGCGGTCCCTGCAGTAAACATTAACCCTTTCTGAAGGATTACACCGTGGGACCTGACTGTGCATGGGATAGGTAAGAATAATTTTGCTTTTTTATTTTATTTTTATTACAGGAAATGGTTTTTGCAGTAAAATAAAAGATGGTCAAAAACATGTGTCTTTATTTCATTAAAATGATTTTTAATTAAAGTGTGTGTGTTTTATTTTTATTTCATGCAATAGGATTAATAATTGATAGTTGTCTAATTGACAGCTCTCAATTATTAACCTGGCTTAAGGTCACCTTTCAATAGCAAGGTGGCTTTAACCCCATATTAACCCATTCGCCACCGCTACAGGGCAATGGGAATAGACGGGCAAAGTGCCAGAAAGGGCGAATCTAATTATAGATTTGTCTTTCCTGGGGTGTCTGGGGGCAGATGTTAGTAGCCGGGGGGGGGCAAAAATAATGGTCCCTCTCTGGGCTATTATTATCTGCCCCCTCACTGGCTTTGTCTGTCTGGTTGCGAAAATAGGGCGGGAGCCCACGCATTTTTTTTCAGCAATTTTACACCTCATATATATATATACATCTCATTGAATTTGTGACACATATATATATATATTTATATTTGTAGTTCATACACTTCTACATAGTATAATAGCCGCTAATTCAATTGCCGGCTTTTGTGAAAATGCAGAACCCGACATGAAATGACACTTGGTGTACATAGGGTTAACCATGTCTTTTCATGTCGTTTGCTATCTGATTTGCACAAACAATTAAATCAGACTATGTGTGCAAAATTTCACACCTGTAGGGGTTAATTAAAGGTGTAAATTCGTTGTAAAAAAACCGGACTTTTTTTGCTACGAATTTACACCTTTAATTAACCCTACAGGTGTGAAATTTTGCACACATAGTCTGATTTAATTGTTTGTGCAAATTAGGCTGGAGTCACACACAACCACAAAAAATCGGTCCGTTTTAGACGGTCGACAATCGGATCAAAATAAAAACATCACACATCCTTCTGGCATCCGATTTTCCTTCAAAGATGCGATTTAATCGCATGTGTGTGTACCTTGTAACATCCGATTTTCATCCGACTTGCGAGATTTTCTCGCAGGCTTGCAAAACTGACATATAATGGATCCAAAAGAATAGTATTTAAATGCCAAAAGAAAATAGATATATACACATATATATATAATATATATATATATATATATATATATATATATATATATGTCATTGTGACATATATATATATACATATATTTATAGTTCTTACACTTCTACATACTGTTATAGCCGCTAATTCAATTGCCGGCTTCAGTGAAATCACAGAAGCCGACATGAAATGATACATTGTTTCCACACATTTAACCATGTAATTTCATGTATTTTTATATATGTTTGAAACATACAATTACATGAGTATATGTGTGCTAAATTTCAGAAATGTAGGGGTTAATTAAAGGTGTAAATTCGTAGCAAAAAAGTCCGTTTTTTTTACAACGAATTTACACCTTTAATTAACCCCTACAGGTGTGAAATTTTGCACACATAGTCTGATTTAATTGTTTGTGCAAATTAGATAGCAAAGGACATGAAAAGACATGGTTAACCCTATGTACACCAAGTGTCATTTCATGTCGGGTGACATGAAATGACACTTGGTGTACATAGGGTTAACCATGTCTTTTCATGTCCTTTGCTATCTAAGGCCGGAGTCACACTGGCGACAAAATCGGACGACTGCAATGCGATGAAATATCGCATTGCAGTCGGACCTATGTTAATCTATGGAGCAGCTCCCAGTATCAGATTTTTTGTGGTCCGTTTTAAACGTCCGTGTACAATCGCAGCATGCTGCCACTGTCACCGATTGTCGGTCGACAATCGCCAATGCAAGTCTATGGGAGCGATGAAAAATCTGATTACAAACGGACCACACTGTGTGACTTGCGATGAAATCGCATCGGTGTCCTTTAGAAAAGCCGGCAATTCATCCCCGGCTATACTGTAAAATCACACTGACAGCTTTAATAAAGACTAGAAAGAATAGATATATACACATAGAACACATACATATATATATACATGTCATTGTGACATGTATATATACATATATTTATAGTTCCTAGACTTCTACATACTGTAATAGCCGCTAATTCAATTGCCGGGTTTTGTGAAATCACAGAAGCCGACATGAAATGATACATTGTTTCCACACATTTAACCATGTAATTTCATGTATTTTTATATATGTTTGAAACATACAATTACATGAGTGTATTTGTGCAAAATTTCAGACATGTAGGGGTTAATTAAAGGTGTAATTTCGTTGAAAAAAAATGCGTGGGCTCCCGCTGTATTTTCTCCACCAGACAGACAAAGCAAAGCGAGTGGGGGCAGATAATAATAGCCCAGGGAGGGTGCATTTTTTGTGCCCCCCTGGCTACTAACATCTGCCCCCAGACACCCCAGAAAGGGCAAATCTATAATTAGATTCGCCCTTTCTGGCACTTTGCCCGTCTATTCCCATTGCCCTGTAGCGGTGGCGAATGGGTTAATCTCACCTTACTGTCACCTTGCAATTGAAAGGTGACCTTTAAGGCAGGTTAATGATTGATAGCTGTCAATTAGACAACTATCAATTATTAATCCTATTGAAGTAAATAAAAAAACACACACACTTTAAGAATAAATAATTTTAATGAAATAAAAACACATTTTTTTGACCATATTTTATTTTACACTAAATCCGTGCGAAGCCATTGATCTCCTAAAATAAAGAAAAAGAAATAAAACAACATTATTCTTACCTATTCCGCCGATCTGTCACGTCCCACGCTGTAATCCTTCACAAAGGGTTAACTAGCTTTGAGCCAAGCAGTGCAAGTAATCCTGCATGCTCAGCTCAAAGCTCCTGAATGAATAAGTTCCTCTCCTGGCGACAGGAGAGGATGTGTTTCATGAATGAAGCTTAATTGATTGTGTCCACTTTCCCTTTAGGTCAGGTCACTACAGTTAAATTGGCAAGAAATCAATTAAGCTCCATTCATGAATCTATTCCTCTACTTTCGCTGGGAGAGGAAGTTATTCATTCAGGGGAATACAGGTCTGAGACAGCATTATTAGCTCTCTGCGACCTGTAACCTGTTAACCCTTTCTGATGGATTACACCGTGGGACCTGACTGTACATCGGATTGGTAAGTATAATTTTGCTTTTTTATTTTATTTTTATTACAGGAAATGGTTTTAGCAGGAAAATAAAATATGGTCAAAAACTGTGTGATTATTTCATTAAACTTATTTTTTATTAAAGTGTGTGTGTTTGATTTTTCTTTCATACAATAGGATTAATAATTGATAGTTGTCTAATTGACAGCTATCAATTATTAACCTGGCTTAAAGTGACCTTTCAATTGCAAGGTCATTTTAACCCTTATTAACCCATTCGCCACCGCTACAGGGCAATGGGAATAGACGGGCAAAGTGCCAGAAAGGGCGAATCTAATTATAGATTTGCCCTTTCTGGGGTGTCTGGGGGCAGATGTTAGTAGCCAGGGGGGGCACAAAAAAAATGTACCCTCCCTAGGCTATTATTATCTGCCCCCACTCGCTTGCTTTGTCTGTCTGGTGGAGAAAATACAGCGGGAGCCCACGCATTTTTTTTTTAACGAATTTACACCTTTAATTAACCCCTACATGTCTGAAATTTAGCACACATATACTCATGTAATTGTATGTTTCAAACATATATAAAAATACATGAAATTACATGGTTAAATGTGTGGAAACAATGTATCATTTCATGTCGGCTTCTGTGATTTCACTGAAGCCGGCAATTGAATTAGCGGCTATAACAGTATGTAGAAGTGTAAGAACTATAAATATATATATATATAATATATATGTCACAATGACATATATATATATATATATATATATATATATATATATGTGTATATATCTATTCTTTCTTTTGGCATTTAAATACTATTCTTTTGGATCCATTATATGTCAGTTTTGCAAGCCTGCGAGAAAATCTCGCAAGTCGGATGAAAATCGGATGTTACAAGGTACACACACATGCGATTAAATCGCATCTTTGAAGGAAAATCGGATGCCAGAAGGATGTGTGATGTTTTTATTTTGATCCGATTGTCGACCGTCTAAAACGGACCGATTTTTGTGGTTGTGTGTGACTCCAGCCTAATTGCACAAACAATTAAATCAGACTATGTGTGCAAAATTTCACACCTGTAGGGGTTAATTAAAGGTGTAAATTCGTAGCAAAAAAAGTCCGTTTTTTTTACAACGAATTTACACCTTTAATTAACCCCTACATGTCTGAAATTTAGCACACATATACTCATGTAATTGTATGTTTCAAACATATATAAAAATACATGAAATTACATGGTTAAATGTGTGGAAACAATGTATCATTTCATGTCGGCTTCTGTGATTTCACTGAAGCCGGCAATTGAATTAGCGGCTATAACAGTATGTAGAAGTGTAAGAACTATAAATATATGTATATATATATATGTCACAATGACATATATATATATATATATATATATATATATATATATATATATGTGTATATAGCTATTCTTTCTTTTGGCATTTAAATACTATTCTTTTGGATCCATTATATGTCAGTTTTGCAAGCCTGCGAGAAAATCTCGCAAGTCGGATGAAAATCGGATGTTACAAGGTACACACACATGCGATTAAATCGCATCTTTGAAGGAAAATCGGATGCCAGAAGGATGTGTGATGTTTTTATTTTGATCCGATTGTCGACCGTCTAAAACGGACCGATTTTTTGTGGTTGTGTGTGACTCCAGCCTAATTTGCACAAACAATTAAATCAGACTATGTGTGCAAAATTTCACACCTGTAGGGGTTAATTAAAGGTGTAAATTCGTAGCAAAAAAAGTCCGTTTTTTTTACAACGAATTTACACCTTTAATTAACCCCTACAGGTGTGAAATTTTGCACACATAGTCTGATTTAATTGTTTGTGCAAATCAGATAGCAAACGACATGAAAAGACATGGTTAACCCTATGTACACCAAGTGTCATTTCATGTCGGGTGCTTCTGTCTTTTCACTGAAGCCGGCTTTACCCGGCAATTGAATGAGAGGATATTTTACTATGTAGAAGTGTATAAACTATACATATATGTATATATATATGTCACAATGACATGTATATATATATATATGTATTCTATGTGTGTATATTTAGTGTTTACAAGGAAAGAATGGGTTTTTTTTAGTTGCGATATTTTGTTCCCATAGACTTACATGGGACTTCCGGTATCGGTATCGGGTATCGCCGATATTTTAGTGATATCGGCGATACCATTCCGATTCCGATACTTTAGGATATCGGAAAGTATCGCTCAACTCTACTCCTCACCGGTTATGCCGGTAATCTAGGGCATCTAGGACACCGACCCTGACCAGCTAGCACACTAAACTCCTCACCGATTAAGTCGGTATTCTAGTGGCTTATTTCAGCCGGGTCCCTAACCACACACACGCATGACCACACTGGCGCATAGCATACAATGGTTGATATTAGCGCATGGCGGCCCAGCCATGCCACCCTTTTATAGCAACAGCCACAGGACCTTCCAGGAACAAGGACCAATGAGAACCTGTTCAGAAGACTAGTAGTAACAGGGCCTTCCTGGCGGGCCAATAGGAGCCGCTGCAGTACCTGAGCATGTGACCCCTGATCTCCAATGAGAGATCTCACTCTGGGCACGCTCAGAAGGGAAAATGCAGGACTTTATCCCAAAGACGTCTGCTCCAGAACTGGCTACAATAGCAGATCCAGAAAAGGCAGCAGCAAGTCACTGCCCAGTAGTGGAGTGGGCAAGACGCCTGGAACGACGTCTCTGCTGAGCAGGCTCCACTGCGGCCGGAGACGAATGGGAGACCGCAGCGGCACTGGTTCGAGACTCCCCTTGTGCAGGAGCGGGAACTCGAACCCTAACATTACCCCCCCTCCTAGGGCCCCCCCTTCTCTGGGCCTCGCTGCGTTCAAAGGCAGCGATGAGCTGCGGAGCGTGAACATGCTCGGCAGGCTCCCAAGACCTATCCTCAGGCCCATAGCCCCTCCAGTCCACCAAATAAAACTTTTTGCCCCGTACCACCTTACACCCCACGATGGCGTTCACCTCATGGTCATCCGCAGATGAACCCGATGTCCCGGCAGATGACTCAGAAAACCGGGACATGAGCACGGGTTTCAGGAGGGACACGTGAAAGGTGTCGGAGATACCCAGGCGTGGTGGAAGAGCTAAACGGTATACCACAGGGTTAAACTGCTCGAGGACCTTGAAAGGACCCAGGTAGCGGGCTGCCAACTTAGTGGACTCAACTCGCAGCCTGATGTTACGGGCGGAGAGCCACACCAAATCCCCAGGAGCAAATGTAGGAGCGGGGCGCCGATGGGCATCGGCCGAAGACCTCATCCTCTCTTTAGAGGCCTGAATGGCATCCTGCGTGCGGTCCCAAATGTCCCGTGCCTCCACAGCCCAGTCTGCCACCCTGGAATCGGCGGAAGACACGGGCATAGGCACTGGTACCCGCGGATGCTGACCGTAGTTCAGGAGGAATGGGGTCTGTCCGGTGGAATCAGCCACAGCATTGTTTAATGCAAACTCAGCCCATGGTAGCAAGGATGCCCAGTCATCCTGCCTGGCTGAGACAAAATGTCGTAGATAGGTGACCAAGGTCTGGTTGGCCCTCTCTACCAACCCATTCGTCTCAGGATGGTACGCTGAAGAGAGATTTAACTCAATACTGAGTAGACGACAAAGCTCTCTCCAGAACCGAGACGCAAACTGGGGACCTCGGTCACTGACAATCTTGTCCGGCATGCCGTGTAAACGGAAGATGTGCCTAACAAACAACGCTGCCAGAGCCCGTGCAGAAGGTAACCGTGGTAGTGGCACCAGATGCACCATTTTAGAGAAATGGTCGGTGATTACCCAAATGATGGTGCAACCCCGAGACTTGGGCAAGCCCACCACAAAGTCCATCCCAACCATCTCCCAGGGCCTGTCTGCCACCGGCAAAGGGTAAAGTAACCCAGCTGGCCGTTGTCGTGGAGACTTATTTTTGGCGCAGGAGACACATGCCCGAACATAGTCCCCAACATCACGGACCATATGGGGCCACCAATATGTCCTCGCCAGCAACTCAGATGTCCTCTTTGCCCCAAAGTGTCCACCCACCCTGGACGAATGTGCCCAAGAGAGTACCTCCGGTCGCAAATTAGTAGGCACAAAAGTCTTGCCCGGGGGCACAGACTCTAGCGAAACCGGGGCCACTGTTCTCAGGCTCTCTGTGGGGACGATAAGCCGAGGCTCCTCCACCTCCTCCTCCGAGGACACCACAGAGCGAGAGAGAGCGTCGGCACGAATGTTCTTCTCTCCCGAGAGGAAATGCAGTGTGAAATGAAACCTGGAGAAGAACAAGGACCATCTGGCTTGGCGAGAATTAAGCCGCTGGGCTGTCTGAAGATATACCAGGTTTTTGTGATCCGTGAAGACTTGGAAGGGAAAGCGAGCTCCCTCCAACAGATGTCTCCACTCCGAGAAGGCCAACTTCATTGCTAGCAACTCCCTGTCCCCGATGGAATAATTCCTCTCTGCTGGTGTGAAGGTCTTGGAGAAAAAGAAGCATGGATGCTTCCGACCTTGAGCATCCTTTTGGAAGAGGACTGCTCCAGCACCAACGGACGAGGCATCCACCTCCAATATAAATGGCTTATCAACATCGGGGCGATGTAGGATGGGAGCTCTAGCGAAATGAAACTTAATAGACGTGAAGGCCTTGGAGACCTCTTCAGACCACAATTTGGGATTAGCTCCCTTTTTGGTAAGGGCAACCACGGGAGCTACCAAAGTTGAGAAGTGGGGAATGAACTGACGGTAGTAATTAATGAACCCCATAAAGCGCTGCACCGCCTTTAGAGAGTGGGGTTCTTGCCAGTCCATCACCGCCTGTAGTTTGGCAGGATCCATAGCCAATCCCTGGGCGGAGATGATATAGCCCAGAAAAGGTAAGGACTCCTGCTCAAACACACATTTCTCCAACTTTGCGTAAAGGGAATTTGCCCGTAGGAGGTCGAAGACCCTGCCAACATCCCTCCGGTGGGAGTCAATGTCTGGAGAGAAGATGAGTATATCATCCAGATAGACTACGACCGAGGTGGAGAGCATATCCCGGAAGATGTCATTGACAAAGTCTTGTAAAACGGCTGGAGCATTACAGAGCCCAAAGGGCATCACCAGATATTCGTAATGCCCATCCCTGGTATTAAAAGCCGTCTTCCATTCGTCCCCCTCACGGATGCGAATCAGGTTATAAGCACCGCGCAGATCTAGTTTAGTGAATACCCTTGCTCCCCGAAGCCTATCAAATAGCTCAGAGATCAGGGGCAACGGGTACTTGTTTTTAACGGTGATGGCGTTAAGACCCCTGTAATCAATACACGGACGCAATTCTCCGTTTTTCTTCTGCACAAAGAAAAATCCCGCCCCTGCCGGTGACACCGACTTCCTAATAAACCCTCTTGCCAGGTTCTCCTGAATATATTGCGACATGGCCTCTGTCTCAGGAAGAGAGAGGGGATAGACCCTTCCCCGAGGAGGTTCTGCGCCAGGCAAGAGGTCGATAGGACAGTCATAGGGGCGATGAGGCGGAAGAGTCTCCGCAGCCTTCTTGGAGAACACGTCTGCATATGACCAGTAGTGCTTGGGAAGTGGAGTAAGATCTGCGGGTAACTCAGTAGTGGTAACCTGAACGCAACTTCTGAAACATCTGCCTGTACATGCATCACTCCAACCCAGTATCCTACCCGAAGTCCACTCTATATGTGGGGAGTGGAAACGGAGCCAAGGTATACCTAGTAGGATCTCGTCTATTCCCTCGGGAAGGACGAGTAGGGAAATAAATTCCTGATGGGAAGGAGATACAGACAATGCAAGTGGGACAGTCTGGTGAGTAATTTGTGAGGGCAATGACGACCCATTCACTACCCGAACAGTCACTGATTTGTCAAGCGCCACCAGAGGTATTGCATGACGGCGAGCAAAGCTAGAGGACATGAAATTCCCCTCTGCTCCTGAGTCCACGCAAAGGTCGGCGGTGAGAATGGAAGTACCAACAGTGATTGTCCCTTTAAATGTTATCTTGGAGGAAAATGCCGCTGTCTCTAGTGAACCTCCTCCCAGGGCCACTAGACGCGATCGCTTCCCCGATCGCTGTGGACATCTGTTGGCATAGTGTCCTGTCTGCTGACAATAGTTACAAACCACGGATACTCGGACGGACCGAGACTTAGGTCCTGCATGAGGAACTTCTGTGGCCTTTTGAGGTTCGGACGCCAGATCGGGGAATTCGAGAGGTTTGGCAAAGGTAGGAGCCAACCGAAACCTCTGCCTACACTGGGCCCGCTCCAACCTCCGCTCGTGAAAACGGAGGTCAATGCGGATAGATATGGAGATAAGCTTCTCCAGTGTGGCGGGAATCTCCCTGGTAGCCAAAGCGTCTTTAACATGGTCAGCCAGTCCCCGCCAGTAGATAGGAATAAGAACTTTATCAGACCAATCTAGTTCAGCAGCCAGAGTCCGAAACTGGACGGAAAACTGACTGACCAAAGACGAACCCTGTGTCAATGCCAGCAGTTGTAGCGCCGTATCGTGGGTGACCTGGGGTCCTAAAAAGACCTTTTTAAGAGCCTCCAAGAAACGAGGAGCACTCTGCACCACACGATCATCGCGCTCCCACAGCGGCGTTGCCCACTCCAACGCTCTGCCCGAGAGTAGAGAAAGTACAAAACCCACTTGTGCCCGATCCGTGGGAAAACGTGCAGCCAGAAGCTCAAGATGTATAGAGCACTGACTCACGAATCCCCGACATTGCTTGCTATCACCGGCAAACTTGTCAGCAAGCGGGAGGTGGGATAATGTAGGGGCAGAGGTGGCAGAGGACAAACTGGCTGCAGCCACGCTAGCAGCCTGAACAGCGACTGCGGTAACATCCACAGCTGAGGTTGTGCTCTCAAGAGCCTCCAACCTACCCTTCAGCTGCTGGATGTACTGCAATAGACGCTGTTCGTCCGCCATTTTACTAGCCAGACCCTGGCGCTAATATTATGTTAGGGTCTGCGGAACGCACCAAATATATAAAGTGGAGAGGTGCGTTCGCAGCCCGGGGTCCACCGTGCAAGCAAAGCCTGCTGCTAGTAAGATGACGAAAGTAGCAAACTCTGTTATCCCGCAGAGTCGCTAAAATAAACGCCGTAGCGCGTTGTGGCAGTAAGTGCAGACTCTGTTAATTCACAGAGCCGCTAACGGGATGCCACAGTGCTATATGGCGATATGTGCGAACTCACTTAGCTTCAGTGAGCCGCAAAGTAAAACGCTAGGGCGCTGTCTAGCGTCGAGAGCGAACCCTGTTACGTCACAGAGCCGCTGAGAACAAACGCCGTGTCCTGTCAGGCTCTCAGGCACACGGTTAATTGCTAAGCGAGCATAATACGTGGTCATGCGCTAATGTCCTCGCGGGAGTCACCCGCAATCTATGGCGTCTGAACGCCAGACCCTGAATACGGCAATCAAACTCCTCACCGGTTATGCCGGTAATCTAGGGCATCTAGGACACCGACCCTGACCAGCTAGCACACTAAACTCCTCACCGATTAAGTCGGTATTCTAGTGGCTTATTTCAGCCGGGTCCCTAACCACACACACGCATGACCACACTGGCGCATAGCATACAATGGTTGATATTAGCGCATGGCGGCCCAGCCATGCCACCCTTTTATAGCAACAGCCACAGGACCTTCCAGGAACAAGGACCAATGAGAACCTGTTCAGAAGACTAGTAGTAACAGGGCCTTCCTGGCGGGCCAATAGGAGCCGCTGCAGTACCTGAGCATGTGACCCCTGATCTCCAATGAGAGATCTCACTCTGGGCACGCTCAGAAGGGAAAATGCAGGACTTTATCCCAAAGACGTCTGCTCCAGAACTGGCTACAATAGCAGATCCAGGAAAGGCAGCAGCAAGTCACTGCCCAGTAGTGGAGTGGGCAAGACGCCTGGAACGACGTCTCTGCTGAGCAGGCTCCACTGCGGCCGGAGACGAATGGGAGACTGCAGCGGCACTGGTTCGAGACTCCCCTTGTGCAGGAGTGGGAACTCGAACCCTAACACTGACCTCCCTGTTTCTCAGAGAATGACCGTTATCTGGGTGATTTGTGATAGGTTTTCCAAAATGATACATCTTGTGCCATTACCTAAGTTGCCTTCCTCCTCCGAATTTGTGCCTTTGCTCCTTCAGCACGTGGTTCGGTTACACGGCATTCCTGAGAACATTGTGTCTGACAGAGGAGTTCAGTTTGTTTCCAGATTTTGGAGGACTTTTTTGTTCTAAACTTGGTGTTCAATTGTCTTTCTCCTCGGCTTTTCATCCTCAGACCAATGGACAAACTGAGAGAACAAACCAGACATTGGAGACTTATCTGAGATGCTTTGTGTCTGCTGATCAAGATGACTGGGTCTCTTTTTTGCCTTTGGCTGAGTTTGCTCTTAATAATAGGGCTAGCTCTGCCACTTTGATGTCTACATTTTTCTGCAATTTTGGGTTTCACCCTCGATTTTCTTCGGGACAGACGGAGGCTTCTGTCTGTCCAGGTGTTGACTCTGTTGTGGAGCGTATGCAGCAGATTTGGGACCAGGTAGTGGAGAGGTTGTCCCTCTCTCAGGAGAGGTCCCAGCGGTTTGCCAACCGGCATAGGACTGATGGTCCTCGGTTTGAAGTGGAGGACTTGTTCTGGTTGTCCTCAAGAAATATCCCTATGAGAGTTGCATCTCCTAAGTTTAAGCCTAGGTTCATTGGACCTTATAAGATCATGGAGATTCTTAATCCTGTTTCCTTTCGTTTACTTCTTCCAGGGACATTTAAGATCCATAACGTGTTCCACAAGTCCTTATTGAAGAGGTTTGTTGAGCCAGTGGTTCCTATGGCTGCGCCTCCTGACCCTGTTTTGGTTGAGGGCAATCTGGAGTATGTGGTTGAGAAAATATTGGATTCTCGTTTTTCTAGACGGAAACTCCAGTATTTGGTTAAGTGGAGAGGTTATGGTCAGGAGGACAATTCTTGGGTGTTTGCTTCGGACATCCATGCTAGGAGACTGTTCCGTGCGTATCACAGAGCTCATCCTGACCGACCTGGTTGCCCAAATGAGGGTTCGGTGACCCTTCCTCAAGGGGGGGGTACTGTTGTGAATGTGTTAGAAATGAATTCTGAGCAGAAGCTCCCTCTGGTGGTTACAAACAGTACTGAACTATTCAATGAAGATTGTGAAGATTGGCAATCAGGTGTTACAGACTGGTCTTATATAAGGGAGGTTCCCTCCCATCAGGGTTGCCGGTGATCAATTGTTCTTGTCTCAACTTTGGTTCCTGGTTCACTTGAAGCTTGCTGTGTCTTGCCTGCATCTTCTGCTAACAGATAAGATATTTTCTGCTTTTATTTTTGTGCTTGCTTTTTGCATTTTGTCCTGCACTTCTGTGGAGGTCAGCCAGATCCCCTTCTGGGGCTTGTGCTCCTCTTAGTTTATCTGAGCCACTGTTATTTGTTCATTTGCCTTTTCCAGTTTTTTCAGTGGCTGCTGCTTAGTTTTGTTACACCAGAGAACTAATTTAGGTGGTAGAGGTCGTGTGATCTCAGGTGTTTTTGCAATTAGTGAGTTGGTATTTTTTTTAGGGTTTTTTGGATTGCAGTAAGTGTCCTTCCTATCCTTTTCTTTCTAGGAAGATTGGGCCCCAACGTTTGCTCATACTATTTTCTGTCTGTGTCTGTATTTCTTCTTGTCTAACCGCCATTACATGTTTGGGGGCTTCCTATGTTCTTTGGGGATCTGCTCCGGGGCAGATAGTTTTCCTCTTTCTATCTTTAGGTGTAGTTAGCTTCTCAGGCTGTGACGAGGCGTCTAGGACCAACGTAGGTACGCTCCACGGCTGCCTTTAGTTGTGGTGGTTAGTCAGGGTACTGCAATCCAGTAGATTCCAACCTCTCTGGTGTATTGCTGTGTAGCCCTGGTGTGTGAAGGCACACGCAGTACCCTGGAGGATGTGTGGAGAGATAGCAGTTTAATGCTAAATGAACATTCATTCCAACATGCACTTAGACACGCCCACAGGTTTATAAGCTTGTGACATCAGCAGGGAGTGTTCAGTCAGAGAGTGTCCTGTCTTCAGTCAGTTCAGTTTGTCTGAGGAGACAGTCAGTCAGCGAGAAGTCTGTGCAGGAGAGAGGAGTGAGCTGCAGATAATTCAGACGCCTGTCTAGAGGACGGTAGAGGTTCAGAGACGTGCTCCTGCCTAAAAGTATTACTGGTATTCTGCTAGCAAGCTCTGGAAGGAACTAAGAAGGAACTGACTGATATATATATCTGTGAAGTGAGGGATGCTTATGCTACCAGCACGGGCAAGGCGAAAGGCACAGTGGTAGATATTGTGAGTGCTTTAGGATTGGAAGTCCTGCACTGTTAACCGGTTACTGGGACCGAAGCATCACCATAGCTTCATGCATGGTGGTAGAAGAACCAGATTTATTGGAGGGAACTACGCTTCATGCTAGTTGGACTCGTCATATTGGAAGTAAAGGAGGCCCCTAACTTGCCCAGCTGCTATCTCGAAATACATCCTCCTTGGATCAGCCTCCCTGGGACCTGCTTGAACATCTTACAAGTAAAGGTATGGAAAGACGCTGATCGTGTGAGACTGTGTTCTTTATCCGCACCCGACTTCACAAATCCCATAGACTTTGAGGGACCAGTCCCACCTGTAGGGGACCCGACATCTAGCTGCCTCACCATCCCCTCAGAGATCTACAGCAGCGCTGGTACTAATTACCAGAATACTACAGGTGGCGTCACGAACTGTACATAAACCTATCCCCTGTAAATATATCCCCAACATACGCCAGACCGCCCGGGCCACAGACCGAGCCACAGCTACCTGTGACAAAACCCCCATAGACTTCCATGGGCTCGGCTCTGAGTACCCCATTGCCCTGGTAATCCACAATTGTGGTGGCGGGTCGACACAATTTTGGCGTCACGAACAGGATGCGAAACTCGCGAAATTGCGAGCCCTGTGTGCCTAAGGAATTGTTTTTGTGAGAAAGGACTGTTTGCACTTTTGGCGCCAAAATCGCCATTTTGCCGCCATATTCGCGCCCTCAGGCGCTGGAGAAAAGGTGGGCGTACCTGTAAAAGCGCGCTGTTGCCTGGCTCCGCCCCCGGCTCTGACTCATCGGCAGGTCCTGCGACAGGAAGTGAACGCTCTGACATCAGAGCGCCTGCGACGAAGGTCCTGTCTCCACCGAAAAGGAATGAAGGAGATAGAGAGACGCTGGCGTGCCCTGAAACAGCGGCTGCTGAGGGACGCAGTGTTCTCTCCTACAAGCATAATGCCGTCTCCTGAATTCCCAAGTTCCCTGCTGAGGAAGGCTGAAGAGAAACCGGAGGCTGCCCCCAAAAGTACCGATCCTGATCCCACCGATGGAGCGGTGGAGGCAAAGGAGGTTGAGGAGGTACCGCCAGTTCCGGAACGCCCGCCCGGCCAGGAGGCCGCAGCAGATGATCAATCCCTGGTAGGGACACCGGCGGGGACCCAGCCGTCAATGATGGAGAGCGACTGGGAAGAGATGGAGCAGCGACAGCAGCAGGTTAGTGCGTCCTCAATTGAGCCATTGCGCACACCTGCTTCCTGCTCTGCATCACACCAGCATTGTGCGTCCTATTCCGCATCGCCCCCTGCGTACACCTCTGCATCGCAATCGGCGACCCAATCTACATCGCAAACTGCGGTTACAGCTGAATCGCCCCCTGCAACGCAAATTGAGACGCAGTCGGCGTCTCACGGGAAAGAGATACCCGTTGCGCCCCTGATGGTTCATACAAAGACTGTTGCGACCCAGACTCTGATCGCAGCACATGATCTGTTCGTCATGAGATCTAGGGATCATCGCATTGTTCCAGCCCCCGGGATGGAAAGTGTAACAGAAATTAATAAAGAGATGTGAAGAACGGTAGGACCCAGACAGGGTTTACCGCAGCTGAGAAGATGTATATAAGTTTTTATAAAAGTGAAAGTAGTTGTACCGTTAATATGAAAAATGTCTATTTGATACTTTGTGTATTTTTCTATGTTTAATGCAACGTTCAAGATATTCGTACCTCCCGGATGGGAAGAAGTTAATGTTTGTTGTTATGCATAAACAAAATTTTCTGTCTTCTTGTATTTCACAGCCCGGGAGTGCTGTCTTTTACCATGGGGGAATGTGTAGCCCTGGTGTGTGAAGGCACACGCAGTACCCTGGAGGATGTGTGGAGAGATAGCAGTTTAATGCTAAATGAACATTCATTCCAACATGCACTTAGACACGCCCACAGGTTTATAAGCTTGTGACATCAGCAGGGAGTGTTCAGTCAGAGAGTGTCCTGTCTTCAGTCAGTTCAGTTTGTCTGAGGAGACAGTCAGTCAGCGAGAAGTCTGTGCAGGAGAGAGGAGTGAGCTGCAGATAATTCAGACGCCTGTCTAGAGGACGGTAGAGGTTCAGAGACGTGCTCCTGCCTAAAAGTATTACTGGTATTCTGCTAGCAAGCTCTGGAAGGAACTAAGAAGGAACTGACTGATATATATATCTGTGAAGTGAGGGATGCTTATGCTACCAGCACGGGCAAGGCGAAAGGCACAGTGGTAGATATTGTGAGTGCTTTAGGATTGGAAGTCCTGCACTGTTAACCGGTTACTGGGACCGAAGCATCACCATAGCTTCATGCATGGTGGTAGAAGAACCAGATTTATTGGAGGGAACTACGCTTCATGCTAGTTGGACTCGTCATATTGGAAGTAAAGGAGGCCCCTAACTTGCCCAGCTGCTATCTCGAAATACATCCTCCTTGGATCAGCCTCCCTGGGACCTGCTTGAACATCTTACAAGTAAAGGTATGGAAAGACGCTGATCGTGTGAGACTGTGTTCTTTATCCGCACCCGACTTCACAAATCCCATAGACTTTGAGGGACCAGTCCCACCTGTAGGGGACCCGACATCTAGCTGCCTCACCATCCCCTCAGAGATCTACAGCAGCGCTGGTACTAATTACCAGAATACTACAGGTGGCGTCACGAACTGTACATAAACCTATCCCCTGTAAATATATCCCCAACATACGCCAGACCGCCCGGGCCACAGACCGAGCCACAGCTACCTGTGACAAAACCCCCATAGACTTCCATGGGCTCGGCTCTGAGTACCCCATTGCCCTGGTAATCCACAATTGTGGTGGCGGGTCGACACATTGCCTTTTTTGCCTGCTCTCCTCAGCTATCAAATCATAACAGGGAGGCTTGTAGGGAAGGACAGAGGTCTGGTATGTGGAGTGGTTGGGGTGGTGGAACAGTAAAGGTTTGCCTTGTTTGGTCGATCTTATTTTTGAAGTAGGTGGCAAAGTCCTCGGCAAAGATGAGGGGAGTTGGAGGTGGCAGTGGTGGGAGGAGGAGAGAGTTGAATGTGCTGAACAGTTGTTTTGGGTTGTAGGATAATGAAGATGCAAGGTTTGCTAAATAGGTCTGTTTAGCAGAGGTGAGGGCTATTTTGAAGGCAAGTGTAGCTTGTTTGAAAGCAGCGAAGTCATCTGGCAGGCGTGTTTTCTTCCAATGCCGCTCCGCGACCCTGGATGATTGTCAAAGTTTTTTGGTGAGATTGTTGTGCCAGGGTTGCCTATTGATTCGTCGCACTTTGCCGTGCGTGAGAGGGGCGACTGAGTCTATGGCAGATGTGAGGGTGGTGTTATAGAAAGCAGTGGTGCTGTGTGTGTCGTGGAGTGAAGATATGGAGGACAGAGGTAGAAGAGAATCTGAGAGTCTGTGAATGTCTAGGTGTGCGAGGTTTCTGCGAGTATGTGCCAGTGACTGAACATAGGGGGCAGGTGAAGAGGACAGGGATGAGAAGGTGAGTAGGTGGTGGTCAGATAGGGGGGAGGGAGAGATTGTGAAATTAGATAAGGAGCAGAGGCTGGTGAAGATGAGGTCTAATGTATGTCCGTCTGTTTGGGTGGCTGTGGAGGACCACTGAGTAAGTCCAAAGGATGAAGTAACTGACAAGAGTTTGGAGGCTGCTGGCTGGCAGGTGTCAGTAGGGATATTAAAGTCACCCTTGATGATGGTGGGGATGTCAGAGCAGAGAAAGTGAAGAAGGCAGCTGGAGAATTGGTCAATGAAGGCAGTGGCTGAGCCTGTTGGTCGGTATATGACGGCCATTTGGAGATTAGAGGGAGAGTAGATACGGACTGAGTGGACCTCAAAGGAAGGGAGGATGAGGGAGGGTGGGGGTTGGATAGGGTTGAAGGAGCAGTTATTAGAGAGAAGGAAACCCACGCCTCCACCATGTCTGTTGCCAGAGCGAGGAGTGTGGGTGAAGTGGAGGCCACCGTAACTCAGTGCAGCAGGGGAGGCCGTGTCATGGGGCATCAGCCAGGTCTCAGTGAGAGCTAGGAAGGAGAGGTTGCGGGAGGTAAAGAGATTGTGGGTCACGTGGAGCTTGTTGCAGATGGAGCGGGCGTTCCAGAGTGCTCCAGAGAGAGGAAGCTGGGGGGGTAGGGGTCAGTGGCACAGGTTTTAAGTGTGAGGGATTGCGGTAGTTTCTCTTACTGTGAGAAGTGTATGGGTGAGGATTAGTGGGGTGTATGGGGCATGGGGGCCAGGATTGGGGGATATGTCGCCAGCAGTGAGAAGAAGCAGAGAAAGGGAAAGCAGATGGGTGAAGGAGAGTGAGCGGCTTACGTTATATTTTAGTGGGAGAGGTCTAAGGTTAAGAAGCAGATCTGCAGATGAGGCAATGTGGGGGGGTAGGAGAGAGGGGGAGACAGTTATTTGGTTCGAGCTTGCAGGGGTTTGGGGATAGCGAAGGAGAGTGAAGATTAGTGGAGCAAAAACGGTGAGGGAAAATGTGAGCTTGGTTAAAGAGCAGGGTAAAAGAAAGGCAAGTAAAAATAGAAGACAGGGATTATTCTTACCTTCTGACCGATTTCTGGACTATTTCTGGATATATTTCTGATGTAACACTTCAAAGATGTCACACTTAAAATGATGTCACATCTGACCAAGGCCATATCTGACCTGCCTTATTCAACTTATACCATTCAAATGTCCAAGAAATGAAGCCAGGTGAGAGAAAGAGAAGGGAGGAGAAAGGAACAGGAGGACAGTTCACAGCAGGGAGCAATTAACAGATTGCAGTTAATAGAACATTTGCCTAGCATCACAGATGAAGAAAGACAGATTAAGATGGAGGTATAGGCTTATGAGTGAGGGTCACAGACAAATCAATATGTATTCAGTAAATCTGAAGTATGCTACATAGAATTAAAATCAGGGGAAAAGCAGCAGCGTACCAGTTAAAACAGAAAAAAGGAGTACATAGGATTCTGGGGTGCAGTGGGTATTCTGGATAGAGAGGTGGTTCAGATGTACCAGTTAAAACAGAAAAAAAGAGTACATAGGATTCTGGGGTGCAGTGGGTATTCTGTATAGAGAGGTGGTTCAGACGTACCAGTTTAAAACAGAAAAAAGGAGTACATAGGATTCTGGGGTGCAGTGGGTATTCTGGATAGAGAGGTGGTTCAGACGTACCAGTTAAAACAGAAAAAAGGAGTACATTGGATTCTGGGGTGCAGTGGGTATTCTGGATAGAGAGGTGGTTCAGATGTACCAGTTAAAGCAGAAAAAAGGAGTACATAGGATTCTGGGGTGCAGTGGGTATTCTGGATAGAGAGGTGGTTCAGACATACCAGTTAAAACAGAAAAAAGGAGTACATAGGATTCTGGGGTGCTGTGGGTATTCTGGATAGAGAGGTGGTTCAGACGTACCTGTGGATGAAAGTAGATGGATCAGGACACGACAGCATGAAGGGGAATATACCATGCGCTATCATTCTGGATATATTTCTGATGTAACACTTCAAAGATGTCACACTTAAAATGATGTCACATCTGACCAAGGCCATATCTGACCTGCTCCATTCAACTTATACCATTAAAAAGCAGACAGAATTCATATGGTTTAACTTTTTTATAAAGCCAAATAGAACTTTGGTAAACAATAAACTATATTATTTGCATATGGCTTTTGTGCCTAAATAGATTTTGGCAAGAAATATGTAACCCATTTTTTAAAAAAATTACAAACATATAAAGAACTTTGCGCGCGCAAAATACACCAAAAAAAATTAAAAATTATGGTGGGTTGGAGGTGGGGATGGCAGGAGGCCAGCTTGAGATGGTTGCTGGGTTTGAGGTGCAACTTGGATGTCGCCCTGCGGATGGACATATTCTGCCCAGGATGTGTGATGTAGCCAGGATCCTGTTGGTGATGAAAGTGGGATGAGGGATATTGGAGTGGATACTCCGGGATATTTGGGTATCCACGTGTTTCATACCCCCAATATGGCCATGTCGACCAAACCCATGGTGGGACAAGCCTTTGGGTCTGATCAAGTTGCCATATATGCAGGTGGATTGTAGGCTGGAATTTGGGCCTGGGTAGGCTTATGTTGGGTTGGTGGTGGATTTGGCTGTGGTGTAGGCACCCGTGGATGAGGTAGCTCAGATATTGATTGTGCCTGCACTTCTTTTATTGGGGCCATTCTGAGCTGGTTATTGGGAGACAGCTGCCAGCATTCTAAAAACTGAAAAACCTGATATGGGTTATTGTGGGGTGTGCAGGAATCAATCAGTATTTGAATAGATCCTCTCACACGCAGTTTGACCTCCCGGGGTAGTGGACGGAGGTTCCGGGCCAGGCTGCGGGCATAGGCTTCCTCACCATCATCGTGGGCAGCCCTGGACAAATAATTTAACACCCCTGTATCTACATGCCTCCTGGTGTCAGAGGCTGGAATGGCTCTCCTATGTCGGCCACGGCCGGGGACGACGGCAGGTTGTGGTGAGGTCTCAAGATGCACAGTAGGACTGCTGCTGTTTCCTTGGTCCTCCTTTTGCTGTTCCTCCTGGCTTCCTGATGCCACTGCTGGTGCTGGTGGTGGTGGTGGTGGTGGGATGCAGCTTGAAGGTTCAAAAGATGGCCCAGACACCTCTTCACCTACCCCGACTGGGTCGATAATGGCCTCGAAATCTGAGCCTGTTTCCATCTCAATGAGGTTGGACTGAGTGCTGTTTTTTTGTGGGTAAAAAATTTTAAAATTGTAGATATGACTCTAAACAACATATGTAAAATGTGGTGTGATGTATATACTTACGGTCTGAGATCCAGAATGGGAGCCAGAAAAGACAGGTGATCATAATAAATGTATTTCTGTTTAGTCTGTGCTGCATCCCCACTCCTGGACCGCTGCTTACGTTCCCACCGGTATTGATCTCTGATGCTGCGCCAGCATCTCATGACATCTTCCACTGCAATGTAACAGAATAATTAATTGTGAAATTGCAAATATATTTGAACACTTTAACATTTATTTTACAGTGGCATGTGGCCTGTTAATGTAAAACTTTTACATCAGATATATTATATAGATTGTTAAAAAACAATCACATATTGTGATGTTATGATCTAATGGTAACACGTGTTAGTTTGCTCAATAATATTAATAAAGGATAGTACTTACTAATTTGTTGCTGGCCCTCATGTGGTCTGTCCTCATAGTCAGGGAATATCTGGACACATATCCTCCTCCATGCCGCCTCTTTTCAGGCCCTGTCAGTATAATGGGCGTCCCTCTGATCCCACAGTTCTGGCCTCTCTTGGACCAGAACTATCAGCATCTCCACATTTATGTATGTAGACATACTAATAATTATACTGGACTCCGTGGAGGCGTTCTTCCGGTATGTGTGGAGCGCTTTCTAAGCTAATTAGCATGTCAAAGCTTCCTGATAATGGATGATTCCATTTCCTGTTACCAGGAGAAGTCTTGCATATTTTTCGCAAGTCACACGTGTGGTCCGTGTGTAACCCGTCTTTTTCTCGCACCAATAGACTTGCATTGGCGTTTTACGGACATAATACGGTGCAAATCGTAGCATGCTGCGATTTCCTCAGCACGTATAATACGGCCGAGAAAAAAATCGGATGATGGGAGATGCCCCATAGATTAACATTGGTCCGAGAGCTATGCGATTTTTTTTTGTGCATAGCACTCGTCCATATTTCTCGCTAGTGTGACTCTGGCCTTTTTGTTATAAACACTTTGTATGATTGCATGCTAAAAACTTTTAAAAATGTCAAAAATTTGAAGTGTATCCACAATTTTGGCCACTAGTGTATGTGATTCTTCAGATTTTGTATTAGTCTATATGTCTGATGAAGAGACCTGGGTAGTCTCAAAAGCTTGCAATTTGTTATCATCTTTTCAGTTAGCCATTAAAAGGTATCAACAACTGAGGACTCTCAATTCTAAATAGCATTCTATGCAAAATCAATAACACTTTCTTGAAAGATTGACCTAGCAAAACATGTAAGCAAATACGGGGAGTTGACCTCCTAATATAACTATCCTAAACATTGTGAGGGCACATACAAAACACACAAAACAAACTCTGATAGTGTTGATTTAACTTTCTGATCTTATGTGGGGGACTGAGAAGCACAGCAGCAGTGTGATAAGGTGGTAAAATCTATCTAAAGTAGGACAAGGCAGCAGATGAGTATAGGCCAAAGATGGTGTCAGGTCTACTGCAATGAAAGATTTGGTGTGCTTCCAGCAGAGCAATCTGGCAGCCCAACTAGAGTGGCTTGGTCACACCCAAGGTTTTCAACCAGGTGTAACAGAGCAAAGCCCTACATAATTCTTGATGGGTAATCATTAAATAATATTAGAGACACATCTGATTAGCTACAAATTTACTTTTCCAAATGTCATTAAGAGACATCGAGAGTAAAGATGAACAAGGGGTCCTAGAAGGGAGGATATGGCCCCCGCAGAGCCATAATTTCAAAATCATCAAGTCTGTCTGGTATTACATGAAGAATTTGCACAAGCCTACATCCACAGAAGATCTGTGGTTCGTTCACCAAGACTTATTAAACAACCTCCCTGTCAAGTTCCTTCAAAAACTATGCGCAGATGTACCTAGAATAATTGATATTGATGATTTGATGCTGTTGTGAAGGCAAATATTGGTTTGATTTATATTTCTCTTTTGTTTGCTAACTTTGCATTTTGTTAATTGTTAAAAAAATAAAGCACTTCTACAAATAATTATGACTCAATTTTCTAGGATACCACTTTATCATTAACATGTGGTAGAATTAGAAACGCTTGAAGATTACTGGATAAATGATACATATGATTTTTTGTTATTTTGTAATGATATTAACATTAATTTAGTAACATTTTACTGATTTAAAAAATACACATTTTTTCTTAATTACTTTGTTGGTCATAGCCAGCAGACTAGACAATAAGTAGCAAAAAGTTAAGCAAACATTTTTCTTTGATGCTAATAAATTTTAATTACATTTTAATTATAATTGTTTACCATCTTGTGAATTCTGATGATTTTGAGATTAAAAAACCTTTTAATTGATTCATAGTAAGCAAACTGCTTGCCAGCCACCCCCATCAATTTTGGCTCCTTTGAATAATTTTTAAAGTGTTCTTGCCTGTAATGAATGAGCCTATTTCTGATTCATGCTGCCCCTGTCAACTGGCAGGCTCTCTTTGATTTTTGAATGTCAATTCAATATTTTTTATTAACATCTACTTTATAGATTTAATTGCAGAAATATAAATCAGTATATACAGTTCTGTGCAAAACTTTTATTCAGGTGTGGAAAAAAGTGTTATCGGAGCATTCTCAAGTTGTTTCTTGAGCAATTGAGAGCAATGCAATCTTTCAACAATTTCCTTACTTTCTTGTTTCTAGTGGGACAGTTTTGTCACGCGGTCTTATGATATGTGTACGATGTCAGTAAACTATTCTTAAAAGAACAACACTCTATACAACATATAGATTAGCAACATCAGCATGTAAATATAGAATAGATTTACCTGACACGATATCCGTTGAACTCAGGGTTAATCTTGAGGACTTGATACACTGTCACAGGAAAGAGGAGGACCGGGGGTCTAACCTGACCCTAAACTGGGGTCCTAACTAATCCCTCACCTTGGAGGTACTGATAATGGTTCAGAGGTCCAAGTCTCCAGCCTAACCCTGTCTCCTATCAGTCCCTGAACCCTGTAATCAGTCCTAAGAAGGATACTGATTACCACCAAAGGAATATGGGCTGATCTCTGCTAAATACACAGATTAGACATATTAGACAGACTGGAGAAAACACAGACTTGCATACACACTCAAACACAGAAGGAACATAAATGATCTGGGATATTAAACTCTAAGCAAGGTGAGCTTAAAACAACTAAGGAGCTCTTTAACTTAAGTCTATACCGATACAATCCTATCTGTGGTCTGCATGAAGAATTTCACTGGCAACTCCCAACACAGACAACCAGAGATTTAAAGGAAACCAATCAACAAATAATTAATTGCAGCCGGGAGAAACTGCACCCAGTCCCAGAACTGAGCACAGACAGAATTAACTCCCTAACTGCCAAACACAAAGAAACAGCAACTCAGCTATGAGAAGTCAGAATGTGCAACCGCGACGATCTTCGTGGCAATGCACACATGACAGTACCCCCCTTCTACGAGGGGCCTCCGGACCCTCAGGGCCAGGTTTG